>CM056383.1:31172763-31772763 GCA_029718625.1 Synaphobranchus kaupii | reverse complement strand
CAAGAAATTTGTCACTCTTGACTACAGTTAAAACTAAGGTTGAAAAAAGGTGTGCACATCTGCACATTCTGAAAGGTTTTCATTAATTTAAAGTGGACCCAACAAGTAACTTGGCATGCTAAACATGCCCTTAGCAGATATTTGAAAGGTTGGAGAGAGGCAAGACACAAGGACGAATCTGGAGGCATACTCAAGATATTCTCAATGCTTATAATTATTTTATGAGGGGGACATTGAACTAGAGTAGGGTGTAATTGTCCACCAAACAGGGAGAAAATGGGATAAAATCTGAAATAAATTATTTTTAAAAAAGAAAATAAAAGTCACACCAACAGTGAGCACCATAATTAATTGGACAGTGACACATTTCTTTGTTATTTTGGTTCTGTACTCTAGCACTTTGAGTTTGAAAGTATACAATGAGGTTGAAGTGCAGACTGTCAGCTTTAATTTGAGGGTATTTTCTATCATATCGGTTGAACCGTTTAGAAATTATAGAACCTTTAGTACATAGCCCCCCCCCCCCCCCCATTTCCGGGCATCAAAAAATATTCAACAGTTTAACATAATGTAGAATAAAGCAATAATTTTTAATATTTGGTCACATATCCTTTGCATGCCATGACTTCCTGATGTCTGCGACCCAACAACATCAAAAGACTCTGATATCAGTCAGTATTTTGTGTGAGTGTGACCAGCAGAAATTCTCTGTCGCATAGAGTTGATCAGGTAATTGATTGTAGCCTGTGAATGTTGTCCCACTCCTCTACAATGGCTGTGTGAAGTTGATGTGACATTCCTGGGCCAGAATAGTTATACAGTTGAAGTCAGATGTTTACATACACTTAGGTTGAAGTCATTAAAGCTCATTTTTAACCACTCCACAGATTTCATGTTAGCAAACTATAGTGTTGGCAAGTCAGTTAGGACATCTACTTTGTGCATGACACAAGTAATTTTTCCAACAATTGTTTACAGACAGATTATTTCACTTTTAATTCACTATATCACAATTCCAGTGGATCAGAAGTTTACATACACTAAGTTGACTGTGCCTTTAAATTTTTTATATTTGGTCGCATATCCTTTGCATCCTCATGTCTGTGACCCAACAACATCAAAAGACTCTTGATGTCTTATTTTCTGGTACTCTTACAAGCAATACTATAACGCCTCTGCATTTGAATGGATCTCTATGGGAATTGGGGGGTGGGACTAGATTTATGCTGGAACAGTATGGAATATGTGATTGGTAAAATGGCTATAAGTTATCAAGGGTCTGAGGTATCAAAGTTTTAATGACTTCAACCTAAGTGTATGTAAACATCCGACTTCAACTGTATGTGGTCTGTGGTTTGTGACAGGTTGGACGTCCTGCCAAATGCTCTGAAAAGATGTCGGAGGTGGTTTATGGTAGATAAATTAACATTCAGTCCTCTGGGGGGGTTGTTGGAGCTGGGATTGTGGGGGTTACGGCATGGTGCTTCTCCTTGCACAAATACAGGTGTTTTATGAAGTCCTGTTTCCATAGCAGTGTTGACAGGCAGTAGATGCAGTGATAATGCCATTGTGGTCTGCAATCTAACCCACATCTGTGAATGGTATAAGAACATAGAATTGTAGTATTATTATTTCATGATCATATTATTTTAAAAAGTGCAAATTATGAATACCCAAACCATTACAAAACAATGTCAAAATGAAGAGACTGGCTGATAACACGTATTGTGGGGGTAAACAGGCAGTCAGCACAGTTTAATTATTAAGATTATTTAAACTTCATTAAAATGGTAAAACAGTATTAAACATTTACACTGAAGACAGTACTGCTGATATAATGTAGCTGACAGACACAGATCATATCAACATGCTCTTATCTTTTGAAGTTTAATCAATGTGCTGGCTAGAATTCATTATCATGGTCAACTATTAATAGACAGCTAGTTGGACTTGCCAAAATCACGCTACGGTTTAATTAAACAAATGAAGCTAACATTAACGTTAGTTCGTTTTGCAGCAAGCTATCGGTAAGCTAACGTTATAACAGAGGATAGTTTGTTGTGCCTTTTAAATGTGTTTTGATTAACTTGGAATTGAACATTAACGTTAGCAATGACTATCATAAGCTAACGTTTCATTCTATTTATCTAAACGTTAGATACGTTAGCTAGCACAATCTATTCATTACACCAGAATTGTTTTTAACGTTAAAAAATAAAACTTGATTCACATTCAGTTTTGTACTCACACTCTGATAGTCGTCAGGTTTTGTCTCTTGTTGTTTCTCTTGGGAATGCGCAGGACTCCAGGGTCCTAGAAATGCGGTCCTAGGACTGGGGTCCTGAAACAGATTCTGGCTCCGGTATTGCAGGAACACCTTTCTCATTTGCCCAGCTATGTCCCAATACACTGTCCCCTAGTGTACGGTTGTGTTATTGCACGTGCATTTGGCACTGTGCTCTGTTAATTGCCTTTACCTTCTGGTATAATATCTATTATGAATAATAGTATTATTAACCATGCTGTATTAATAATTGATTACTTAATCACAGTAATTTTAATTCATTTGATTAATTGAATTTTACTAATAAATCTGAATTTAGTAGTAATTGTAATTCGGACACTTTTTCATTCTCATATTTGTGATTCTCACCACAATTCCAAATTGTTTGCTGGAAAATGAGAACATAAACCTTATGTTCTGTAAGTATGCTGTTGTTACATTGCATTACTGCTAGTGTAACATAAGTCTCTGTGGTGCTGTAGCTACCTTGTACTATAGCTAGAAAATGTTCCTAGAAATGTTCTTATCCTTCATCACAACTTGGATTGTGATTTGCACACGTTGGTGTATAATCAGTTTTTACTGCACCTTCAGGCATTCAAGGCCCTTGTGTAATAGCCAACTTCTAGTTTCCCCTCAAGTTATTAATATTCAGCCTTTATCTTTTAGTGCATTAGATATAGAACCCATATCTGCTGAAGCCTACGTTTCCATCTTAGCCCAAGGCTTAGCACCTAGCTACGTAGATTTCCTGAATCAGCTGAACCTCATTGATTGTAGGAGAGAAGTTCTCTCATTGATCAATGAGAAGGGTGACTCCCTCACACAGTCAGAAGACCCAATTCTTTCTTGTCTGATGTTGAATTTCTCCAGACAGACTAGTCTTCTTATTCAGATCAACAATGAACTTAGAGCAGAGATGGAATACCTCAAAGTACAATAGGCTAACCTTCTACTTGAGCTCCAGACTGTGGGTAAGAAAGCATAAGAAAGCAATACGGTACTTGCATGATCAGCATTCAGCTGAATCAGATCTCAGTTCCTACCGAGAGGAATTATTCAAGCATAGAGTGGACATCTCATGCTACCGCATCCACTCTCATCTCCGAACCTGCTTTCTCAGGTTTTCCCATCTCCAGATTCTCTTCCTTCCTCCCAGCAGGGAGACATTAGTGGCCAAAGCACCTTGCCATGTACTTTGACTCCAACTTAAATAGACAAGAGAAATCTCCCAGAGCTAATTAATTTAGCTTTCACTGGAACCGTCACTTCCCCCTTACACCACAAGGTGGGGAAAGCGACACCCAGTCTTGATTCAGGTTTCTCAGACCCCTGTTCGATAGCTTGCTCTGACCAAGACTATTCAGATCGCAATGCTTCAGATTTCTCTTGCGATGGTTCTTCCACCTCCTCCCTAGACAGGAAAGGGGGGACAGAAACTTCTGTCCATCTCCGCAAAGGAGAGACAGCTAGGCCAATTCAAGATTGCACCTTCCCTTCTACCTCCAAAGGGGGGGGGGGACCAAAGAATATCACTTTGAAAATGATAAAAGAGGTTCCACTTCACCTCTTAGGCAAACAAAGTACAATGGTTATGCCCCTAGCTTTCACTCTAGAACAGAGAAAACATGTAACAGCTCGGTGTGTTACCCAGATAGCGACAATTCAACCTCTTGTTCTAGCCATATAGAGAACGATGATTGCTTTACTGCTCCGTCCTCACAACCAAACAGAGGATGTCGAGCTCAGTATGAAACGCACCCACGTTCAGATGCAACATCAGTCTCGCCTTCCCCAAACAGGCGGCATCATGAAACCTCACGTGGTCTTCGCTATGAACAGCTAGAATCCATGGGTAGGGATATTGAACACTTTAACCGTCAGAACACTGAATACCACATTCAGTGTTACCTGAGACAAAATGACAACTGCCTCTCTGATCTGCCAAGGGCAACCGATCGAAAGGAGGTCAAACTCATCTGGAAAACCTCAAACCGAGATATTCACACATTCATGGAGCAACTTCCATCCACTGTTCATTCTAGCTACCCTAAGCTCCATGAAGCTTTAGTAGCAGAATACATGCCCCAGCTTGATCAGGTGGCAGCCATGATCAAAGCTGTGGACATCAAACATGGTCGCACAGAACCACCCCGCATTTACTACCAATGTCTCAGAAATGCGTTGTTCCAAGGTAGAAACGGGCCCGGCTTAGATGAAGATCAAGCCTTCAGATCCCTTTTTGTGCACAACCTGCATCTACCAACCCATGTTTCATTGTTTTCAAGAGACCACTGTTCAGCTCTTGAACTACGCAATGAGGCTCAAACAGTCTGGGGCACATTAAGGATTCTGCCCAAGAATGAGAGGGTAGAACCATCTAAGAAGGATGTTCTAACTGAACCCCCTGGCACTTTCCAGATTTCCTCTTTTAAACCTAAGGACTTAACAAGAAGGCTAAACAATAGGTTCCCAGTTAAGGGCCACCATGGTCGCTTCTCACTCTACGATTCTAGCCAGAATTGGAGAGAAGACAGACCAGGTAGGCCTAAGCTTGAGAGTCACAAGCATGACTCTGATAGGGAAGATGCCGCATCTGAAGAAAGCTTCTTCTGCTCTTCTGAGGACAGCTTGGACACTTGAATTGATTTAGTAGCAAGCATGCCATGAGTAATCGCTCCACAAGGCTATCCAATCTTAGTCAGTCTCCATCAGAAGACATTGAGTAGAGTTATGATTGATAGCAGTGGTAGCCTCACAGGCTCACTTCCTTTTACTTTTCCACACACCTTTCAACCAGAAAAAGGGGGGTGCGTAATCTACAGGCGGTTTACAGCAGTCACTTTGATTTGTATGTAGCAGCAGCAAACACAGATCGTAAGCAGACCCTGTAAAATTGCATCCTCTGTCTTAACACCTACATTACCATTGCTTTCCTCAAAAATCAGTTGAATCATGGTTAAATTAGTGCAAGTAGAGGCTACAGTGCAACATTTACAGATGTATTGACACAACGTGTCCCTATCTTCTGTTACACCACTTCCCTTGCATAATTGTATTAAGTAGGATTTTAGACAAGAACCCCTAATGGTAAGCTCACCAAGTGTACCACATAGGAGCAACAACTTATACTGTCCTTTTTGAAATGAGATCATACCTCCATTTCCCTCTTGATGACACAGCCATTAGCTTAAACTTGGATACAGGACATTGTCCTGATATGAAAATTGCCTCCTCACATGTGCCAGATGACAACCCTCACCAGTAACCTCTGTGAAGGGACCAAAATAATTTGTCAGTCTGAACCAGACTTTACCAAAGGCTACAGCCTATCCATCCGCAATCCTCATGTCATCTAAGTAATGGCTGGGTCATACCTGTTAGTGCTCCACCTTCTGGACACTGTCTAATAACACCTGAACTAACAAAACAACTAACCATTTCACCAAGGTTGTGTAAATATGCTGTTCACTATTAGAACTCAGATGTTTTACATTGTGCCATGTCATGTACTGTATTTTATGCCAATTAGATAACTGATGATGAACGCCTGGATGTTTGTCAGTCGATTATAAACTGCCTGGATGTTTGACAGTCATGTAAACTTCTTGAGTGTGTTCCAGCATTGTGACATGTGTCAGCTCCCCTGGACTGCCATCTTGTTGTAACCTTTTAAATGAACTTGAGGACCTGTGAACTGTTAACTGACTTTTGTTAACTGACTTTAACTGTTAACTGACTGGCTAAAGCCGCATCCCAAGACCAAAAAGGGGGGGATGTAGGGACAACAGACTACGTTTCCATTCATTCCACAGGCAACACAAGTCACATGTACAACATGGATCCCAGCGTGACGTCCATAGCCAATCCTGTAGCTCGGAAATACGAGTAAGGGTCATAAAACCACCAAACTATATAAAGGCTACAATATACTTCACACTAAGTACGTGTACGCATACACAGGATGGCTGCCGCATGTATCCTGCGTTTGTTTGGTGCGTCCTTTGTGCACATCTCCCTAGGCCTTGAGTGTATGCATACGCAAGGTGCAATACCAACAGAAATTATGGGGCAGTATACCAAAGATCCTCTGACGAGGAGATGGAAACAGGAAACAACGAAGAAGTAGTAGTACACAATGGCGGTGAATTTTTGTCGCTGACCTGCCTCCTAGTGGACATAACTTTTAAGCATCCATTTAGACATAAAGTATGCAGTGCATTATGTGAACAATGCTGCTTGCGTAGCGTTTGCGTACGTACATATGTACATGTACAATATTGGAGTATATCGAGGCCTTAAGACGGAAGATGACGTCACCGGGCAGACCGAAAGATCAAAGGTGCTCTGGCCATTCACCTCATGGACAAGCCAGCTGTAATCAACTCACCGCGGACTTCAGTAAGATTGATCAAACATCCCAGGTATAGCTTAGGATTTTAGTCTGAATTGTTTGTCGGTAATTTGCTTGTATCTCGACTTTGTGCGATAATAATAGCTGTATAAACTTGTTGCGCTGGCTAGCATGCTAGCCGGCTGGCCTATCGTTTTATAGCTAATGTGGTAGTACTCTTAACTAACCAAAGCAGGCCTCACGGTTTGCCCCTCTATCCTAACATTTACTAACATTTGTGTGATGTGATCTCATTTTAGCTGACTGTAGATGGTTAACTATTCCAACGAAGTGTGTGAACTTATGTATAGTAACGTTAGATCTGAGATCACTAACCATAACTTGGCTGCTCACAACCTGAGCTTAGCTTACTCCACGTGATTCTTTTGTTCCCTGAACGTATACATGGCCGAAACACACCAATACACGCACGCACACACATATGTGCGTACCCACGCAAATGCTACAATACGCACACAACGCGATATGTCTGTTTAGTAGAATGTAATATTCCTGTTTTTCCTGGTATAATAAATCTATTTTTGTTAAACCTGGTGTCTGTTTTGATGTCATGTGAACACGAGAGCTGAGTCAAACCTAATCATTAGAACTTAATACCTTCAACCCTTATGAATTATTAGTTATTAGTGCTTTGATGGTAAATTGTAGTAGTAATTGTAATCCATAATAATCGACACAAAATGAGTAAAAATAAGCAAAAACTAGAAATTCCGATCGCTGAGCGATCAGGAAAAAAGCCTCCCCCCGCCTAACCTTCCACTGCTTTGGTTTGTTTTTCTTCCCCATGCACTGCAATTCCAATTTCAATATAAGTCCCTTTTATATTGCAGACCATGACTCACAACAGGAGAACTATGCCTTGTAAATATGTAGATATGTTGGGACACTGAGATAGGTACATTCTGCTAGGCTGTTAAGTTGAAATCCATGTTGAAAGTATGTTCATGTCCAGATTGAATAACCGGGCTATATGCATTTCACCTACTTGCGCTACGGCATAGATTTAATGCAAACCATGAGTATATATAGACAATTTTAGCCCCAAAAAGTGCCCATTTTTGTTGCACCTCTTTTTGAATGTATCCATATGACCTTGACCTCTGACCTATATAGTTGTCATTTGAGAAATATGTGCCCAGTGTCAAGCTGTCAAGTTGATACTTTGTCCCAATTGGATATATAGTTCTCGAGTTATCCACAAAAACAATGACATACAGTATAGACAATTGTAGGCCAAAAAAGCGCCATTTATTGTCGCACCTCTTTTTCAATTGGCCATATGACCTTGACCTTGACCATGACCTCTGACCTATATAGTTGTCATTTCAGAAATATGTGCCCCAAGTCAAGCTGCAAGTTGATACTTTGCTTGTCCCAATTAGACATATAGTTCTCGAGTTATAAGCAAAAACGTGTTTTCCAAGATGGCCGTCCTACCGGACGAAAAGTAGGTCAAGGTCACAAAAGAACTCTGAGGAATAGTTCCAGGGCCTTGCGGTTTCTGAGATTCCGCCTGCACAAAATTTAAAATTAACCAGCCAGAAGAAAAAAAAAAGAAGAAAAAATAAAAATAAACATTTTTGAGAGTGGTTTTGGACTAGTGGGTGGACATGGAGTCTGATGACGCATATAATCAATGTAGAATCAACTGGTATAAGCCGCCCCCTATGGGGGAGGCTTAAATATAGCTGTGAGCAGCAGTTCCCAGGGACCAAGCAGCATAAGCAGCAGTTGTCAAACACAGAGAGACTCTATTATGGGATCACAACTTATATATGTATAAGTATATATATATACAGTATATATATGTTCCAACTGAGATGATTGACTATCCTATCAATTTCTCTGATGCATCAGCAATTTTAGTTAAGTTTGAAAAATGATAGATGAGTATTATAATGCACAATGGTGGACAATTCGAAACAGAGCTGAAAAGTGATTCTTCTTTATCTCTATAGCACCACCATGTGGATGGATTTTACTAAGCCTTTGCAACTGGTGATTACTCTCTATCACCCCACCAAGTTTCATAACTTAATGTCAAATGGTTTTTAAATGATTAGCATTTCTGTGTTAAGCCACGCCCACTGAAAATTCATTGTATGTCATTCGGCCAATTTTTGACATAGGCATTAGAAAGGTAATGCCTGTATGAAGGCATGTTAGATCAGTACAAACACATTTTGTACAAATTCGTGAAGTTTTGTAGGAGGAGTATCATTGTAAGTGTTCATACAATTCAAAATAGCAGAAAGTCCAATATGTTCTTCTAATGGTTCCTTGATGGAAATTTGTTCTTTGTGAGGAGTGACATTGGTTTCAAGTCTTCAAAGTCAAACAGTGCAGGAGCTGTAATTGTTTAATTACTGCAAATTCAACTGACTATTATAGACAATATTTTTTACAATATTTGGACCTCTATAGTCGCACCATGTGATTGGATTGGGCCAAGACGAGGGCAATACATGGGGTCCAAGCACACACAGCCAATATTAAGCCACTTGCAAACTGCCAGTATAAAATGCCCTCGTGTGTAAGTCCAAACATCTTTGTGTTGATGTAATGTTGAGAAGTCAACATTAGTCATCCTTGAGAGTTTGGTTAACTCGTTCAATGCCAGAGTGTTCTGGAACACTAAGCCTCAGCCGTGCCTAGCCAAAATGGCTACTGACATTCAAAAATCTTAAATCCTGTCCATGTGCAAACATCTAATAAAACATATAATTTTACCTATTGAACAGAATTATGGTGCACCTGCTGGTTCAGTTAGCAATTAGAGCAACGTCAAACAATATTAATGGTAATATACATTTTTTCAGTACTTTTCGGTTCAACAGAATCTTACATTGGTGATGTGCAATAATGAATACAGTTTTACATAAAAATCAGCTCTTGCATATCTATAGATATGTAAAAATGAACAATAAACATAATCACTGGTAATTTGTATAGATATGTAAAAATTTTAAAACGAGCTGTCCGCGTGAGTTACTTAGTATTAACAGTTTCAACAGAAACTGTTCACCAAAACAGTTGTCCTGAGGCAAAAAGTAACGTTGTTGGTAGGCTACGAATTGACCGAGACGTGTAATTCCCACGCCCGATGTGTAATGGGGAGTGACGTGTGAGGTGGGAGGAGCCAAATGCAGCAAGGGGAATCCTTAAGCCCTAAGGCCACTAAGGCAGGATACCCCGCAGATAAGGGAGGAGACAAGACAACGAACACCACTACAGACGCTACTAACCGGCTCACTGTCACACGCCAAGTAGAGCGCAAGGACAGGATTCTGAACAGCCAGAAATAATACGCGCCCTGTCTCGGTAACGAGACACATAAGAACGGGCGAGTAGCGTAAAGACAAACATAAAACACAGTCAACAAACACTGCAAAATAATACGATAGAATCTGAGGAGGCGAAAGGAACAGATCCAACGTTCCAGGGCTAGTTTCATAGGCTAGCAGTCAAATGAGAAAATAAAGGGGTAAACACCCGATCTCCCAGGGGGAAGAAACATTTTACAGGCGAGCCGACGGAGCACCGTTGTAACTTTACTATCCATAATGACTAACGCAAGCTTAATTGAAAACACACGCCCTAGCCTCTCAGTAAAGAAATATGTAACGAGGCGAAGGAACAGAGCTAACGTACCAATGCTATTTTAAGAAACACGCAGTCAAACACAAACATGTCCACAACATCGCCCAAGCTCCATATAAGGAGAGAAACACCTGGAGAATGAACAGAACAAGTTCCAAACAAAATCATCCCGCAGGTAAAAGGGCGAACAGGACAGCTGCCACAAAAGACCAACGCAAATCTAATAGCACGCACTGCCTCTCAATATATCAAAGAAAACCCTGAATCCCAACAAAGGGGAACGTAGTCCACGATAAGGAGACAAAACAGGGAACAAACATACTGAAGCTACTAACTGGCTCACGAGATGAGTAACTAAAAAGCCAGCAAGAAATAAGCCCTGCCTCAGCAATGAGACGATAAAATAGGCGAGTAGCCCAAATGGTACGAATAGCACACACCAAATAAATAAAACCCTAAAGTCAGTATGATAAAAATGCCCTGTCTCTTAGCAAGAACCTACTACACAGATACCTGCAAACAAACAAATACTCCTCTCGCTTCCACGGAAGAAAGCAGACAGGGAGAGGAGAAAGAGACACAGAAAGGCAAAAACTAGGCAAATGGACTAAAAACGAGAAACCAGGAAGCGAGGACCGAAAAGAGCCAGGGGGGAAGAGTCCGAATTACTACATCCACATAGGCAGATACGCCAGGGGGGACGAGTCCAAATAGCTACTTCCACATAGGCGAGTCCCGCATAACTCCAACGAACCACAAAGGAGCAAAACGGTCTCCTTAAAAACCTAGACCAAAAATAATACTGACTTAACATACAAAGGGCTGAATAATACCACACACAATACAGCACAAAACACCACAACAAACAATCAATATAGAAGCCCCGATAGAAGGAAACGGAAGGCTTAAATAGCTCTCAGTGACCACGCACAGGTGTAAATGCTAACAGAAGGTACGCAAACTCAGCAGGGCGGAGCAAGCATCTACCAAAAGGGCAGCGCCCTCGCGTGGCCACTGAGGAAAACGGCCGCATAGGTAAACAGGGTTAAAAACCATGACACGATGTTGGTTTAGGTGGTCTGTTATTCTAGACAAATTTTAAAACATAGGCTAAATATTTATTTATTTATTTATTTATTTATTTTATTATTATTACTTTCCCGCCACCCCCCCCCCCCTCTTTGGAGTACAACTTTTTTTTAACTTACAATTGTAATAACAGAAAAAAAAGAAAAATAGTCATCTCTCTGAGGGAGGGAAATAACTAAGGAACAAAACAATGAATAAACAAAAACCTAATACAAATGTAAAACAATAGAAAACATCAAAAAATAGTCAGACATATTGTCTTCCCTTTTCATTTCCCTTTTTCTTTTTTTTCTTTCCTTGCCCACCAATTAGTGCATACACATATAGACAATGTGGACAAATTAACAAATACAAAGGCAATAACAGGTGATAAAAATTTAAATAAAAAAAGATATAATAATAATAGTTAATAAAAATAATAATGATAAGTAAATTGAAAATAAAGAAGAGGAAAAGGGAGAGAAGAGTAGTTGAAAAGAAAAAGTGAAGGGGGGAGAGAGAAAATTAAAAAAAGAGGTTGTGTGATCTGTTTGGGTACATTCCAGGTGAGTTTTGCAGGATGGGTTTGGTTTAATATTATTATTAATTACCTGACTATATTTACTTTTATACTTGTGTTGCGGCATTAACTTGCCGGCAGCAGGATGAATCTGAGAATTATTGAATATGTTTTATTGAACTGTTCAAGTTGTTTTTTTTCTAAAGCTGATTGTTGTTCCATTGATATCTGTCATGTTAGGAGATCCAACCATTGTGAAATGTTGACTTTTTTCCTACTTTTCCAGTTCCGCAGTATTGTTTTCTTGGCGATAGTTAGGGCTACAAGTAGGGGTATTGCGATTTGTGTTGAGTGTATCCAGATCACTGAGTATGCAAACGGAAGGGGATAGTGGAATGCTGCAGCCAAAGAATAGGGATAGTGAGGTGTTTACTTCTTTCCAGAAATGTTGTATTGGTGGACAGAGCCAGATTGCATGGAGGTAATCGTCTGTTGTGTTGAGTGTACAATGAGTGCATATGTCTGATCCGGTCAGTCCCATTATGTGCATCATAGGTTAAATATAACTTGTCATACTGTGATATTGCCATCTAGAACCATGTAAAAAAAAAAGAGCAAATCTGGATAAAAAGCATTAAAAGAACATGGTCATTTAATTTTTTCTGACTGAAATCAGGAAATCTTTTCCGGTATAGCAGTGCAAAGACAGCTGTGGTCGACGTTAGTCGCCCTCGGCACTGAATGAGTTAAATATGCTGTCTTCATATTCATTCTCAAGCTGTAAAGAGAAAATGTTATATTTATATGCATATGTTATCCATGCATAGTAACATACAAAATTTTAGGTTGACATTTTATGGGTCTTTGTTGTGCTTGTAATTTTTATGATAGTCGTGTTTCTTAAGGGAAATAAAACTTTTTATGTTTTTTAAAGACCAAGATGATGAAATACCATGGCCAAAACTGCCATCTTGTGGCGGGAAATATAAATTCTTTGATTTTAATACTGTTCATTATCAACATCTTCTGCTGTAAAATGTGTAATAAATACCAAATTCCAAAGAGAAAGGAATCGATTAGTAAATTCCAGTGACGTAACGTCGGCTGTATGCAATTAACAAACATCAATGAATAGATCAAATTTTTCTGTGCTAGTGTTTTTGTTCGCGTCAAAAAATGGGTGCTGGTGCGCTGGAAAAAGTGGGGTGTACAGGATTACTTGTTTCCGTTAATTTAGCTTGAGTAGCCTAACAATTAATTCAAACAATTCGCTGAGAAATCAAGACCAATTTGTAGCCTATAATGATTTATAAATGATAACGACAGAGACGATTTGGGATTGGCAATAATCTGAATGTGTTAAAGAATGTAATAATTTTAAGACAACACTCAAATTAGTCAAAGCGATTGAAACATTAGAAAGCATACATTTAAAGAGGACAGCCTCTTAAGTGTCTCGAACAGTTGAGAGCAACGCATAATTCAGGTTCGAAAAACTGATTTACAAAAATCTACGAAACGTTCAACATTAATACATGGAGCATTTAAAAGTCTGAATCCTCTCATGATAACACGCCATGTTGATATAGAAAAATGCAATAAGTTTATGATGCGCAGAACAATAATGCTATCTCAAAATAACTTGGTAGCCTCATAATTTACTTATTGTTCTTGGTTATTGAGTGAATCAATTACTAGATTGACAATCAAGCAAAGTAAACGGAAACAGATTGAGAGTGATCATCTGTTAACCTCTTAATGCCAAGGGCAAAATATACCAATTCTCGCCTGTTTTTACTAGTGACCAACAAAAGCTGTTTATCTCAAAAACTGTAAAGACTACAAATATGTTTCATAGCTTTTATTAAAACAGAGAACTGCACTATTATGAATAAGCAGTCATAATTCATATACAGACATATTTTGCTACTTAATTACAACAATTTATGTACAGAAATTGTGACGGAAAAAAAACAGGTACCTACATTCAAATTTCTGATTTTTTACCTGATGAGCTACAAGTGCTATGGAGGAAATAACTCCTCTTTGTGATTCCTCAATATGCTGCCTATCTCTGATAAAAAAAATGGTGTCAATATATCAAACCATTCAAATTCTACAGAGCTTTTTTTTAGGTGAACCATTTCGGTTTCCAAAGTTGGCACAAATTGTGCCAAATTGTGCAAAATGGCAAGGTTCCAGAAAAGTCTCAATATGATTCCTTTTTTTAAGTTTTACAATAAAATTTGATAACTGCCAATAAAAGTTCATTTTTAGATGTGTCTTTGGTGTGTTTCATATTACACAACTAACTAGCCTACCTGTGGTCCCCAAAGTCTCCAAACCCATGTAGCAGCACAGTGAATCTTGTATTCTACCAGAGCCTCATTAGCCAGAAATTAGTCCAGGTATATAAAATCAAATGTCCACCCTAGATAAAATAAACCCCTGCATAATAATCAACAACAACAAACTCATCCTCATGTTATCTCTCCCTCGTGTTAGGTCATGCATAAATTGCTCATTTGTTTACCTGCAGAGCCTGCTGTACTGCTTACAGAACAATTTACTCATGTGGAACAAAACAAACCCTTCAGACGCCATTGCATTCAAAAGAAACTCGGAACAGCTCGTCTCAGACACAAATAGATAGCTAGCTGCTATGTGTAATTTTGCTGGCTAGCTTGCCATTGTTACAATATAGTAATGTTAGCTATATTCATTTAATTCAGAGGGATTTGTTTTATACATAACAGTGAATTCGCACTTTAGCCCCATTAGTAGGGGGGGGATAAATGGCCTAAAAATTAAAAATTTGGAAAATAATTATGCCCATTTCAGTGATGGTGCATTGGGTCATTTGGGAGATATTTTGTATTGGGAGTTGGTACCTAGCATGAAATAAACCCCCCACCCCACCCAAAAAACTAAATCGGACATGGTTTTTTTCCCATTTTTTCCCCCTTTTTTCATTAAAAAATAAAATAAATTCTTAAGAGAGCACTTTGGTTCACCTGTCAGATGTTGCAAAGTCCTAATGTAATAAAGTACATTTACATATGCATTATGGCTCCTGGTTGGCTGCAAGCAAACAGTTGAAATCCCCCAGCAGACGATCCAATTCAACACAACATCAGACAAGCAGTTAAACAGAATTGTCACAGGTATGTTTTTTTCCTTTTTAACAAAATGATATGATAATTTAGCTTGATTTGTGTCAGGTTCCCTCCAATATTAGGCATACTTTTAGCTAGCTAGCTGTTAGGAAGTTGCTTGATAATTTAGCTCAAACTAGCTAGCTAGCAGTTCGTTCCTTGACAGCTCAAACTAGCTAGCAAGCTAGCTGAATGCTACAGTTAGTTGCCTGACGGCTCAAACTAGCTAGCTAGCTAGCTTAGTGCAACAGTTGATTTGACATGTTTTTGTTCAAATTAGCTAGCTAGCTTAATAATACAGTTATTGCTTAGCTAACTGTTACATTAAGCTAAACTAGTGTCATATATAATTTTATATTGTTTTAACTTGTGTTATCTTTTATAATTTTATATTGTGAAGCACATTGTGCTTCCACCTGGAATGAAATGTGCTATATAAATAAAGTTTTGCTTGCTTGCTTGCTATAGCATGAAGACAGCACTGAAGTAATTAACACTCTCCTAGTGCATGATAGTAGTACTTGTAACCTCATCTAATTTAGAATATTTATCTTTTTCAGAGAAGTCACATCAGTCTGATGACATACATCATCAAGCATGGCAGAGCCCAGCCCCATGTCCAAAACTAGATCTGCTGGAAACATTTATGATGCAGATACGGATTTTCCTCCCTCCAAGGACTTCCAGCCACCCACAAAACTCCCCATGCTGCAGAGTGTCATAAGCATGATACGGTACCACCTGGAGATGGGCAATGGGAGAGTGACTACAAACATGGCAGCACGGGAAGTGGCAAAACAGGTCTACGCCAAGTACTTCCACGACACTGTGTTTTGTGTTTCCTTGAGCACCATCCTGAGGAGGGTAGAAGGGATCTGGAAACAGTTCACTGAGGGCAGAAAGAGGTATGGACAGACAGGGAAAGAAAACTCACTGGCTGTCAAACAATACAAGGAGTTATTTCATACAAAGTCTGAGCTCTTTGATGTATTTGCCCATGACCCTATACGGCGGCAATCACTGGTGAAAGAGTGGGGAGTAAGCATGAGTGAGATGGAGCACAAATACTATGAGGACCAGAAGACAGAGCAGAGGATGTTCTGCTCCAAAGGTGTGGACCCTGTCTGGTACCATAGCATGATGCAAACCCAAAGGTTGAGGGAGAGGAGCAAAGAATACCAGAGGAAGAGAGACCAGCAGTTCCAATACCAAACTCTAGACCATATCACAGATATGTTGATCGAAGCTGGTGAGATATCCAGCTGCAGCAGTGATGAAGAGCAAGAGGGCAGACCCCAAAAGCGACTGAGACAGATGTCTGAGACTGACACACATAAGCAGCTTCAAAAGGAGGGTGAAGCGAGTGAGGTTAGAGCAGAACCCAAGGGAAGGAAAAAACTCTTCATGGATGTTGCTGAACCAGACATGGATGAAGATCCACTACCACGAGAGTTTCAACACATAAGATTGTCAGAGAGAAAAGTCCGAGATGAGTTCTATACAACTATAGCCAATCTCTCAGGAAAGGGACTTTCTCTCAGTGAGGCGAGCTCAGCTGTGATTGAAGTAGGCAACACTATGTTTGGACGAAGCTGGAAAAGCGCTGGAGAATGTGATGAGATCTTTGACAAGGATACAGTGCCAAGTACTAGAAGCATAAGGGCAGCTCTGCAGCAAATTGAGGCCCAAAGTCTGTGTCTAGTTGTGGAAAAGCTTGAGGAGGAGAAGGAGAAGGGTAAGATGATTACACATGCATCGGACAGCACCACAAAGAAAGGTGTAGGCCAAGTCATGGTGCAAGCGCTGCATGTGGGTCAGGACAACCCATTTCCTCTGCCTATCTTACCAATCCATGGAGAGACCACTGAGGACATAGCAATGCAAGTGGATATGGGGTTCGAAATACTGGTGTCGGTCAGAGGAGTCAGTGTGGAGGATGTGTATAAACTTGTAGATACACATATGACTGACAGTACAGAGCACAACAAAGGGTTTTCAAAGCTGCTGGCAGAGATGTACAACTTGGAAACACCAGCAGGGCAGATCTTTTGTGGCACCCACACTACACTGGGCTTCAGCAGTGCCATGAATAAGTTGATGCGGTTGGTGGAGGCTGATATGAAGATGGAGCAAGTGCTACAGAGTTTCATGGTGGATCTGGATGTAGACAGCAAGAATGCCAGTGTGGCTGGACAGGCACTGGACATGTGCCTCAAGTTGGTGGCTTCTGAGTATGCCCACAAACCCTGGAACCGCTACAGGGAATTCCTCCTCTTCCTTGAGGAAAGGCAGGTATCCAGTGTGCTGTTTGCCTACAAAGACAGCAGGTTTGGGTGTCTCTCCAGGGCAGCAGCAGTCCTGATATACCACTTTGGCCATCTGACAGAGTTCCTGAGCCACAACCCTCACATAAACAACCGCCTGGCCTGCCTCATCAGAGAAGTGATGGAGCTTCCCTACCTCAAGGTGGTCCTCGTGGTGTTTGTCTGCCTGGGTGTGCACTTGGCGGAGCCCTTCTATGCCAGAACCATAGAGAAAGATGCTACCCATACTCAGCTCAGGGAGTTCTACAAGGGACTGCATACAGGCTTGGGCCAGCCAATCAGTGACAACTACACAAGGTTCACAACGCCTGAGTATCCTGGAGTGTCTGACGAGCTTTTCAGTGGTGTAAAGAAGACCTACACGGAGGAGGTCCTGAACTCAGTGTCAGACATGGCTGCCGAACACTTGGAGGAAGTGAAGAAGCTGACCAATCTAATGCAGCCCCACCTGCAGACTGTCCTGGCCAGGCAGAGGAGGGACTATGGGATTGATGAGGAGACCTTCCCAATGGACTACCCTGTGAGCGATCAGGCAAGTAAGATCGATGAAACCCCTGTGCACAACATTGGAATGGAGAGACAATGTGGCAAGGTGGACTACAGACTGAAGAAGCTAGGCACATTGAACGCAGTCAGCAGGTCAATCATTTTGCAGAAGAGCCAGGAGCTTAGGGCTGGACAGATTCCGTCCTTCAGAGGTTTCAAGGCAGCAGCCCAAGCGAAAAGGGAGGTGGAACTCAACTGGAGTAAACTCATGAAGGCGAAATTTGAGAGTGGGGCAGACCAGAAACAGGAGATGGCTCAAAGAAAGGAGAGGAAGAGACTAGACATGCTGGACACACTGAAATCTAGAGGTGGCCCCTTCACTGACAGTGGGGAAATTGAGAAGTTCCTTGTGGATGAAACTCTGGACAACAATGCAAAGCAGCAGAGGATGAAGCTGGAGGTTCAGTTTGCCAGAGAAAGTACCACGCTTCTGCCTAAAGTCGATCCTATCTTCCAAATCCAGGTGACACTGCCCAGTGGGAAGAGGAGGATGAAAACAGCACAGGAGTTTGGAGATGCCCTCATGTCGTACCTGGGCAAGAGGAGTGACCGAACCACACTGGAATATGAAAAATTCCAAGAAAGTCTTGAAAGGCTGGCACCTGGACAGGAGTGACAGAATAACATAAGAAAAATGAGAGCTGCTACTTAAGACTGACAAGTTCAAGTTCTTTCCATGTCAATGTGACTGAAAAAAATGATTAACTGTTTTGTATTTGAAATAAAAATCTAATTTTTAACAAAGTATTCCAAATGAGTTTAAAGTCTTTTAGTATTAGCAGACAGTAAGAAAAGTGAATGCATACAAATGGCGGAACAGCCAGAAAACGCCCTTTTTTGTGTTATTTTTTTATTTTAAAGAGGGATGGGGGATTATTTTCAAGATACAGAGTTACTTTGAGGTGTAACAGTTCTTGTATTTATAGTGTTTATTACTTCCCAAATGGGTTTGAAAGTATTTATTCAACAGTATATAGGCAAACAGTAAGAATAGCTTATGCATACCAGGCGGAATGGGCAGAAAATGCCCCTTTTTGGGTTCTTTTTTTGATTTTCAAGGGGTGGCGGGTTATTTTCAAGATACAAGTTACTTTTGGTGTCAAAGTTCTTGTATTGATAGTGTTAATCAATTCCCAAATGGGTGTGTTAAAATTTTGAACTTGATGATTATCCCCCCCCCCCCTACGTAGCCAGAAATGAGTCCAGGTAAACGGACCTTATGCAAACAATTTCAAATGTCCACCAGTTTCCTAGATAAAATAAAACCCTGCATAATAATCAACAACAAACTCATCCTCATGTTATCTCTCCCTCATGTTACGTCATGCATAATTTGCTTATTCGTTTACTTGCACAGCCTGCTGTACTGCATACAGAACAATTTACTAATGTGAACAATAACTTCTAAACAAACACGTCAGACGCCATTTCATTCAAAATAAACTCGGAACAGCTCGTCTCAGACACAAATAGATAGCCAGCTGCTATGTGTAATTTTGCTGGTTAGCTTGCCATTGTTACAATATAGTAATGTTAGCTATATTCATTTAATTCAGAGGGATTCGTTTTATACATAACAGTGAATTCGCACTGGTATACTGGCAAAAAAGTATGTTTGCTTACCACTCAGCGTCACTGAGACAACATCGCAAAAACATCTTCGGGCTAGGACCTGCTGCACAGAGAAACGCCTGAATAACCTAGACATAACTAACCAAAAACTGTATGAAAGAGACTGTAAAGCATAAAGTTGAACAGACGCCGTTACCTAATGAATCATACTTTGCTAAACGGGATGTAGCTAGCTGCTACAAGCTAAACACACTCTGCGCCATCTTGGTAGGAACTTTACGCTTAGACGCCTCCGCCACTTATGCTCAATTGTTCCGTTGTGACAACCTAACCCATTGTGTTGAATGAGGGCTTGTCTGAAAGATAAGAGTCTTCGCTATTTGACAGACAGTTTAAAAACCCAATGGAAAGCAAATCACACTCACAGTGGAGGCGGGTAGATGTGCATTTTTCCCACTTCAGATAGGCCTATGGTGCTATCAGTCAAAGAAATACACCCAATTGACAACGGTTTTGCATATAACTGCAAAAAAGTACAAAACCCCCTTGGCTAATATATACTAAGCCATGGGATTGGTACTGCAGAAACTGGCTGAGTTTCACAACGCCAAACTGAACATAGCCGAAAGACTCATAAAGAAGTGCTGAAAAGCACAAGTCGGTTTAAAATGTGAAAAAAATCATGTACAGCCGTATGAAAGTTTTAAAGTATTTTTTCTTGAAGTCTAAAGGTATAACGATTTTTCAAACAAAAGTTTTGTGAAATACAATTAACCAGAACAGTTTACCAGCACATTGTTTATGGTGTGACATCAAGCTGCAATACATGTTTGGGAATTAGGTCGTTGTTTCCAACGTAATTTACGAAGTTTTAACTCAACGTTTTGGGCTTAAAAACCACTTTCCCAGAAGGAATGGATATATCTCAAGGATATTTAATCAAAATATTGAGGTGAGCAGTTTATTATATATTATGAAATTAATGAAATGTATAATGTAATAATTTCCGTAACGCCCGCGTTACCGCTAGGGGGCGTTTGGCAGCAAGAGGTTAAAGGTAAGTTTACAGAAGGCCTAGGCTGTATTCGAATAGTCAAAAAAATAGCTCCTTTTTCCTTTCCTTGCAACTTTTTCTTGACCTCACCAGAAAACGTCATGGGGGTCAAGGAAAAGTTGGAGATTTATAAGGAATCTTGCGTCTACTGTGGAATTCAAACCTCCTTCTCTACCTTGCGTCGTGGTGCGACGTCCAGTCGGATTGACGTGACTGTTCAAAAACTTCACGAAAAATTACGACAAAAGGCGCATCATTGCCGTCTGCATTTCACTTGAACCGTTCATCTTATCTCAGCTAAATTTAGCCTCTTAACAAATTTGGTGTATTGTCTGATTGTGTCATTGTTTGTTTACTTTCTATTTTAAGCCAATACTAGCTATTCACTTTTAGATTTCTGGCATTTCTCAGATGTTCGCCTTGTTGTTTGAATTCGGTAATTCGGTAGGTTCCGGAAAACTCCGATGCTTATGAAAACATTGGCGGCATTGCATTGTATGGTGTGAATACTACCTTCCTTCTGACAAGGATAGTCCAGAGCATCCTTTGTGAAAGGACGGATAAAAGGAATCGTGAAGCTCCTTTCCTTCTCAACGGGTTGCTGGTCAGGAGGGTGAAAAGGAATAGGGGTGACAACTGGGAAGGTTTGTAATGTCCGGAACGCCAAGCTGGGTGGGTGGAGGGGGTCCGGAGGAGGGAAGTAAAGGCCGGACGGCTCAGGAGGGTGGCGGCGCAGACAGGACTGCTCAGGAGGGCGGTGGCGCAGGCAGGACCGCTCAGGAGGGCGGTGGCGCAGGCAGGACCGCTCAGGAGGGCTGGCTCTGCAGCTCAGGACAGGCGGATAGCTGGCTCTGCAGCTCAGGACAGGCGGATAGCTGGCTCTGCAGCTCAGGACAGGCGGATAGCTGTCTCTGCAGCTGGACAGGCGGATAGCTGGCTCTGCAGCTGGACAGGAGGGCTGGAAGGGGGCCGGACAGGAGGGCTGGAAGGGGACTGGACAGGAGGGCTGGAACGTGGCGGGACAGGAGGGCGGGAACATGGCGGGACAGGAGGGCTGGAACATGGCGGGACAGGAGGGCTGGAACGTGGCGGGACAGGGGCAAACACGGACGGGTGGAAAATGGATCCTCCGTCGATGGGTAGCTGAGTCCGTCGACGGAGCCGGGAACCAGGACCCCCTCGTCTTCTCCTGGGCCCATAGTTTCCCGGACACAGGACCAGGCGGGTCCCTTCAAAGGGTGACGGTTGGGGTTGGGTGGTTGAAGGGGTTGTGGGCTCAGGGCTGGCCGGCTGGAGGGTCAGGACTCCGAGACCAACGGAGTGGGGGGTGGGCTGATAAGGAGTCCGGGGTGATGGGTGGTGGTCGGCATGCCGACGGGCGAACTCAGGGTTCTGCCCCCAGATACCCATGAGGTATTCCTCATAGGAGGTGTTGTTAAAGGAGTCAAAAAAAAAATAATCTTGAGTCGCCATGACAGGCGACCGCCCGCTGGGTCCGAACTGGCGAGTTCCTTCTGTTATGTTTGGGTGGGGGAGAAGGACCCAAACGCAGGCAGGAGTACGAAAAACCGAAGTTTAATAAGGGCAAGGCAGCAATCCGTGGTATAACAGGCAGGGGTCAAAACCGGGAAGGCACAGCAAAAGCACAAAAACAGGATCCAAAAGCAGGCTCGCGAGAACACAGGCAGGGGTCAAAACCAGGGAGGCATAGGAGGAACAAAAAAGAGAACAAAACAAAGACTGAATAAAAAAATAAAAACAACAACAGGAAAAGGACTAGGGATAACAAAAACTTGGAGACAGAAGCTCAGGAACCAAACAGACAACTAGGGCAGGTACTCGGAAAAACTAGGATAACACGCAGAAGCAAACTAACGTTGAGGAACTCGCGAAGACAGACTGAAATAACAGGGTATAAATACACAGGGTGAAGATTACACAAAAGGAATCAGGTGTGAAGGGGAGGGGAAATGGGAGAGTACACAATGAGGGTTAACAAGGACCAATAATACAATGACGGGGGAAACATAAGACACGGACTGGAATACACATAGACACAATGATAACAAATGGCCTGAGGTTAGCAGGTAAACAAGTTCACAGCTCAGAGGGGAGGCACACAAAAGTGGACACACGTGCAGAGGATGTGAAATCAGATAGATACAGGGATAGGATAACGAGGAGGGAAATGACAGCTGCAGGTAGAAACTCAAGATGAATTAGTAATTAGTCATGTTAGTAGTGAACTCAAAAACCCTAATGTTAGTAGGTTAGCTGGTTAGTATTATATACACGTTAGTTTGTTAGCAGGTTAGTATTAAATCTAATCTAACAGTTAGTATGATTAGTACATTAGTATTATATACAAATATAAATAAAGCCAGAAGGAAGAAAACGAGATACGAAATACAGAGGAAACCCGAATGTTCCCAAAATCACCCGAATAGTGCAAAGACAAAGACAGGGGGTGGAATCTCAGAAAACATGGAACGCGGACTGACAATCGCGAGGGAAATGTGGGAAAATGGGTAAAAGAAATCAGGAAAAATAATAATACAGAATAAACAGACAGACAAATTACAGAATCCTAACACTGTGTCCGAATCAGAGACCTGTCTTCTGCGACCTGTCTCCTGCGTATAGTGCACAGGCAGAAGTGTGCTGTTTAATGTGCACTGTTTAGCAGTCCGCGAAAAATATCCGCTATACTATTTTCCAACCGCACTGTGGAAGTGTCGTAAGCAGGTCATAAGACGTCCCACCAGTGTTGCCATGTCCGCGGTTTTACAGCTAAATTGATACTTTCAAAGTGCAGTCACGGGTAAAAATGAAAAGTCGCAAAGCACTTATTTTAAAAAGTAAAAACATGATGATTTCTATTAATAATACGTTGGTTTCGGTTAGAAATAGCCTATAATTTGGGCTAGATTTGAGTCGCCATTTGGCTGGAAAGTCTTAAAAGATCTGGCAACCCTGCGCCGCACTCTTGCACTGCCATGTCACATGTTGTTTTTGTTGTATTTGAAGGAAAACGTCAGCGAAGCTGCACCTTATTTAAAAAAAATGAAGCTTCACGTCATATTCATGTGACCAAAATGTTCTTGTACTTCTTGAAAAGTGTGCTCCCGAATGTACTCAGCGAAACCCCGGAAGTAAGTGTGTCATCCGGGTGTTTGAAGTATACTGCAATTTGAAACATTTTTGGGTACTCTACGACTTTCTTGCCCTATCTACTCACCAAGGTTACTCAACAGTGTGGAAGAGTGCTGATTCGGACACGGCCCTAGTTCTACTCCCACGGTACGCCACTGGTAAATTCCTAATTGTAAACGTTTCATTTTCACTTTGAAAAAAACATACTGTATGTTAAGGGGTTAACCCCTTCACAAAGATGGCACATTTGGTCAATTCTCACCTATTTAGGGGTGCTTTGTTTAAAGTGATACTGCAGTCAAAAACTGACTTTTCCCGTTGAAAACCGATGTTTTTGGTTAGATTATGATCATACACAACTGTCTATGTCCGAAAATCTCATGTTTAGTCAAAATAGTTTTATCTGAGTTTTTGTGTAGAATTACCAATACGCTGGTTTCCGGGGATTCGTGACGTCACGAGATCCTTAACATAAAAATGGGTGGAGTTGAGGTGATCTCGGCTGGGCACGTGGTATAAAAGCAGAGACCAACTTTTCTTTTCTTTTTCCCCCTCTTTGAGACTGAGACCCTTGTACTGCTAACTAGCTAGTTCAAGTTCAAATGTGAATTGCTTTCTATTACTGTTAACGTTAATATTACGACTTATATCAAGCTACTAAGGCTATGTTCACACTGCAGGCCTTAGTGCTCAATTCCGATTTATTGCTCAGATCAGATTTTTTTTGTTTGGCTGTTCACATTAATTTTTTTATGTGGCCCATATATGATTCCAGTGTGAATTGATTGCTCTGCTCAAATGACCCGTGCAAATTAACACAGCCTGCAGAAATAAACAACAACAAAAAGGAAGTCATCAAAGTCACAGCTTCTGTGTTAATTTTAAAGTTGATGTGCAGTGGAGCTAATGATAAGGGTAAGGAGACGGGGGGAAAAAGCCTAGCTTTTTGTGCTGCCATGGCTGCTACTTCTGTGCAGAGGGACTCGTGAATGCGAGATCTGAGCCAGGAATGAGCGTATTGAGTTCAGTGGGGCTGAGTCAGTTCACCAAGACACACCCTTTCACTCCTTGACCGTATGAATATTCATAATATGACTACGTGGCATCATCGTCATATGACCACACCTACTCATGAGTTCCAGTTCAAATTGAAGCGGTAAAAAAGGCCTTAGAAAAGGCTCTGCAGTATCTCTTTAAGGCTTTATAACTCAACAGATTATTAACTTATTTTTCCATAGAGTTCAATAGGAAAATTTGTCAGGAGAAACAACCCTTAAAGTGATTCATCCACATCTACTGCATATCTGGCAGCAGAGTGATGGTTTGAGGCTTGTTTGATACCTCAGACCCTTGATGACTTACAGCCATTTAGCCAACCATGTGTTTCCATACTGTTCCCATGTAATGTACAGCTTAATCTAGTCCCACCCCCCAATTCCCATAGAGATCCATTCAAATGCAGAGACGTTATAGTATCGGTGGTAAGAGTACGAGAAAATAAGATATCAAGAGTCCTTTGATGTTGTTGGGTCACAGACATCAGGAAGTCATGACATGCAAAGCCAAAGGATATGCGACCAAATATAAAAAATTTAAAGGCACAGTCAATGTAAGTGTATGTAAACTTCTGACCCACTGGAATTGTGATATAGTGAATTAAAAGTGAAATAATCTGTCTGTAAACAATTGTTGAAAAAATTACTTGTGTCATGCACAAAGTAGATGTCCTAACTGACTTGCCAACACTATAGTTTGCTAACATGAAATCTGAAAACTTCCGACTTCAACTGTATATACATTTCCTGGATCATAAACGCCATGTCCACAAATGTGCAAAATCTGAGGATAATATGCGGAACTACTAAAGGTCTATGATGCAAAATATAGACAGTGTACCCTGTTATCCATTAGTGTCTCCAAATCTATCCAAATGGCTAAATTGTGCACTGCTCTAAATAAAACAAATAATGATATATTTAACTCCTTTGCATAGAAGGAGACGCTGGCGGGACCTTTTTGCTCAACTGAGACATTCGTTGCTACTGCAGTCAAACTATTAGTGGAAATCACAAACTCTGTGTTTTATCTTTATTGGTAGACGGTTCGTGACGATTTCTGCTGAATACGGAGTTTCTAAGTGTCACTATTTCCCCGTAGCAAGTCCATTTAACAAGCAACCCCCCACCTAGTCTATACCTACCCATGCGTGACATAGTGGACAATAGCGTCTATGTTTCAGTTCATAAATATATTTATTCATCATATAAAATTAGAATAACGTCATAGCAACGAGATAAACCCAACAATAGCCTGATCGTATGCCAGAAAAGCTGTGAAAAGCCCTGCTCACTCAAATGCAAAATAAACTGTGAAAGTACTGTCTCATTCTACCATGTATTCTACTAGCAATATATGCTATTAAATATGAAGTAAATATACAATCCTACCATCGGTTTTACAAATCTAGATGTTCCTTTCAAAATTCAGTGGGTCATTTATTGTCTGGTACAATCAGTTTGAGAAATATACAACATTTTATACAACTATTACACTATCTGAAACTTTGACGCGTAATACCCCCATGCCCTGTAAGCCTGTCTCATTCATTACAGTTCATTCTGGTTTAATTATCGGCTTTTTTATCCAATAGAATACATTATAACCTTAGCAACGGTATATGCCATGTATTTTTCGGTGCTTTGAACAATTTACTACAGCCCACAAAACACCGTTTATCTGGATAGGCTAAAAACGTTCGTGAACAGCAATGAAGTCCATCCCTTCCTTCACAAGCTCAGAAAAAAGCGCATGTGACTTCACGAAAAATTTGATGCTAACTTCACAGTCATGGGGCCGATTGCGCATACTGCCATTACCCTATGGGCTGTCGTTACGCGTGGATACAGCGCCGTTCCCAGTTGCTGGAATATGACATCTTTTACTTCATTTAAAGGGGTAGGAGCTACCCCTTAGAAGATAATCTATGTGTTTTACGTTAGATCATTCCTGAAGCAGTCTAGTAATGTTTTTACGCAACGGTGGTAACGTAGTACAAAGGCAAATGCGAAGGGTACGCACTGTGGAAATGGAGATTTTTCTGGGCAATGGATTAATGGATTACGAAAAAGCGTTCAGGATTCTTCAGAAAACAGTTATAACTACATAACCAGGTAAAATATTTGGTTGATTAAACATGTTTACGAAGAGATTTTGTAGAAAATAAAATATATTTATACAAAACCGGAAGCACATCGGTTGTATGCATAGTGAAGTGAGCACAGGGAAAAAACACATAATGTTTATTTATACAAATTTTCAATAACATACAATTGTTCCTAAATCGGATCTTGATTTTTTAGCGTGTAGAAACTGTACCAAAAGTTTTTGTGATATGCATTTTATTGCCTGTGACTGCGGCGAGGTGAAGGCTGTAAACAAATAAAAAAAGTGGGTTGGGCTATTAGCACCCTGCTGCTTTATGGCTCTGTAGTGTAACCTGAGAGCTGATAAGCATATAAACGAATGTGCTCGCAGGCTGTGACTGTTTTTAACAATTTTGCGTCGAAAGTTCCATGTTTTATTAACGTTATAATTTAGAATTTAAGAGAAATATGAACACTATAAAAAATTGGGACGGATACGTCCCACCACTAGGGGGCCAAAGCCCATAGAGTTAAAATACAGAAAAATGGAAACCCAGGACAAAAGTATACATACTGTAGAGTACAGGGACAAGTGATGTTTTATTGAGGTACAAGAGTGAATGATTAGGCAACATATTTAGGTGTATGTAACACTGTGATATCAATGTTTTTTATCTTAAGCCATCAGACCGAGGTCCCCAGTGAGACAAAATTGTAATGGGGCGTGACGTGTGACGTGGGAGGAGCCAAACGCAGCAAGGGGATTCATTAAGCCCTTAGGCCACTAAGGCGGGAAACCCCGCAGATAAGGGAAGGAGACAAGACAACGAACAACGAACACCACTACAAACGCTACTAACCGGCTCACTGTCAAACGCCAAGTAGAGCGCAAGGACAGGGATCTGAACAGCCAGAAATAAATACACGCCCTGTCTCGGTAATGAGACAAAATAAGAACGGGCACAAATAAATAAACAGTCAACAAATATAGCAGAATGAAATGATTGAATAAGAGGAGGCGAAAGAACAGATATAACGTTCCGTGGCTACTTCCATAAGCTAACACTAACAGTCACATGCAGAACCTAAAGGGGGTAAACGTCCGATCTCCCAGGGGGGAGAAACATTTTACAGGCGAGCCGACGGAGAACCGCAGTCCCATAGCCTTACCAGCAAAATGACTAAGCTTACAATAGAGCCACGCCCTAACCTCTCAGTAAGGAGATGTAACGAGGCAAAGGAACAGATAATTAATGTTCCAAGGCTTAGATTGAGGCTCGCAGTCACACGCAAACATGTCTACAACATCGCCCGGTCTCCCTATGAGACGACATGCACCGAAGGGCGAACAGAACTACAGTTCTGAACAGAATCGCCTAAATCTCCATACCCGGAGAAAAAGCACAAAAGACGAAAGGACAGCTGCACCGATACTATCGGCTATCTGACTAACACAAGCACAAACACAAATACAAGCCCTGCCTCTCAATAAGGGGAAATGTAACGAGGCGAACAGGAACAGAGATTTAACGTTCCACGGCTAGTTTAATAAGTTCGCAGTCTAATGCAGAAAACAAGAGGTAAACACCCGATCTCCCAGGAGGGAGAAACATTTTACAGGTGAGCCGACGGAGCACCGTCGTCCCATAACTTTCCTATCCAAATAGACTAACGCAAGTTTAATATAAAACAACCGCCCTAGCCTCTCAGTAAAAGAAAGTAACGAAGCGAAAAAACAGAGAGCTAACGTTCCTATGCTACACGCAGTCACACACAAACATGTCCACAACCTCGCCCAAACTCCACACAAGGAGAAACATACCGGGAAAACGAACAGAACAATAGTTCCGAACAAAATCGTCCCGTTGGTAAAAAGGACGGAGGACAGCTGCAACAAAGACCAACGCAAAAATAGCACGACAGCCTCTCAATAAAAACAAAAACCCTGACTCACAACAAAGGGGAACGTAGTCCACGAGAAGGAGACAAAACAGGGAACAAACGTACCAAAGCCACCCACCGGCTCACAGTAACACGGAAATGAGTAGAAGCAAAACGCCAGGTCTCTCAGTAAGAAGACCAATCAAAGGCAAAAAAGGAACAAATAACTGCTACTCTATACTTCTACGAGCTAATAACTAAGTAGAAGCGAAACGCCCGATCTCCCATGAGACGACATGCACCGAAGGGCGAACAGAACTACAGTTCCGAACAGAATCGCCCAAATCTCCATACACGGAGAAAAAGCACAACAAGGCGAAATAGAGCAGAGATTTACGTTCCCAAACTTCTATGAGATAAGGAACAGTACAAAACAATGAACAAACAATGAACAATTAATGTCGAAGAGCCCCGAACAAAGGAAACGGTAGGCTTATATATCTCTCAGGTGACTACGCACAGGTGAAAACGCTTAACAGAAGCTCCGCCAACTCAGCAGGGCAGAGCAAGCATCTACCAAAAGGGCAGCGCCCTCGCGTGGCCACTGAGGAAAACGACCGCATAGGGAAACAGGGTTCAAAACCATGACAAAAATAGTACTCTTTCTCTTTCTCGGACCCTGTTACCTGTCCAACTGCTTTGGAATGGGCGCTCGGTTAGCGTTGACGCCTTTATTGATTCCGGAGCAGTCGAATGTTTTATTGACGCTAAATGGGCTAGGGAATTAGAGATTCCCACACACCAACTCACAAGCTCTCGTCTGGTTACATCTCTCGATAGTCGCCCTTTGGGCTCCGGGATCATTGAAGAAATAACCGGCATTTCTCTCCAGGTCACTCAGAGAGAATACAATTTTTTTTAGTTGATTCCCCCGTCATACCCATTCATGGCTAGGGTTAGATGACCCTCATGTTAGTTGGGGCAGAGACAGGGATCCTACAATCTGTTGCACATGCGTGAGGGCGATGAGTGGAAGATGGCATTTAATACTCACCACGGACACTACGAGTACCAGGTGATGCCGTTCGGTCTCACTAGTGCCCCCTCTGTCTTCCAGATGCTAGTGAATGATGTTCTGAGAGAGATGCTAGAGAAATCCATCTTTGTTTACTTGGATGATATTTAAATTTTTTCTCCTGACCTTTCTTCTCACGTCGTTCATGTTAGGCAGGTTTTGGAGGCGCTTCTTAAGGCTCAACTATTTGTTAAAGGTGAAAAATGCGCTTTCCACACCAATTCCATGTCCTTCTTAGGGTTAATTGGGGCGGACGGTAAAGTTCTTATGGACCCAGAGAAAGTTTAGGCGGTAAAAGATTGGCCCACACCTAATTCTGTGAAGCAAGTGCAGCGCTTCTTGGGTTTCACAAATTTTTACCGGCGGTTTATCCGCAATTTTAGCACGGTAGCCGCGCCTATCACAGCCCTTACCATAAAGACATCACCTGCTCAGTTCCAATGGAACTCTAGGGCTGAGGCAGCATTTACAGAGCTAAAGAAGAGGTTTTGCTCCGAACCTATCCTGATAACTCCCAATCCCTCCTCCCCTTTGTGGTAGAAGTGGATGCTTCTGAGCTGGGGGTTGGAGCCATTCTGTCTCAGCATTCTCCGCTGGACCACAAACTACACCCATGCGCGTATTTCTCTCCTGTTCTTACATCAGCCGAGAGAAACTTTGGTCAGTGTTCAGCTTAAGGAGTTTCTATACACAAATGCTACTCTATCTTCTGTCCAATCAGGTTTTAGGAAAAGGCACAGTACTATTTCAGCAGCAATGAAGATTATCAATGATATCACAGAAGCTCTTGATAAAAAGCTACACTATGTTGCCATTTATATTGATCTGTTGAAAGCATTTGATACAGTGGACCATGCTATTCTTAAGAAGAGGTTGATTGGGATAGGACTATCAGAACAGGCCGTGGCATGGTTTGAAAACTACTTGTCAGGTAGAACTCCATGTACTCAGTTTAGGGGTCTCACCTCTGATTTGCTGCCTGTGTGTACTGGAGTGCCCCAGGGTTCTGTTTTAGGGCTGCTTTTGTTTACCATTTATATTAATAACCTTGGATGTAATGTTGTGGATGCAAACCTGCACTTTTATGCTGATGATACCATTATCTACTGTTGTGCTTCATCTTTTGCTCTGGCGTATGATAACTTGCAAACTGCTTTTGACTCAGTGCAACTAAATCTCTGTAGATTGAAGTTGGTCTTAAACGCAAGCAAAACTAAATTAATGTGGTTTCGTAGATCAAAGAATAGACTGTTAAACCTACCTGTTATCATTACCAAACAAGGTAAGGAGATTGAAACTGTTTCATCTTATAAGTATCACGGAATTTTAATTGAAAATTGATTTTGAAAATAATTTTCAGCAACTCACAAGCAAGCTAAAAATAAAGCTTGGTTTTTATTTTAGAAATAAGGCTTACTTCTCCTTTGAAGCTAAAAAGAGGCTTGTTGCTGCCACTTTTCTTCCAATCATTGATTATGGGGACATTTTATATTCGCATGCTTCTGGAAAGTGTCTCAGTTCAATTGACATGATCTACCCTGGTGCATTACGATTCATTTATGAGGTGATCCTTGGCCTTTTGCCCCCCTACTTATGTTCATATCTTAGTAGGACTAATGCAGGTGGATATTCTTTGAGGTCTCAGGATCTCATGCTTTTATCTGTCCCCTTAGTACGGACAGAAGCAGGTAAAAAAGCTTTCAGTTACTTTGCTCCTTCAACCTGGAACTCCCTGCAAAAAAAAATGAAAATGGAAACGTGTCTCACGAAATGTTTTTAAAAGGTTTGTTAGAGATATGGAGGCAGCTTCCTTGACCTGCTTATGTTTTTGATGATGTCTATTACCTGTGATTTAGGTGCATTTGACTATTAATTCATGATATTTCTTTTCTTATGCTTTACAATGTTAAATGTTGTCTGTCTGTAACTTTGTTGTGACTACTGCTACCAATTTTTGGTCAGGACACTATTGGAAATGAGATTTTTAATCTCAAGAGGTATCTCCTGAATAAATAAAGGTTAAATAAATAAAATTAATTAATTAATTAATTAATTAATTACAATGTCGGGGATTGAGAGCTGTTGGCGGTCAAATTGGTGTTAGAGGAATGGCGTCATTGGTTGGAGGGAGCAGAGCATCCCTTTACGGTCTGGACCGACCATAAAAACTTGGAATATATCCAACAGACCAAGACACGCAATTCTCGGTAAAGCCGATGGTCTTTATTCTTCGCACAGTTTAGATTCCTTCTGACTTATCGTCTTGGTTTGAGGAATATTAAACCGGATGCGTTATCACACATTTTTGACCACTCTGACACAGAGCCTGTCGTTCCCAGTTCCCAGATTGTGGCTCCGGGCTATTGAGGCGGCTGTACAGAGGGTGTTGCATTCCAATCCTGGCCCAGGTGGGGGCCCGCCCCATTGCCTGTTTGTTCCACCCCGGTTGAGATCTCGGGTTCTCCAGTGGGGTCATGCTTTTCAGTTGGTGGCCCATCCTGATGTTCACCGGACTTTGTTTCTCGCTGCTTTTGGTGGCCCAAATTAGAGAGCGATGTGCGAGAATTTGTCGCCTCTTGTACAGTTTGCGCCCGCAACAAGGGTTCGCGGCTCCCTCCCTTGGGTCTCTTACATTCTCTACCCGTTCCCAGCCATCCCTGGTAGATCGGTTTTCGAAGGCAGCGCACTGCATCGCCTTGCCCAAACTGCCATCTGCACCTGAAACTGCCCAGTTAATTGTAGATCACATGTTTAGGGTTCACAGTCTTCCTCTTGACGTGGTATCTGATCGCGGTCCCCAATTCTGTGAGGTTCTGGCACTCCTTTTGTACTCTATTGGGAGCGTTTGTCAGTCTTTCTTCCGGTTTCCACCCAGAGACCAATGGACAGACGGAGTGCACTAACCAGACTCTGGAGAGCACTCTTCGGTGCCTGGCCACGGCCAATCCCGCGTCCTGGGCGTCAACTCGCCTGGGCCGAATACCCTGCGTAACGCTTCAACTGGTCTCCCTCCTTTTGAGGCTCAGTTAGGGTATCTACCTCCCTTGTTTCATAAGTTGGAGAGAGATGTGGCGGTACCTTCCTCCGGCTCCTTCGTTCGTAGGTGTCGAGTGTTCTGGAAGCGTGTACGTGCTTCTCTTCTCCACGCCTCGGCCAAACAGAAGGTGGTGGGCGAGAGGTGTCGCAGTCCGGCTCCCTCTTATCGGGTGGGGCAACGAGTGTGGCTTTCCACACGGGACCTACCCCTGCGAGTGGACCCCTTTAACCTCTTGCTGCCAAACACCCCCTAGCAGTATTACGGAAGTTATTAAATTATACATTTCATTAATTTAATAATATATAATAAACTGCTCACCTCAATATTTTGATTAAATACCCTTAAGATACAGTCAAGCCGGAAAGTCACCCCACCCCTTCACCTTCTCCACGTTTTATTACGTTACAGACATATTCTACAATAGATTGAGTTAATTTTTTGTCTCAAAATTCTACACAAAATAGCCCATAATGACAAATTGCAAACAGGTTTTTAGACATTTGTGCTAATTTATAAGAAATCAAAATGTAAAATATCATATGTACACAAGTGTGCACACCCTTTGATATGACACCCAAAAGTGAGCTGAGGTGCATTTTGTTTCCACTGATACTGCTTGAGATGTTTCTACAACTTAATTGGAGTCCACCTGTAATAAATTCAATTGATTGGACATGATTGGGGATTGCCAACACCTGCCTATATAAGGTCCCACAGTTGACAGTGCATGTCAGAGCAAACTCCAAGCCATGGGGTCAAAGGAATTATCTGCAGACCTCAGAAACAGGATTGTGTCAAGGCATAGATCTGGAGAAGGGTACGGAAAAATCTCTGCAACTTTACAGGTCCCAAAGAGCACAGTGGCCACCATCATTCGTAAATGGAAGAAGTTTGGAACCACCAAGAATCTTCCTAGACCTGGCCGCCCAGCCAAACTGAGCAATCGGGGAAGACGGGCCTTGGCCAGGGAGGTGAGCAGGAACCCGAGGGTCACTCTGACAGAGCTCCAGCGTATCCTTGTGGAGATGGGAGAACCTTTCAGAAGATCAACCATCCAGGCAGCACTCCACCAATCAGGCCTTTATGGTAGTGGCCAGACGGAAGCCCCTCCTTAGTAAAAGGCACATCACAGCCCGCTTGGAGTTTGCCAAAAGGCACCTAGAGGACTCTCAAACCATGAGAATCAAGATTCTCTGGTCTGATGAAACCAAAATGGAACTTTTTGGCCTGAATACCAAGCGTCACGTCTGGAGGAAACCAGGCACCGCTCATCACCTGGCTAATACCATCCCTACAGTGAAGCATGGCAGTGACAGCATCATGATGTGGGGATGTTTTTCAGCAGCGGGAACGGGGCGACTAGTCCTGATAGAGGGAAAGATGAATGCAGCTAAGTACACCGAGATCCTTGAAGAAAACCTGCTCCAGAGCGCTCTGGACCTCAGACTAGGGCGAAGGTTTACCTTCCAATATGACAACGACCCGAAGCACACAGCCAAGAGAACAAAGGAGTAGCTTCGGAGAAAGTCTGTGCATGTCCTTGAGTGGCCCAGCCAGAGCCCAGACCTGAATCCAATTGAACATCTGTGGAAAGAGCTGAAAATGGCTGTGTACCGGCGCTCCCCATCCAACCTGACGGAGCTTGCAAGGAAATGCCAAGAGGAATGGGCAAAAATGTCCAGAAACAAGTGTGCCAAGCTCGTAGCTTCTTTCCCAAGATGCCTTGAAGCTGTAATCGCTGCCAAAGGTGCAGCAACCAAGTATTAGGCTAAGGGTGTGTACAGATATGTAACCCCTAAATAACCTATTTTTGTCAGTAAAATAAAATTGCATATTTTCTAAAAATCTATTTTCACTTCGTCATTATTGGCTATTGTGTGTAGATGTTTGAGGCAAAAAATGAACTCAATCTACTGTAGTATAAGTCTAACGTAATAAAACGTGGAGAAGGTGAAAGGGGTGGGGAGACTTTCTGGCTTGACTGTATATCCATTCCTTCTGGGAAAGTGGCTTTTAAGCCCAAAATGTTGAGTTAAAACTTCGTAAATTACGTTGAAAACTCCAACCTAATTCCCAAACATGTATTGCAGCTTGATGTCACACCATAAACAATCTGCTGGTAAACTGTTCTGCTTAATTGTATTTCACAAAACTTTGGTTTGAAAAATCTTTATACCTTTAGACTTCAAGAAAAAATACTTTAAAACTTTCATACGGCTGTACATGATTTTTTTCCCATTTTAAACCGACTTGTGCTTTTCTGCACTTCATCACAAGTAGTTTGGCTGTGTTCAGTTTGGCGTTGTGAAACTCAGCCAGTTTCTGGAGTACCAATCCTGTGGCTTAGTATATTTTAGCCAAAGGGGATTTGTACTTGATTGCAGAGTTTATGTTTTTAAACCGTCATCAATTGGGTGTATTTCTTTGACTGATAGCGTAATAGGCCTATCTGAAGTGGAAAAAACTTGCATCGACCCGCCTCCACTGCGAGTATTATTTGCTTTCCATTGGGTAAAATATTCCAGCCAATAGCGAAGACTCTTATCTTTCAGACAAGCCCTCATTCAACACAATGGGTGCATCCCAATAGTTGAAAAATGCAACCTTTCCTCCTCCACTACCACTCCTCTACTCCGTCCCCCGGAAACCGATCTTTCATTTCTCCCTCCCTCCTCTGTCCCAATAGTGTAGAAAACCAGCGAAGCAGCTTCAAACTCGGCTTTTCCTCCCCTCCGGCGAAGCATACATCGATGTATGCTACTGTGGAAGTATTTTCACATTTTTGGTGACATCATCGCGCTCACACCCACGGTGATGATGCGTAGCTATGCCTTATATGAATTTCCCCAAGATAATGATGCCCCAATGTAAGATATTTAGCCTAAATTGTGTGTGCTTCAGTAGGCTATTAGCACACAAAGGACATAGCATCCTACAACGGATAATAAAACGCCAGTCTGTTTTTGTGGTTCATATCCTACATAAAAATTCGGCAATTTAAGTCAGGGAAACAGCTTTATTTATTTGCTTGCACATTAACATTGCTCATTAACGAACATGACTGTAGGCCTACATAAATATAGCCTAAGAATGACAGCTACCATTTCAGTAGCTGTGTGAATATGCATTAATGAATTTATTCAACCATTCCAAAGGACGTTTTTAAATTTGATTTCAGAAATTACAGTAGCCTATGCCTATAGGTGAATTAGTGCTCAGTATGTTCAGACATCGGGGACATCGGGATTCTGGAATTACAGTAAATTGTTATGTTTGCGTAGCCTATACTACAACATGTTTACTTTGATCTAATGTTGCTGATTACATGTTAATTAGTGTCTCGACGCGAACCTCAATACAGGCTTGTTTACACTGATGCAACTATAGGTTACTTGCACTTGTAACTTAAAATACATTTTGCAGCTTTAAATCGGTTGATCATGTGGAAGATCTGTGATTTGGCTTTGGGAATATTTGTGGGTTCAGCGTCAGTCAAAGTTATGATAGGGCAACTTCATCAATAGTCGACGTGATTTTGATGACGGTGAAGCAGATTAGCTCTCCCAATTTTCTTCATGGCTCCTTTCTTCCATTCCCCTCCTCCCCTCCCTTCCTCCACATACTTCCGGGTAGTAGAGGAGTGGTAGTGGGGGAGTGGAGGACGGGAGATGGGGAGTTAAGAATATTGGGATGCACCCAATGCCTTCGTAAGTCACGTAGATACAGCTCCGCATAAGAGGAGGAGGCATCCAGGTGTAATGTTCGTACCAAGATGGCGCAGAGTGTTTGTTACAGCTAGCTACATTCCGTTTAGCAAAGCATAATTCATTAGGTAACGGCGGCTGTTCACCTTTACAGTCTCTTTCATACGGTCTTTCATACATTTCTGCGGTCGTTCTCTTTTTTGGCGTTGTTAGGGCTCTCTATCAGATTTTCCATCCTCCGTTCCGGTGTTTTGATCTCGCCCGGCTATTATCCCTCTCAACTGTTTTCGGTTTCCTGCCGGTTAAAAATAGCCCAGGGCTTCCGTCTTACTTCGATATTGTCTTTGCTATTTCACATCGAAGTCGGTAAGGTATAGGAATTCGGTCACTACGTTTCTGGTTGTTTCAAATAAGAAACATAGCAAGTCCGGTTAGAGTTAGGATATAGATTGGTTTAGTCTTTTCTTTCCTATCTTGCTCTCTATCCTTTATACTCTCTACCTGTTACCTTTTTGTTCAGCTCGTTCGCACCTAGAGCTTAGGGTAACAGGTTCTATTTTCATTTTCGTTCTCTCGCCATTTACACAGGCTTTCTTTTGTTTTTCTCTGACCTCCTCTTGATGCTCTTTGTTTGAGAGCGTGAGGTTCTTTTGTTGTTTATTACTTGCTATCTTTGAGTTCGCCCTCTATTGGGGCTGTTTTGATTTAGCTTATGCCGGAAGGTTTTTATTCACATTTTCTTTTGTTTATTCCTTCCCTGGTGCGGATCTGTCCACTTTAGTGGTGTGGATCTGTCCGCTTTAGTGGTGTATATTTCTATATACACTTTTAGATTCCTTGGCTGTCGCGCCTGGTTCTCCAAACCTTACCCTCCCCCCTTACATCTCTCTGATATTCTCTCGATTTCTGAGGCCATGGGAAAAGCAAGTACTGTAAGTTATGATCTAAAAATATGCTTTATGACAACGAAGCACCTTGCTGAATTTGTTACACACTCATTATTATGTGAAAAGCTAAATACATGGATATATTAAATAAACTTGAATCAGACAAATAACTGGTGGCTAGTGATTTTACTAGATAATAGATGTTTTATATGGTTTTTGGTGAATTTATAGTTTTGCAGGTGTGAAAATAAGGGCAGTTCTCTCCAGAGGTTGATACCTATGTTTACCTTTTTGAAGTTTCTTTAAGGCATGTCTTAACATAGCTAAAGCAATACCAAATGTTTGTATTAAATGTTTGCACATTTACTTGACATTTATCTGATAATTCTCGTTATTATAATATCCCGTTGGCATGCTTTGCGTTTTTTGTATTTTAGCTAGGCTATAATTGCATTAGTTCTGGATAAACTTGTTTTTACTTTCCTACAAGTTAACAACATGTCATATGCTTGTATTTATGGTTTTGATAAAGCATGCAAGTTATTGAAGAAACGTGTCTGTCTCATCCTATTACTTTGTTGCAGTATAGGCAACCTCAATGTAGGGTTCTGTGTTGTGCTGAAGCGATACATTGTATTCAGTTTTGAAATATCTCTGCTCCCTGGCACTTAGGCCCACAGCGCAGCCTACCGTAGACTAATTGGCTATCTTTATTTTTTTTATGGTGTCATACAAAACTGCCCCTCCAGAAATATCATGCTAAAATCGCCACTGCATACACATAGTAGATTTTATCTGTATTTATTTATTCATTCCCCCTTTTCTCTAGTGTAGATGAATTTTTCTTGGCATAAATGTCTGTTTGTAAATGTGAATGTTATATGCTGCTAGAAAAATTTCTCCATGGGGATAATAAAGTAGTCTGTCTGTCTGTCTGTCTGTCTATCTATCAATCACCTAGTTTCAATGTTAAAACATTTTGTATATGACAACCAAGTATATGTTCTTAATGGGTTATTGTAGCCTACACTATAGACCTACTAATGGTGTGTATTGTCAGTAGATTATCTAGCTAACATAATAGATTTTGTCAAAAAACAACTTAACGGTAGGGATTTGTCAGGGCTCGAACACAAGTCTACAGCGTGAGAGTCGTGGCTCAAACCACAAGGATAAGGCCATTGCTAACCTGTTGATATAACGTTACCATTTAGATCTACCAATGTTTCAGCTAAACGTCACACTTGCAGAACAAATATCGCACTCACAAAGTTCAGAAGAAGAGCACCCAGGACGATGCCCTCACAACCACATCCTACAGTCCCGTGAGCACGAAAGTTCTTGCGCTCACAAAAACTTGCTTCTTAAAGCCTGAGGATACGCTCTTTTTCAGAATTCTCTGGTGGTGCATTGGTTTAAGCAGTTGCTTCTCCCGCTGTAGGTTGTCCATTTTGTGGTGATGCAAGTTTGAATGTCACCTTTGCAAAAATCTTTTTCATCGTGCCTGCCGCAGTTCTTATAAAATCGCCCTCCGTTCACTGAACAGTTTAGGCTTTTGATATATTCTGATAGAAAGCATTATCCTCTTCACGAGAATAATAATTTATAAAAGACAAAAAGAATCAAATGCTGCAGAGAGGGATTTGAACGTTAAATGCCGGAAGTAGCCTAAAGTTTTGATCACATTGTGCGGCAGAACACACGCACCACTAGCTAGAAAAAAGTCTACACTTTTTTCAAAGAATAATGCACAATCTTCTTTTTTTATAAAACCGGGGTGTTACATTTGCATTCCTCCGTAGATCGCTCTCTGATAATTGCTTCTATGGAATCATTTGATTTGAATATCTGAACCTGTATATCTGCCTATGCTTGTTGATGTTCATAACTTGTTAAGATGTGCATCTTCTGTGGGAGTTCTATATAGGCCTAGGCTACTTTAATTTATTGATTTGATTATAGTCTAACACCTTGCGAGCAAACAGATTTTTATGCATTTGGAATTTGAACAACAGTGTAACTGTTATGTAACTACAAATTAAAATGTTTTCTAGCAGTTGCTTAACGAGTCCCCGGGTCGACACCTGGCCGTAGCTAGAATAAAATAGATAACGATTTATTATGATAAATAAATAGTTTGATTCATTTAAAGATTGATATGCTCGTTCTTTGTGTGGAGCAGGAGTCAGAATTGATGTTGTCATTTGCAGAGCTGTACGAAATCGAGTCATTGCGAACTCAATTCCCAGAATTGAAAAAGTGCTTATAATTATTTCTTACATGGAAAGAGACAACAACAACAACGGCGATGATGATATGGTATTGGCAGGAACACGCATTTCATGCATCTAAGCTGTTCTTCTCTCTCTTATTGCTCCTCTTTTGATAAGGAAAAAGGCATCGCGTAGCAGTGTTATTTTTAAACCATTAAGCATTTATCCTGATACAACTTGTATGAGATTGTATAATAACGTTTATGAGCTGGTCAAATAATAACATTAAAGCGTCGGCACTTTTGAGAAAGATTCACAACGTCAGGTAAAACGCATTGATCCACTAATTTTTTACTTTTACACAATGATCTACAACTCAAAGGACATGTTGCTACCACATATTTTCAATGATGGCAGTATGATGTCCGGCTTCTACGTTGTCTTGCATTCATTTCTCAATCGTCCTGATAACCTTACCAAGTGACAATGCAACTATGTCTTTTTGTTCACGTTCATACATTGTCAAGATTGAGACGTTGTGGAAACCAGTTATTTTTGGTCATGACTGATAAACAATCAAACAACCAGAAAACAACGTTACATAGACGGTCGCATGGGCAAAAATGCTTAAGGGGTATACAGATGCAAGCCGTAACTTTGCGGATGGCATACCGGAGGATGGCAGACCTGCCATCCCAATAACTGCACTGAGTAAAACCCGGAACCCTCCTAAATCTGGAACATAGACTGAAGAAAAAAGAGCTGTTCCGGGTTTTACTCAGTGCAGTTATCCAGCTCACTCAGAAATCCTGCTTCAAAGTATACCCCTCTGGTGCAACATGAATGTGTGTATTCCTACTGTCTTTCTAGGCAGTTTCCTATACAAAGATGGCCAGTCAATGAAGAGGGTGATCCTAACCGAAGAGGAGAGGATGGAGGTGCTCATTGAGGCCCATGCCGGCCATTTTGGAGCAAGACGGATGCAGGAGAAGATCAGGTCATGCTTCTTTATTTTATTTAACCTTTATTTAACCAGGCAGGTCACTTAAGAACAAATTCTTATTTACAAGGACGGCCTGGCTTCTACTGGTATGGCATTACACAAGATACTCTGGACTGGGTATGAGATCAATTAAAAAATATATTTTACAGATATAATACAGCCACATTTTTCCAAGCTCACTGAACATAAGTTATGTTACATTGCTATCCCATTGTGCTTTAAGGTCAGTATATGTATTGCCTGCCAGAAGTTTGAGAGGGTGAAGACTGAGGCACCAGAGTTGAAGCCCATCAAACCAGTTTAACCATGGCATATGATCGGTGAGTTACTGTATATGTAGAACAGGGATGTTTCTGGATTTCAGACCAACTTCTGCTCTTAATTACTTAACTCTCCCAATCGTTTACACATTATCTGATATTTTAGTTACATTCCGTGATATGAGCAGCCGATTAATGCTTTTCGGCCTGTATTGTAGCATTTTATCGTGGTCCAATCTACGAGTGAATCAGTGTTGGTGTATATGACTAATTAGCTAATTGAGCCAGGGTAACTGGTGGCACGAAAACTGAATACATACTGGCCCTCCAGGATTGGATTTTCACCCCCCTGATGCAGAGTGACCAGTTTGTTTCCATCACATGACCCTCAGGGATTTAAACTTGTATTTCAATTGTTATCCTCCAGGGCAGTGGTTCCCAACCTCAGTCCTGGGGCCCCCTATGTATGTTTTTGTTTTTGCAACCACAGTTGCAATCCCAGAATTTTAACGACCATTTTTAGGCAAATTTCCGGATTCATCAAAATTAATGTGGGTGTACGGTACGATGAAATCTCACGACAGCTCTTGACTTGACGTACGCTTTTTCCCAGTAGTGAGGCAGCAACATTGCATGCAATGAACAGCGAAGGAACAATAATTGTGCACCCTAAATAATGAAAATAATTACTTTTGTTCAGAGTACTGCGGAGTCAAGAGGTGATAAACAAAAAGGTGCTCTTTGGAAAACATTTGTTATGTGAGCTTAAAAATCAGATTTCGCCTTAAATGAGGAGCTGATCATAAAAGTAGCAAAATATATGCATTCCATTTTTGAAAATATTAAAAGCTGTTAATGCATCTGGGAAATATTTTAAAATTAACTTGACCTATACGTTGTGGCGGTAGACATAGACTACGTTGTGTACCCTAATTGGCAAAAATAATATCTGAATAAGTAGATTTTTAACAAGTAGATTTTTAATTTGACACCGCTATTAGTTTCTCATCACGTGTAGCCTAAATGGAATGACGCATAAGCCGGTTAAAATGATTAAATCAGGAAATAGCCCCTGTATAAGGATTTATTGGAGACAGCCATAAGAAAATAAATAGGCTACGCATCACCAGTCATGTTGTTTGCAAGATGCAAAAAGCAGAACATTTTTCTATTTTTTTAGCCTAGAAGACCTAGTAACCGTCGCAACCCGGCATGAGAGAAACTTGAAGTCTTGACGAATCAAGTCGCAATCGCCGTCTTCCAGCACTCCCTCCACAGCCACTTTCCCAATGAGATCCCCCATCCTCTCTTCTGTAGGTGAGAGGTCTGGGATGCCCTTTCCTCCACCTGTACCGGCAGAACTTTTTTGTGAGTGGTTATTTTATTTTTTATCTCAGTTCTAGTTCACAATTCAGAGGAAGCATTTTAGCCCTATCCTCTGCCACATAACGGCTTTTGAGATAGGCTGCACACCACTACTAAGGCTCCCAATATGGACACCTTTATTTTCATGTTCATTCACAAGCATTTCAGGTTTACCCTCACGGAATAATTCTTCTTCTTTGCTTTCCTGTTGCCCGCCATGGCCTATATACTGGAGAAAACCGGGTTGGCATGTGCGTTTTAAAAGAGGTTGTCAAATTATTTAACAAGGCAGAGAAATGTGAATTTCATGTCACTTCCATGAGTTTTTTAGGTTTCAGTGTGGACAGTGGGCGAGTCAGACCTGACCCCGAAAAGATCCAGGCAGTATCAGAATGGCCCCGTCCAACCTCCCTCAAACAACTGCAGCGGTTCCTGCAGTGGGTTTTGCCAACTTCTACAGACGATTCATCCGGGGTTACAGCCAGGTTGCCATTCCCCTCACTAAACTCACCTCATCCTCTATTAGTTTTTCCTGGACTCCGGAAGCTGACGCCGCTTTCACCAGCCTCTAGACTCGGTTCACCTCTGCACCTGTCCTCATCCACCCTGATCCGGGCCGCCAATTCATCGTAGAGGTGGATGCCTCCGATTCCGGGGTCGGTGCCACCCTGTCCCAGCGCTCGGCGGAGGACCAGAAACTCCATCCTTGTGCCTTCTTCTCCCGCCAGCTGTCCCCCGCCGAGGGCAACTACGACGTTGGGAATCATGAGTTGTTGGTGGTCAAGCTCGCTCTGGAGGAGTGGAGGCATTAGCTGGAGGGGGCGGAGCAACCATTCATAGTCTGGACCGATCACAAGAAGCTCGCCTACATTCAGTCTGCCAAACGTTTAAATTCCCGTCAGGCTCGTTAGGCACTTTACTTTGGCAGATTTAACTTTTCCATCACTTACAAACCCGGTTCCCGTCTGATGGTGGTAATCTGGTAACAAAGTCGACCCGATGTGGCTCCAAGGACGGCCCGGGACAGGTAGAGGGCATAGGAGACCGGCGGAGGGCTGATGGGAAGCCGAAGTATGTCAGCTCTATGTTGTTTAATATGTCACCAAATGTAAAAACAGAGTATTCTAGATTTTATTCTTAAAAAATCTTATATTTAGGATCACAAGCTGGCTGGCCCACCAAGAAAGCTGTGTCCCCTCCAACCAAGAGTGATGTCCCTGATTTGCACAGCTCGGAGGAGGACCTACTTAAGGTACATTGTCAAATTTCTCACCCCAGCTACAAATTCACTATGTTCGCTATTTTCCTCAATCCCAGATGAATGGAAAAGACAATCATCCTATCTTTCCCCTTTCTCCAGGACAGTTGTGCATCTACTCCAGCTGAGTCAGCGCGTTCCGATGACCCAAACATGCTCTGCTCTAGGTCAGAGGAGGATGCACTGGAGGTAAACTTTTTAACAACTGAAAATCCATACTTGCTAACACATTGTCTCAGGTTTACAAGGTTAATAAATACGATGGTGAAGTTGGCTCCCGATTCGCAGCTCCCGATTCAAAATTGCCGGTCCACCTTTTTTTAAATGTATTTTATTTTGTTTTTAAATTTATTTAACAAAAACATGACATAAATCATCAGAAGACAAACAAACAATAAACACAGATCAAACTTAACACACTAAGTCACACTAAAACAAAACAAAATTATAAACACAAACATATACCATATATCATCCCAACATATATCAACAGGCCTAACGACCAAAGTAATAAAACATTAAAGGAAGAGGAAAAAAAAAAAGAGGCAAAAACAAATATTTCAAGTTCTACACTTAATGTTTTTTTTTTTTTTGTTAAATGCAAACTTCTTACCAGCCTTCCGCGTCAATAAACTTTTCCCACCTTTCTAAGTGTTTTTTAACATCATCATTTGTGTTTCCAATATATCCTTCCAGAATAAAGTAACGTTTAATGAACATTCTAAATTGATTTAGAATGTTTTTGTTAAATAAATTCAAGGAATCCACATCAGCATCTTTAAAAATAAATATTTTCCCTAACAAAATAATCAGATTAATAATATAACTGCTTGTCTCTGTAACATCATCCAATATCACAGAGAAAAAATCTGGTTGAAAGCACAGCTTCATTGCATTACACATCTTTTGAACCTCCCTACAAAAGGCAGACACAACATGACAATATCAGAAAAGATGTACCGCTGACTCAGATTTCATAAGACAAAAGCGACACTCATCTGACTCAGCAATACCCCAAATCTTTAACATTTTCCTAGTAGAATTATAAATTATTTTTAACTGAAAGGATCTTATAAATGAGTCTACTGTTGTTTTATACATTAACTTAAACACTTGTTTCCACGGTATAATGAATGGAAATCAAAAGTGTCCTCCCATTTTTAAGGGTACTACATGAAATAACTCTTACAGGTCTAGAGGTTAAATAATCTTTATAAATAATTTTGTTGATCTTATTTCCTTTTAACCATCTTATATTTCTTGTAGCAGGCTGGCATACTAACAACTTTATCATCCCACTATTAATATTTTGTTTCCAATCTTTTCCTAAAGCAGAAATCAATTGATTATATGAATGAGGGGAACAGATTGTACCATACATTTCAGTGAACTTGATTATACCTCATAAGTTTCCCATCTTCACACACAATATAATTTATAAACCAAACACCACGATCAAATACATTCTTCCAAATTATTGGTTTCCCTTCAATTAATATGTTAGAATTTAACCATATTATTTGCTGTAGTATTTCATCCCAACTTTCTGGAGGATGAAACTGAAAACACAGCCAGCACTGAATTGCTTCCTTTAAAAACATGGATACATTTCCAATCAAATTATTCACACAGTGTCTATAAGCTGGCGAAATCTGTAGGAAAGGATATAATCTTTTTTGAAACAATAGATGGGTGCTGTCCGTAACTTACATGAATACCAGTCTTCATTAAGTATAATTTTTGAACATAGGGGGCTTTCAAAGAGAAATACAGGGCCTCCAAATTTAATAGTTTTAACCCACCATGTTCATAATCATTATAAAGAACTCCTCTTTTGACTTTCTCTGGTTTGTTACTCCAGAGAAATTAAAAAATCTTTTGTTCATAAAACTTGAAGAAGGACTGTGATGGAATTGGGAGGGACATAAAAAGATAAATAAACTGCGGTACAAACAAGAAATTAACTTTTTTTCCAAAAAAGTGTCAATGTTTTTCCCTTCCATGGTTGTAGAATCAGCTTTCTCAACTTATTATTCTAATTCCTTGTACAAAGGTCTCTGGAATCACAATACGTAAAACATTAACTGGCCCATCAGTCCAGATAATCGGTAATTTACATGACATTTTATAATTTGTACCTTTCAGTCCACCAATCCTAAGAATTTTAAATTTTTCATAATTTGGCTTCAAACCAGTTCCAAAAGTTCAAGAAGAGTTTGCAGACAAGAAGGGTTTGGACTTAGTAGGAAACTAGTATTATCTGCATACATTCAAATTTTTGTTTGTATATTTCCAACTTCAAGTCCCTCTATGTCCATGTTAGACCTCACTCTAATGGCTAGTATTTCCATAGCAATTACAAATAAATATGGTGACAAAGGGCATCCTTGTTTAACTCCTCTTGATAAGGGCACTGACTTAGAAATATAACCATTATTAATAATCTTACATCTGGTGCCATTATATAATACTCTAACCCAGTTAATTAAGGATTTACCAAAATTTAAACAAACCTTATCAAAGGCTTTCTCCAAATCAGCAATAAAAATGTACCCAGTTTTATTATTCAACTCGTAATTTTCAATAATCTCCAACAACTGTCTGATATTATTACCAATATAACGACCCTGCAGAAGTCCTGATTGATCTTGATGAATAATGCTTGTCAGCACACTCTTCAGTCTATGAGCTATACATTTAGCAAGAACATCATAACATTGGAGTGTTATTGGTCTCCAATTCTTTAAGATTCACAAGGTCCTTGAATTGGCCACTGGGTTCCTGCTTGAGTAACAAGGAGATAAGGCCTTCTTTCTGAGAATCAAAAAAACACCCAGCAGTATAAGAGAAATTAAAACAAGAAAGCAATGGTTCTTTAACCAAATCAAATAATTTATTCTAGACCTCAATGGGTATTCCATCTATTCCAGGTGTTTTCCATGCACTGTAAACCCGAACAGTACTACTAAATTATAAAGACTGAGAACACTACAATTAAAATCTGTAGCATAGTTAATGCAACTTAAAACTATTAGATTTTCTTAACAAATAATCTAGTTTTATTTTTGTGTGGCTCCCTATTTATGAGTAAACACCGCTAGTTCAATGATTATTTTTAAGTGTACACCTGGCTACTGAGCGACGTACACTGACGTCATCAACGTCATGACGTTGTGGCTCTGCCCTGACTGACGTTATCAGAAAAATCCAACATGGCTGTCCCTCAAGCGACGGGAGATCGGAGCACACCTGGAGTCTGTAAGTATACCAAAAGACTGTCAAACTCCTTTGCTTGTTGTAATGTTGTAAGGATATCATAAAGAAGAATATGTTTGATAGTTAGACTGTGCTGTTTTTAACGTTACATTCTGCGAAACGTAACGTTAAGTGCAAAGCGCGGCCGTTCCTTGTTTCGCGCACATTTTTGAACGCCAGCGTCATTGCCTGATGGTGTACCGTTAATGTTAACGTTAATGGTAGCTGGTAACTCAACGTTACTCCTATTGTTTCTAAGCGTGTTGCTGCTGTTCATGTTAAGTGCCCTGATTTGGTAAGTTAAATGTGATGTTATTCCTACATGCATCTTGAATGCACTACTGGCTAACGTTAACGTTAGCTGTAACGTTAACTTTTATCCACGATTAAGTTAAGGCTAACACACGGACATGATGTTAGCAAGATGTTGGACATTAACCCTTAACGTTACATACGAGTTCATTGTGTACAATCAACAGAAAAGGAGGGTATGTGGTTTGCAGGCAGTTAATTGATGGTTTTAATGGTTAGAATTAAACCTGCCATTCAACAATGTTGTAGTATCCTTCACGTTTCGTAAAATTCATAGAAATAATCCTTATGTTCTCCTGTTTTAGATAACATGAGATCATAATATAGTGTGATGGTGAATGTATTTTCTCTATAAGTGAATAGTGTCAAATCTAAAGAAAACACAATGACTGATAATATATCTATGGATGCAAAATTCATTTGTGGTTAAACATTTTGTATAGGGTCTAATTACAAAGGGATACTTGAGCCGGGTCAAAAATGACCCGTTTCATACAATGAAGGGTCAAAATATGAACAGTATGTAAGGGTTAAGTTAGCTAATTAAATCTGCGAACTTGTATTGAACCTCTATGAATTTTCTTTCCTCATAGGCTGAAATGGATGCTGAGCAGTGAGCATCCTCAAGAATCAAGGTACGTTAACTTAAATGATAACTTTGGTTGTATTTCTTTTCTTTTTTTCCTGTTATTAAAAATGAAATGAAATTTGTCTGTTTTTGTGTGCATGTGTAGCCCTACATACAGCCACCTGACTCATCAGAGTGCAACATTATTGGTAAGTTATGTTAACACTTGAAATTTTGTATTAATAAATTAAATTTAGATTAGTTTGTAAAGATGTTAACTGCTAATTTGACTGGTTTCATAATGCTTTTTAATCTGTTCCCACAGGATCGTGTGGATGTGTAGCCCTACACACAGCCACCTGACTCATCAGAGTGCAACATTATTGGTAAGTTATGTTAACACTTGAAATTTTGTATTAATAAATTAAATTTAGATTAGTTTGTAAAGATGTTAACTGCATAATTTGACTGGTTTCATAATGCTTTTTAATCTGTTCCCACAGGGTCAAATTATTGAGAACAGCGCTGACCTTTCTACGGTAATCCAAGCAGTGATCTAAACCCACACATTTCACATGTAGCTCAGTCTGGAGTATACTGATACAATGGAGTGGAAGTGCAAGTTGTGTGCAGTCTCCTCAGACACCCGGGCACAGTTATTTAGGCACTTCCGTTTGAAGCATAGCCATTATTCAAGAGTTAGCCCCTTGCCATGTCTCCATGACTCAGGACGGCTACGAGTTGAAACGTCCGTTTATCTGCTGCTGTGCAGTTGAAATTAATTAAAAGTGTTACACTTATAAGTGAGTGCAAGTTTTGAGCTGGCCTGTATAATAGTCACTTGTGAAATACCTACATATTTACTTACCTGTTGAGCAATGACCTGTGAAATACTTACCTCTAATATAAATGCAATTGTCTAGTTCTTTCAAGTTAACGTTACAGTTGAACCCTCTATACATATTCCAGGCAGGGGATTTGGACGAGCCAGACATCGCGGATACTCCTGTTGCTCTTGTCACGGTGGTCACCGAGAGCACTACAAGTCCAGTTCATTTCAGTCCTGCAAGCACTGCCATTGTGGTGGAAGATGATCTTGTGATGAGTGATATCCCCAGGTTGGCTGATGCATTTGTATTGTTGTTTGGGTTGATGTACGTATTGCATTTGGACTACCCCAGGAAACTCATTCACACTTTTACGTTCATCCAGAAAGTTCTGATGGGTCTTGATGATGGTAAACCGCTGAAACCCTGCCTACTCAATCTCAAAAATGACCTGTTACTGATAGAGTAGGCCAAGTTACAAGTTGTGTGTACGGGCATGCACATGTCTGTATGTACATACATTGGCATTTGTGGTAGTTTTACCCAGTATCATAACTTGACATTATGTTGTTAATACATTGTTGCTTAAAGCATTTGAATGAAAAAGTTTACATTTGGTAACTTCTGTCTTGCTCACCAAATCTACCTCTGTTGCTCATGTTTGCACTTCATGTTTGTACAAGTATTCAGTATTCTTAATCCTCAAATAATGTGAGATGTGCCTTTCACAAAGAAATTACTTATTTCATTTTTTTAGAATTTGTTTTGTAGGTCTTTACAAATGGGATAGACTTGATGTTTTAATTGATTTCTATAAGTTAATTTTTTATTGATTCATTTTATTTATTTACTTTATTTTTTTAATTTTAATTGCTGTTTTAAGAAAGCAGGCCGTAAGTTTTACATTGAGCTCTTTAAGATGCTCAGGTCCTGGGTCTCTTGTTCCTGTGTGTTTGACATGTAGGTACAGTACACACACATTCACAACCAATCACATTCATATACACCACACACATACTTGTACAGAGATATACACATAACCACCCACATTCACCCACAACCACACACAAAATCAGGAGCTGATCGAGATGTTTAATGTTCCATTTCCATACAGTTCCATTTGCAGCTAGAGCAGGGGTGTCCAATCGTGCTATGCTTGTGCATGTTTTCCTTCCAACCAAACACTAGATGGAATTTCACTAATTGACACACTTTCAGGGCATATGGTTAGACACCACTGAGCTAGAGCAGGTTTTAAAAAAAATATTGCTGTTACATGTTAAGACATGTTTTGATAAAACAATTTGTTAGAATAAAAATAATTTAAATTGTACAGGTGGAGTTGTGTGGATTTTTTGAGTATTCTGAACTAAATGAATAAAAAACGTCATTATCTTATGAGTTATGCGCAAGTATATTTTTTGAGTTATTAGATTTTTATTCAATTAAGTACTATTGCATCAAAATAATTACGCATGTAGAAATTAAAAACATTACATATGTTAAACAATATTTTTAAGTACAGTGCACTTAAACATAAAAATAAAATGTAAACCTTTAAGTTTAAATACATTGTAATTTTTAATTATTACTTACTTAATGAAATTAGGTTAGTTACAATAGGTTACTTAAATATTTTGATGTAATCAGTTTCCACAAAAGTTTTGAGTATTCTTAACTTATTTGGTTTTACAGTGTGGTTTAAAGGACATTACAGCAGAAAAAAGTTCCTCTGCAATCAAACCCTCACATGACTGTTTCTGCTTCGTAGTTAACTTTCTTTCATAATTTTGTGGAAAAAAGGTTTGAGAGCTGAGCGGAGGTGATGACTGAAATGAAAATATCTTAGCAAAATAATTTTCATTTCATTTCATTTTTTAAAATATCTGCTGTGTAAACAACACTTCTCCATTATTCAAAATTAATTTGGAAATATTTTTTTTGAATGATTTCTATGTTGAAGGCTCAAGAAAAGTTTTGAACATTTTTCCCCTTTCTCCATCCACTCTGCCCTTTTATAATCAAAACTTAGCAGGCGATTTTCCACAAAATCATATAATTAATTTTGTTTATTTTTCAAATCGTTTACTTGATCTCTAGATGCATCACCCGAATTATCAATATTTAGAAGCAGCTGCTCAACTTCTGCTGCTAAAATTTGTTCTTTCAATTTAATTCGTTTTTTTCCAAGAAGAGTAAGCAATTGCCTGTCATTTGAATGCTTCCCAGACTAAAGAAGGATTTGCTGTGCCAATATTATGTATAAAGAAATCATTAATGAATCCCTTAGTCTAGTCCCTCATCTTGGAGAAGACTCTGATTAAACTTCCAATACCCTGGTCCACGTACATTTTCCAATACTGAAATATTTAATCCAATAGAAGTATGGTCAGACCGTAATTTATCCTCTATTGATACACCAATTACTTTGGACATAAGAGAAAAAGAAATTAAAAAGAAATCAATTCTACTCGTCTGGTTTTGCCTTCTCCAAGTGTATCTAATTAAATTTGGATTTTTAAATCTCCAAATATCAACTAAATCTAAAGCATCCATAACATTGTAAATCTTCCTAAGGGCATGTGGGTGAGACTTAAGAAAGTCTTAAATTTTTGACACTTGGGGATGAGAGAATAGGTACTCCTCTCTCTCTGACCCGAGTTGGGTGAAATATTACAGTAGCATTTTCAAATAATACCCCTCCAAACTTCCTAGGTCAACCAATGTAAATCTACTGAAAAAGGTGAAATTTTGAATAGGAATTTTGTGCCAAATTTAAAAAGTCTCAATTTTTGGACACTTGAGGATGAGAGAAGAGGTACTCCTCTCTCTCTGACCCAAGTTGGGTGAAATATTACTGTAGCATTCTCAAATAATTCCACTCCAATCTTTCTATGTAATCCAATGTAAATCTACTGAAAAATATGAAATTTTGAATAGGAATTTCTTGCCAGATTTAGAAGGTCTCAAATTTTTTGACACTGGGGTATGAGAGAAGACGTCCTCCACTACCTCTGATCCGAGTTGGGTGAAATATCACTGTTGGATTTTCAAATAATCCCACTCCAAATTTTCTATGTATTCCAATGTAAATCTACTGAAAAAGGTGAAATTTGAAGAGGAATTTCTTGCCAATTTTGGAAGGTCTCAAGCTTTTGACACTTGGGTATGAGAGAAGGTGTCCTCCTCTCCCACTGACCCAAATTGGATGAAATATTACAGTAGCATTTTCAAATAATCCTTTTAAATCCCTTTTAAAAATGACAAGAAATTAATTCCAAAATTAGATTTGAAAATGCTACAGTAATATTTCACCCAACTCGGGTGAAAATACACTGCCCAGCCAAAAAAAAGTCACACACTCTAATATTTTGTTGGACCGCCTTTAGCTTTAATTACGGCGCGCATTTGTTGTGGCATTGTTTCGACAACCTTATGCAATGTCACAACATTTATTTCCATCCAGAGTAGCATAAGTTTTTGGCTGAGATCTTGTATTGATGACGGGAGAGTCGAACCACTCCGTAAAGTGTTCTCCAGCACATCCCAAAGACTTTCAATGGGGTTAAGGTCAGGAATCTGGTGGCTAATTCATGTGTGAAAATGATTCCTCATGCTCCCTGAACCACTCTTTCACAATTTGAGCCCGATGAATCTTGGCATTGTCATCCTGGCATATGCCCATTGATGGGATAACCTGGTCATTCAGTACATTCAGGTACTTCGCTGACTTCATTTTATTGCTGCATAATGTTGCTGAGCCTAGACCTGACCAACTGAAGCAACCCCAGATGATAACACTGCCTCCAGAGGCTTGTACAGTGGGCACTATGCATGACGGGTGCAATGGCGACTTTTTTTTTGGCCGGGCAGTGTATATAGGCTATCAGAATGTTGAACCAATTAGATTTAGCGGAGATAAAAGCAGAAGGATTACCGTCAAAGCATACAATCACTTTTCGCGACCGATTTAAGGCGGATTGGCAATTTTGAATCGGAAGCTGCGAATCAGAAGCCAACTTCAGAGTTGTTTAATAAATTCTATCTTAATAAATATCTTTCACAACAGTGATGTTGTCAGCACTGGTGTCCAACCGGGCAAGGCCTGTGCAGCTTTGCTGAACAGAGGATTTCTGGGCCATGGTTCTCTGCCAGCACACTTGGTTGGATGACAAGATCTGCTGTCCACCGTACCTATACCAGCTCAGGGGTTTGTGCAGATCCTTAATATCTCTGCAAACCACTGGGTTACAGTAAGTAACATCAGCTGAAAGGTGTAGGTACAGTTAATGTTTTTGATTCTCTCGGGAAGAATAACATGGAGGATTTCAGTTGTAGGGACAACAGACTACATTTCCATTAATTTCACAGGAAACCCTAAAAGACATTTAAACACGGCCACAGCGTAACGTCCGTGTTAGTGATCCAATCATGTCTCTTGGAAATACGAGACACTAAGGGTCATAAAACTAAAACAGATAAGACTGAAGACATTCCAGTCTGTCGCCCCAACTCTCTGTCGCCCCAATCTCTTCCTCCATCGTGCTGCACACAGCTGCACAAGAGGCAGCACTCCATTTTCTCTTCCCCCCTTTTGCTAGCTCCACAGCTCCAAAGGTGGATCTCCTTTTGCTTTCTCCATTGCACCAGCAACACCGCGGCAGCTGCATCGGAAAGACCGCGGAGAGAGACGCAAGCGACGTTAGCTTGCCTACGGCATCTAACCATAGAACTGAATTAACGCAACTCTGACCAAGGTCTGTTCCAGCCACGGACAAAGACGCAGACGATAACAAGATGACCAGCAGAAGTCCCTACCAGGATAAGAAAGGCCAAAGGAGACGCCCTGGCCATCCACCTCACGGTCAAGCCAGCTATAATCAACTCACCGCGGACTTCAGTAAGACTGATCAAACATCCCAGGCGTAGCTTAGGATTTTAGTCTGAATTGTTTATCGGTAATTTGATTGTATCTCGACTTTGTGCTATAATAGCTGTATTAAACTTGTTGCACTGGTTAGCAAGCTAGCTGGCTGGCCTATCGATTTATAGTTAATGTGGTAGTACTGTTAACTAACCAAAGCAGGCCTCACGGTTTGCTCATCTATCCTAAAATTTACTAACATTTGTGTGATATGATCTCATTTTGGCTTACTGTAGATGCTTAACTATTTCCTGACTGAAGTACGTGAACTTATGTATAGTAACGTTAGATCTGAGATCACTAACTCAAAACCTGAGCTTACTCCACGTGATTCCTTTGTTCTCTGAGAACACGTGGCACGCACACACACACACACACACACCTACACATGCACGCACACACACACATGTGCATACCCACACAAATCGATATATCTACTTAGTAGAATGTGATGTTTCTGTTTTCCTTGTTTAATAAATCAATTTTTGTTAAACCTGGTGTCTGTTTTGATATCATATGAGCATGAGGGCTGAGTCAACCTAATCATTAGAACGTAATACCTTCAACCCTTATGAATTATTAGTTACTAGTGCTTTGATGGTAAATTGAAGTAGTTGTAATTATAATCCATAATAATCAAATGAGACTGATTTAATTTTAACCTAACTTAAGAATAATAAGGGTAAACCTCATTATTCCATAGTTATTGCCTATATTTATGGCATCCCATGTAAGAGAACATATACACAGAGGCATATTCCTTACATTTGTGGTGCCCTGGTGTGAGGATTTATAAATATTTCTTACATTTATTGGCACCCCATCCGAGGATATTCTCTACATATGGTGCCCGGGTGAAGACTGGTAAGACGAACATGTTTTATTTGTCTATCACCATTACTGCTAAATGTATATGTAAACACATTGCATGAGTAATACTCCACATGTAAGAATGTAGAGGCATGTTCCTTACATTTATGGTGCCCCAAGTGCGGACTCTGATGATTCAGAAATCATATTACTAATCATCTTGCTCACTGCTATCAAATGTATGCATGTTGCTTACATATTTGGTGCCCCACGTGAGGACTCTGATGATTCAGCAATCATATTACTAATCATCTTGCTCACTGCTATCAGATTCGTACATTGTCCTTACATTAATGGTGCCCTGAGTGAGGACTCTGATGATTCAGAAATCATTATTATTAATAATCCTGCTCACTGCTATCAGGTTCGTACGTGTTCCTTACACAGTGCACAGATAGATCACCTGCCTTCTTGCCTTTCCAGGAAAAAGTGTCCTGTTGCAGTGGCCTGATGTCCAACAGCAGGCAGGTGGCTCAGATTGTAGACTGTTCGCGATAGACTGGACTTGCTCTCTGCAGAGAAGAGGATCCCTCCATGGTCAACTACCATCAGGCAGCCATGCAGACACACCTGTTTATCTCTTTTCAAGCTGGGATTCAAAAACACTTCCCCAGTACTGCTAGGCGCCCCCCACAGCCAAGGCAGTCCACGCCATTGAGGTGGACGTACACTGCCTCTGCAGACGGATCATCCGGACTGGTAAGGATCCTCTGGTCTTCTGCAGGAGATTTGGTAGGCCCTTTCATGAGTCCTGTCTCAATATAAATAACGTAGATGTATGTATATATATACAGTATGTCCGTCATGCACTGTTATCTTTTGCACATGTTAATTATCAATGTGTTGACTTCTGTTTTCATTTAAGAGTAAAGTGGTATTTAATGTAAATGGTAAGTACTAAGACATCTTTATAATGTTTACATGTTTATGTACAGTTTAAATATCATAATTTAATAATGTACATTTTAGTATCTGTAGTAGAAATGTAATGTGTACAGCGTATGTGTAAATTATTTATTTATAATTAATAAAATGTGCATAATTTCATTATCAATATGTAGTAGATAATTTCATTATCAATATGTAGTTTTTAATTGGAATCAATTGGCGTGGACTACAATGGCTGTGGGGGGCACCTAGCAGTACTGGGGAAGTATTTTTGAATCCCAGCTTGAAAAGAGATAAACAGGTGTGTCAATCTGAGCCACCACGAAACAGCAGGCTGCAAAACCATGACACTATGTATATAAATTTGAGTAAATTTACTGTGGAATTTGGCATTTGCATTTGTTGGTGAAGGCTAAGATGAAGGTACGAAAGGCAAATGCCAAATTCCACAGTAAATTTACTCAAATTTATATACATAGTGTCATGGTTTTGCAGCCTGCTGTTTCGTTTCTACGGATGTTGCCACTCGGGGTCGCGTGAGGCCGCCTTCTGTGACTCATTATGATTATTGGTTTCAGGTGTTTTGCTGGCTACATAAGCTCTGCGCCTTCCTTGTTCCGTGTTTTTGTGTAAGCTTTGTTTACGCTCAGGCTGGTAACTTCGGTATAGAACTAGAAGACTGCATATCTTTTCTGTATTTAAAGATACGCAGGAACTTCTTTAGCTTAGAGTTATAGGGTTAGTCCCTAGGACTTTTTCTTTCCTATTTTCTTTCTCGAAACTAAGTTATTTCCTCGGTTTTCGATCAGTCCTCTTTGAGGCTGTAACCTTTGTCACCCTTTTCTCTTTTTCCTCCTTGTTTCAGCTCATTTGTATTTTATTGAGCTGGAGGTTTTTCTTTCTCTTCTGTCTATTTCCACTCGAGTCTTCGAGTCTGTTTTCGCCCTCTTTTCTGGGTTTTTTTCTGTTGGCTGATACGCCGGGGGTTATTTCCCATTTGTTTGTTTTTTCCTGTTTTGTCAGGGAATTCATATTTTTTCCCCCAACTTGTGGTTATCCCACGTTTGTGGGTAGCTTGTAGATCACCTTACAGTCGCGTCTGGTTCTCTGACCCCTTCCCCTCCCTCACAGTACACAAAAGCCATAATGGAGGTACCTGCAACCCCGTTGGGGTTCAAACAAATCATGACCACCCAGCACACAGCCTTAGCCGCTCATGAGGGGGAAAAAAGACGGGGGTTTGAGGCCATGTATAGATTATCGAGGCTTAAATAGCATCAAAGTAAAGAATCGTTACCTGCTGCCACTCATGAATTCCGCATTCAAACGTCTCCAGGGTGCGTCTGTGTTTACTAAACTCAACCTACGGAACGCTTATAATTTGGTGCGTATGCGTGAGGGAGATGAGTGGAAAACAGCTTTTAACCTCTTCCTACCAAGGGCAAAATATACCAATTTTCACCTGTTTTCACTAGTTACCAACAAAGCTGTTTATCTCAAAAACTGTAAAGGCTACAAATACGGTTCATAGCTTTTATTAAAACAGTGAACTGCACTATTATGACTAAGTTGTGATGCTCTCACTCCCGTCCATTTTTGTCCTGTGTTTTACCTGTTTCCTCTCGTATCGTGTTGGTTTGTATTCCTGTTTGTTTCCCCTCGTGCTGTAGGCTGGGCGTGGTTTTCCCTTTTGTGTCACTCTGTTCCATTGCTCTGTGTTCCGCCTATCCCTTTCCTTCTCTCCGAATGCATTCTGCACACTCTCTGCTCCGATAATCACTCACGCATACATTCGCATGCTGCACTTAATTGATACCCATTAACTCTTGTATTTAGTAACCCGGTGTTCTTTGTCCTGTGCCAGTTTGTTAAGTCTCATTGTAGTAATACTCTGGTCTTGTCTCGTCTGATACTTGGTATCTAGTCCTGTCTTGCCTGCTTTAATTTGCTCTCGCTTGAAACTGCGTTAACATGCTGTTTTTCCAGTCTTGCCTAGCTTTAATTAGCTCCTGCCAGGAACGGCGTTAACACGCTGTTCATCCAGTCCTGCCTTGCTGTCACTAACTCTTGTCTGCTTCCAAGTCCACCAGCCTGCAGCTGTTTGTGCATATCCTGTCTGTGCTCCAGTTCGGCTAACCTGCAGCTGGTCGTGCTAACTCCACGCTGCCCCGTCTCCCGCTCCCCGCTCCTCCTCTGCTCAACCTGCCCAGATTCCTGCCACCATCCAGTTCCTGGCCTCTCCCGCTCCCGCTCATCCCCTGCTGATCCATCACTGGTTTCTGTTCGTCTGTCTACTATGCTTCAGGAGTATTGGTCGAAGCAATAAATTATTGGAACTGTTGGAATTCCTTGTGTGTTGAGTCGTGCATTTGAGTCCAGTCCCTGCTTGGAATCGTAACATAAGTAGTCATAATTCATATACATACATACACTTTTTGCTACTTAACTACAACAATTTATGTACAGAAATTGTGAAAAAAATAAAAAACGAGTACCTACATTCAAATTTCAGATTTTTTCCTGATGAGCTACAAGAGATATGGAGGAAATAACTCCTCTTTGTGATTCCTCAATATGCTGCCTATCTCTGCTAAAAATATGGTGTCAATATCTCAAACCATTCAAATTCTACAGAGCTTTCTTTCAGGTGAACCATTTCGGTTACCAAAGTTGGCACAAATTTATTTATTTACTATACAAATTGTAAATTGGCAATAAAAGTTCATTTTTAGATGTGTTTTTGGTGTGTTTCATATTACACAACTAACTAGCCTACTTGTGGTCCCCAAAAAGCTCTCCAAACCCATGTAGTAGCACAGTCAATCATGTATTCCACCAGAGCCCCATTAGCTAGAAGTGAGTCCAGGTATATGCAAATGGGATATCCACCGGTTTCCTAGATAAAATAAACCCCTGCATAATAATCAACGACAAACTCATCCTCATGTTATCTCTCCCTCATGTTACGTCATGCATAAATTGCTCGTTCGTTTCTAGACATAACTAACCAAAAACTGTATGAACGAGACTGTAGTAAAAAGACTAAGTAAAAAAGATGAACAGCCGCCGTTACCTAATGAATTATACTTTGCTAAACGGAATGTAGCTAGCTGCTACAAGCTAAAAACACTGCGCCATCTTGGTACGAACATTACGGTTGGATGCCTCCTCCTCCTCTTACGCGTGGCTCCATCTACCTGGAATTGGCTGGAATATTTGACAGAAATTTTAAAAACCCAATAGAAAGCAAATAATACTCTGAGTGGAGGCGGGTTGATGCGACTTTTTCCCACTTCAGATAGGCCTATTGTGCTATCAGTCAAAGAAATACACCCAACGGACGACGGTCAAGGGCGTCGGAACCGGGGGGGAAGGAGGGGAGGCGTCAATGTTGGGAGGAGGCGAAAAAGTCCCCTTCAATAAACAATAACATCCCCTACTAGATATATGCATATATACAGTCAAGCCGGAAAGTCTCCCCACCCCTTTCACCTTCTCCACGTTTTATTACGTTACAGACATATTCTACAATAGATTGAGTTAATTTTTTGTCTCAAAATTCTACACAAAATAGCCCATAATGACAAAGTGAAAACAGGTTTTTAGACATTTGTGCTAATTTATAAAAAATCAAAATGTAAAATATCATATGTACACAAGTGTGCACACCCTTTGATATGACACTCAAAAGTGAGCTAAGGTGCATTTTGTTTTCACTGATACTGCTTGAGATGTTTCTACAACTTAATTGGAGTCCACCTGTGATAAATTCAATTGATTGGACATGATTGGGGATTGCCAACACCTGCCTATATAAGGTCCCACAGTTGACAGTGCATGTCAGAGCAAACTCCAAGCCATGGGGTCAAAGGAATTATCTGCAGACCTCAGAAACAGGATTGTGTCAAGGCATAGATCTGGAGAAGGATACGGAAAAATGTCTGCAGCTTTACAGGTCCCAAAGAGCACAGTGGCCACCATCATTCGTAAATGGAAGAAGTTTGGAACCACCAAGAATCTTCCTAGACCTGGCTGCCCGGCCAAACTGAGCAATCGGGGAAGACGGGCCTTGGCCAGGGAGGTGAGCAGGAACCCGAGGGTCACTCTGACAGAGCTCCAGCGCATCCTTGTGGAGATGGGAGAACCTTTCAGAAGATCAACCATCCAGGCAGCACTCCACCAATCAGGCCTTTATGGTAGTGGCCAGACGGAAGCCCCTCCTTAGTAAAAGGCACATCACAGCCCGCTTGGAGATGGCCAAAAGGCACCTAGAGGACTCTCAAACCATGAGAATCAAGATTCTCTGGTCTGATGAAACCAAAATGGAACTTTTTGGCCTGAATACCAAGCGTCACGTCTGGAGGAAACCAGGCACCACTCATCACCTGGCTAATACCATCCCTACAGTGAAGCATGGCGGTGGCAGCATCATGATGTGGGGATGTTTTTCAGCAGCGGGAACAGGGCGACTAGTCCTGATAGAGGGAAAGATGAATGCAGTTAAGTACACCGAGATCCTTGAAGAAAACCTGCTCCAGAGCGCTCTGGACCTCAGACTGGGGTGAAGGTTTACCTTCCAACATGACAACGACCCAAAGCACACAGCCAAGAGAACAAAGGAGTGGCTTCGGAGGAAGTCTGTGCATGTCCTTGAGTGGCCCAGCCATAGCCCAGACCTGAATCCAATTGAACATCTGTGGAAAGAGCTGAAAATGGCTGTGTACCGACGCTCCCCATCCAACCTGAAGGAGCTTGCAAGGATATGCCAAGAGGAATGGGCAAAAATGTCCAGAAACAAGTGTGCCAAGCTCGTAGCTTCTTTCCCAAGATGCCTTGAAGCTGTAATCGCTGCCAAAGGTGCAGCAACCAAGTATTAGGCTAAGGGTGTGTACAGATATGTAACCCCTAAATAACCTATTTATGTCAGTAAAATAAAATTGCATATTTTCTAAAAACCTGTTTTCACTTCGTCATTATTGGCTATTGTGTGTAGATGTTTGAGGCAAAAAATTAACTCAATCTATTGTAGTATAAGTCTGTAACGTAATAAAACGTGGAGAAGGTGAAAGGGGTGGGGAGACTTTCCGGCTTGACTGTATATATATATATATATATATATATATAATATTGGACATATGCTCCCTGTATGTGCCAACATTCATGTCATCCCCATCCCACAATATGTAAAAGTATTAGTTATTAACAACAACAAAGCCCCCCATGTCTTTGGTACTGGCCACAACCCGCTCTTTGAACTTCGCAAGTTCGCATCATTTTGAGACGTGGCCGGCGAAGTGGCACAACTTTTCAGCACCCTGAGGCAGCAACAATGAATTAGCCGAATCATAGGTTTGTAAATTCCCTCACAAACAAAGTGTACTTACCCATTTTTAAAAGATAAACATGTGGTTATGATGAAACCTGAGGTTGAAACATATGTATTTCATAAAGTAAATGTATTTTTGCGAACTCCTGTCGATGCTAGTCATTGAGCGAGAAGGCTAACGTTAGCTAGCAGAGACATGATAGTCACACGCAAATAAATTCTAATGGTTATAACATACGGAACGGGTTACATTAACGTTATTGTAAATACAATGTTCTATATAGCATTTACATTCATTTGAGAGTACTGTGTTTTGGTAGTTTGGTAACTTCATAATGTGTTATTTTAATGGGTCATCCAGAGCTAACGTTATGTATAGGCGTAGCCCGAGCCATGTAAGGTTAGCTAACGTTAGAGAGCTAGCTAACGTTAGCTAGCTAGTAAGAGCTTGCTACAGTAACATTTGGTGACGTGAAGCACTGTTCACATAATGGCATCTGCCAAGTGTGCGAGCAGGGTCTGCCAAGCACCAAATGCGGGTAGATTTTTCATTTGGTGTGTAAGTTTTGGAAGCCACCTGACACTGGCGGCTGACTTTTTTTTGCAACCAAATATCAGCCTTGGTGGTTCATACAGCGCACAAGTGAATGAACTTGGTGGCGTGCTTGAACAGTTCGCGCGAAAAGAGCGGGATCCAGAGCACACACACGCACAAAGAATGTTACGTTAGCTCTAGTCCTGTCAGAGAACGATATCGGCTTGCGTACTAGTGAGCGTTAACGTTACTTAAACTAACAACATAATGTGGCAACACATAGAGAGGAGGGAGTAGAGAAGGAAGGAGAAGAAAAATGAGTGGAATGGAGCCAGGATGTGAGGAAAGGAGTGGAGAGGAGGCAGGAGGAAAGAGGAGGAAAGGAGTACAGAGGGTAGAAATGGAATGGTCAATCAGTAGACCTAGATTGTGAGTTATCTTTGCTTTTGTATATTGATTGTTGATAACTGTTTGAGCATTGTAATCTTTTCAGAGGGAATAATACTTTCTTTTGTTTGCTTGCTTTTCTACAGTGAAGAATAGGAGGAAAGGAGAGAGGAGAAAAGGAGTGGAGAGTAGCCAGGAGACAAGAAGAGGAGAGGCGTGAAAAAATTATTTTTTTATTATTTGTTGTTAACCTCTTCCTACCGAGGGCAAAATAGACCAATTTTCGCCTGTTTTCACTAGTGACAAACAAAGGTGGTTATCTCAAAAACTATAAATGGTACAAATATGGTTCATGGCTTTTATTAAAGAAGACACCTGCAGTATTACGACTAAGCAGTGAGAACTCATAGAAATCCAGTTTTTGATACTTAACTACAACAATTTATGTACAGAAAATATAAAAAACTAAAAAACGGGTACCTACATTCAAGTTTAAGAATTTTTACCTGGGGAGCTACAAATGCAATCAAGGAAATGACTCCTCTATCTGATTCATCAATATGCTGCCTACCTCTGGTAACAATCTGGTGTCAATATCTCAAACCATTCAAATTTTACAGGGTTTTTTTCAGGTGAACCTTTTTCGTTATCCAAATGGTGCCAAATGGTGCCAAATGTGCCAAAAATGGCAATGTTCCAGAAAGGTCTCAATATGATTTATTTTTTAGGTTTTTACAAAAAAATTAGATAATTTGTCAATATTGGCAATAAAAGTTCATTTTTAGACGTGTTCTTGTTGCTCTTCATATTACACAACTAACTACCCAAGGTCACAAAAAGCTGTCAAAACCCATGTAGCAGCACAGTGAATCTTGTGTATTTCACCAGAGCCCCATTAGCCAGAAATGAGTCCAGGAATGTGCAAACAGGTTTTCAAATGAATAATGGGAATAGTATGAAACTTCCCTACACATTACTGCTAGCCAGTCCTGTCCTTTATTCTGTTGCCACCTCCTATGACAGGGACGTTGGGGTTGGGTTTTAGGAGGCAAAACTTTATACATGACAAACATATATCAACTATATACAAGTGCACTAAGGTGTACTACTAAATGTGCAGTGGATAAAAAATCAAAAGTCCACCAGTTTCCTAGATAAAAAATAAAAACACCCCTGCTGTAACAAATAAAAAGATCCTTGCCCTCTAATTGCTGAAGTTACCGTATTTACACAAAGAAAGTACAAAATGGCAGGGTCCAAAAAGCTTAAAAAAATGAACTAAAAACAAAAAAAGGCAAAGGATCAAAACATGGGGGTGGAGGGTGAGGAGAGATTCATACAGAAGCCATTTAGACTACACATTCCCTCAGGAGAGCAATCTGCATCATTACAAACCCCACTAACACTGTCCATGGAACTGTCCACCATGTTGATATACCCATTAGTCCCCCTTATACAACAACAATCAACAATAATAATAATAAACAAGTACTCCCTGATGTTATCATGTTCTCTCCCTCATACCATGCATAAATTGCCATTTTGTTTACCTGCACAGCCTTCTGTACTGCATACAGAACAATTTACTCATGTGGAACAATGACTTTACTAAACACTTCCAGAAGCCATTTCACACTCAAAAAAATCGATTTAGTAGCTCATCTCAGACACAAATAGATAGCTAGCTGCTTGTTACCTGTAATTTTGCTTGCTAGCTTGCCACTGTAAAGGTAATACTATCTATATTAATTTAGCTGAGAGGGACCGATTTTATGCATAAGTATATAAGGTTAGTTAGCTTCACAGAAGAAACACAGAGATTCACGCATTGCAGCTAAATTGCACATTTCCTTCGATGCTTACACCAAACTTACAACATCTGTGTTGTTGGCAACGCCACGTAACACGTGCGAGTTTGTCAACACAGACAATACACCCTAAGTTTACTTCATAAATTATTTATCATACCGTTGGAATGTGCAATTTGTAATATTAATTGTATGAAAAACAATAAAATACAGTTGACAATGTAATTACGAACCCGCATGGCATTGCGTGAATTCACACTGGTATATCGAAAAATCGGTAATACCACCAGCCCTAACGACGTTACCTGCCGTGGCGAAATTCAATGCGTTTACAGCATAACACTGTTAGTATGATAAAACAACTTACATGTCAGCAACATCATCTCGGTCATCAGTGGATTCAGCGTCACTGAGACAGGATGAGTCTCCCTCGGCAAAAACATCTTCTGGCTTATCCAGTTCGTCTAGCACTTGGTGCACGGATAAACGCCTCAAAAATCTCGACATAACTACACAAAAACTGTATAAAAACTACTCTAAAGTAAAAAAATGTAACTGCGGGCCTTACCTAATTAATTGTGCTTTGCTAAACGGAATGTAGCGAGCTACGCTACAAGGTAAAAACACTGCGCCATCTTGGTTCGATAATTACGCGTGGGTGCTACTTCCTTATACGCACGGCAGAATCTCCTTGATATACGACGGCTACAGTGTTCAATGATGGCTCATTTGAAAGATAAGAGTCTTGGCTATTGGCTGGAATATTTGACAGACAGTTTTAAAACCCAATGGAAAGCAAATAATACTCGGAGTGGAGGCAGGTCGAAGACAGTTTTTCCCACTTCAGATAGGCCTATTGTGCTATCAGTCAAAGAAAGACACCCAATTGACGACGGTTTTGCATAATTCTCTGCAAACAAGTTCAAAACCACTCTGGCTAAAATATACTAAGCCATGCGATTGGTACTCCAGAAACTGGCTGAGTTTCACAATGCCAAACTGAACACAGCCGAACAACTCGTGATGAAGTGCAGAAAAGCACAAGTCGGTTTAAAATTCATGTACAGCCGTATGAAAGTTTTAAAGTATTTTTTCTTGAAGCCTAAAGGTATAATGATTTTTAAAACCAAAGTTTTGTGAAATACAATTAAGCAGAACAGTTTACCAGCACATTGTTTATGGTGTGACATCAAGCTGCAATACATGTTTGACAATTAGGTCAGAGTTTCCGTTATTTACAAAGTTTTAACTTGACATTTTGGGCTTAAAACCACTTTCACAGAAGGAATGGATATGTCTTAACTCTATTTACTTTGGCCCTTTTGAGGCAATTTCCTCCTGGTTTCTACTAGTTTTATTTAAATGTCAATATCTAAAAAAATATTCCCTGCACATCCATGGTTTTAAGTTCGAACTGAAGAAGAAGCTGTATCATTCAGAAATTTGCTACAGAATACACTTATTTCAGAATAGTCACATACAGTATATATATAATAACCATAACATACGTCGCCTAATGTATTTAAATACGTTTTTAAAAAAACGTACGAAAGCGCGTGTGTATTCACACAAGTACAGCAACGTATTTCAGCCCTCAGTGCGAGGGGTGGTCACTGCGGAAATGTCGACTGTACGGGACTTTGGCGAAATATAACCAGATAAACTCTTCAGGGTTCATGAGAAAACAGCTGTAGCTGAATATACTGGTAAGTACTTGGTTTCTTAAACATATTTATACGAGAGATTTTGGAGCAAATAATGAGGTGTCTTCTAAACCGAAAGTGCATCAGGTACATATAATAATAATGCATGGCATTTATATAGCGCCTTTCTAGATACTCAAAGCGCTTTACAATGATGAGGGGGAAACTCGCCTCTACCACCACCAATGTGTAGCACCCACCTGGGTGATGCAACGGCAGCCATTTTGCGCCAGTATGCTCACCACACATCAGCTGAGGTGGAGAGGGAGAGAATAATTTTTTTAATTAAACTGGGGGATGATTAGGTGGCAGAGTGAATGAGCCTGGGTTGGGAGTTTAGCCAGGACACCGGGGAAACCCCTACTCTTTACGATAAGTGTCATGGGATCTTTAATGACCACAGTGAGTCAGGACCTCGGTTTAACGTCTCATCCGAAAGATGGCATCTCCTACAGCACAGTGTCCCCATCACTGCACTGGGGCATTGGGGCATTGGGGTTTATTTGACCAGAGGGAAGACTGCCCCCTACTGGCCCACCAACACCACTTCCAGCAGCAACTTAGTTTCCCCAGAGGTCTCCCATCCAAGTACTAACCAAGCCCACAACCTGCTTAGCTTCAGCCATTCAGCAGGTGCAGATTGCATAGTGGTATGGCTGCTGGCCATATGTTCCAAACCATTCCCTTAGATCAGGGGTGTCAAACTCCAGTCCTGGAGGGCCGCAGTGTCTACAGGTATTTGTGGTTTCCTTTCAATCAGCACCCAGTTAAAGCATTGAGAACAAGGTGTGTGGACTTCTTAGCCAATTAGTGACTTAAATTAATCACTTGTGCTTAAACGCACCAAAAACCAGCAGACACTGCGGCCCTCCAGGACCGGATCTTGACACCCCTGCCTTAGATCATCTAGTGCTGGCTTGCTCAATGCCCCAAAAATGAATTACAAAAAGTATGGTGAAGCAGCTTTCTGTTCTTATGCACCAAAGGTTTGGAACAAACTCCCATTAGAAATAAGACAAGCAGCCTCTGTTGATAGTTTTAAGAAACAGCTCAAAACCCATTTTTATGATCTTGCTTTTAATGAATTCAACCTTTTATTTTTTTAATACCATTGTTATTATGTTATATTTGTTTTATATTTCTTATACTTGTTTTATGCTTTTTATATCTTAGGATTGTTTTTATCATTATCAATTTATTTTATTACTATTATTATTTTCTTTATCTTTATAAATTTTATTTTTACTATTATTATTATAATTGTTTTTAAATTTCATTTCTACTATTATCATTATCAATTTTTATTATCCTATGTTTTAAAAAAAATCTTATCTTAATACCTGTGTCATTTATTTCTATTGTTGCTCTTGTAAAGCACTTTGAGCTGCATTTTATGATATGAAAGGTGCTATATAAATAAAGTTTATTATTATTATTATTATTCAGGGTTCATGGACTACCCCAGGACATAGTTTCGGATCGTGGGCCCCAATTTATCTCCAAATTTTGGCGGGCGTTCTGCTTGCTTTTAGGGGCGTCTGTCAGTCTCTCGTCCGGGTTCCACTCTGAGACTAATGGGCAGACTGAGCGCACAAACCAATCTACGAAAAGCACCCTCCGCTGTCTGGCATCGGCTAACCCTACCACTTGGAGTAGACAGCTCGCATGGACGGAATACGCACACAACACCCTGCGTAATGCTTCCACGGGCCTCTCCCCGTTCGAGGCTCAAGTCGGCTACCAGCCTCCTTTTTTCCTTGAACTGGAAAAGGACATAAGAGTGCTGTCCGCAGAGCTCTTCATTTGTAGGTGTTGTGCCACCTGGAGGAGGGTCTTGCGCGCCTTGGCCAATCAAAAGAGGCTCGCCAATAGGCGTCGTCACCCGGCGCCTTGCGCACCCTTCCTGTGGGTCAACAGGTGTGGCTTTCTACACGGGACCTCCCGTTACGAGTGGAGTCTTGTAAACTCACCCCACGATTTATAGGACCCTTTAAAATTATCTGGAAGATCAACCCGGTCATGGTTCGCTTACAGCTCCCTCAGTCCATGAGGGTTCAACCCACGTTCCACGGCTCTCGCCTTAAACCAGTGCTGGTTAGTGCGGTGGTCCCGTCTGATGAGCCTCCACCACCGTCTCATCTCATCGAAGGCCAGCCCACGGACACTGTCCGTTGTATTATGGCTGGTAGGCCAGTAGGCCGTGGGGTGCAATACCTTTTGGATTGGGAGAGCTATGGCCCGGAAAAGCACTGTTGGGTTCCTTCTAGGAACATCCTAGATCCGTAACTCATTAATGACTTCCACAGGCTCGGTTCGGAAGGACCGTCTGGGGCCGCTCCTTAGAGGGGGGGTCCTGTCATGGTTTTGGAGCCTGCTGTTTCGTTTCTGTGGATGTTGCCACTCAGGGCCGCCAGAGGGCGCTCCTGTTGTTTACCTTTTACCTTTCTGTTCTGGCAGTTAATTGTTTTGACCGTTGTTATGCCCTTGTTTGTAAAAGGTGCAAGATATCAGAACTTTTTAGGTGGGGTGCGTATAAAAAGTTAAAAAGCATTTATTTTTTGGGTATATCATAATAGATAAGCGCACCGGTGTGTGTTGGAACACTGGGTGATGGCGTGTTGCAGGGTACCCTGATGAAGGAATGTGTTGGTGCATGTTTCTTTTATTACTTATTACATGACATAGGTAATGGGGGGGGGGGGGGGGGGGGTATAATTTAATTTTACTTGAAATTATACCAAAACAAAGTAATTTCGGGTCATATAAACCCTAACATAATAGGAAGATTAAACAAAGCTAATAAAGCACAACACAAGTTAAAAGAACTAAGTTAATAAAACAGTAACCAAGTAAAATTTGCTGAACAGGCCCAGGTCCTTTCTGGAGAGCAAGTTTCTGTGGCATATGGTAGCATCACTGCCATTGCACAGCACCTTAATCTAGATCAGGGGAAAGTTTGTACTACATTTTGAAGTTCATGATAACTATTTTACTAAGTACTTTGAACTACATTTTTTGAGTAATTTTAGTTTTGCTACATTTCTCTTTAGGGTAGCTTGGCTGTAGTTCAACTACTTGTGTGTGTAATAATATGTAGTTTGTACAACTACGCTTTCAGAGGAGTTTTACCAACACTGTTCAAGACACAATGACTGTCTGATTACCGTGGGAGACGAGGTTGTGAAGGCCAACATGAGGAAAAATGGTAGAAACCAAAATATTATCAATAATTAAATAATTCCTGATCTAAATTCCAGTTTATTGGAATGCTTATTGATAGCTGTAATTGTCTTTTGCAGGAAATTCTATCAGTAATCTTTGAGGAACAATGAGAAGAACTATGCCAAGACTGGGACACACTTGGTTAACAAAAGAAGGGAGTTTTAAATGTTCAAAAAAGAAATTCAGGATCACTCAATTTGTAAATGATAGGTGTATTTCTATTTTATTCTGTATGTCCATCACTGGACAGGGAAGGGGGAGGACATTCAAATTAATTTCAAGAGCAATTGTTCCTCAGCTTTGTTCATTTAATGACCACTGTGTCATGTCATTTCACACAAAAAAGGGGGATTTCGACACACAACATCTCAGATTGTTCTGAAATGTTTAATGTAGTTAGAAACAGAATAAGATAAGCATTCATATAACATTATTTTGTAGAAATATAATTTGATATCAAGCTAATTGAGGTGCCCAAATGGAACATTTTATTTTGGTACGTAATATAATATTCTGTCAATAAAGTACCCAACATCCTATTTGTAGCAAACTGCTTCCTGATAATGATTAAGACATGAGGAATCCCAATAAATTGTCAAAGTCCACCCATGGACCCCCCTCAAAATCCACAAACAACAAAATGTATGAAACATCAGTTGTCTTTGTTCAGTAGCATGGAGCGATGGCTTGGGAATAGTTTTTTTCATACTATCTACAGATCCTTTCCAAAAAATTTGAATATCATGGAAAAGTTTTTTTTTTCCATAATTCCATTCAAAAAGTGAAACTTTCTTAGATTATAGATTCATTACACACAAAGTGAAATATTTCTAGCCTTTATTTGTTTCATTTTTCATAATTTTGGCTTACAGCTCCAGAAAACCCCCAAAACAGTATTTCAAGAAATTAGAATAGTGTGTTGAAAATCAGCATTTACTTCAGTTATTTCAGAGAATTAATGTTTTAGAATTAATTTTTAGAATTAATTTTTTGGAAAGGATCTGTAATGTATTCTCAGTGACTATGGTGTTGGTCATTTTTATCTGTACAGATTAACGAGTCATTGAATTTGTTTATTTTATGATCTATTCTATAATGTGATAGTATCTGTTTCTGACTACCTTGATGCTGCTGAAATGGCCCACCTTTTAGTATGAGAATGAGAATCAGGTCTGTTACAAATTCAGGGTATATATAGTTTGAAAGTAAAGCTTTAAATTAACATTGAAGATGCATTTTTCTTCACCCTTTTTAATTATAATGATAGAAACGGCACCAACGGGGGTCAGCACCTAGAAGTAACAGGACCTAAGACTGTATAATGGGACACAATTAAACAATGAACTCATTAATTTGTACAGGGGAAATTAACCATCACCATATTCACTGAGAATACAGTCCTCCAAGCCATAGCTCCATGTTACTGATCAAACATAGAGAACTGATGTTATATACCATCTGTTGTGGTGGGATTGACCATAGGTATATAAGCATGGTATATAATCTATTTCTATGTTGTGTTGTGTTTATGCTTTGGCAGGTGCTTGATGGCACTGCCCAGCAAATCGGAGTGTATGACGCCAAAGGGAAATTTAAAGACCTTCAACCAGAGGAAATGGATGTGCTGAGGTAAGCATAAAGGGCAATTGAGCAGAGTAGAAAAACCTACAGTTAATTCAAGAGAAATAATGTGTGCTAGTGCTGGGAACACGACTTGGCTCCAATCCAAATCTAGCTTCCGGCTAGACCACCAGAGCTAACGATTGGCTGGTTAGCTACTACAGAAAGTGCTTAATTTCCCAGATGTTAGAGCACTCCTTTAATTATTGATTAAATAGTGTGCCATTCCTTTACAGCTACCATATTAGCTTATTAGCCTCCCATTTTTACCGTCATCAAGCACTTAAAGGATAGTCAACTGTATCACATCTGAAAATTATGTGATGGTGTTCCTGTTTGTTTTTAGACATGTCTTCAGACAAACATGGGACCTCCAATCATGGAAGGTTATGTACCATTCTCAGTGGCTGCAGAAGGACTCATTAACTCGTTTGCATAGAAGGTGATGACAACGGGACCTTTTTGCTCAACTGAGACATTCGTTGCTACTGCAGCCAAACTATTAGTGGAAATCACAAACTCTGTGTTTTAACTTTATTGGTAGACGATTTCTGCCAAATACGGAGTTTCTAAGTGTCACTATTTCCCCGTAGCAAGTCCATTTAACAAGCAACCCCCATCTATTCTATACCTACCCATGCATGACACAGTGGACAATAGCGTCTATGTTTGAGTTCATAAATATATTTATTCATCATATAAAATTAGAATAACGTCATAGCAACTAGATAAACCCAACAATATCCTGATCGTATGCCAGAAAAGCTGTGAAAAGCCCTTCTCACTCAAATGTAAAATAAACTGTGAAAGTACTGTCTCATTCTACCATGTATTCTACTAGCAATATATGCTACTAAATATGAAATAAATATACAATCCTACCATTGGTTTTACACATCGAGATGTTCCTTTCAAAATTCAGTGGTCATTTATTGTCTGGTACAATCAGTTTGAGAAATATACAACACTTTATACCGCTATTACACTATCTGAAACGTCGACACGAAATACCCCCATGCCCTGTAAGCCTGTTTCATTCATTACAGTTCATTCTGGTTTAATTGTCGGCTTTTTTATCCAATAGAATACATTACAACCTTAGCAACAGTATATGCCATGTATTTTGGGTGCTTTGAACAATTTACTACAGCCCAGCGCAACGGCGGTTTTCGTTTTAATGGTATAGTATTACGCAAGCTCTAAAGAAAACGCATTAGGGAGGGGAGTTTCCCTTTTCCGATAAGTATTTTTGCGTCTAAAATGCCGTCGGTCTCGCTGGCTACATATGTACGTTCGTGTTTCCACTCGAGCACTGTCTTTCCAATATTTTTGATAGCCCTATTGTTATTTTCGCATTTTGAGTGCATTTCACATACTGTAGTGTAATCGTTAAATGTATTTTTGATGTAGGCTACCGATGTTCATTGAAGATAGAACATTTGTCAGCATTTTGCAGATGGTGGAATACTATTTTATGTTCATGTTATCGTACATAATATAGGCTATGGCGTATATACTTGTCTCTTAGGGCATGACAAATGCTCATGCGCTGATATGTGGTAGATTAAGGTAAAAATTTCCTTGGAGTCATTATGAATAGGAACATTCAAAAAAAATTTAAAACTACAGGAAAATGCAATCCCAGGACAAAAGTATACATACTGTAGAGTACAGGGAAAAGAGATATTTTATTGAGATGCAAGAGTGAATGATTAGGCAACATATTTAGGTGCATGTAACACTGTGATATCAATGTTTTTTTTTATCTTAAGCCATCAGAAGGAGCAAATGTATATGCTTTATAATGGACAAAACTAATTTTATTAATTTTATGACATGTTTTGCATGGGGTTTTTGGACCCATAGATATCTACCCCCCTATACTGATGTAAATATAGTCATTCCCACTTGACAATTATGCAAAAGTGAGTTTTATGAGCCAAAACTGTTGATTTGTAGTTAAATATATCATCTTTTTGTTTTATTTAGAGCAGTGCACAATTTTGCCATTTGGATAGATTTGGAGACACTAATGGACAACAGGGTACACTGCTATATTTTGCATCATAGACCTTTACTAGTTCTGCACATCATCCTCAGATTTTACAAAACTTATGGACATGGAGTTTATGATCCAGGAAATGTATATATGTAAAAATATGATACTGGAGAGATTTTTTAAAGTGATTTAAATTTTTTTACCAAAGTGTCTTGTGTTTACTTTATGGGAAAGGTTTACTTGTATGTGGTACTTCATATAGCCATGTAATACATAACATAAACTCATGGGCCAGACTTTCTTGAACTGTTGTAAATTTAAACTTTGTTTTCGATTTTTACCCATTAATAGGACACGAAAATGTGACATTTTTTACACTGTTAAAATTGATGTGGAAATACAGTGCCCGGCCAAAAAAAAAGTTGCACACTCTAATATTTCGTTGGACCACCTTACTTTGATTACGGCGCGCATTTGTTGTGGCATTGTTTCGACAACCTTATGCAATGTCACAACATTTATTTCCATCCAGAGTAGCATAAGTTTTTGGCTGAGATCTTGTATTGACGACGGGAGAGTCGAACCACTCCGTAAAGTGTTCTCCAGCACATCCCAAAGACTTTCAATGGGGTTAAGGTCAGGAATCTGGTGGCTAATTCATGTGTGAAAATGATTCCTCATGCTCCCTGAACCACTCTTTCACAATTTGAGCCTGATGAATCTTGGCATATGCCCATTGATGGGATAACCTGGTCATTCAGTACATTCAGGTACTTCACTGACTTCATTTTATTGCTGCATAATGTTGCTGAGCCTAGACCTGACCAACTGAAGCAACCCCAGATCATAACACTGCCTCCAGAGGCCTGTACAGTGGGCACTATGCATGACGGGTGCAATGGCAACTTTTTTTTTGGCCGGGCAGTGTATATACCTATCCTAATGGCCTACATTTCTTTCAACCAAATATTTTTGAAGACGTTTGATATGCCTTTCTAAACCCCACTGCTTAGTGAAAGTTTTCGCTCGTATTCATATGGGAGAGCAAAATTAATGAGGCTCATGTACGTAATTCATTGTGTCTTGAGAGTTACGTACACAACATGCCGTCGGCAATCATGAAAAATAAATATATATCGGATCGATCTTTGTTTCTTTCTGTCATGCATAAGCCAAGTAAAAAAATATATGTGCCCAAATTCATACACTCCACGATACTTTAAAACAAGGGGAATATATAGTGCTGACTTTCTTTCCGTGTCCCAATCGTTACGTACATAAGCATGAATCGTTTACCCACGTGTTTCATGGCTGGTGGATTGTTCAACCTAAAAGAAAAAGAGCATTATTGTCTGGTACGAAACTACTAAGAATTGCTTTGTTTCAATTGCTGCCGACGCTACAGGAGCCAGATAACCTTGCGTGTCCAAGCTTCCTCACGCGGTTACGTACCTAAGCCGTTCACGTTTTACCTTGCACCAGTTTATCAAAATCGTTGAAATCAAAGCATTTACACAACCATCGTGTTATAATCGTGTCCGCATATTGAAAGGTAGGATTTTATTTTTATTTTTTAATTTAGAAAATGTATCTATTCTTGCATTGATTAGGTACGTAACGGTGTCCTCTAATCAACCGGGTATTACACAGCCATAAATAGATTAGAGCTTCAAAGTCCAGTTTTATTGTGGACCGCCTCGGATGGGGTATGTATCTACACTTTAATGAATTAGAAAAAATAAGTTGTACTTTTGCACTCACGTGTCATTGAGACACCATGTTAACACTACTGTGGTACATTTTATATGACCTGAAAAGACTATTTCCTACGGAAGCCCTGAAACGCAAGGTGAAAACATTTTTTTTGAAGAGCTATCTCATTTAAACGAGATAGTAAGTCATTAAAACGAGATAGTAAGTCGTTAATACGAGTCCTTATCTCGTTTATTCGAGATATTATCTAATTTATACACGATAGTAAGTCGTTTATACAAGTTCTTATCTTGTTTATTCGAGATAGTAAGACGTTTATACGAGTTATTATCTCGTTTATTCGAGTAACTCGTTTGTATGGCACGTTTTTACGAGATATAACTCAGCATGAACTCTGATTTCAATGTGTATGTTGAGTGCAATTAAAGCTGTTTTTGAGTCGTTGCGTGCTTCAATTTAACATGGGGGGACAGGGGGCTATATATTTTTTAAATGTTTGTAACACTTAAAATATAGGCTAATGTTACTGAAAAACACATTTGTTAACTCTAGCTACGTTGTGTATTGAACGAATGATGCATCTATCAGGTTTAGAGATAATTAGCTGCCAACAGGTGCTGCTTATTAGGCTATATTTTATTAGAGATTAACTGCATAAACTGATATTTTACAGTGCAATCGTATCGGTAATAGGAGAGATGTTCTCATTCTCGTCAGGAGAGGGCGTTATTGTTACATGAATGTCTGAAGTAGGAGATTAGATCAGCTTCATTCTGGATTCTGAGTTTGCCATACATTCCTCAACATTTTCAAGACTGACCAGACCACACAACTGTTCTTATGCTTCGCTCTCAACGTGCATTGTAGCCTAAAGTGCAATTAAAGCTATTTTTGGGTTATTGTGTGTGTCGGCTACTTGGTGCTTCATTTCAACATGGGGAGCATGACAGAACACTTTAAAATATAGGCTAACGTTACTCAAAAAACACGTTTGTCGGCTGTGTTTTTACCTCTACGTTGTGTATTGGATGAATGATGCATCTAGAGATAATATTAGTTGGCAACAAGTGATGGTGTTTATTGTATTTTATTAGGGATTAAGCTACAGTCTGGTGTTTACAGTGCAATTGTATCGGTAATAGTAATTGTATCGTCTCTCCTGACGAGAATGAGCACATCTTTCCTATTAGTCATCTATTCCCATCTATTCCTATTTGTCACGCTCCCCATGTTGAAATGAAGCACCAAGTAGTCGACACACGCAATAACCCAAAAATTGCTTTAATTGCACTTAGGCTACAATGCACGTTGAAATCAGAGTTGAGAGCGAAGCATAAGAACAGTTATGTGGTCCGGACTCCAGTCTTGAAAATGTTGAGGAATGTATGGCAAAATCCAGAATGAACCTGATCTAATCTCCCACTTCAGACATTTGTGTAACAATAACGCCCTCTCCTGACGAGAATGAGAACATCGCTCCTATTACCGATACAATTGCACTGTAAAATATCAGTTTATGCATTAAATCTCTTATAAAATATAGCCTAAAGACTTCCGGTTACGCTATGGCAAAAGCAGACGCTTGAATACTGAGCTCCATCAGACCCGTGAATAAAATAGCCTAAAATAGATATGTTCGACAAATGAACACCAGATTCCTCAACTATGATAAGTCGAAGCCAAAAAACAAACAGGAAGGACGCTAAGACAAGTAAACACGACGAAATAAAGACAGGTCAGAAGCAGCTAACGCTAACAACAACGCCGTTGGGTAAAGTTATGGCTAGCCCTAGCAATGAATCGAGTGGTGAATCGGAGATGCTAGCGGAGCTGAAGAAACTCCGACAGGAAAATAGTGAATCTTTCAGGGACACTAAATTATCACTCAACAGGCTGGAATCATCCATGGGTGAAATAAAGCAGAATATGGAGAAATTGGATGAAAGAGTCACCGCAGCGGAGAATAGAGTGTGCGCTACAGAAGATAGAAGTTTACGCCAAGAAAGGGTCGTGGGCTACTTGTTGAAGAGAGAGGCTAGCCTAACTGCTAAATGCGATGACATGGAAAACAGACTTCGGCGTAACAATATTAGATTGTATGGGATACGAGAGGGCGCAGAGAAGAACGACATGCCAGCGTTCATAACTGATTTTTTGAACACAACGCTGAAGCTGCAGGGAGAAGTGGATATCAAACTGGAGAGAGCGCACAGGGCTCTCGCGCCGAAACCGAAGGAGGAGACGGCACCAGCAAGATCCATAATCGTGCGATTTTTGGACTTCAGTGTGAAACAAGAAGTGCTGCAGCGGGCATGGAAACAACGAGACATCCAATTCCAGGGCCAGAGAGTGTACTTCGATCAAGACTACTCTCCTGACGTGCAAAGGAAAAGGAAGCAAGTGCGGGAGGTGATGAAGAAACTAAAAGAGAAGAATATCAAGGCTCAATCACCATATCCTGCTCAGCTTAAACTTTTCCTGGAATCAGGAGTGAAGGTGTTCCCCTCTCTACTGGAGGCTCAACCGACGCTGAGAGGACTTGGAATTGACGCGGAAGTGGAGGAACGGGACGTACTGGAGAGGGAGTTGATGCAGGACAGGTGGAGGACTCAGGAGAGTCGGAGGAAGAACCGGCAGCTGAACCCCGCGGATGTTAGAGCTATTATTCGCGGAGGAAATGATGCAGTTTAATTGAAGGGACGTGAGTAAAGTTGGAACCCGCGGCCGCGGGAACGACTGCCTTATCATATGATAATTATTTGTCGGACAATGAAAATTGAACTATACAGAAAGTGAAGATGGGCTTTGATTGTTTTAGAAGGGAATTAGTTGATTATTGGGTTTGAGGGGGGAAGGGGATGTTCATGAACGCTGCATACTCTGATGAGAGGATTGCAGACAAGGCGACGAGATTTCCAACTTAGGGCAACCTGGTGGACCGTTGCAAGTGCACTTTGTGCGTTTCTCCCGGAGAGTTTGAGTTCTCTGCCCAAGTCACATCGGGGGTGGATTGCTTTTGGGAATTTTGTTTGTATAGAAAAATATGATTTCTTTGTGTTTTTGAGGCAATCTACTGGACAGTTGGAAGTTCAATATTGTTTACTACGTTGTTTAAGGATGTTCTATCATTTATTTGTTCTTAATGCTCAGTGTTTTTTTTTTGGCAAACATGTAATGAGGAAAGATACTTGGAGTTTAATTCACGTATGGCTAAATTATAAAGTATGGTATAAACCAAAACATAAGAAATATTACAAGATTGGTAGTTAATTTAGTTGTCGAAATATGAATACTGTGAATATTATTAGTTATAATATAAAAGGAATTAATCATCCCATAAAGAGGAAGAAAATTATAACTCAGTTGAAAAGACTGAATTGTTCAGTAGCTTTACTTCAGGAGACCCATTTGAAGGATAAGGAACACAAGAAGCTAAAAAGAGAATGGGTGGGGCAGGTTTTTAGTGCCTCATGTGAGAATGGAAAGAAAAGAGGGGTGGCCATTTTGTGTCATAAATCATTTTGTTTAGTTCCAGAAAAAATACATGAAGACAAAAAGGGACGCCATGTCTTGGTTGTAGGTACAATTGGGAATATATATATAACTATTTTGAATTTATATGCTCCGAATGAAGAAGATCCAGGTTTCTTTAAAGAAATTGCAACACTTCTAGCAGAGAGTGCGAAGGGAATAATTATAGTAGGAGGGGATTTTAATTGTGTGGTGAATCAAAAAATGGATAAACTCCCATCGGTACAAGGACCACAAATGCAAAAAGCTAAAGCACTATGCAGTATGATAGAGGAGCTTGGGCTAGCGGATATATGGCGTTTAAAACATCCTGGGGGCAGGGACTTTACCTTTTTCTCAAAAGTGCATAATAGTTACTCCCGAATTGACCTTTTCTGTGTTTCAAAACAAGATACCCATAGAGTTACTGATTGCCACATTGAACCTATAACCATTTCAGATCATGGTCCAGTGGTAATGTCAATAAATCTGGAAACCGAAAACCATTATAAGCACTGGAGGTTGAATGTTTCACTATTAAATAACCCTGATGTGGTACAAAGCATAAGAGAGGAATTAAAGAATTATATGGAACATAATGATAAGGGGGATGTTTCATTGTCTACTCTATGGGAAGCTGCAAAAGCAGTTCTTAGGGGGAAAATAATAGCACTCTCCTCGAGATTGAAAAAAGAACGTGACAAGAAACAGTTAGATTTAGAAAACTGCATACGGAAATTGGAACGAGAACACAAGATGACGAATAATAAATCCACCCTGAAATCTCTTAACCAGAATAGACGGGACTTAAACAATCTACTTACATACAAAGTTGAAGGCGCTTTACGATTTTCCAATCAGAGGTACTATGAATTAGGAAACAGAGCTAGCCGGCTACTGGCATTTCAGTTACGTAAAACACAAGCAAGCCGGGTAGTTACGAAAATTAGGAATCCCTCCACAAAAAAAACAGTGTCTGGCCCTAAAGATATAGCGGAAGCTTTCTCTGTTTATTACAAAGCATTGTATGATTCACCAGTAATGGAGGATAAAGCAGGAAAAATCAGAACCTTACTTGAGAGAATTAATTTATCTAAATTAAATGAAAGAGAATCGAAAGCAATGATAGAACCAATCACGAAGGAGGAAATTGAAGAAGTTATAAAGAATTTGAAAAATAATAAATCACCGGGGATAGACGGGTACCCAGGGGAGTTTTACAAATGTTTTGGGGAGGAGATTACACCCCTTTTGCTGAGAGTATTTAATTACGCTCTTGGGGAGAGAGACCCTCCTAAAACATGGTCTGAAGCAATAATTACTGTGATTCCCAAGGAAGGGAAAGACCCTACAAATTGTACTTCATACAGACCTATAAGCTTGCTTTGTAGTGATTTAAAGATACTGAGTACTATAATGGCTAAAAGAATCCAGAAGTGTATTACTAAAATAATTAAACCGGATCAGACAGGTTTCATACCTGGAAGACAGGGATTTAATAACATCAGACGGACCCTGAATATAATTTCAGTGGCACGTGAAAATAAACAAACTTCAATGCTTCTCAGCTTGGATGCTGAGAAAGCATTTGATAGAATAGACTGGCTATATTTGGAACATACACTTGAGAAAATGGGGTTTCAATCTGATTTTGTTAATTGGGTTAAAGTATTGTATTCCGGACCAATGTCAAGGGTCAGAGTTAATGGGTATACATCGAAACAATTTCAGTTAAAAAGAGGGACTAGACAAGGGTGCCCTCTATCCCCATTGTTATTTGCAATTAGTATAGAGCCGTTGGCAGAAATGATAAGAGAGAATGCTGGAATACAAGGAATATCATCGGATGGAGGGAGACCACATAAAATATCGTTGTACGCCGATGATGTAATCTTGTATATTAGTGACCCTCTAACCTCTATTCCAGCATTAATAGAATGTTTAAAAGATTTTGGGACAGTCTCAGGTTATAAAGTTAATGAATCCAAAACGGAGGCTATGATGTTAGTGGGTAGATGGCCGTCTCAATTAGATAGGGAGGTTTCATTTAAGTGGTCAGCACAGGGATTCAGGTATCTAGGCATTGTGATTACCCCAGAAACGTCACAATTATACAAGGCAAATTATGGTAGATTAATTGTTCAAATAAAATCAGATTTATCTCGATGGGAGATCCTCCCACTCTCATTGTTTGGTCGAATAGAAACAGTTCGGATGAATATACTCCCTAGGCTATTATATCTGTTTCAGTCTTTACCCATCTGGATATCGGCCTCTGTCTTTAAGATGCTGGATAAGTTGATTTCCACGTTTATATGGCAGAAGAGGAAGCCTAGGGTTAAATTTGTGCGGTTAACTTATCCAAAGAATCAAGGAGGCCTTAATCTTCCCAATTTGAAAGTATATTACTGGGCCGCACAAATGCGTGGAATGGCTGAATGGTTAATGCAAAATGAAGAGACAACCTGGCTGGAATTAGAGAGAAAATCATGCCCACTAGTGCCTCTTGAGACGCTGCCATTTTTGGACCAAAAGAGTCGGAAAAAACTCAGAATAAAAAATGAATGGATGAATTGCACCCAGAAGGTTTGGTCACTGGTGAGAAAAGGGGTGGACGCACCTTTAACAATATCAAGAGTAATGAAGATTTCTAAGATTGTGGATTTTCTACCAGTTAAATTAGACGCTGGGTTTGGGGAGTGGGCAGGGAAAGGGCTTATTATAATAGACCAAGTGTTTGAGGGGGGGATTTTAAAATCATTTAAACAATTACAAGATAAATTTGGTTTAGGTTCCAAAGATTTTTATAGATATTTGCAATTGAGAAATTATTTGATGTCACATAGGGACTGGAACACCCTTAAACAACCACCCACTCCCATAGAAATTTTATTAATAAGGTTTGTGAAAGACAAGAGTGGGAAGAAAATGGTGTCACAAATGTATAAATGTTTACAATTACACATGTCAGGAACCACTTTGGATATAAAAGGTAAATGGGAGATGGAGATGAATGTTATTATTGAAGATAAAACATGGGAAGAAGGGTGTGAAGGGGGACATAAGGTAACGAATAGTCCGCTATGGAAAGAATTCAACTGGAAAGTAAGAATGAGATATTTTAGGACTCCTTTCATTGTGTCAAAATATGATAGAAGTAGAACAAATTTGTGCTGGAGGGATTGTAAACAGATTGGGGATCACACACATACAGAAATACTTGCCATTTTGAATATTGACCTACCACTGGACCCATTATATTATATCATAGGAGCAATCCCGGATGCTATGGAAAAGAGAAAGGTTTATTTGCTGCATATTCTGTTGATGGTGGCTAGAAAAATGATAACTTTATTTTGGCTTAAGCCACTGCCGCCCACCCTACATCAGTGGCAAGACCGGTTATTGACAGTGTACTCAATGGAAAAAATAACAGCTAAACTTCAGATAAAGACAGACATATTTTTAAAACGATGGGCTCCTGTAATTGCTTATTTTAGTTTGCCAATGTGAAAAGGTGTTGTACGGACTTGATTGTGGATTTGTATATATATTTATTTATTTTTATTTTCTATTAAATTTTTTTGGGGGGAGACTTCCCTCTATGTGGATGTACGGGATGCCATTGTGATTTTCCATGTTTGCCGAATTGTTTATAGTTCTGGGCTTTTTATTTTTATTTGTATTATAAAACTGACAGCAACTGTGTTTAAATGTGCATAAAGTTTAAATAAACATTTTGTTCAAAAAAAAAAATATAGCCTAATAAACACCACCTGTTGGCAGCTAATTATCTCTAAACCTGATATATGCATCATTCGTTCAATACACAACGTAGCTAGAGTTAACAAATGTGTTTTTCAGTAACATTAGCCTATATTTTAAGTGTTACAAATGTTTAAAAAATATATAGCCCCCCCGTCCCCCCATGTTAAAATGAAGCAAGCAAGGACTCAAAAACAGCTTTAATTGCACTCAAAATACACATTGAAATCAGAGTTCATGCTGAGTTATATCTCGTAAAAACATGCCATACAAATGAGTTAATAACTCGTATTAACGAGCCGTATAAACGCGGTATCTCGAATAAACGAGATAATAACTTGTGTAAACGTCTTACTATCTCGAATAAACAAGATAATAACTCGCATAAACGACTTACTGTCTCGTATAAACGAGATAATATCTCGAATAAACGAGATAACTCGTATTAACGACTTACTATCTCGTTTCTTCAAAAAAAAATTTGTCACCTTGCGCTTCAGGGCTTCCGTAATTTCCGGTTATTGAACTATCTTCTTTCTTTTTGATAGAGTCAGAGAGTTGTCAAACTTGTAAATAATTGTGTTTGCATTAATTTTTGCAACAATAAATTTTGTCACATTTATGTGTCCCAGTATCATATTTTGACTTTTCACTTATGTAGCTCTCAGCATAAGAGAGTTCCATAATTACTGGCACCCCTGACTGGCATTGCACAAAAAATACTTAAAAGAAAACAAAAGAACAATATAATTATTGAGAAACTCAAAATGCCAAGATGTGAACAATTTTGTAGTTTATTAATGTTTACCAAGTTTTTATAATTATTGGCACCCTGGTTTAGTACTTGGTGCAACCACCTCTGGCAAGGATAACAGCATGTCTTTTCCTGTAATGTTTGACTATGTGAAGGAACACATTTGAAGGGATTTTGGACCATTCCTCTATGCAGATCCTTTCAAGATCCTTCACATTCATGGGTTTGCACTGAGCAACTGCCCTTCAGCCCATAGATTTGCGATTGAATTGAGGTCCGGCGATTGATATGGCCACTGCAGAACATTGATTTTGTTGTCACAGAACCATTTCTGTGTGGATTTTTAGGTATGCTTTGGGTCATTGTCTTCCTGGAAAGTCCACCTACAGCCAAGTCTCAGCCTTCCGGCAGAGGCAACCAGATTGTCAGCCAAAATTGCCTGATACTTGATGGAATCCATTATGCCACTGATCTTAACCAGTGCCCCCGGACCTCTGGAATTAAAACCCCAAAACATCACTGACCCACCACCATATATATGTCACCGTGTGTAACAGGTGCATCTCCTTGTATGCATCTCTGTTTCAACGCCAAACATGCCGATGCTGTATCTGACCAAAACATTAAATTCTGGTCTTATTTGGCCACAGCACCTTTGTCCAGTCAGAATTTAAATGACGTTTGGCAAACACAAAGTGCTTGCTTCTGTGTTTTGGGGTCAGAAAAGGCTTTCTTATTGCAAACCAACCAAAAAGCCTGTGGTTGTGGAGGTGGTGTCTGATGGTGCCTTTTGAAACCTGGTGACCTTAAGATGCCACCAAGGCCTGCAATTCTTTCTCAGTGATTCTTCCTACACCTGAACAGGTTTGCAACTGCCCTGACTGTGCTCAGTGGTATTTTCAGTCATTTGTGGATCTTCATGTAGCCATTACCAGATTTATGAAGGTCTATGACCATCTGTCTCTTTTGAACTGCCAGTTCTTCTGTTGTCTTCATGGTGCTGGATGACAAGTGGATATTGCATGCGTGTTACCACATTTTCATACCCTAGTGAAACAGGAAGTGATGTAATGACACAAGTATAGTTTGTTAAGACTTAGGCTGCATCCAAATCAGAGCCCTATCTACTGTGTGTCTCCTGTGTACTGTGTTATGGCAGATGTGTGCTGTTCCGTGTGCACTATTTAGTATGCAACGTGCAGAACACAAAAAATATCCTCCATACTATTTTCCAACTGTACTGTGGAAGTGTCATAAGACGTCCTACCCTTGCACGGCCAGGTGGTGTGTTGTTTTTGTTATTGAAGGAAAACATCAGTGAAGCTGCGCGTCATTTTTAAAAATGAAGCTGCGCGTCATATTTATGCGACCAAAATGTTTGCGTACTTCTTGAAAAGTGCGCTCCCGAATATACTCAGCTAAACCGCGGAAGTAAGTATATTATACGGGGGTTTTAAGTATACTCCATTGAAACAAAATTACACCTACTTAACGATTTTCTAGTCCTGTCTACTCAACAATCCTACTTAATAGTAGGGAGGGGTGCTGATTCGGACACAGCCTTAGATAAACTTTAATAAGTAGAATTTCATTCCTGGTTTAACTTTGGTAGATTTTACTTATAAAATTTTTTATGGGTGCCATTTGTGAAGGAATTTTCTGTTTTACAATGTGTGTGTATTAACATAGAGACAATCACATGATTATTATTAAACATTTATTATAGTTTGATTATTAGTAGATAAATTATATTGAATTAAGTAATTAAACATGTACTCTCTGCAAACACTGAGCAGGCCTCAGCAGGCCTCTCTGTGCCTCTCTCTGTGTCTTTGTCCTTCAGTTTCTACAGAGACAGGCAGTCTGTGAGATTTGTGTGTTTCTGTTTTCTGTTGAACATTTCTAAACTCAGTGGCAACACTGAAGGTTATTTATAATGTAAACATTGGATAATGAGGTGTTATTGAAGATTAACACCTCGGCCTCTCCCATTAGTTATTAGCTTGGAATACGCCCCTTGTGGCAAATCAATAGAGATTGTGTATAAATGTCTTCTGTATTCTGTCAAGTGAGAGTGATCTGGTAAGATCCTCTCACTATGGTTTATCTCCAAATAAACTGAAATTCTTTTTCTTATTCTATTACATGGTTTTGTTTGTGGTTCTGTTTGGACAGACTTGTTCACTGTGTGTTAAAAGGGAAAAATCTACGACAATATGGCGTACTCGGCAGGATTGCTAACTTGATTTTCTCCTACGCAGATTTCTCTCAAGACGGAACGGCTTAGACAGTGCACTGCCGGGAGTTCAAACCCCGAGACCGCAACCCACCTTCTCACAGAGAGGTAACTGTAATCAGTCACCTAGAGGAAGGACGGCGGCGACCGGACCGAGGAGAGTAAGACGTCTGTCTGGGGTGATCAATACGCAATCCATAGAAAGAGAACCACAGATGAGGCCACCTCAAAATGTAACTTGAGGCTGTAGTGCGCTCAACTTAAAAGTTTGATTAGTGACCGACGGGCCCGTCACTCTGTGGAGTGATTCAAACTGTGGAGGCTGTATGCTGCTCCTACCCATGGGCTAATATTTCTCTTTTTCTTTCTCTTGTAAATGAGCTCTAAATATTTTGGTAATGTGGTATCATTTATTGTCAGTAAATGCAAATGATAAACACGGATGAGTACAGGAGAGGCATTTTTGCAGGGGAGTTAATTATGGTTATATATATATGATAGAGGTGATTGGTTAAAACAAAAAGAAAAGGCAGTAATAGAAGGTAGTGAAGAATCTGAAACTGATTCTGACTAAAATTGGTGCACTAAAAAAATAAAAATAACTAGAACCTTAAAATTAATAAGGCATTGGTGGTGGGGCAAACAATGGGTTTGAAAAATTTTAAGGAACAGGACTCTGAATTTACGGGTCCAATGAAAATAATGCATGTCAAATATGGTCTGGCAACCACACACCAGCGTGATAAATGGCAAAAATTAGGTTTCCCTGAAAAAGGCTCTTTTAGCCTAAATCAGATTGATAACCTAAAAATGCGGCTGCGGTTATATGAGGTTAAAAATAGTAAACGTAGATTTAAATGGCAACCCGACTGGGATGCGGTAGATTTGTGGGAAAAAGAATCAAAATTAAGGCAGGACAAACAGACTAAAAAGGGGGAAAATAAAAATAAATCTACTGTGGAGAGACCGCGACAAGACAGTTCAGAATTATCTCCTGTTATGCATTCCGATGGCTCTTTGTATCCCGATGTAACACAGCTTGCAAAGTTGAAACAAAATTAACTTGGATTTGGACTGCCCTGTGTGTCCTCAGCCTAATTTTCCACTACTGTGAAACTGTTAATGATTTTTGAGAGACTTACAGAAAAGTACGACTGGAAGGAGCAGTGCATGGCGCCATTCCAGCCATAACCCAGGCACCACCCCCACCGAGGACAATACAGCACTCTCCATTGACTCATCCCCACCCCCTTCAGGCTTGGACAATTCTGTGGATTTTGTCACCTCCACAGACAATGTAGCCGCCCCCCTGGTGAGCCCCCCTTCCCTGGAGGAATTTGGGGGAAAACAGCTCTGTGTCTTGTATCACACCAGCCACCACAGAGGATGTGACCCCACAGGACGTGGAATCCGCTGCTGCAGTCCTCTCAGCTGAGCCAGGTGAGGTGACCGTCGAACCCCTGGAGGCAGAACCTGCTACTGCAGACACAGCAGCCCAGCCTGGTGAGGAGACCGTTAAACCCCTGGAGGCAGAACCTGCTACTGCAGACACAGCAGCCCAGCCTGGTGAGGAGACCGTCGAACCCCTGGAGGCAGAACCTGCTACTGCAGACACAGCAGCCCAGCCTGGTGAGGAGACCGTTGAACCCCTGGAGGCAGAACCTGCTACTGCAGACACAGCAGCCCAGCCTGGTGAGGAGACCGTCGAACCCCTGGGGGCAGAACCTGCTACTGCAGACGCAGCAGCCCAGCCTGGTGAGGAGACCGTTGAACCGCAGGACGTGGAACCGGCTTCTACAGGCCCATCAGCCCTGCCAGGTGGAGAGGTCTACGCACCCCAACAGGTGGAGTCAGCCCCTACAGACCAGTTCACCCAGGCCGGGGACCCCACCCCACCCCTTGTGGACTTTTCTTCCCTCCTGCTGCTTCCCCTCCTGCTGAATCCGGGGAAGCTCTGCCTGCTGCACAGACAGAAGGGGTGTGCTCTGTGGACTCTCCCACTTCCACAGTTCCTGTGATGGAGGAGATAGGGGACTTCTGCGAAAGTCTCGCTCCCCTATCAGAGCTGTAAAGAGACCCGGGAAGAAACGGAGCAGGAAGCCAACCCCCGGCCGTTTTACGACTCCTCTGGCCCTCAAAGTCTCCGCCAGAGTGTTGTCTTGCCCTCCAAAGCAAGATGAAAGCAGCCAAGTTAGAACAACAGTTTCCCCCCACCCTTGTCTCTCCACCCTCGAGCCACACCTGCAAACTTCGCACACACACGTCATCCAGGGAGAGTGCAAGAGCCCCTTTCCGACATCAGAAGTGTTCGGAGAGCAGTGATGGACTGGATGCCTACGATCAGCCCAGCTGCCCAGAGAGGGAACCAAAGCCAAAAACTGGCATAGACCCCTGGACAGAGATGAGACGGGCGTGGTTAAGGGGCATCCACGTGCGGAAGAAGCAAGATGTCAGGATGCCTCCTGTCATCCCGGTTTGCTGAACACTGTGGCCCTCCGCAGCCAAAGGACTGCCAGTAACCACACTGGGGTTCTAGGAGGTAAAACCTGGCACTCTGCCTCCCCCTGCCCCTGCCCCCCCCCACCACCCGCCCACATCCCTACCACCACCTTTTAACATAAGACAATGCCCCTTTTCTAAAGTGTAGGTGCCCCCTCCAATGCTGTTCCTGGAACACTTGTGGACAAGTCTGCCCCATTCAGGTGATTATTTGGACTGGCAATCTTGTGGATGGTAAATCCTGTCCGTAAGGTTCCCCTGAATGGACTAAGTGCTTATAACATGCAGTGTTCCCCTCTTCACATGTTGCTGTGAGTGATAAGGCCTAGGTTTGATCGTGGGACATACGTCGTGTGGTCCATATATCTGCTGGCCAGCAGATCACAAAGGGACTATTAAACTGGGCATGGACTAAATGTTTTTAAAAGGGAAAAATCCACGACACATTAATTGTGAATCCTTGAATTGGAGGAAATAGATTTTTAATTAACTCTATAAACTTCACCCCTAGTGGCTTGAGACGTATCCGTCTCAATTACAGTATTCATGTTTGTCTGAAATGATAAACTACAGCTTTAAGAAAACCCCGTAAATTTTGACGCAGTATTGTTTCAAAGGGTACAGCTTGCGAAAACCTGAGCTTCTCCAGTTACACTGCAGTGCAATAAAATGGAAGGGTGCTATTAATAGCCCAAAGCACTTACGACCCTCCTCTCGCCACAGCCACAGACTGCAACATACATAAAATGCTCCGTTTATACACGCTAAGAAAATCATGTTCACGTATGGAAACAATAATATTTTTTTAAAACGTTGTACAAAGGAGCATTTGCGTTTTCCCTTGCTTACTGTACTATATACAGTACCTGATGCACTTTCGGTTTAGAAGACACCTAATTTTATTCTCCAAAATCTCTCGTATAAATATGTTTAAGAAACCAAGTACTTACCAGGATATTCAGCTACAGCTGTTTTCTGATTAACCCTGAAGAGTTTATCTTGTTACATTTCGCAAAAGTCCTGTACAGTCGACATTTCCACAGCGACGACTTATCGCACTAGGGCTGAAATACATTGCTGTTGTTGTGTAAAAAACACACACACTTGTTGGTTTAAGATATTGACATTTAAATAAAACTAGTAGAGTCCGTGTTTTCTGCGTTCCGGCACTTATTGTTTTCACCTGTCCAGGTGTTCTGCCGGCTTCTTAAGTGCTGCGTCTTCCGGTCTCTGTGCTTTCGTGTCATTATTGCCACTGAACGAAGCCGGTAAAGGTTTAGCTATACAGGGAGACTGCTTTCCTTGTGTCTTCAAGCTAAGCAGTGTAATACCTACCTGATTTGAGTGAGGGTTAGATCTTAGGATCTTTCTTTTTCCCTTTCTTCTCTCCTTTTGGTATTCTCCTTTCTACACCTTCCTCTCTGAGGTTTGCCTTTGTTTTTCTTTCTGTTGGTTGCCTCGTTGTTTTTAGCTCGCTGAAATTATTTTCAAGCTAGAGGTTTCCGTTCTTTGGTTCTTATCTACTGCTCCGGTCTGCGAGCGTTTTGCACATATCTCTGGGTTGCTTTTCTTTCCTTCTTTGTTACTCTATTCCAGTCTGTGTGACTGTTCGCCCACTTCTCTCTAGGTTGATTTACGTTGGCTTATACGCCGGGAAGTATTCTCCTTTTTCTTTTGTGTCTTGTCCTTTCCCTCTGTGGTTATTTCCGCGCTCTGTGGATAACTTATTGAACCCTGCTCTCGGTTGCATCTGGTCCTCCGCTCCAACTCCCTGATAGTATACGAAAGCCACTATGGAGCGACCAGCGACCCCCGGCAGGGTTAGATCATGTGCTGGCCGTTCAACACGCCACATTGGCCGCTCATGAGGGAGGCATACAAGCCCTCCAGGCTCAACAGCAGGCCTTGTCGGCCCAGCATGGTCAATACTCGGCCAGGAGGACTGTCTGCGTGAGTTGGCAGACAGTCTTCACCACCTGGCTGTTGCAGCTGGCCATACTGTGGCACAAGCACCCGTGCCTCAGAGCCCTCCTTCCCCGCCCACTCCGGTCATCGCCAGGGAACCTAAGCTCCAGCTTCCCCTTATGCTATGACGGGGCGGCGGGGAAAGTTTCTCTCCCAGTGCATCATATTTTTTAAGTGCAATCATCCCGTTTCTCCTCTCATGACTCTCTGGTCGCTTTTATCTGTTCACTCTTGACCAGAACCACTCTCGTCTGGGCGGATCCTTAGAGTCCTATCAATCAAAGCAAGCAGGGTGGGCCTCATACAGGTTTAGTGCAGTAGCACTTAATGAACACTAGGGGGAGCATAGCATAGGGATCTATACTTGATACTAACGTGACACAAGACTCAAAATGCTCTCAGGGCACTCATAAGTTTTAATGGATGAAATGATGAAGAATCTGAGCAGTGTTATAAAGTATTCTTGTTTTATGAAAGAAACGGTATTCATTCATATTGTCTAAAATACTTCTTGTTTTCTTCTGACGTGGTCGCCTTTGTTCAGTGGTTCGGTGTGATATGACGTAGTATTGTTTTGTACTCACAAGTGGGCTACGCTGACTCAGATACCACTACGCTATTCTCTAACTAACACACAGTCAGGAGCTAGCTAGCCAGCTGTGTAGGCTATCTGGTCAAAACCTGCGAGGTGGAAAATCCAGGTTCAGAAAGTGAAAGTCCTCCCCAATCATTTGTTCCAATCACCTGGATTTGCTAATTATCACAATTCTTCAGCCAAGAGGTAGGAAGCTAACTAGGCTAATTAGTGAAATTGTGAGTTAATGGGCGGAAGAAACCCGGCAGGACCTTTACTTTCTGACCCCTGGACTTTCCACCTCTGCAAACCTGGTAGTAGCCTACGATAGGCTACATTGTGCCAGGTTAAACATTGGATTAGATCAGTTGTGTTGGACTGCTGGAAATAGATGAAATCCTCTCTTAAAATAAATGAGACCGCAAATGAGTCACTGGATCGTTTAAACTTTTAACCTGGCTCCGGTACTTTAAGCGAAAAAATTAATGTGAATGGATTCGCATTAACATTTTCAAATTGTCAGATAAAGTGCGTACATTAACTTGAAAATAAAAACGCAAAATGGCCTTTTGCATTTTCATTGATTATGTCATTGTTTTTGCACACATTGAATGTAAACGAAATGCAATCACCGATTGCTTTTTCATTTGAATTTTTGGCGCGGATATGCTTCCATAGCTCTTCACGCTCTATGGTGTCTGTGCGTGAAAAGTCCATAGGTATAGTTATTTGGTAGGTAGCAACACACAAGTGGCCACGGGAGTGCGCAACAAGGTATTTTCTTGTTGCTAAATCGACTCTTTCGTTCCGGATACTGAACTGATGCTTGATATGTAATGGACATAACATGTACAGTGGTAGTTAATAGACACAACTGCAATTTTAAAATGGAAACATATTTTTATGCGTGAGAAATTAACGTTTATAGTGAGAGCGTGAGAAATGACCAAATTGCTTGAGTCTCACGGTCATTGCGTGAGAGTTGGCAACCCTGCATTATCATAACCTATAAAAATATAAATAGTTCAGAGAGACCTGTAAGCTACAATAATGGTCAACAGTAGCCTATGGTTTTTATTACAAGCTTAAAGGGATAGTTCACGTATTTTGAAGAATTTGATATTGTTTTACGTACCCCCGAAATAGTATGTTAAGCTGTAGTTTTGCTGTCCTGGTCTCATCGTTGTAGCTAAATTATAATAAATCCTGAATTGGAACAATGCTAATTGGCATATTGCCATTGGATGTAATTCACATTCACAATGCACATATGATTACTGAGTGCAGAAGGACAATATTTTCACTCAAATTACTGTCTATGATGTGGTTTCAGATGTCGTTGTTTAGAATAAAGAACATCCGGTAAGAGAGTCTGTAACTTTTAGTATCACTCACGCGTGAGAAGAGTGGTCAGCGCACGTATCGACCGTACGGAAGCAGACTGGAAGATAGCTCGCTAGCGTTAGTCTGCCTGTAAACAAAGGAGAAGCAGCTAGCATTTGTTTTCAGCGAAATGTCTGATTATGAAGATGACAGGGTGGAATTTGTAGTTGAACCATATTTCGAGCTGGAATATACAGATTTAGAATTAGAATTACTGTTCTTGTGCTGTGTGATACTAAAAGTTACCAACTCTCTTACCGGATGTTCTTTATTCTAAACAACAATATCTGAAATGACATCATAGACCGTAATTTCAGCGAAATATCGTCCTTGTGCACTCAGTAATCATATGTGCACTTTCATTTCCAACAATGACACTTGTAAAGCTGTTGTTAAACCTTATTTGAGTGGATTTAGGCAGTTATTTTAAAGCAAGTTAGCCAGGGGGGAAATTATATCCAATGGCAAGATGCTAATTGTTAGCATTGCTCCAATTCAGGATTTAGCCTACTATAATTTAGCTACAGTGGTGAGACGGGCCGTGTCCAAATCAGCACTCTTCCACACAATTGAGTAGCCTTGGTGAGTAGATAGGACGAGAAAGTCATTGAGTAGGCGAAAAATTTTCAAATGGCATGAAACGCCCGGATGACCCACTTACTTCCGGGGTTTCGCTGAGTACATTAGGGAGCACACTTTTCAAGTAGTACACAAACATTTTGGTCGCATAAATATGACATCAGCTTCAGGCGCAGCTTCGCTGACATTTTCCTTCAAATACAACAAAAACACCACGTGACATGGCCACACAAGGGTGGGACGTCTTACAACACTTCCACAGTACGGTTGGAAAATAGTATAGCGTATATTTTTAGCGTACTAAACAGTGCACATTAAACAGCACACTTCTGCCAGTGCACTGTATGCAGGAGACAGGGCGCAGAAGATAGGGCTCGGATTCGGATACAGCAGAGGACAGCATAACTACAGCTTAACCCTATGGACTTTGGCCCCCTAGTGGTGGGACGCATGCGTCCCAATTTTTTATAGTGTTCATATTTCTCTTAAATTCTAAATTAAAACGTTAATAAAACACGGAACATTCGATGCAAAATTGTTAAAAACTATCACAGCCTGCGACCACATTCGTTTATATGCTTATCAGCTCTCAGGTTACACTGCATGGCCATAAAGCAGCAGGGTGCTAATAGCCCAACCCCACTGTTTACAGCCTTCACCTCACTGCAGTCACAGGCAATAAAATGCATATCTCAAAAACTCTTGGTACCAACACATTTCAACACGCTAAAAAACCAAGATCCGATTCAGGAACAATGGTATATTATTGAAAAGTTGTAGAAATAAACATTAGGTGTTTTTTTCCCGTGCTCACTTCAGTATGCATACAACCGATGTACTTTTGGTTTTGTATAAATATATTTATTTTCTACAAAATCTCTTGATAAACATGTTCAATCAACCAAATTTGATACCTGGTTTTGCAGTTATAACTGTTTTCTGAAGAATCCTGAACGTCTTTTCGTAATCCATTTATCCATTGTCCAGCAAAATCTCCATTTCCACAGTGCGTACCCATCGCATTTGCGTTTGTACTACGTTACTACCGTTGCATAAAAACATTACTAGACTGCTTAAGGAATGATCTAACATGAAACACGTAGATTATCTTCTACGGGGTTTCCTGCCCTTTAAAACTAATTAAAATATGTAATATTCGAGCGACTGGGAACGGTGCTGTATCCACGCGTAACGACAGCCCATAGGGCAATCGTGTGTGCGCTTTCGGCCACATGACACTGTAGTCAGGATAAGCTCGCGTCTGTGGCCATTTTTACTGAGCTTATCCTGGAAGGGATGGACTGGATTGCCTTACAAGTACGTTTTTAGCCTATCCAGATGATATTTAACCACGTGTAGCGCTTTTGTTAGCTGTATGTACGTCATAGGCTAGCTTTTCTCTTACGCATACGTGGTTTTCTGTATGGTGTAATTGCGCTGGTCATATGTCTTTGCTGCTTCAACGATTACGATTATTTTATACATTTATACGCGAACGTGGCAAGCAACGGTGGAAAGAAGAGCGTTTGTTTCACGGTTGCTCAGGTTTTGGAGGTGCTGCACCGCAGTGATCCCGGAGGTGAAGAAGTCTGTCCTCAGGCATAGCAATGACTCTGTGGCATGGACCCGTGCCTGGACATGTAAGTGTATATAAAAATATATAATACAAATTATTATTATTATTGTTATTATCATCATCATCATAATCATCAACAGTATGGAGCGCTATTATCTAGAGTATTTTTAGTTTGGTGATAAATGGATCCTCGCAGAAGTTCGCTAGTTAGCTTCTATGTTGTCACAGGCTGGAGAGGAGCTCATGGCCTGCTAAGGGGGTTTGTTTTGTAGCGTTCATTCGCAGTTTTTTTTTGTGTAGCAACCAACACAAGGGCTAGTTGTTGAATTCACACATGAAACTACATCCATTCTCAGAACTTTATTTCACGGTTCAGTCAAGACATTACAGTATTATCAGTGTTTCCCCTACCATTATCTTGGCCGGGTAGCCCACCCGGCCAAACTCACGTGCCGCCGGCTTGGACAAGAGGGAAAATAAATAATTTTAATGAAAAAAAAAATATATATTATATTATTCTTTTTTTTTAATATAATCTTTTTTAATTTAGCTGCAATATTTCCCTTACCGCAGAATGCGGGAATGATCAAAATAGCATCTGGAAAAAGCCTTGCCAAAACAGCTTTGGTTTCCCATTAGGCCTAATTAAAATTTTCAATGGCAGCGCTGATATTATGAGGGTGTAATTATAGTTTCCGCCTCTACGCAAAATGGCGCACTTTCGTCCGTTTTGCTATCTGACCAGAACTCTTCCATTTTAGTGTAGAGTAAAAGCTAATACTGCAGAGGCAGGAGTTTGATTCTACCTGTTTTTAAGGACTGATTATGGATCAGCACTATGGAGGAGTCTCAAAAGCAGCTCTACAGTGCTGAAAAGATTGATATTTATTTACCATAAGCCTTTGTGAGCAAATGTTATTTTAGCTCAGAATGGAGAAATGCACCACTTTGTTACCAACACCCTCCCCATGTGTGCGACGACTCTCCGTACCCCCGACCTGCGCGATGATACTACCTCGGCTCTGCACACGCGTTTGATGACACCATACGCGCAACAACACTGGTAGTTTCGAGGGGCCTACCACCCGGCCTGCAAAAAAATCTAGGGGAAACACTGATTATAATAATGTAATTTAGTTCGTGCAAGCTGACAAACTAATTCATAAATCCTAGTTAGCTACGATTGCTAATTATGTTGGAGCTAATATCAGACGTACTGTGGATGTAAGATTTTTTAATGTATATACTGTATATACGTGTATATATATTATATATATATATATATATATAACACGTGTGTGTGTATATATTATATATATATATATATATACAGTACTGTGCAAAAGTATTAGGCACATGTAAAAAAACTCGTAAAGTGAAGATGCTTTCAAAAATAATGAAATGAAAAGTTCCTAAATATCAAACAATTGACTATAAAGAGCAGTAAACAGTAAAAAACTAAGTCAAATCAATATTTGGTGTGACCACCCTGTGCCTTTAAAACTGCATCAATTCTCTTCAGTACACTGTCGTGCAGTTTTAAAAGAAAATCAGCTGGTAGGTTGTTCCAAGCATCTTGGAGAACTTGCCAGTTCTTCTGCAGACTTTGGCTGTCTCGCTTGCTTCTGTCTGTCTAGGTAATCCCAGACAGCCTTGATGATGTTGAGATCAGGGCTCTGTGGTGGCCATACCATCTGTTGCAAAACTCCTTGTTCTTCTTTTTGCTGAAGATAGTTCAATGAATTTTTAGGAAAATGAATATTTGGAAATCTAAAATCTGCTCCTTTTACACTGATGCAGAAGAGTAAAATAATAAACATCTAAGAAAAAATGGACACAAAAAATCTTGGGTGCCCAAGACTTTTGCACAGTACTGTATGTGTGTGTGTATATATATATATATATATATATATTTACTTGCCAATAATACTTGCCATATGTCCTTTTGAGATAATTAGTGTTCTCATTTTTTAGTGATTCTACTTAGTAATGTACTTGAATCTGTCTTTCAGGGAGGACAGTGAAGACACCCCTCCCCCACCTGACACCTCTATCGTAGGAGGTGGTAACAGACAGGTTTGCCAAATAAAGTGATGTATAATTCATTACTTTTGCTGTAAAAAGTCATGTTGAAGGCTTGTTATAGATAAACCTGTTATTCCGCTGGCTTATGGGGCTCTGGTAAATCTAATTTTGAAGTACAGTGCCATTTTAAATGTAAAGCAGATTGGTTGGATAACATTAGGGTAAGTAATCCTTTTCGGAGAGGTATTTGGGCACTTTTGGGCATGCTTTGTAAGAGATAAACACAAAACATGTGTAGGTTCATTTTCTTCACATTTTGCATTACAAAAACAGTTTTAAAAGAAAATTAAGTTTTCTGATGATTGATATGCCTAGACAGAAAGATATGCACATGTTTTATATTTGGAGAGGTTTGGATAGCTTTTGGGATACCTGGGCCCCGTTTTGGTAAAAATACCAATGCATAAGGAAAGCCTGTAGATATCTTTACCAAATTGTATACACAAATGGACAACATATTTGTGCACTAGAATAAGCAATTCTGGCTTGCTCCAGTACTTTGGATTTGAGATATTCAGTGATAAACTATAAAAACACAAGGCGTTTTGTACTTTTTTTTGTATTCTTATGTGTTTTTTGTATAAACTGTATGTGACCACTTTGACATAGATTTATTCTGTTGCAAATTTCTGAATGGTACAAGCCTCTTCTTTCAAACTTTCAACCATGGATGTGCAGTGAATAGTTTTTGAGATATTGGCACTTAATTGACACTAGTAAAAACTAGACGAAAATTGGGCCAAAGTAAATAGGGTTAACATACTATTTCTGGGGTAAGTAAAACAATATCAAATTCTTCAAAATGGGTGAACTATCCCTTTAAAATGCCAAATAGATAAGTTAAGACTGCTAAAAAAATAGGAAAATAAATTTACCTGCACATTGTGGCCTATTCATTTTCACAGATTAAACTAGATTAATTCCTAAAGAAATTGTAGGTGTAGTTACTTCACAATTATCTATTGCTATAAATGGCATAGAAAGATGGTAATATGGTATAGTGTGAGGTGGAAAATAAAAGGTGGAAATGGTATGAACTGGTAATGTGGTATAAAGGGATCTAGTGAAGGTGAAAGTGTTTAAATATGGTGATGTAGCCTATTTTGTGGTAAGTAGTCTAAAGAACCTGGAAGGGATACAAAGAAGTAATGAATTGTGATAAAAGCACAAAAAGGTAATGTCAAATCATCTGGGATAGTATTGTTGGGTCACAACAGTGTTGTAGAGGAAGGCATTGTGAATGCCCAATTTACTGCGTCCTGTGTACTAGCATACTGCTAGGACAGGGGTCTTCAACCTTATCCCACAAAGGCCGGTGTGGGTGCGGGCCTTTGTTACAACCAAGCAGTTACACACCTGATTCTACTAATCAATCACTAGAGTCTTTGCTAAGGACCTTGATTAGTAGAATCAGGTGTGTAACAGCTTGGTTGGAACAAAAGCCCCCACCCACACTGGCCCTTGCGGGATAAGGTTGAAGACCTCTGCTGTAGGCTATACTGCAGTGACATGCAGTATGTGAAATATCCTCCATATAAACCTGGACATAAGTAGGCTATATCAGTCGCCTTTACACTCTTTGGCTATATCATCTGGGGATATTGAGAACACTAAATTTTGCCGCGCAAGTAAGGCTAGCATAATTTAACAGCTTTTCAAAAAAAAGTATACTCAACTGGCATACTCAAATAGGACTATTCAGTCGTAGCGGTGTTTGATTAATAGACTGTAGAAAAATATTGGTTAAGGTGAGACACTGCAGGTGAATAGGGAAAATAAATTAACTACAAGATATCATCATGAAACTTTACCAGTTGATTACTTACATTGTCACAATTATTCTTTGTATTGGAGGTTCTTTTTAAAGTTACATTTAACTATGCAAATTAGGCAATGCCTCATTAAATATGCGCTAATTTGCATATATTTAAAATCCAAAAATAGAAAAATTGGATAAAGCCAGGCTTAAAATCTTTATTTCATTTTGACAACATATTAGAGACTAAAAAAAAAATTACAGAACAGATTTTGGATACATGCTTTTTTATTTTCGCCATGTTTTTAAGAACAAAATGTGTAATAATTCAGGCAATTGGCAATATATTAACAAATGTAAACCTTCTAAATTAACCTTCTGTAATAATCTTCAGAATATAGTTAAGAGTGAACCTGGAAAGTTTAGTGTATGTAAGTGATCTAGAAGTTGAGATTTTTGGTTCAGAGTAATGAAAAAAACTCATTTTGAGAAAATGGCCATTAAAGATATCTGTTGTTAAGTTTAATATTTGCTGACTAGAAATCACTCTTTATAGCAACAATAACCCATTAAATCACATCCCACAATGCCCTATTACACTACTAAACACATCTAAACTGTACATATACTTACTTGATTAGATATACTTGTTAATAAGTACAACTAAGCACAGGCATAGTCACAGGGCCTTCCAATTATTGCGCAACCCTTTTGTGCCACCTGTTTGTCTTTGTCATAATGTCATAATTGTCAATTAAGATAATTTTTTATCTTCATTTAGTAAAAAAATCGAAATGAAAATACATAGGTAAGAGCCAATGAGATTACAGCTAGGGTTACCAGATTTGCAGCTTAGCCAGAATGACCGGACAAACTGTGCACACTGTTAAACTATGCTGTGAAATCATGCAATGATTGTGTGACAAAGTACTCTGGTTCTAGTAAGGCAATGGAACCTATAAAACAAAAGACAAGAAGTGGATGAAGGTCTTCTCTTCTTAGAATGGATGAAGATGCACATTTCATTATAATTATTTTATCTTTTGACTACAGTCCACCCTACAGTCTGCCCTCTCTGCCACTAAAAGGAAAAGTATACTGTAACAATAAAACAAACTGGTGGCAACATTAATGAAGTACAATATGCTGATAGATTGTTTTATACTTTCTAATAAGATTCTCTATCTCTACCCTGTTTACTATACAATGCCATTATAGCCTACAGTAAATAGATTGTTTTACAATTTCGAAGAGGCCTCTCTATCTCTACATTTTACTATACAGTACAAATATAGCCTATAGTAAATACATAGATTGTTTTACACTTTCTAATGGGCTTCTCTGTCTCTACCCTGTTTACTATACAATACAAATATAGCCTACAGTAAATAAATATATTGTTTTACACTTTCTAATAGGCTTCTCTATCTCTACATTTTACTATACAGTCCAAATATAGCCTATAGTAAATACATAGATTGTTTTACACTTTCTAATGGGCTTCTCCATCTCTACCCTGTTTATTATACAATACAAATATAGCCTACAGTAAATAAATAGATTGTTTTACACTTTCTAATAGGCTTACCCTGTTTAATAGGCTTACACCCTCATCTACCCTGTTTACCTGTCACTCTCCTGTCGTGTCTCTGATTTGTCTTCAAGTGTAGTGATGGAATACCTAACACTTTACAAATTTTCCTTAGTGCAGCATATCCAAGCCCTAACTCGTGTGCTAAGAGGACCATTCTGACATTCACATCAAAGGCTACATCGCTCCTGGTTGACTCTTGAAGACGTGAGGATGAAAACACACTTTTTCTGTATCCATTTTCTTGCGATTTGCATTTGCTAGCAACAGACTGCTACAAAACCCTTGGTTTTGGGGATCTATGTTTATATGTAGACCGTTCCCCATGCAATTTGGACATAGCAATTAATCCAGCAGCTCATTTAAACGTGACACGTGCATTATAAGCCACTGTTGTGTGACCGGCCTGTCATCTATTTTCGGATAACCTTTCCCCATCTCCTGAATTTTGCGTTTTGACGCACTGACAACTGGTGACTCGCTACTGACAGGCTCGTTGTCATCTTTACGATCACATGTAGTTCCCTTGCTTCTTCTGGAAGTAGATAATTGCTCACGTCTCTTTTGTGTCGCTCTTGCACGGATTTTCGGTGTTTTGCCCATTTCGATCACGACTTCACATTCGCCAAACTTTTGTTTCCCCGCTTCATTATTTGCCGCATTAAGCTAACACGAAAGTTGCCGAACATATCACGTGATGCGTTTTAGCGAATCACAACGCCAGAAATGGCCTTTAGCCAATGGGATTTCGCATTTTGTATTAAATAGTCGTCACTGCAAAGGAAATGACCATATTTGGATCAGCTACTATTTGGCTACAGAAAATGAGCTTTACAACGATAGGTAACACTACATTGTTTTACCAAACGTCGCGGAACTATAACTCACTCAAAAATGCTAACATTCAATCAAGTTAGGATAAAATTTCTGGACCTAAGTAGACAAAATACAGTAAAATAAACATATTTCTGTGCAGTCTGGACATTTTTATGATATCAGTGTTAAAGAGGACATGTTATAGAAGCAAAATAACCAAAAATCTCAAAATTGATGAGTGGATGCAAAAACGTAATTTCTGCCTGCCATGTCTCGCCTTAATACAATTTTTGCCTAGGTTTTAACCAAATGCTCATCTACTGATTTCTCCACTTTATTAAACAAACTCTTATTCCGATTACAGATCTCACCATTTTTTGAAGTCCAAACCACATGTTGTGTACTGAATTCAGCGTTCTATTTATCTAGCCTACCTAGCAATATCGTAAAGCAATAATTAAACATTGTTTGGCTAATAGTAACTTAGTTCAACTATGTTAAATAACTTTAAATAACTGTCAACTTTCTGTGGCATGAACTTGAGATTATAACCCAGTCATGTGTAGCGGATAGTTTATTTGCTGTAGCTATGTCATAATCGATTGCATTTAGATTTGCTAACGTAGGCTACTGGCAGGGCCGTGGAACGTTTATCAATTTGATTTCATGATGCATATATCTCAAATTGAAAATTGTATATTTATCCTTGAAATAATAGGAAGATTGAGAATTAAAACTCTTTTTTCTAATTTTCTTTACTGAAAATGATTTACTTATTTACTAAAATTTATTTACTGTTTGTCTTTTGAAAGTTGAAAATTGCATTATTGGTGTGGGTGGGAAAACCGTTTCTAATATCAACGATCAATGGACGGACTCAACCATGACCGTAGGGGAGTGATATCGTCACCAAAAGACTTCTTTCTTATTAGTCACTGGCTTAGCCTTTTACCCTGACGTTTATGGTGTAGGATAAGTGCCAAAAATAAGAATAGGCCCTATTGAGAGGCCGGTGGAGCATGGCTGCGTCTCAATATTCTTCACTCCTCTCCTTTAAACAGATTTTTAACATGGCAATGAAACCAGTGGACTGTAATTAATCAATTAGAATCTATGTTTTTATTTTAATGGGGTAAATTGACTAAATAAATATTAGGTAGGTAAATATTTTACTTTGACAACAGTTATGAATCTCTAATCCACAGTGGCCCCCTAGTGGTAGTCGTCGACATCCCAATTACAGTATTCATATTTCTCTGGTTAACCTCTTGCTGCCAAACGCCCCTTAGCGGTAACGCAGGCGTTACGGAAATTATTAAATTATACATTTCATTAATTTAATAATATATAATAAACTGCTCACCTCAATATTTTGATTAAACATCCTTAAGATATATCCATTCCTTCTGGGAAAGTGGTTTTTAAGCCCAAAACGTCGAGATAAAACTTCGCAAATAACGTTGGAAACTCTGACCTAATTCTCAAACATGTATTGCAGCTTGATGTCACACCATAAACAATGTGCTGGTAAACTGTTCTGCTTAATTGTATTTCACAAAACTTTGGTTTGAAAAATCATTAAAACTTTCAAAAGGCTGTACATGATTTTTTTCCAATTTTAAACCGACTTGTGCTTTTTTGCACTTGATTACGACTCGTTCGGCTGTGTTCACTTTGGCGTTGTGAAACTCAGCCAGTTTCTGGAGTAGCAATCCCGTGGCTTAGTATATGTTAGCCAGAGTGGTTTTGAACTTGTTTGCAGAGATTTATGCAAAACCGTCGTCAATTGGGTGTATTTCTTTGACTGATAGCACAATAGGCCTATCTGAAGTGGGAAAAACTGTCTTCGACCCGCCTCCACTCCGAGTATTATTTACTTTCCATTGGGTTTTAAAACTGTCTGTCAAATATTCCAGCCAATAGCCAAGACTCTTATCTTTCAAACAAGCCCTCATTCAACACAATGCCGTCGTAAATCAAGGAAATACAGCCCTGCGTATAAGGAAGTGGCAACCACGCGTAATTATCGAACCAAGATGGCGCAGTGTTTTTACCTTGTAGCGTAGCTCGCTACATTCCGTTTAGCAAAGCACAATTCATAAGGTAACTGCGCTGTTTTTCTTTTTACTTTACATTCTTTTTCATACAGTTTTTGGTTAGTTATGTCTAGGTTATTCAGGAGTTTCTCCGTGCAGCAGAAATATGGTTTTGCGGTCTCAGTGACGCAGAGTGATATAAGGTAATAGATTATTTTGCCGGTATACCAGTGCGAATTCACTGTTATGTATAAAACGAATCACTCTGAATTAAATGAATATAGCTAACATTACTATATTGTAACAATGGCAAGCTAGCCAGCAAAATTACACATAGCAGCTAGCTATCTATTTGTGTCTGAGACAAGTAAGTGCAGCCCTGTGTAAGAGGAATTATCAAACCGAGATGGCACAGTGTTTTTACCTTGTAGCGTAGCTCGCTACATTCTGTTTAGCAAAGCACAATTCATAAGGTAAATGCGCTGTTTATATTTTTACTTTACAGTTTCTTTCATACAGTTTTTGGTTAGTTATGTCTAGGTTATTCAGGAGTTTCTCCGTGCAGCAGAAATATGGTTTTGCGGTCTCAGTGACGCAGACTGATATAAGGTAACAGATTATTTTGCCGGTATACCAGTGCGAATTCACTGTTATGTATAAAACGAATCCCTCTGAATTAAATGAATATAGCTAACATTACTATATTGTAACAATGACCAAAAACACATCTAAATTAACTTTTATTGCCAATTATCAGATTTTATTGTAAAACTTAAAAAATAAATTATATTGAGACTTTTCTGGAACCTGGGCCATTTTGCACAATTTGGCACAATTTGTGCCAACTTTGGTAACCGAAATGGTTCACCTGAAAAAAAGCTCTGTAGAATTTGAATGATTTGAGATATTTACACCATATCTTTAGCAGAGATAGGCAGCATATTGACGAATCACAAAGAGGAGTTATTTCCTCCATAGCTATTGTAGCTCATCAGCTAAAAAATCTGAAATTTGAATTTAGGTACCCGTTTTTTGTTTTTTCACAATTTCTGTACATAAATTGTTGTAGTTAAGTAGCAAGAAGGGTATGTATATGAATTATGACTACTTAGTCATAATAGTGCAGTTCTCTGTTTTAATAAAAGCTATGAACCATATTTGTAGCCTTTACAGTTTTTGAGATAAACAGCTTTGTTTGTCACTAGTAAAAACAGGCGAGAATTGGTATATTTTGCCCTTGGTATTAAGAGGCTAAACCCCAAAAGTTCTGTAACCTTCATCTTGGCACAGCCACAGACAATAAAATGCATGAAACCCACCGTTTCTAGGCTACATCAAATCCCATACATCATGTTCCCATATAGGAACAATAATAGGCTACCCGATATTATTGAAAAGTTGTAGGCTATAAACAAACTTTCGGTTACAGTTAGTCAATGTCCAATGAAGTTGACATTTCCACAGCGACCACCTATCGCACGTGTGGTTGTAAAAACATACAGTTGAGGACAAAATTATTGGCCCCCCCTGTAAAGATGAGCAAAAAGGGTTATAAAAAATTCACCGTTTGGTGAATTAGCTTAATCTCACACTGAAAAAACAAGAAGAATCCAACCTTTAATTGACGTTAATTTATTATGAGAAAAAAAAATCCCTCATCAAGAAATAATTATTTTTAACAAAACCACATTGGCCACAATTATTGGCCCCCCTGCATTTATATATAGAATAAAGTAATAATTTTTAATATTTGGTCACATATCCTTTGCATGCCATGACTTCCTGATGTCTGTGACCCAACAACATCAAAAGACTCTTGATATCTTATTTTCTGGTACTCTTACAAGCAATACTATAACATCTCTGCATTTGAATGGATCTCTATGGGAATTGGGGGGTGGGACTAGATTTAACTGTAAATTATGCTGGAACAGTATGGAACACATGGTTGGCTAAATGGCTGTAAGTCATCAAGGGTCTGACGTATCAAACAAGCTTTAAACCATCACTCTGTTGCCAGATATGCAGTAGATATGGATGAATAACTTGAAGGGTTTCTTCTCCTGACTTATTTTTCCATAGAGTTCAATAGGAAAATTTGTCAGGAGAAACAACCCTTAAAGTGATCCATCCATATCTACTGCATATCTGGCAGCAGAGTGATTGTTTAAGGCTTGTTTGATACCTCAGACCCTTGTTGACTTACAGCCATTTAGCCAACCATGTGTTCCATACTGTTCCAGCATAATTTACAGCTAAATCTAGTCAGAAACCATAGCTGCATTTACTGGATTAGCCTACTATCGATTTTTTAAGTTCTTGTGACATAAATTAGGCTTCAGTCAGTTTTCTCACATGGTTTTCATAACGTTCTTAAACGCTATTCTCAAACATCTAAAAGTTACTGACTTTAGAGATAGACCAGTCACAACTATAATATTGTAGGACTCCAAATAATTACATATTATGATTTTAAAACCGTAAGATTCACTCGGTAGTTACCAAACAGGAAAATGACTAGCAATGCTAGGATGCTAGTTAAACTATGGATAAAATATGAAAATGCATTTTTATGAAATTTCTACATTTTAGCAAAGTTTTTGACATAACATTCAACGGGCTATATAATATAGCGTAGCATTTCTGCCTGAGTAAGACATTCAATGGCGGCCATGACACTGCGCAAAAGGCACAGAATCTGAAAAAGTTGGGCTGTAGCTACAACTTCAGGTCATCTCTGTTAACGTCAAGGTATTGAGAGTGGGTTGTTGTCTGTTTCTTTTGTGCTCCCGTCCACTCCCTTGTATTTGGTGCCCTCTAGTGGTCCAGTTAGATTTCTCAGTCCCGTGTCCCGTGGTGGAGATCTCATTTTACAGACGGAGAAGAAGCAGCGTTATTTAGCCTATTTCCTTGCACATGTTGCTTAAACAAACATGATTAAACATAGGCCTAAATAAGTATGCCAGCCACCATTTCAGTATATGAATGTGCATTCTCTGCATTCTCTGGTGGTCGAGTTAGATTTCTCAGTCTCTCGTGTCCCATGGTGGAGATCTCATTTTAGAGACGGGGAAGAAGCAATCACGTGACATGTCACATTGGCCAATCAGGGAATAGACCTAGTGGCCAGAAAATGAAATTACTGACATTTTTACGCTTTAAAACTATTATATCTCGACAACTATAAATGTTATGCATCCATAGTCATAGCAACATACTGTGAGTAGTACGCTGCAATGTACAGTTGGAATGGTTGTTCTAAGTGGAAGCATATAGGAGGAGATGCGTTCTCAAAATACCTATAATAATAATAACTAGAAAAGGTGCAATTACTAAAGTAATTGCAAGTTGGGCTGTAGCTACAACTTCAGGTTATGTGTGCACATGTCTGTTAACGTCAATGTATTGACAGTGGATTCTTGTGTGCGTCTTTTATGCTCCCGTCCATTCCCTTGTATTTGGTGCCCTCTGGTGGTCGAGTTAGATTTCTCAGTCTCTCGTGTCCCATGGTGGAGATCTCATTTTAGAGACGGGGAAGAAGCAGCGTTCATTAGGCTTTTTCCTCGCACACGTTGCTTAAAAGAACACGATTAAACATAGGCCTAAATAAGTATGACAGCTACCATTTCAGTATATGAATGTGCATTCATGGATTTATACAACCATACGTTTCCAAATGACGCATTTTGGCTACATTTGATTTCAGATGTTACACTGCGATATTATGAACAATGGGATATGTCCGTTAATATGACGCAGCAATTCGTTTCACGCATCTAGGGAAATTGTTGTGAACTAGCCTACGTCAGATGCTGGCATGAATTATTTCACAACACATTATAGCAGTATAGGCTACAGCTACAGTTGCCTATATTGAGGTTACGTAGCTCTATGTGGAGACATCGGGCACATCGCAATTCTGGAATGAGGCTACAGTAAACAAAATATCATGTGAAAAAACATCTAGATGTCGGTTTTAACCTGGGTGTTGCTTAATACTATTAGGCTAACGTTACAATGCAGGCAAGACAGATAAAACACCGTCATATAACCGAGTGTTTTTTCTTTTTAAAACAGACTAGGCTGTGATATAAATACCAACATTCACTGCATCACTCGCGAGCGTTTGTAATCAAACCGAACTGGCTTCCCAGAGATGCGCTTTAACTATTATATGATTAATAGGCTAATACACTCGACTTGATAATAAACCGCCTTACAGTAAATACAGGAATGTTAACAAACATTAACAGCGCATTTTTTCAGACCGGTGTTCAATTCGGACAGGAGGTAGCCTGTAGGCTACGTTTTAAGGTTACATTTACATTACAATCATTTGGCAGACGCTTTTATCCAAAGCGACGTAGCCTACAATAAGTGCATATTGAAGGTCATTGACGCGACTACAAAGCAAATCCGACAAAGCACAGCTTTCTCACACAGCGTAGGAGCTATCGCTAGTAATAAACATGAGAAGTACACAGTCAGCTATACATTCTGAACTATAGAATAACCAAAGGTTAGGCTACCTTACAAGTTCGCTACGGTTAGCCAAATATTATTTTCTACAGTATGACGCAGTCTTATTTATTTTTTAAATGTGCATCTACCTACCGCTCGTGTATTATCCACATATAGCGTAGCATTTCTCGCTCGGTAAGGTCGTGTATTATCCACATATCGCGTAGCATTTCTCGCTCGGTAAGACATTCCATAGCCGCTATTACAAAGCGAAAAAAGGAGTATGACGCAGTCTTATTTTGTTTTAAATGTGCATCTACCTACCACTCGTGTATTATCCACATATAGCGTAGCATTTCTCGCTCGGTAAGGTTGTGTATTATCCACATATCGCGTAGCATGTCTCGGTCGGTAAGACATACCATGGCCACCATTACAAAGCGAAAAAAGGCAGAATCTGGAAACGGTCACGTGACATGTCACATTGGCCAATCAGGGAATAGACCTAGTGGGCAGGACACTGCCATTTTTACGCTTTAAAACTATTATATCTCGACAACCATAAATGTTATGCATCCATAAAGTCATAGCAACATACTGCGAGTAGTACGCTAAAATGTACAGTTGGAATGGTTGTTCTATGTGGAAGCATGTAGGAGGAGATGCGTTCTCAAAATACCTATAATAATAATAATAATAATAACTAGAGAAGGTGCAATTACTAAAGTAATTGCAAGTTGGGCTGTAGCTACAACTTCAGGTCATGTGTGCACGTCTGTTAACGTCAATGTATTGAGAGTGGATCCTTGCGTGCTTCTTTTATGCTCCCGTCCATTCCCTTGTATTTGGTGCCCTCTGGTGGTCCAGTTAGATTTTGCAGTCTCGTGTCCCATGGTGGAGATCTCATTTTAGAGACGGGGAAGAAGCAGCGTTAACCTCTTAATGCCAAACGCCCCCTAGCGGTCACGCCGGCGTGACGGAAATTATTACATTATACATTTCATTAATTTAATAATATATAATAAACTGCTCACCTCAATATTTTGATTAAATATCCTTAAGATATATCCATTCCTTCTGGGAAAGTGGTTTTTAAGCCCAAAACGTCGGGATAAAACTTCGTAAATAACGTTGGAAACTCGGACCTAATTCTCAAACATGTATTGCAGCTTGATGTCACACCATAAACAATGTGCTGGTAAACTGTTCTGCTTAATTGTATTTCACAAAACTTTGGTTTGAAAAATCATTATACCTTTAGGCTTCAAGAAAAAATACTTTAAAACTTTCATACGGCTGTACATTATTTTTTTCCAATTTTAAACCGACTTGTGCTTTTTTGCACTTGATTACGACTCGTTCGGCTGTGTTCACTTTGGCGTTGTGAAACTCAGCCAGTTTCTGGAGTACCAATCCCATGGCTTAGTATATGTTAGCCAGAGTAGTTTTGAACATGCTTGCAGAGATTTATGCAAAACCGTCGTCAATTGGGTGTATTTCTTTGACTGATAGCACAATAGGCCTATCTGAAGTGGGAAAAACCGTCTTCCACCCGCCTCCACTCTGAGTATTATTAGCTTTCCATTGGGTTTTAAAACTGTCTGTCAAATATTCCAGGAAATAGCCAAGACTCTTATCTTTGAAACAAGCCGGCTATTGAATACAATAGCCGTCGTAAAAAAGGAACTCGAGCCGTGCGTATGAGGAAGTGACGAGCCACGCGTAATTATCGAACCAAAATGGCGCAGTGTTTTTACCTTGTAGCGTAGCTCGCTACATTCCGTTTAGCAAGGCACAATTAATTAGGTAAGGCCCGCAGTTACATTTTTTACTTTAGAGTATTTTTGATACAGTTTTTGTGTAGTTATGTCGAGATTTTTGAGGCGTTTATCCGTGCACCAAGTGCTAGACGAACTGGATAAGCCAGAAGATGTTTTTGCCGAGGGAGACTCATCCTGTCTCAGTGACGCTGAATCCACTGATGACCGAGATGATGTTGCTGACATGTAAGTTGTTTTATCATACTAACAGTGTTATGCTATAAACGCATTGAATTTCGCCATGGCAGGTAACGTCGTTAGGGCTGGTGGTATTACCGATTTTTCGATATACCAGTGTGAATTCACGCAATGCCATGCGGGTTCGTAATTACATTGTCAACTGTATTTTATTGTTTTTCATACAATTAATATTACAAATTGCACATTCCAATGGTATGATACATAATTTATGAAGTAAACTTAGGGTGTATTGGTGTAAGCATCGAAGGAAATTTAGCTGCAATGCGTGAATCCCTGTGTTTCTTCTGTGAAGCTAACTAACCTTATATACTTATGCATAAAATCGGTCCCTCTCAGCTAAATTAATATAGATAGTATTGCCTTTACAGTGGCAAGCTAGCAAGCATCCCTGTGTTTTCCTGTCTGTTTATTATAGTTTATACGAGTATTAGGAATGGAAGTGTGGTGTTGCTGATTTGTCCACAGCTAACTGTGAACTACAGTCGACGTTCATTGCTAGGGATAGCTGCTACATTATGCGAAGGATGTGCCTTGCCTTGTCTGTTCTGTAGTGATCTTGATGTCTCTGTGCGCACTTACTGTACGTCGCTTTGGATAAAAGCGTCTGCTAAATAAATGTAATGTAATGCAAGCGAAATTACAGGTAACAAGCAGCTAGCTATCTATTTGTGTCTGAGATGAGCTACTAAAACGATTTTTTTGAGTGTGAAATGGCTTCTGGAAGTGTTTAGTAAAGTCATTGTTCCACCTGAGTAAATTGTTCTGTATGCAGTACAGAAGGCTGTGCAGGTAAACAAAATGGTAATTTATGCATGGTATGAGGGAGAGAACATGATAACATGAGGGAGTACTTGTTGATTATTATTATTGTTGATTGTTGTTGTATAAGGGGGACTAATGGGTATATCAACATGGTGGACAATTCCATGGACAGGGTTAGTGGGATTTGTAATGATGCAGATTGCTCTCCTGAGGGAATGTGTAGTCTAAATGGCTTCTGTATGAATGGTTAAATAATCTCTCCTCAACCTCCACCCCGATGTTTTGATCCTTTACCTTTTTTTGTTTTTAGTTCATTTTTTTTAGCTTTTTGGACCCTGCCATTTTGTACTTTCTTTGTGTAAATACGGTAACTTCAGCAATTAGAGGCAAGGATCTTTTTATTTGTTACAGCAGGGGTGTTTTTATTTTTTATCTAGGAAACTGGTGGACTTTTGATTTTTTATCCACTGCACTTTTAGTAGTACACCTTAGTGCACTTGTATATAGTTGATATATGTTTGTCATGTATAAAGTTTTGCCTCCTAAAACCCAACCCCAACGTCCCTGTCATAGGAGGTGGCAACAGAATAAAGGACATGACTGGCAAGCATTAATGTGTAGGGAAGTTTCATACTATTCCCATTATTCATTTGAAAACCTGTTTGCACATTCCTGGACTCATTTCTGGCTAATGGGGCTCTGGTGAAATACACAAGATTCACTGTGCTGCTACATGGGTTTTGACAGCTTTTTGTAACCTTGGGTAGTTAGTTGTGTAATATGCAGAACACCAAGAACACGTCTAAAAATGAACTTTTATTGCCAATATTGACAAATTATCTCATTTTATTGTAAAAACCTAAAAAATAAATCATATTGAGACCTTTCTGGAACATTGCCATTTTTGGCACATTTGGCACCATTTGGATAACGAAAAAGGTTCACCTGAAAAAAACCCTGTAAAATTTGAATGGTTTGAGATATTGACACCAGATTGTTACCAGAAGTAGGCAGCATATTGATGAAACAGATAGAGGAGTCATTTCCTTGATTGCATTTGTAGCTCCCCAGGTAAAAATTCTTAAACTTGAATGTAGGTACCCGTTTTTTAGTTTTTTTATATTTTCTGTACATAAATTGTTGTAGTTAAGTATCAAAAACTGGATTTCTATGAGTTCTCACTGCTTAGTCGTAATACTGCAGGTGTCTGCTTTAATAAAAGCCATGAACCATATTTGTACCATTTATAGTTTTTGAGATAACCACCTTTGTTTGTCACTAGTGAAAACAGGCAAAATTTGGCCTATTTTGCCCTCGGTAGGAAGAGGTTAATTAGGCTTTTTCCTCGCACACGTTGTTTAAAAGAACACGATTAAACATAGGCCTAAATAAGTATGGCAGCTACCATTTCAGTATATAAATGTGCATTCATGGATTTATACAAGCATACGTTTCCAAATGACGCATTTTGGCTACATTTGATTTCAGATGTTACACTGCGATATTATGAACAATGGGATATGTCCGTTAATACGACACAGCAATTCGTTTCACACATCTACAGAAATGGTTGTGAAATAGCCTACGTCAGATGCTGCCATTAATTCTTTCAGATTATAACAGTATAGGCTATAGCTACAGTAGCCTATATTGAGGTTACGTAGCTCTGTGCAGACATCGGGCACATCGCGATTCTGGAACAAACCTACAGTAAACAAAATATCACGTGAAAAAACATCTAGATGTCGGTTTTAACCTGGGTGTTGCTTAATACTATTACACTAACGTTACAATGCAGGCAAGACAGAGAAAACACGGTCATATAGCCGAGTGTTTTTTCTTTTTAAAACAGACTAGGCTGTGATATAAATACCAACATTCACTGCATGACTCGCGAGCGTTTGGAATCAAACCGTTCCCAGAGATGCGCTTTAAGTATTACCTGATTAATAGGCTAATACACTGGACTTGATAATAAACCGCCTTACAGTAAATACAGGAATTTTAACAAACATTAACGTTAACAGTGCATTTTTTTCAGACTCCAAAGCGAAGTAGCCTACAATAAGTGCATATTGAAGGTCATTGACGCGACTACAAAGCAAATCCGACAAAGCACAACTTTCTCACAGCGTAGCTATCGCTAGTAGGCGAATAAACATGAGAAGTACACAGTCAGCTATAAATTCTGAACTATAGAATAACCAAAGGTTACCTTACAAGTTCGCTACGGTTAGCCAAATATTATTTTCTACAGTATGACGCAGTCTTATTTATTTTTTAAATGTGCATCTACCTACCACTCGTGTATTACCCACATATCGCGTAGCATTTCTCGGTCGGTAAGACATTCCATAGCCGCTATTACAAAGCGAAAAAAGGAGTATGACGCAGTTTTATTTTGTTTTAAATGTGCATCTACCTACCACTCGTGTATTATCCACATACAGCGTAGCATACATATAGCGTAGCATTTCTCATACAGTTGCCTATATTGAGGTTACATACCTCTATGTGGAGACATCGCGATTCTGGAATGAGGCTACATTAAACAAAATATCATGTGAAAAAACATCTAGATGTCGGTTTTAACCTGGGTGTTGCTTAATACTATTAGGCTAACATTACAATGCACAAACACGGTCATATAGCCAAGTGTCTTTTGTATTTTTACAGACTACGCTGTGATTTCAATAACAACATTCAGTGCGTCACTGGAACGAGCATTTGGAATAAACGGACCGCCTTCCCAGAGATGCGCTTTAAGTATTACATGATTAATAGACTAATACACCACAGACTACTCGACTTGATAATAAACCGCCTTACAGTAAATACATGAATGTTAACAAACAGAACAGCACGTTTTCAGACCGGTGTTCAAACTGCAATCCGGACAAGAGGTAGCCTTGTAGGCTACGTTGTAAGGTTACCTTACAAGTTCGCTACGGTTAGCCAAATATTATTTTCTACAGTATGACGCAGTCTTATTTTGTTTTAAATGTGCATCTACCTACCACTCGTGTATTATCCACATATAGCGTTGCATTTCTCGCTCGATAAGGTCGTGTATTATCCACATATCGCGTAGCATTTCTTGGTCGGTAAGACATTCCATAGCCACCATTACAAAGCGAAAAAAGGCAGAATGTGGAAACGGTCACGTGACATGTCACATTGGCCAATCAGGGAATAGACCTAGTGGCCAGGACATGCAATTACTGACATTTTTACGTCTTAAAAGTATAATATCTCTAAAAGTATAAATGTTATGCATCCATAAAGTCATAGCAACATACTGCGAGTAGTACGCTAAAATGTACAGTTGGAATGGTTGTTCTATGTGGAAGCATGTAGGAGGAGATGCGTTCTCAAAATACCTATAATAATAATAATAATAATAATAATAATATGAAGTATGAGTAGGAACAATACTTGGGCTGCCTACAGCAGCCCAACTAACTAACTAGAAAAGGTGCAATTACTAAAGTAATTGCAAGTTGGGCTGTAGCTACAACTTCAGGTCATGTGTGCACGTCTGTTAACGTCAATGTATTGAGAGTGGATTATTGCATGCTTCTTTTATGCTCCCGTCCATTCCCTTGTATTTGGTGCCCTCTGGTGGTCATCTTAGATTTTGCAGTCTGTCGTGTCCCATGGTGGAGATCTCATTTCAGAGACGGGTAAGAAGCAGCGTTAATTAGGCTTTTTCCTCGCACACGTTGCTTAAAAGAACACGATTAAACATAGGCCTAAATAAGTATGGCAGCTACCATTTCAGTATATGAATGTGCATTCATGGATTTATACAACCATACGTTTCCAAATGACGCATTTTGGTTACATTTGATTTCAGATGTTACACTGCGATATTATGAACAATGGGATATATCCGTTAATATGACGCAGCAATTCGTTTCACGCATCTAGAGAAATGGTTGTCAATTAGCCTACGTCAGATGCTGCCATGAATTCTTTCACAACACATTATGTACAGGCTACAGCTACAGTTGCCTATATTGAGGTTACGTAGCTCTATGTGGAGAAATCGGGCACATCGCGATTCTGGAATAAGGCTACAGTAAACAAAATATCATATGAAAAAAACTTCTAGATGTCGGTTTTAACCTGGGTGTTGCTTAATACTATTAGGCTAACGTTACAATGCAGGCAAGACAGATTAAACACGGTCATATAGCCGAGTGTTTTTTCTTTTTAAAACAGACTAGGCTGTGACATAAATACCAACATTCACTGCATCACTCGCGAGCGTTTGTAATCAAACCGGACTGGCTTCCCAGAGATGCGCTTTAACTATTACATGATTAATAGGCTAATACACTCGACTTGATAATAAACCGCCTTACAGTAAATACAGGAATGTTAACAAACAGAACAGCGCATTTTTTCAGAGCGATGTGAACACTGCAAATGCGAACAGCATGTAGCCTGTAGGCTACGTTTTAAGGTTACCTTACAAGTTCGCTACGGTTAGCCAAATATTATTTTCTACAGAATAACGCAGTCTTATTTTGTTTTAAATGTGCATCTACCTACCACTCGTGTATCATCCACATATAGCATAGCATTTCTCGCTCGGTAAGGTCGTGTATTATCCACATATAGCGTAGCATTTCTCAGTTGCCTATATTGAGGTTACGTACCTCTATGTGGAGACATTGCGATTCTGGAATGAGGCTACAGTAAACAAAATATAATGTGAAAAAACATCTAGATGTCGGTTTTAACCTGGGTGTTGCTTAATACTATTAGCCTAACGTTACAATGCAGGCAAGACAGATAAAAAACAGGCATTTGGCGGGTGTTTTTTCTATTTTTACAGACTACGCTGTGATTTCAATAACAACATTCAGTGCGTCACTGGAACGAGCGTTTGGAATAAACGGACTGCCTTCCCAGAGATGCGCTTTAAGTATTACATGATTAATAGGCTAATACACTCGACTTCATAATAAACCGCCTTACAGTAAATACAGGAATGTTAACAGTACATCGTAAGTTTTCAGACCGGTGTTCAAACTGCAATTCGGACAGGAGGTAGCCTGTACGCTACGTTTTAAGGTTACCTTACAAGTTCGCTACGGTTAGCCAAATATTATTTTCTACAGTATGACGCAGTCTTATTTTGTTTTAAATGTGCATCTACCTACCACTCGTGTATTATCCACATACAGTGTAGCATTTCTCGCTCGGTAAGGTCGTGTATTATCCACATATCGCGTAGCATTTCTCGGTCGGTAAGACATTCCATGGCCAAGTTTCAGAACTTTATATCAAACGGTTTTATAAGTACTAGCATTTGTGCGATAAGCCACGCCCAATGCAAAATTAATTGGCTGCTCATTCGGCCAATTTTTGACATACGCCTTAGTAATGCATGTATGTATGGATGCTGGTTGAGTCCAGTGAACAGGTTTGGTGCAAATTGGTCTAATTCTGTAGGAGGAGAAGCATTTTAAGTGTTTTACAAAAAATGCTAATTAGCGGAAAATCGAAGATGGCAGACTTCATGGTTTCTCGAGGCAAATTTGTTGGCCAGGAGTAGCGGGATGTATCCACCAAATTTTGTGACTGTAGATCAAATGGGGCGTCGGCAGTGGGCGTGTCAATGATTTTTAGTGAATTTTTAAATATTTTCTTATATTTGGATCTCTATAGCGCCACCACGTGGCTCGATTGGGTTGAAACTGGAGAGGTCAGGTCCAGATGTTACTCTTAAAAGACCATCCAAGTTTCATAACTTTCTGTGAAATGGTTTTGGAATTATTAGCATTTTTGTGATAAGCCACGCCCACTGGATATTTATTGGCTCGTCATTCGACCAGCTTTTAAAATATCAAAATTCTGTTTATAAATTTTATGATGCATGGTGTAAGGAGTGTGTTTAACAGGTTTCATGTAAATTGGTCAAATTATATAGGAGGAGTAGTATTTTAAGTGTTTTACAAGTAATGCTAATTAGCGGAGAATCCAATAGGGCTAACTTGATGGTTCCTTAGGCACATTTCTTCAGTATGAGCAGCCGGACCTCTATCCCACATTTTGTGACTCTAGATAAAACGGGGCGTATTCAGTGGGCGTGTCAATGATTTTTTAAATATTTTCTTATATTTGGATCGATATAGCGCCACCACGTGGCTCGATTGGGTTGAAACTGTAGACGTCAATTCCTCATGTTACTCTTAATAGATCTACCAGGTTTCATAACTTTCTGTCAAATGATTTTGGAATTATCAGCATTTTTGTGATAAGTCACGCCCATTAAAAATTCATTGGCTCGTCATTCGGCCATATTTTAAAATATCAAAATTTTGAATATAACTTTTATGAAGCATGGTCTAAGGAGTTAGTGTAACTTGTTTCATGTAAATTGGCCAAATTTTGTAGGAGGAGTAGCATTTTAAGTGTTTTACAAAAAATGCTAATTAGCGGAAAATCAAATATGGCTGACTTCATGGATCCTTGAGGTAAATTTGTTCACCATGAGCAGAGGGACCTGTACACCACATTTTGTGACTCTAGGTCAAATGGGGCGTCGGCAGTGGGTGTGTCAATGTCACAATATTTACACGTACACTACAGCGCCAACAACTGGCCTATCGCCATGAAATGCGGTGTGAACTTGTAGGATGACAACTTCTAACTACTTGCCAAGTTTCATGCTAATCAGCCAAGCGGTTAAGGAAAAACTCAAAGACGTAATAAATGAGTACATTTAAGCCAAAATGTCGGCAAATTCAAGATGGCGCCCACCAAATTACTAAAGTTCTATGATCCAAATCCGGCTCTTTGTCACTGTAGCAAGTTATACATCTCTGCAAAGGAACTGTGATTTTTAGTGAATTTTTTTATATTTCTTTATATTTGGAACTCTATAGCGCCACCACATGGATAGATTGGGATGAAACTGTAGAAGTCTAGTCCTAATGGCACTCTTAACAGACCTAGGAAGTTTCATAGCTTTCTGTCAAATCGTTTTGGAATTATTAGCATTTTTGTGATAAGCCACGCCCAGTGAAATTTCATTGGCTCGTCATTCGGCCATCTTTGAAAATATCAAAATTCTAAATATAAATTTTATGAGACATGGTCTAAGGAGTATGTAAACCAAGTTTCATCTCAATTGGTCAAATTTTGTAGGAGGAGTAGCATTTTAAGCGTTTTACAAAAAATGCTAATTAGCAAAAAATCCAATATGGCGGACTTTATGGGTCCTTGAGGCAAATTTGTTCAGAATGAGCAAATGGACATGCATACCAAATTTTGTGACTCTAGGTGAAACGGGGCGTCGGCAGTGGGCGTGTCAATGTCAAAATTTTGTCACCTGCACTACAGCGCCACCAGGTGTTCAATCTGCGTCATTATATAGAGAATTCAAGAGTTTGGGAATCCCAACAAGCGTGCCAAGTCTCGTGATTCTAGGACAAACCAGCTCACGGGAATTTTAGGTGAAAGGGGAGAAAAAAAGAAAAAAAAAAGAATCTGAACAAAAACAATAGGGTACCTGGAGCTTCGCTGCACGGTCCCCTAATAAAAAAAAGAATCTGAACAAAAACAATAGGGTACCTGCAGCTTCGCTGCACGGTCCCCTAAATATAGCTGCAAGCAGCGATTTCCGGGGACCGTGCGGCATCAGTGGCATTTGTCAAATGCAGAAACTGCAAAATGGTAGACAACTCTAGACATGGTTGACCCAAAATACAAATATTTGTTTATAATCAGGGCTTTTGCCATTGCTGATGGTATCTTAACCTGATCCAGTAAGGGCTTGCGTATTAAGTCTTTTAAGTACAAGTGAAACAGTGAACAGTTAATACTGTTAAATTTCTTAACTTTTGCAATAAAAAGGTGTTTCTTAATGTGAAAACAACATTAAAAGAAGCATAGCATTTGCACAATAGTTTTGCCAAACATTAACCTAGCCATTGGTACCAAGCCGGAATTGAACCGCTGACCACATACATGGAATGTGGGCGGCAGTGTAGTATAATGGACTTGTAACCGAAAGGTTGCAGGTTCGATTCCCAGGTAGGACACTGCCGTTGTACCCTTGAGCAAGGTACTTAACCTGAATTGCTTCAGTACATATCCAGCTGTATAAATGGATAAATGTAATAAGAAGTTGTGTAAGTCGCTCTGGATAAGAGCGTCTGCTAAATGCCTATAATGTAATGTAATGTAATGTAATGAATGCCAATACTGAATCCACTAGGCCAAAGCAGGTTAACAGAAATGAGGAGGCCAAATAAGACTTGTGTGTTGCGGTATCAGATTGTTTTGGCTTACTGACTTCATAATTCAAACAGATAACAGGTAATAGTGTGAAATTTCCTAGCCTTTGCAATAAAAAGAACATTCTTACAATGTCGTGCACATTGTGTGCCTCAAAAAAAACTCGGGAACAGGTGGGGATCGAACCACCAACCTACTACACGGCAGTCAAATGCCTTAACCACTAAGCTACAGAAACTTTCACAGTTGGTATAGTAGGTAGACGGCCTGTTAAGCAGAGATAGAGTACTTGGCGGATGGCATACCTGCCATCCCAACATTTGTATTTCTTTAGTGCCACCACGCAGATTGATTGGGTTAAAACTGCAGGGCTCGAGTCTTGATCTAACTCTCAATCAACCCACCAAGTTTCAGAACTTTATATCAAACGGTTTTAGAAGTACTAGCATTTGTGCGATAAGCCACGCCCAATGCAAAATCCATTGGCTTCTCATTCGGCCAATTTTTGACATACGCCTTAGTGAAGTAATGCATGTATGTACGGAAGCGGCTTCAGTACCTTGAACAGGTTTGGTGCAAATTGGTCAAATTCTGTAGGAGGAGTAGCATTTTAAGTGTTTTACAAAAAATGCTAATTAGCGGAAAATTGAAGATGGCAGACTTCATGGTTTCTTGAGGCAAATTTGTTGGGCAGGAGTAGCGGGATGTATCCACCAAATTTTGTGACTGTAGATCAAAGGGGGCGTCGGCAGTGGGCGTGTAAATGATTTTTAGTGAATTTATAAATATTTTCTTATATTTGGATCTCTATAGCGCCACCACGTGGCTCGATTGGGTTGAAACGGGAGAGGTCTGGTCCAGATGTTACTCTTAAAAGACCTTCCAAGTTTCATAACTTTCTGTCAAATGGTTTTGGAATTATTAGCATTTTTGTGATAAGCCACGCCCACTGGATATTTATTGGCTCGTCATTCGGCCATCTTTTAAAATATCAAAATTCTGAATATAAGTTTTATGAAGCATGGTGTAACGAGTGTGTTTAATTTTATAGAAGGAGTAGTATTTTAAGTGTTTTACAAGTAATGCTAATTAGCGGAAAATCCAATAGGGCTAACTTGATGGTTCCTTGAGGCAAATTTGTTCAGTATGAGCAGCCAGACCTCTATCCCACATTTTGTGACTCTAGATAAAACGGGGCGTATTCAGTGGGCGTGTCAATGATTTTTAGTGAATTTTTAAATATTTTCTTATATTTGGATCGATATAGCACCACCACGTGTCTCAATTGGGTTGAAACTGTAGACGTCAATTCCTCATGTTACTCTTAATAGATCGACCAGGTTTCATAACTTTCTGTCAAATGATTTTGGAATTATCAGCATTTTTGTGATAAGTCACGCCCATTGAAAATTCATTGGCTCGTCATTCGGCCATATTTTAAAATATCAAAATTCTGAATATAAATTTTATGAGACATGGTCTAACGAGTGTGTATACCAAGTTTCATCTCAATTGGTCTCATTTTGTAGGAGGAGTAGCATTTTAAGCGTTTTACAAAAAATGCTAATTAGCAAAAAATCCAATATGGCGGACTTTATGGGTCCTTGAGGCAAATTTGTTCAGAATGAGCAAATGGACATGTATACCAAATTTTGTGACTCTAGGTGAAATGGGGCGTCGGCAGTGGGCGTGTCAATGTCAAAATTTTGTCACGTGCACTACAGCGCCACCAGGTGTTCAATCTGCGTCATAATATAGAGGATTCAAGAGTTTGGGAATCCCAACAAGCGTGCCAAGTCTGGTGATTCTAGGACAAACCAGCTCACAGGAATTTTAGGTGAAAGGGGAGAAAAAAATAAAATAAATATAGCTGCAAGCAGCGATTTCCGGGGACCGTGCGGCATTAGCGGCATTTGTGAAACGCAGAAACCGCAAAATGGTAGACAGCTCTAGACAGGGTCGACCCAAAATACAAATATTTGTTTCTAATCAGGGCTTTTGCCATTGCTGATGGTATCTTTACCCGATCCGGTAAGGGCTTGCGTATTAAGTCTTTTAAGTACAAGTGAAACAGTGAACAGTTAATACTGTTACATTTCTTAACTTTTGCAATAAAAAGGTGTTTCTTAATGTGAAAACAACATTAAAAGAAGCATAGCATTTGCACAATAGTTTTGCCAAACATTAACCAAGCCATTGGTACCAAGCTGGAATTGACCACATACACATGGAAAGCCAATACTGTATCCACTAGGCCTAAGCAGGTTAACAGAAATGAGGAGGCCAAATAAGACTTGTGTGTTGCGGTATCAGATTGTTTTGGCTTACTGACTTCATAATTCAAACAGATAACAGGTAATATTGTGAAATTTCCTAGCCTTTGCAATAAAAAGAACATTCTTACAATGTCTGCACATTGTGTGCCTCAAAAAAAACTCGGGAACAGGTGGGGATCGAACCACCAACCTACTACACGGCAGTCAAATGCCTTAACCACTAAGCTACAGAAACTTTCACAGTTGGTATAGTAGGTAGACAGCCTGTTAAGCAGAGATAGAGTACTTGGCGGATGGCATACCTGCCATCCCAACATTTGTATTTCTTTAGTGCCACCACGCAGATTGATTGGGTTAAAACTGCAGGGCTCGAGACTTGATCTAACTCTCAATCAACCCACCAAGTTTCAGAACTTTATATCAAACGGTTTTAGAAGTACTAGCATTTGTGCGATAAGCCACGCCAATGCAAAATCCATTGGCTTCTCATTCGGCCAATTTTTGACATACGCCTTAGTGAAGTAATGCATGTATGTACGGAAGCGGGTTCAGTACCTTGAACAGGTTTGGTACAAATTGGTCAAATTCTGTAGGAGGAGTAGCATTTTAAGTGTTTTACAAAAAATGCTAATTAGCGGAAAATTGAAGATGGCAGACTTCATGGTTTCTTGAGGCAAATTTGTTGGGCAGGAGTAGCGGGATGTATCCACCAAATTTTGTGACTGTAGATCAAAGGGGGCGTCAGCAGTGGGCGTGTCAATGATTTTTAGTGAATTTATAAATATTTTCTTATATTTGGATCTCTATAGCGCCACCACGTGGCTCGATTGGGTTGAAACGGGAGAGGTCTGGTCCAGATGTTACTCTTAAAAGACCTTCCAAGTTTCATAACTTTCTGTCAAATGGTTTTGGAATTATTAGCATTTTTGTGATAAGCCACGCCCACTGGATATTTATTGGCTCGTCATTCGGCCATCTTTCAAAATTTCAAAATTCTGAATATAAGTTTTATGAAGCATGGTGTATCGAGTGTGTTTACCAGGTTTCATGTAAATTGGTCAAATTTTATAGGAGGAGTAGTATTTTAAGTGTTTTACAAGTAATGCTAATTAGCGGAAAATCCAATAGGGCTAACTTGATGGTTCCTTGAGGCAAATTTGTTCAGTATGAGCAGCCAGACCTCTATCCCACATTTTGTGACTCTAGATCAGCGGTGTCAAACTCCTTCCATCGAGGGCCGAGTGTATGCAAGTTTTTGTTCTAACCATGCTCTGCACCAGCTGATTCCACTAATTAGTTCACCTCCTTGGTTGAAGAGCTGAGCTAATTAGTGAAATCAGCTGGTGTAGGGCACGGTTGGAACAAAAACCTGCATACACTCGGCCCTCGATAGAATGAGTTTGACACCCCTGCTCTAGATAAAACGGGGCGTATTCAGTGGGCGTGTCAATGATTTTTAGTGAATTTTTAAATGTTTTCTTATATTTGGATCGATATAGCACCACCACGTGTCTCGATTGGGTTGAAACTGTACACTTCAATTCCTCATGTTACTCTTAATAGATCTACCAGGTTTCATAACTTTCTGTCAAATGATTTTGGAATTATCAGCATTTTTGTGATAAGTCACGCCCATTGAAAATTCATTGGCTCGTCATTCGGCCATCTTTGAAAATATCAAAATTCTAAATATAACTTTTATGAGACATGGTCTAACGAGTGTGTAAACCAAGTTTCATCTCAATTGGTCAAATTTTGTAGGAGTAGCATTTTAAACACAAACCAGCTCATGGGAATTTTAGGTGAAAGGGGAGAAAAAAATAAAAATAAAAAATAAAAAAGAATCTGAACAAAAACAATAGGGTACCTGCAGCTTCGCTGCACGGTCCCCTAATAATAATATGAAGTATGAGTAAGAACAATACTTGGGCTCCCTACAGCAGCCAAACTAATAATATGAAGTATGAGTAAGAACAATACTTGGGCTGCCTACAGCAGCCTAACTAATAAGTATGAGGAATAACAATAGGTGTGGTTTCCTAATTATTTCAGTAAAATATAACAACTCAAACTGAAAATGCATGTACGTGGCACATTGGATAAATGAAATATGCATATCTCAAGAACCAAAATAAACCTCTTCATATCTTCTGTTGTGTGAACCAGGATAAAAAGGGGACACGTCATTTTTTTAAAAATTGAACATTATTCAGTTTACAAATGAGCCTGTACTTCACTTTGGAAAAATTTTAACTGTTTTGTGGTGGAATGAATGAGAAGACATCGCTACCAGAAACATGATTTCCCCTAAACCAGTTGTCAGAGCATGCCTAAAAGCTCAGATCAAAATCACATTACATTACAGAAGTGAGGTGCTGGCTGTGGTGTTAACTCAAAAACACACACTGATGTTATGCGCAGCTTCTGGAAAATGCTTTTCTATTTAGAAGCCTACTTTTAATGCAAGCAGCAACAAACAAACATGATTGCATTAAAAGTCTTCTAACATTCTGCAGGCTAGCTCTTTTAGAAAAATGTATTCTTGCCACTTTCTTTTAGTAGACTAGCTTGTTAGGCAGTAACCGCACATTTATGAAAACCTGTCTCATGTACCTAATTGAAAATACTAAAATATAACCAACCAAGCCCTCAACAGTGACACAATCAATTAGATAGGCTATCCTCGTGCTGAGTGGAAATGTAACATAGTCGACTGCTTGTTGATGCATGTGATGTTCACGTTGAAAAGTTGAACTTCGGGACTGTTCTACTCAAAAGTGGGTAGGTGTGTTTGTTTTTCAGTATGGAGCTTCTCTGTCTATATTAAAACAATAATTTTTACTTGAAGCACTGTCAATGTGACAGTCATCGACAAATAGTCAATGACAGGAAGAAAACTTTGAGTGGCCAATAATATTTCAATGGTACTCAATGCCACCCCTCTAACTTCGCCCTTGTACACATGGCAAAATAAATGTCTGATTGTGGCTGGTCAAAGCTGGTAGATTAAGCTGGTGGCCAAACCGATGGACTAGCTGATTATAGGCTGGTTTAAGATGGAATTTTCAGCAGGGGAGGGATCTCAAAATTGTTTGTGCTGGGAAAAAATATGAGAAAAAAATATGACCCCCCTCCACTGCACACACAACAACTATGCCTATGTGTGGTACTCATAAAATTTGTCCAGGCTTGGCAGGTCTTTGTATCTTCAGAACTTATTAGAGAAGAATCAATATTGTCCATTGAATCTATTTTTAAAGTCTTTACACTGGGGAAAAAATAAGGAAAAAGGTAAGGACTGTACTCTGCATATTACAATACTGGAGTCAACAGCTTTTTAGGCACTTTACTCATGCTTTTTATAAAACATAAATTGATATAAAATTATAGACGAAAATGAACCAAACAAATAAGCCAAACGTATAACTTTTTTAATAATTAGAAAAAAAATCCACCTTAACAAAATACAAGTCACGTGGAATATGAAATAGAAACAAAATGAAAACAGTACATCAGTGAATAGTTGTGGTACATCATGATCATTTGTCATTGAGAATATACAGTAAGTGCACACATGAATTTACCCAAGATAAAAAGTTCCTTGCTTGTGCTTTCATGGGCTTAATATATTTTTTTCTCATGTTCATGTTTACAATCTTAGTTCATGCACAAATTTTGTCAATCAAAATTAAACAAACAACAGAAAATGGTGACAGGATTCTTGACATGGTAGGGGATGGGATTAGGTTGTTATTGAGATTTGGATGAGGGGAGGGTCAGGCTGTTTGGGGTTGATAGTTGTTGGGGGCAGGATGAAAAAGGTTTGGTATGGTAGGGAGGGAGATCAATCATAGAGATTACTTACTGTAATTTGTGAAGACCCTGGGATTGGGGGAGTGGTGGGCTTTATTGTGATGCTACTGGTGATTTTGTTTCTGCCTTTAGGGGGAGTGCCATTGGTTAAAGGCAGAGTTCTGTTCTCCTGTCCAGGGCTCAGGGATTGGGACGTGCTGTTTATAGCCTGAATGTAAGGGCTCCCTAAGTGGATGTGGATTTTATTGTCTTCGGTAGTGATGACACTGGGGCCAGAGCTGTTGGATCTCTGCAGGTGCCAGCTGTTCTGCCTCTCTGGAGTCACCCGGATCACTGCATGACCTCCTACCATTTCCAGGGGCTCAGTTGATAAGGATCTCCCAGAATCTGGAGCTCCAGTTGTGACCGAAACAATCTGAATGGGCGATATCGCCCGATCTGGAGTTACAGACCCAGAGGAGTCTCGGGAGTAGGTTGCCATTGTGAGAGGTGACACAGATCTGTTAGCAGTGCAGACTCTAGCTGAATGATCAGAGCCCTTAGCTTTGGAAGATGGGGAGATGGAGGCATTCTTAATGATAGTGATTCGCTGCTTGGGGAGGCCTCCGCCACTGGTGGGGATGACAGCAGTGCTGGTGTATGCATGGGTATTCTCTGGTGCGGGGCTGGTGATCTCCAGCATAGCCATGTTGTGACTATGGTCAGGGGTCACTTTGATGTGTAGAGGCTGCCCTGTGGTGTGTGTTAGGACCACGTCTCCTTGGTTCCTGTTCTGTTGCTGGGGAAATACCTTACCATTGATTTGATGCTGGCTTTCCTTTCCTTTTGGAAAAGGGACTCTGGATCTCTTGAGGTTGTTGTTTAGATTGTTCACATTGTTAATGAGTGAAGGGTTGTATTCATTGTAATTGGGGTCATCCTCTGGATCACTCTCCGCATAGAGTTTCCCATTCATCACTGCCCGTTCGAGGGGAGTCAGGCTTGTGTAGTCCGGGGGCTGGTTGTCTGTGGGATCCGTCTGTACCTCTTTGGTGGAGACATGCAAGTCAGAGAAACGTCTCCCATTCATGCCCGGCCGCAGGCTTTTGCTGAACCTGCGGTACCTGTCTAACTCCTTGGTGAGGTTCTCCATCTCTCGGGCTAGCTCCTTGTTCCTCACTTCCTGCTGTGTCAGTTTCCTCTGCAGCGTGGCATAGTCTGTTTTCATGCGACAAAGGGAGTTCTCCATGTCCATGTACTCATGGATCTTTTCTTTCAGGGCATCTACCTCCCGACTCAGATGGTTGGACTTAGCCTCCTCCTCTTTCAGACGCTTGTAAAGCATGTTCTCCTGGTTGGACTCTTCCTTCTCCACTAACTGGTATTTAGAGAGCTCTTTCCTTGATATTTCCAGCTCCTCCATGAGTGCTTTGGCATGTTTTTGTTCATCAGAGTAACGCTTTTCCAGGAACTCAAACTCATCCTCAGTCTTCAGTAGGTCGTCCTCAGCCACCTTCATCTCCTTAAGCTTCCGCCTCAGCCTTTCCACCTCCTGTGTCAGGTCTTTCACATTGTTGTCCTCTTGGTGAAAGTGGTTCAGAGCAGGCAGCTTTATGTGCTCCTCTTTGGTTTTGTTCCGCAGGAATTCCCTCTCCACAGCCTCCAGGGATTGTAGCCTCTTCTTCATCATGTTGACATTGGACTGCAGGTCTCTGCTTCTCTCCTCCTCTGCTTTCAGCTTAGCCCTAAGCTCATCCCTGTCTTTAGTGGCACTGCACATTTTCTCCTCCAGCTCGGTCTTGGACTTTAGGGTTTTCTTGCTCTCCTCAATGAGCTTTTCAGTGACAGATGTGACCTTTTCCTGTTCAACCTGTAGTTTACCTGTGCTGCTCTGGAGCTTGTCTTCCAGGTGCTTGATCTTCTCAGACATGGTTTTCCTTTCATCCACCAACATGACAGTCAGGGTCTTCAGCTTGGTGAGCTCCTCCTTCAGGTTAGTCTCTGTGTTTTCCAGCTGACCCTCCATGGCCTCCAGCTCTTTGATTCTCAGCTTCAGGGAGTCCAGCTCAGCACAGAGGTGTTTGGTCATGCTTCTTTCCTTCTCCATGTTGCATTTGAGAGTACAACATTCCTGTTTGCTCTTTCCAAATGCATCTTCCAGCTTCTCCAGCTCAATTATCCTGTTGTTCAGTTTCTCCACCTCTGCTCTCAGGCCCCGACCCTGGTCGGCCTCCTTCTCAAGCTTCTTGTTGAGGTCCCGGCACTGGTCCTCCATCTTAATTAGCTCCTCATCCTTCCCCTCCATCTCTAGCACCCTCTTCCTGAGCTCCTCCACCTCTGACATCAGGCTTGAATTTCCACACTCTCCACGGTTTATTTTATCCCGTAGGTCCTGGAGCTCTTCCTCTGCCCGATGGAGGGTTTTGTTAGTCTCCTCCAGCTCATCCAGTTGCCTACTGAGACTAGCCAGGTTTTGCCTCAGCTTCCAGTTTTGAGCATCCTCATTTGTCAGTTTGGCAGTCATGGCCTCCTGCTCTTGGTGGAATTGACAGGCCTGGTCCTGTAGCTCCACCTCCAGCTGGAAGACTTTATGCTCTTCTTCTTGCACCCTGGCAAGAGCACTTCTGAGCTCCTCCTGGGCCTGCTCAGTACCAGTGTTCAACTCCTGGACCTTCTCACTTTGGTGGGTGAGCTGCTCTGTCAGGCGCTGCTGTTCATCCACAAGCAGAAGTGTAAAAGACTTCAGCTTGGTCAGTTCCTCCTTCAGGTTGGAGATCTTTCTGTTGTTCTCTTCCTCCTTTCTCTCTTGATAGACCTTTTCCTGATCAATCACCAATTTCAATCTATATAAACAAAAACAAACAAAAAAGCTATTAAACATGAGAATGAAAAAACCTACTTGGCATAATAGATACTATAGCCGGTGGAATTCACTAGCGACTAGCTAGCTTAAAATGGTATATTTCATATAACTCTTACTGAAAACCATGCATGCATGTTATGTGTTTTATCTCAACCATAGCATGCAAAAACCAAAAACCTTGCCCATACATGAATTTAAGTGGTGCAGAAATAATTGATTATTTAATTGATTATACAAAATAAAGCAAATAACCCTTGATGCATTAAACTACAATAAACCTTTCAAAGGAGAAGTTGATGAAAAAGCGTCTGACAAACTGTGCCATCTTTACAATAGTACCATTCATTCTAAATGAGCCATTATTTGAGGCAATAAAGTGTGAGTTTTTTATTATTTGAGTGGATAAAGTGTGATTGCGGAATTGTGTCCTTCCAGTGACTGAGACAATGTTTTATTTCCCCCAGCTCAGTTCATGTAAGACTCACATCTGCTGCACAGTATAAAGTACACCAATATCCACACCCACTGTGAAACTGATTAATAAATATAGGATCACCATAAGCACCCAGCCATAAGTTTATTCAGCGGAGACCAAATGTTTGTGATACAGCTTTCTGATGTAAAAGTGGGGGGGGGGGGGTGCAGGGCTTCCCCTGTGTGTTTCAGGCAATGCATAATTTTCAGCTTTATATCGTCGGACTGTGGTCAGGACCCTGGAAGTGCAGATAATTTTAACATTTTCAATTGAGAAGAATCACAAATGTGCTTAAAAGGGAGGGAAAGTATGCAAAAGTATTACTCTGAGAACAACACATGAATAAATCATATTGGTTAAGAAATTTCTGTGGTAATGCTGCTTACCTGTGAAATGTTAATGTTGAATTGTTTTTATGAACTATATACAATATACTCAATGAGGTCTCGTTAGTTTCTATGTTTCTGCTGTCATTCATGCAGCTGCATTATCCTACTGTCCATCACTTCATTAATTTGCCACATAGATCAAACAATACTCCTTCTCTCCGCTCTCTTTCTCTCTCATACATACATACAAAATCAAACAGACACATAGGCACACACTCATACCCACTCAATCACGCACGCACGCACACAGACACATTTCATCACTGTAACATTCAACACTGAAAGGACTTATGTTTTGAGGCCACAGCTGCTTTTGTCTGACTGACATTAGTGAGATGTAGTTCTAGGTGTTTGATTCCATGGAAAATTTGATAGATCATAAATATAACTGTATTGTAAAGCTCCCACTAGAACATGAAATATAATAACGTAGCTATTTGGTCCCATGATGCATATCAATCCTTCTACTCCATTCAACACAACTAATACTGACAGGTGTGAGAAGACATCAGTGACTGAGCCTCCAGCTCACAATGCAATTCCTGTTCCATTGCCTGCTTATTGTTTCCATTTGAGTACAACCTCAACAAATGGAGGAACTTAGCTTTTGATCAGTGTACCTATTTGCAGTTAAATAATCTTTCTCAAATTCTTGTAAACAAGTCTAGGTGTTTTTTTATTACTTCCACGGCATTGATAGCGTTCTATTGTGAACAAAAAAGCAACATAAATAACAGGCTATGATTGTGTTTAGATCTGAGTAAGTTTTTAAGTTCTCTCAGTTACGGGACTCTTTCTAGGAACATCCCAAAGTGCAGCCTTTCTATGAGAGTAGTCATTCTAACAGCCAGCCAGTTTCCATATCCTCTCTAAAGGGGAAATCAATACTCCTGTGTGCCAGACAGGGTGACCTGAGACAGCATCAGCCCTGGGACCAGCTGCCTGGAGTTGCTTTTCTGTAAAAACAAAACATTTTTGTCGTAAATTAGGTGTAATCACTAATAATTTTTTTATATATTTTAATTATTGTTTTCCCTTGCATGGACCAAACATTCTCCTTGTATTGTTGAACAGTATGAGCAGAGAACCTTTATCTCTCTATTATGAAGAGGTACAATATTTATGGCACTGACTTTCTATTGTGAGCCATGGGATGTCAATAAAAATAGAATTTAGATGGGTTTATAGGGAGAATAAATTGAGAAATTCTGTGTGACACTGAGGAATTGACAGTGATGTCAATGCTGCTGCATTTTAGTGCATCATGGCCTAAGCCAGTCCAACCAAATGAGACAATTTCTCAATGGTTTTCTAAATCCTGTCCTTAAATAATGGTTTTGTCAAAGTAGTATTACAGTTACAGGAGTGGCTACCCATTTTGAATATGCCCATTCTTGATCTGGATGTGTGATGCCTGAATGAGGAGAACATGGTAGCAGAGTTGGGGTAGGTGTGTGTGTGGATGTGTGTGCGCACCTGTGTGTGTGTATGTGTGGATGTGTTTGCGTATATGTGTGTGTATGTATGTGAGTGTCATGGGTGAGCCCTGGGTCATGGCAGTCTTGTTCTTCACTGCCACCTGTGTTTTGACTGGAGATGGGGCAGCTGCATTTAAGCTCCACAGGTGCTGCATTGCCATGAAACAATCTGCTAATTAAGGGGTGCCTCACCTCATCCCCAACACCCTGCCACCTTTCCCCACACTTTTATATTTATCAGAATTCCCCTTCTTCTTTGTTAGTGGTGCTCACTGTATCTACAAACTAGAGAGCATCTATGGCTTTCCATTCATCTAAAAACTACAGAGTATCTTATTTCTTTCTATTTGGAGAATATAATAATATTTGATGAATGGGACACACAAGGAATTTACAACTGAAGAACTTAAAAGGTTAGAGGAAGAGAAGGACACAATTGTTACCAAAAAGTCAACAAAATGGGCAGTTAAAAGACTTTCTTGATCAAAAACAAAAGAACACGGGTCTGAAGACGTGTTCTGCGGATATCTTAAATTCGACCTGAGGAGTTTTATGCCTTGGTACAGTCCACTAAACCATGGAGCTAGTACAGTGTGGCGGTAAGAGCCTTAGGGCTGGAATGAACCGTCATTAACAAAATCAAGCAAAAAAGTTCATATTTTGAAGGCAAATTGCCCTCCTTATATTTTAATCTTTGGCAAAATCGGAATTTACCTTTTGCAGATTTCCGCTGATTACCTATGTCACCAGAATATTCTTTGTAGTTCACTTTATCTCCAATAAACTTTGATTCATCCATGGTGGAAACTGCTTCTCATCTAATTTATTTATTAATCTTGGAATGTAGAACTGCGGTGTGATACTCATTCCACAAACTAGACAGTAAAGAAAATAGTAAAGATTTAAAAAATAAACATTAAGAATATGTATTTACAAAATGGCTAGGGTAGGGTACTGCTTGCAACTATTTCATTTTAGAAATAAACACCTATTTTTCCAGTTCCTTTTTTTTTTTTTTTTACAGATTGTGGTAATTTTGGTTCTCTAATAATAATAATAATAAGACTTTATAAGGATAACTTTTTCTCTGGCCATAGCTTGGAAGAACTGCTCAATAAACACCTCTCAGTAACTCAATGTCTATAATCTTAAAAACTGTGTTCAGCAAAAACAAAGAAATGTATTTTCATAATAAGACATGAAATATATGAGATATATAAAAAAAACTTTTAGTAAAACATACGCTCTAACTAATCATTCATTTCACACCAGAATCTCAATCGAGTTGTTTGTAAACTAATTCATGTGAGGTTCTAGCCAACAGCACCCCAAATCTTTCACAAACAAAACTACTAAGGACATTGTTCAGGGCTTCATATGCATGTTAAATTCCAGCAACAGATTTAATAAATGATTTGACAGCAAGTGAAAAAACATTGGAATTATGTAATATTCTCTGCAATTCATGGTAACCACTGTGAGTCCTACCTGGATACAAAGTAAAGTGTAATGACCTCACCAGATACATACTGTGTGACACACAAGATACTATTCAAACCAAGGTGCTTATTTTCATTTAGAAGTCTCTTCCTACCTGTGCCATGTGTCTACAGAGCCCCCAGGTGAAAGAGTGACACAACTGCTGTACTCTGCTCTCCCCCAGTGCCTCTGATATGGACATTCCAGTGAGAAAACTAAACAATAAGCCTGCTGCATGCTCACAGCCTATGGACCATTACATCATCAGCATGTCCTTATTTCTCCAGTGGGGTGTGTGTGCGCTCGCACGCGAGAGAGAGAGAGACAGAGAGAGACAGAGAGAGAGAGATGAGTAAAGTTTGCTTTGTTTGTGATCTGGCTTCCTACTGGTGCATTTCAGTGCATTTGTATGTTTAAATGTGTGCATTGGGCCAAAAAATACTTAATTTTCACAAAAATTTGGAAAACCTAACACCTCCGGAGTCTCTGTCAGATGACGTCTCCCACTCGAAATCGGAAACCGAACGGTTATCCTCCTCCCTGGAACCTCCCTCAGCAAAGGGGTCCCAGGCCAGACTCTTCTTTTTACTCTCTGCGAGAGCAGAGGAAGAATCCTGGTCACAGCAAAACTCCTCCGAATCACTAGCGGAGCTGAGATCGGAACCATCAGAAACGTAGCCCGAAGAAGGGCAAATAACAGTTTGACAGTGGGATTGACACTGGGAACCCCACTGGCGAATAGGGTCCCTGTCTCTGCCACAACCAGCATGAAGGTCATGTAAAGTCAGCCATGAATGACCCAGAATGACTGGGCAAGACGGTGAATCAACCAAAAAAAATTGTATTCTCTCCGAGTGACCCTGGAGAGAAAAACGCATCAATACAGGGCCAGTTCTCTCTTTAATGATTCCGGAACCCAAAGGGCGATCATTGAAAGCAGTAACCTGGCGTGAACTAGTGAGTCGGTGTGTTAGCGTCGATAAAACAATCGGCTGCTTCGGAATCAATAAAGGCGTTAACGCTGACCGAACGCCCATCCCAAAGCAGTTGGACCGGTACAAGGGTACGAGGAGTACTATTTTGTCTCACTGGGAACCTTGGTCTTCCTAGTGAGACCCCTCCCATCAACTTGGGACACTGATCCTTTGTATGACCCTTGCATCTACAATAACTACACCAGTACTTCAGCGGTTTCGCCCCCTAGACTTGTGGAGAGATGACCCATCCACCTGCATGGGCTCCTCCTGATCAATGGAGGAGAATGATGGAGAACATGAGGGAGTACCTACTACTACTGAAAGCTTATGCCGAACCAGGCGTTTTCTGCCCTCACGTTCACATTCCCTAATACGGTTGTCCATGCGTATAGCCGCGGTAACAAGATCATTGAACGTGGCAGGTGGTTCGATCATAGCCAAAGCGTTCTTTATAGGTTCAGATAACGCTTTTAAAAATAAAGGCTGCTTCCTCGCCTGAAACCTCATGATCAAAGACCAGTTGCATCTCCTTCATCAGCTGAATAGAATCGCGAATACAGGGAGCGTTGGCCCGAATTATAGGTCAGCCCAAGAGAGAGCTTGATCATTCAGGAGGGACAAAATAAAAGCTACGCGGGATTCTGATGTGGTAAAACGGGAGGGTTGTGCTTGAAAGGAAATAAGGCATTGTGTCAGAAAGGGGCAGCATTTACCCGGCTCCCCACCATACCGTGGTGGTAACTGGAGTTTGGGCTGCTTAATTGTACGTGGCATGGGTACGGGAGGAGTTTGTGCTTGTACAACTGGGGGAGCATTAACTGCCACAGAAAATCTATGGATGCTCTCTGTTAGTTTTTTCAGACAGTCTCCCTGGTTTTGCAGTTGTTCCATCAACTGGCTTTGTTGAAATTGCAGAATGAAAATAGCCTCCTCAGAGCTAACATTTGTAGCGCACTGGCTAGGTAGCGTTTTGTATGAATCGGTAGAAGTCGCTGGTTCTTCCATTCTGACTGACATTCTGTAAGGGGGAGTGTAAGGTTCGGAGAACCAAACGCGACATAAGGATTTCTAAAAGCGTATCAAGAAAGATACGCCACAAAACGTGGAAGTAGCCGCACCAGGACTGAAATAACACAGGATCGGGAACAAAACTTCCCTAGCTCAAGGCAAAACAAAGCAACCTCCAAAAACTGAGGCGATCTCGATAAACAGCGAGAATAACTAACAAAAGAACCTCACACACTAAATAATTAGGCGTAACAAGAGGTAGTGAAACAAAACAAAACTCGATAAAACGAGTGAAGGAAAAGAACAGAAAATAAAACCTGTTGTTCAGAGCTCTAGTGCCAAAAGAGCTGAACACAAAAGATAACAGGCTCCAAGAATAGAGGATAAAGAGAAAGATTGGAAGTAAACGAGAAAGGGTGGTTGTGCCTATGGCAGATTTTTTTAGGGCACCCCCTGGAAAAAAATACTTAAGTAATTATTTTATAATAAATGTACTTTTGATACACTGAGGTGACTGTAAATGGTTGATCCATCTGCGTTTTATGGACAGCTCCAAGACAATGGGCCCATGAAACTTTACCAACTTCACTCTGAAGGTAAAGACTTTGTCTAAAATTTTTAATATTTGGTCGCATATCCTTTGCATGGCATGACTTCCTGATGTCTGTAACACAACAATATCAAAAGACTCTTGATATCTTATTTTCTGGTACTTCTACAAGCGATACTATAACCTCTGCATTTGAATGGATCTCTATGGGAATTGGGGGGTGGGACTAGATCTAGCTGTAAATTACACTGGAACAGTTTGGAACACATGGTTGGCTAAATGGCTCCAAGTCATCAAGGGTCTGATGTATCAAACAAGCCTTAAACCATCACTCTGCAGCCAGATATGCAGTAGATATGGATGGATAACTTGAAGGGTTTCTTCTCCTGACCTATTTTTTCATAGGTTCAATAGGAAAATTTGTCAGGCGAAACAACCCTTCAAGTGATCTATCCATATCTACTGCATATCTGGCAGCAGAGTGATGGTTTGAGGCTCGTTTGATACCTCAGACCCTTGATGACTCGATGACAGCCATTTTACCAATCGTGTATTCCATACTGTTCCAGCATAATTTACAGCTAAATCTAGTCCCACCCCTCAATTCCCATAGAGATCCATTCAAATGCAGAGACGTTAGTGTCGCTTGTAGGAGTACCAGAAAATAAGATATCAAGAGTCTTTTGATATTGTTGGGTCACAGACATCAGGAAGACATTAATACATAATTAATCTACAAAATTTAATTGTAATAGTGAGCTATTGGTAATAGGAGAGATGTGAGATGTTCTCATTCTCATCAGTAGACGGCATTATGATTACGCGAATGTCTTCAGTAGGAGTCTGCATGTATTTTGTATGCATGTCTCTCTAGATGTCATCATTTTCATGCACTATCATCATTAGTTAGCTACCAAAAAAATACAAAAATAAGTGATATCTCAACAAAAAAACATTTTCAATGTAAAAAAAGAAGCCACAGTCTGTAAGTTCTTAATTCTTAAATAAATTAAGTTCTTAAAAAGTATTGATAGCAAAATGTGGCCAAATTACAACAAACAATATTGCCTATCGTAGCTCACACTAATTAAACTACCACTATTCCATAGCAATGCTGTCCAAACTATCCAATCCTAAATTATTTAATGCAACTTGGCCCTGTGTTTTTTCATTTTACCATCTCAAGAAAATGTGGTCAATGGAACTGTATGTCCCACATCAAAATGTGAAAGGAGAATAATTTATAGTGGAAATAATCTGTGATTCAGATGTGTAGCACTTAAATTAATTAAAAAGAGAAATTACTACATGTTGGGTATGTTTGAACAATTGTCTGCATCCAGTGCTTTGGGTCTAAGAAAAGCACTGCATTTTCTTCACATGGTAAAATGAAAAGACACAGGGCGGGCCACGTTGCATTAAATAATTTAAAGTTTGAATAGCATTGCTTTGGAATAGAGATAGTTTAATTGGTGTGAGCTATGATTGTCATGGTTTTGGACCCTGTGGTCCTATGCGGTCGTTTTCCTCGGTGGCCACGCGAGGGCGCTGCCCTGTTGGTAGAGGCTTGCTCCGCCCTGCTGAGTTGGGGGAGTTTCTGGTTAAGCATTTTCACCTGTTGCGTGGTCACCTGAGAGTTATTTAAGCCTACCGTTCCCTTCATTCGGGTCTTCGACATTAATTGTTATTTGTTTTGTACTGTGGTGTATTGTTGGCTGTGAGTTCTCGTACCGTTTTTGGCTACTCGCCTATTGTTAACGTCTCTTAGTTGAGGCAGGGCTTATTTCTTGCTGGCTTGGTGGTTGGTTATCTCGTAGGAGTTTTGGACCGTAAATCTCTGCTCTATTTTGCCTTTATTTGTGCGTTTTCTCCGTGTATGGAGTTTTGGGCGATTCTGATCAGAACAGTAGTTCTGCTCGCCCTTCGGCACATGTCTTCCCATTGGGAGATCAGGCGTTTCGCTTCTACATAGTTATTAGCTCGTAGAAGTATAGAGTAGCAGTTCTTTGTTCCTTTTTCGCCTTTGATTGGTCTTCTATCTGAGAGACCTGGCGTTTTAGCTTCTACTCATTTCCGGGTTATGGTAAGCCAGTAAGTAGCTTCGGTACGTTTATTCCCTGTTGTCTCCTTCTCGTGGACTACGTTCCCCTTCGTTGTGAGTCAGGGTTTTTATTTATATTGAGAAGCTGTCGTGCTATTTTTGCGTTGGTCTTTGTTGCAGCTGTCCTCCGTCCTTTTTACCTACGGGACGATTTTGTTTCGGAACTATTGTTCTGTTCGTTTTCCGGGTGTGTTTTCTCCTTGTGTGGAGTTTGGGCTAGGTTGTGGACATGTTTGTGTGACTGCGCGTAGCATGGTAATTTCAGCTCTCTGTTCCTTCGCTTCGTTACATTCTTTTACTGAGGCTAGGGCGGTTGTTCCAATCTAAGTTTGCGTGAGTCTTTTGGATAGTAGTTATGGGACGACGGTGCTCCGTCGGCTCACCTGTAAAATGTTTCTCCCTCCTGGGAGATTGGGTGTTTACCGCTTTGCTTTCTGCATTTGACTGCTACTTATTAAACTAGCCATGGAACGTTAAATCTCGGTTCCATTTCGCCTCGTTACATATTTATTTACTGAGAGGCTATGGCAGTTGTTCCAACTTAAGCTTGCGTTAGTCTATATGGATCGTAGTTATGGGACGACGGTGTTCCGTCGGCTCACCTGTAAAATGTTTCTCCTGGGAGATCGGGTGTTTACCGCTTTGCTTTCTGCATTTGACTGCGAGCCTATCAATCTCGCCATGGGAACGTTAATCTCTGTTCCGGTTCGCCTCGTTACATTTCCTCATAGAGAGGCAGGGCATTTATTTTCTGTTAATCTCGCGTTGGTCTAGCCGGTAAATGTCCGGTGCTGCCTGTCCTGTTTGTTCCTTTTCGGTGCCTTTCTCCTTTCATGGAGTTTTGACGATTTTGTTTGGAACTCATGTTCTGTTTCGTCTTTTGGCGCATGTCTTCCTGTGGGGAAGATTGGGCGATGCTGTGGACACGTTTGTGTGTGACCGCGAGTTTGAGAATAGCCTGGGAACGTTGGATCTGTTCCTTTCGCCTCCGCTATTACGATATCGTATTATTTTTGCAATGTTTGTTTGTGTTTTATGTTTGTCTTTTCGCTACTCGCCCGTTCTGATTTGTCTCGTACCCGAGACAGGGCGCGTATTTATTTCTGGCTGTTCTGATTCCTGTCCTTGCGCTCTACTTAGCGTTAGACAGTCAGCCGGTTAGTAGCGTCTGTAGGTTGTTTGTTGTTCCTTGTCTTGTCTCCTCCCTTATCTGCGGGTATCCCGCCTTAGTGGCCTAAGGGCTTAATGATTCCCCTTGCTGCGTTTGGCTCCTCCCACCTCACACGTCACGCCCCATTACAATGATAGGCAATATTGTTTGTTGTAACTTGGCCACATTTTGATATCAATACTTTTAAAGCCAGGCCAAGTTTTTGCTAATTGGAATTAATTTTTTACAGACAATGCTTTGTAGGCTATGCCTGAGTAACTTGGCAGTTTTTTTGTTGAGATTTTCTTTTACAGCTACCCCACTGACCAGAGAAATCACCTATGTATACAAAGTTGGTACAGGATTTTTGAAAACATTATTTTTATTGCATGTTTACTATTTAATCCCAACAAATTAGGAAAAGTCATATACTGTCATGATGAAAAAATAAGGTTGTGGTAGGGGGGCGTGGTTTTAGGCGCTGCCGGCAAGAGAGAGAGTGAACTTGTGTGGTTTGTGGAGCCGGCACAGCTGTCGGAAATCATGCAATTGGTGATGAATGATTGTTTATTAATTGTGTAATTAACCAATTGCTTTGATTGTTCGACAGTGAGCCTGAGGGCATAAAAGGAGACTGCTGTGAGTTCGAGGGGAGAGACGAATTTGTGTGTGTATGTGTGTCTGTTTAAAACGCTGAGTGAAAGGCGCAAAGCAAATAAACGGAGTTATCTCCAAATGAACTGTTGTCTTCGCCTCTTGAACACGAGGGGTGGCACTCGCTTCGCCACAGTGGTGGCCCGTACAGGGAAACAGAAGAGCAGAAGTTCAAGAGGCAGTATGGACCACAGCCAGGAACAGCCGGGGCAGTCGTCATCAATAGTAGCGCTGGGAAAAATGCTGGAGGGAATAGCTGCCATACAGGAGCGACAGTCGGCTGCTCATGCCGAGCAGATGGAAGCCCTGCGTGCGCAGGCTAACCTCCAGACCCAGGCGCTACTACAGCTAGCTGCTTCCAGTGAGTCCAGGGGAAGGCAGAGCGTCGCGTCCCCAAAATTTCATATACCAAAGATGACCGCGGACGACGACGCTCAAGCCTTCCTAGAGGCATTTGAGGTGGCAGCGGAGGCGTGCAGGTGGCCACTAGAGGAGTGGTCAGTACGTCTCCTGCCCCTCTTGTCGGGGGAAGCGCAGAAGGCTGCGCATAGCCTGCCGGCAGCCGCTCGGGCGGACTTCCGAAATCTGAAGAAGGCGGTCCTCGACCGAACGAGATTCAGCCCGGAAGACCACCGACATCGGTTCCGGGAGACCTCCCTGACGGAAGAGGACCGACCGTTCGCCTACGCCCAGCGGCTGATGGACATGGCGAGGCGCTGGGTCCGGCCGGAAATAAGATCAGCTGCGGGAATAGTGGAGCAGGTGGTCCTGGAAAGATTCATCGCGGGGTTGCCGGCAGATACAGCCAGCTGGGTCCAGTGCCATCGGCCCACCAACCTGGTAACGGCGTCACCCTGGCGGAGGACCACCTAGCACAACATCCCCTCACCCAGCAGCAGAAACCGGAGCCGGCGCCCCGGAAAAAGTTGAGCCCCGGTCTATTCCCCTTCCCGTTTCCCGTCCCCAAAACCCCTCCTTCCCTCATGTTAATTTCCCTGGTTTTTCTTCCCCTTCTCCCCACTCAGGCTCAGTGGCGGTGCAGTCCGGCCCACAGGGAGCTCCTCAGACACCTGGACCGGGGTGTTGGCGGTGCGGACAGCCGGGCCACCTGCGCCGTGATTGTCCGCTCATGGAGGTGGGGCAGGTGGTCCGTGTGGTCGACCCGCCAACCTCCGCTCCCGATCCAGATGGGGCGTACTGCATTCTGGTAAGGGTGCAAGGGAGTGAACACCGGGCGCTGTTGGACTCAGGGGCTAGGCAGACCATGATCCAACAGAGCCTGGTTCGACCAGAGGCTTTGGTACCAGCATGTTGGGTGACGATTAAGTGTGTGCATGGGGATATACACAACTATCCTATAGTACCAGTGGAAAAAAATAAAAAGCATATTTTGGAGGCTACGGTTAGCTCCCGCCTCTCGCACCCTCTGATTTTGGGCACTGATTGGACGGGATTTAAACTGGTAGCGGAGAAATTGATGGGGGTGCGATCACGGCTGCTAGGGAAGTGTGAGGTGTGCAGTGGACAATGGTGACGCGGGGTCGTCCGACACTGCCGAGGGGGGGCGGCATCGGGAGAGCCTCTGGTGGAGACTCCCCAGGTGCCGGTGTTCCACCCCATGGAGGATTTCCCACTCGCTCAGTCTCATGACGATACGCTACGCTTCGCTTTTGACCAGGTGATATCTGTTGATGGTCAGCTAGTGCACCCGGACGCTGCACGATCTCACCCATATTTTGCAATTATTAGGGACAGATTGTACAGAGTGAGTCGTGACACTCAGATAGGTGAGGAAATAACCCAGTTGTTGGTACCTAAAAGCCGCTGGGAAATGATTTTTCAGGTGGCTCACTACAACCCCATGTCTGGTCATTTGGGATATGAAAAAACACTAAACCGGATAATGGCCCGTTTCTATTAGCCGGGCATTTGGGCAGACGTACGTCGGTGGTGTGCGTCCTGTCCAGACTGTCAGCTAGTGAATTCCCCGGCCATCCCAAAAGCACCGTTGCGCCCTCTACCGTTGTTTGAGGTCCCTTTTGATAGAGTGGGCATGGACCTCATCGGGCCATTTGATAGGAGCACCCAGGGTTACCGATTTGTATTAGTTGTGGTGGATTATGCAACCCGGTATCCCGAAGCAGTGCCGTTGTGCAATATCTCGGCTAAGAGTGTTGCGCAGGCATTGTTTCAGATAATCTCTCACGTCGGAATCCCGAAAGAGATTCTGACGGATCACGGCACCTCATTTATGTCGCGCACATTACGCGAACTGTATGAATTATTGGGAGTTCAGTCCATTAAAACCAGCGTATACCATCCGCAAACGGATGGGCTCGTTGAGCGTTTTAATAGGACCTTAAAATCTATGATTCGGAAGTTCGTACACGATGATAGCCGAGGTTAGTTCCTCTATTATTCGCAGTGCGAGAGGTTCCCCAGGCCTCTACGGGATTTTCTCCCTTTGAGTTACTGTTTGGTAGAAAACCACGGGGCATTTTGGACCTAGTTAAAGAAAGCTGGGAGGAGGGTCCAAGTCCCAGTAAAAACGAGATCCAATACGTTATGGACCTGCGAGCAAAACTCCATACACTGGGTAGGTTGTCACGGGAGAATATGCTCGAGGCTCAGGAACGCCAACAGAGGCACTATAATAAAGGAACTAAGCTAAGGCAATTTTCACCGGGAGATAAGGTCCTAGTATTGCTCCTGACTTCCAGCACAAAATTACTCGCCAAGTGGCAAGGACCCTTTGTGGTCACACGACGAGTGGGGGAAGTCGATTATGAGGTGGAGCGATCACATAGAGAGGGGGCGAAACATATTTATCACCTCAATCTATTAAAAGCATTAAAAGTGCCCGTCTCCCTGGTTACGGTAGATCAGGAGAGAAATGAGCTGGGGCCAGAGGTACCAAATTCGACCAATCAAACCTCACCCCTCTCAGATAGCCATCTCTTACCGAATCAGAGAGCGGATCTTGCCTTGTTGCAGAAGCAGTTTGCTGATGTATTTTCCCCCCTACCCGGTCGCACTCACCTCATAAACCACCACATTGAGACAACCCCGGGGGTGACGGTGCGCTCACGGCCCTATAGACTGCCCGAACATAAGAAGAAATTAGTTCAAGCAGAAATAAAGGCCATGCTGGAATTAGGAGTAATAGAGGAATCTAACAGTGCGTGGAATAGCCCCATCGTGCTAGTAGGTAAGCCTGATGGATCTATTCGGTTCTGTGTAGATTATCGCAAGGTGAATGAAGTGTCACGGTTCGATGCCTATCCAATGCCTCGGGTCGATGAGCTCTTGGATCGGTTAGGCACAGCTCATTTTTTTTCGACACTGGATCTAACCAAGGGCTACTGGCAGATTCCCTTGTCTCCAGAGTCCAAGGAAAAAACGGCTTTCTCCGCTCCGGATGGGTTATACCAATTTCGGACACTTCCGTTTGGGTTATTCGGGGCCCCTGCCACTTTTCAATGTCTGATGGACAGGGTGCTGTGTCCGCATGCTGCGTTCGCTGCAGCCTATCTGGATGACATTATCATCCACAGCAGCAGCTGGGCTCAGCATATGCGGGATGTGGGGCGGTGCTCGAGTCCCTGAGACAGGCGGGACTCACGGTTAACCCAAAGAAGTGTGCAATTGGCCAAGCGGAGGTACGGTATTTGGGGTACCACTTGGGAAGGGGACAGGTGTGGCCTCTCGTGGACAAAACCGCAGCGATTGCGACCTGTCCCCGACCCAAGACAAAAAAAGAGGTGAGGAGGTTTTTGGGACTGGCCGGCTACTATAGAAGGTTTATTCCTGCTTACTCAGAGCTGACCAGTCCCTTAACCGACTTGACTCGGAAAGGTGCCTCAGATCCGGTCCAGTGGACGGAATTGTGCCGACAGGCGTTTGAGCGAGTGAAGGAAGCTCTTTGTGGGAAACCGCTCTTGTTCACCCCTAATTTCTCTCTCCCTTTTAATTTGCAGACAGATGCATCGGACAGAGGGCTGGGGGCCGTTTTGACTCAGCAGGTGGAGGAGGTCGACCGACCAGTGCTGTACATTAGCAGAAAACTCTTTCAACGGGAAGCGAAGTACAGCACGGTCGAGAAAGAATGTCTGGCCATTCGGTGGGCGGTCGGGTCCCTCCATTATTACCTACTGGGTCGCCCATTCACCCTCTGCTCGGACCATGCTCCCCTCCAATGGCTCCACCGCATGAAGGATACCAACGCCCGAATCACTCGTTGGTATCTGGCTTTACAGCCTTTTAATTTCAAGGTGGTTCATAGGCCGGGAGCGCAGATGGTGGTGGCCGACTTTCTCTCTCGCCCGGTGGGGAAGGAGGGGGGGGTTGGTCATCAGCCGGATGGCTTCCTGGCCTAAGTCGGGCGGTGGGGGTATGTGGTAGGGGGGCGTGGTTTTAGGCGCTGCCGGCAAGAGAGAGAGTGAACTCGTGTGGTTTGTGGAGCCGGCACAGCTGTCGGAAATCATGCAATTGGTGTTTATTAATTGTGTAATTAACCAATTGCTTTGATTGTTCGACAGTGAGCCTGAGGGCATAAAAGGAGACTGCTGGGAGTTTGAGGGGAGAGACGAACTTGTGTGTGTATGTGTGTCTGTTTAAAATGCTGAGTGAAAGGCGCAAAGCAAATAAACGGAGTTATCTCCAAATGAACTGTTGTCTTCGCCTCTTGAACACGAGGGGTGGCACTTGCTTCGCCACAAAGGTTAACTGGTTTTTAAGAGACATCAAAGATGGGACAAATTAACCCATAATATGAGAGTTAAGGGAAAGCTTAAGCTTCACCTATTCATAGTCAGATCAATCACAGTGGGTGCGTCCCAATCAAGGGGCCAAGACTGGGCTGTCATTTTGAACCTGGTTGGGCTGGGAGCAGCAATTGTGCCGTTGCTCACTAGCGCCACTGCGATTGGCTCCAGTATAGGTCTTTCACCATGTAAGTCAATGGCAGCAATGTGGTCAAAATACTCAGTCAATAAATTTTTCCCTCAAAAAAATGTCATTGCAATAGGTGCCTTTCCTTCATCTAATGCCTCTGCATGTGCTGATATTTTTAAATATTGTGTCGTTTGGACAGGGTATTAACATTTGTTCAGGACCAATCAGAGGGACAGGTTGAGTCCTCTTCAGCTCCACGGAGCAGATGCAGTTTGTACAAACCGGCGGCGAAAAAGACTTCCGAGACTCAGTTCGGTTTTTACGAGGCCTTGGGAAGGCAATGGGTGACGTCACAGTGACTTTGTCCATATTTTTATACAGTCTATGGTCCCAATACTCAAAAAAAAGCATCCTCCTTTCCTCCACTACCACCTCTTCTCCCCCGTGCCCCGGAAACCGATCTTCGCATTTTAATCTCATGTTGCTGATTACATATTAATTACATATTAATGTTTGTATATTAATTAATATATTGACGCAAACCGCAATGTCAGGTACATTGTATACTGCACATGCAAAACACTTGTACTTTAAATGTAAATGCTGTTTTGCATGATACTTCCGGGTAGGAGACAAGTGGAGGAAAAGAGGTGCAGTGAGGAGTGAAGAATATTGGAACGCACCCAGTGTTTCCCCCTCATCCTTCCCCTGTTGCACGACGGGGCAGCCATTTTGGCTCCATACCCACTGCTGCGGACGTGCAGAGGGAGACATATAGGCATCTGTGCCCTGGGCCTAATTACCTGCCATGGATGACATCAGCAGCCTGTAATCAGATCCATACGGCCTGGTGCCAGTGCTCTCTCTCTGAGAGTGATCTCACTGCTTCAGATCCAGCTGGGACTCTACTCCCCCACAGCTTGGCTTCCAAACGCCAGGCCTTATTGATTGTACAGTCATACAGGTCCAGAAGCAGGCTTAAACAGTACAAGGTGTGCTTTATTTTCAGAGCTGGCCACTGCGCTGGCCTCTGTGTACTGTCAGCCTTCTGGTAGCAGAGAGCAGCAGCTGCTAATCAGCAATAGTCTTCTGATCAGTTTTAGGCTTCTAGAAGGCTTATATAGGGAAAGTATCCGACGCTCCGCTTAATTCGAACGTTGTGAAATGAACCTGAGTTTGTGTGAGAGTTGTGTGTCATTGTGAATGCCAGCTGGGCCGGTTCTAGGAGGGGGCACAGGGGGAAATGCCCCTCCAAATGATCCGCCTGCCCCCCCCAAAGCCGAATCCAGAAAAAATAAAATCCGACAATATGAAGTTGGCGCTACAGTAGGCTTAGAGCTACAGAAGGCTTAGAGCTACAGACGATTCGGCCAATCATAAAAATGCCACATGTAAATGATATATTTCTCTAATATCTGATTGGTTGGTTTGGCCATATAAAACATGGAGATGCAGCGAAAGAGAGAGAGGTCAGTTTCTTTGATCAATCTATGCTCTCTCTTCTTGATAATTAACTGTTACGCATTGTGTAGGATATAATATTCGCTAGCCTAGCTTACTCAGTGGCAAGAGTCTCCATCTGGGAGATTCCATTTTAAATAGATTGATTACATGTTGCATCTAGCCTAGTTGTTATAGCTGCGATCTGCAGCATTGCATTAGCTGGCTGCACGTGTGTGCGCGCGCCCGTGTGTGTGTTAGCTAGTCTACTGCTGCGTGTTGGCTAGTCAGCCCTACTTTCCTCAAACTTTGGAATACTTTACATATATTAAAATACACTATCATATCTGTCCCTCTCTCTTACGTTCTCTATCACTCTCACGGCGAAACGGCAGCTGTATATAAAAAATTATATATATATACATGCAGTGGCGCCCCCAGCTGTACGCAGAGTACGCAGTCTGCGTACCTTAGCAACAACAGCAAAATGAGTATTTCCATTAAAACTGACGTGAATTGTCAAAGTCTCTGCGTCTGTTTCTACGATGTTGAGGAATTATATTTGCTTATTGTCTTCGTTGTATTGCCTGGTTATTGTATTTTCCAAGTTTTGCATATTTCAAACATTTGAAAGTGATTGGAAGACAGTTGAAAGTGATTGGAGGACCACCTTTTTCTTTAGACCGGGAAAAGTTTAGAGTTGCCTTTTTACTCGTCAGTCAAGATAACTAACTTAAACGAATACAGTAATTGACGTTAGCCAAATATGTCAAAGAAAAGAAAGCAGCTCAGCATTGTGGAACTGTTGAGTCTGAAAAAGAATGAAAATAACAATTTGGAGAATCAGCTTTCGGAGAACCAGTCCTCAGCTGAGGATGAGTTAGCCCCACCGGGAGACGAGCTACCCACCAAAATGTTCTTTTATTTGCAGTGATTTGCTCTTGCTCGTGCTCTTGCTCTCTCTCACACACACGCACAATTGGCGTGCATTCAGTGATAATATTTTATTAGAAATTTAAGCAGTGAATACATTTTGTTGAGCATGTTCGATAGTTACATTGACTTGTCAGAAGTGTTTTCATTGTTAACATTAACTGTGCTGTAAGTCGCGTAACAGCTTGTTGCGCGCAACATTTCCATTCTATTGTGAGGTCTCTCCAGTTTTCCTGATGAAACATCAGGCTACTGTAGCTAAGTCACGTAACATCTTTTTGCGCGCAACATTTCCATTCTATTTTGAAGTAAGTCTCTCCGGTTTTGCTGATGAAAGATCAGACTTTAACGTAGGCTAGGCTTACTCCTACGTTAGAACATGTTGTAATATGCGACCCTATGAGTGCAAAATATATCGGTAAATTACGTTGTAACGTTAGTCCTAAGTAGTGGCTTTGTTTTCATGTAGCCTATGGCTGTTGCGTACCCCGGGAAGAAATCCTGCGGGCGCCCCTGTATACATGTATAGCCTATACTGTATATAAATGAAATGATGAGCCAATTACAGTACCTTAGTTTCACATGTAAATCGAAAATAGCACAAAGAGACTGAAATGATGAAGGAATAAGGAATGAGTAAGATTCTATAATAATTTGATTTAATTGGACATTGATAAAGTTGTCCTCCATAAGGGAGTATGGCTGAAATATTAATGAAAATGATGAGCCAGTTACAGTAACGTAGTTTCACATGTAAATAGAAAATAGCACAAAGAGACTGAAATATAATATACTTGTTTCCATATAAGTTTAGATAATGATTTGGTATTATTGGGCATACATGAAGTTGTCCTCCTATAAGATGAGAGGGGTGGAGGTGGGTTAAAAATGTAATAAAAGTATCTTATCCACTAATATACTGATTAGCCTATACTTTAGCTTTATATGAAAGCATCTCAAATCTCATCTAGGGCTTTGGAAAAAAAAAAAAAAAATCTTCAAAACGTTCATAAATTAAACATTTTATTTTAGAAAATTCCCTGTGTGAGGCTGTGTTGAAATGCAGGAAATTAAAAGGCTCATATTTTTTCCAGGGGAGGACCCCCAGACCCCCGCTACTTTGCCCCCCCCCCCCCCCCCCCTTGTGCCCCACCAACAACTTTTCATGCCCCCCCAACCAAAGTAGTCTAGAACCGGCCCTGAATGCCAGATACTTCATTGTGTGACATGTGGCAGATAACAAATAATTATAAAATCTGATTTTGGCTACTGCTGCGGAGCATCATTTAGCTAAAATGATTGCGGCAAGGGACATGGCAAATAAATTCAGCAATGTCTTTGATGAGGATGAGGGAGTGTTGCTTTTTAAGTTTGTCAGCACTCCGTGGACCCGTCAAGCGACCGACGCTGCTGGAGCTTCTCACGTTGTAGATTCCTACATTTTATAGTCTCTCTCTATGGGCTTTCCTTCGACACAAAAACAGGAAGGCGAGTGGTTGAGGTAAGCATCAGGTAAAGTAGCTTGCTAACATTCTGAATTAATTCAGAATTTGTCAAGAAGTTAGCTTAAGTTGATCAGCACTTGATAGATTCACAATCACTCTCACAGCGATTATCCCTCTGGGATGGTTATTTCTATCACTTTATTTAGGTACTTAGTTAGCTAATATCAATGATCAGTTGCAAGCTTGGCAACTGGCAATATTGGGAATAACATTGTAAATCTACCAGTAGGCTATTGGTTGTGGGGCTCGATCCGGCAGAGGTACTTGTAGCCTCACCCAGCTAACAGGACGTCCCCGCAACATTAAGGAATGTCCCCTTTTAGTCCCCTCAAAGTTATGATGTGACGTTCCCTTGGAAACCCATTATGTTTCTGTTGTGCATTTGCTTTTTTCCCAGTAATAGTCTACACATATGTAGATATTGCACTTTATATATGATTTATTGCATAAAGCTTCCCTAAATAAGTGACAAAAATGTGTAGTCTCTACCCGATGAGATAGCAAACCGAGACCAAGGTGGCCGCCTCCTGTTCTGCAAGGAACCTGGGGGTGGTCCTGGATGACCGGCTGGACTTCAAAGAGCACATCAGGGCGACGGCATGGTCCTGCAGGTTCCTCCTGTACAACATCAGGAGGATTCGACCGTACCTGGCCACCTACTCCACCCAGCTTCTTGTCCAGACCATGGTCACCTCACGCCTGGACTACTGCAACTCCCTGCTCGCAAGCCTACCGGCCTGCACCATTCTGCCTCTTCAACTGATCCAGAATGCAGCTGCCCGGCTTGTGTTCAACCTCCCGAAATTCTCCCATGTAACCCCCCTGCTGAGGTCACTCCACTGGCTGCCAGTTGCAGCCAGGGACAGGTTCAAAGTTCTGACCCTGGCCTACATTGCAGCCAATAGGACAGGCCCCGACTACCTGCAGGACTTAATCCAGAACTATGTTCCTGCTCGACCACTTCGCTCTTCTACAGCAGGGCGACTCGCACTTCCCCCCCTCCGTGTCAACGGCTCTCGCTCATCCCGACTGCGGAGCTTTTCCACCCTAGCTCCTCAGTGGTGGAATGAACTTCCCATTCCCCTACGTTCTACTCAAACCCTGCCTGCGTTCCGTCGAGGCCTGAAGACACATCTCTTCAGACTCCACCTTGACTGATATTCTAACCTAGGACCTCATGGTACTAGTTCCCTGTGTTTTCCTGTCTGTTTGTTATAGTTTATAATAGTATTTAGAATAGAAGTGTAGTATAGCTGATTTACCCACAGCTTACTGTGAACTACAGTCAACGATCATTACTAGGGATAGCTGCTACATTATGGGAAGGATGTGCTTTGTCTTGTCTGTTCTGTAGTGACTTTGATGACGTCTCTGTATGCACTTATTGTACGTTGTTTTGGATAAAAGCGTCTGCTAAATGAATGTAATGTAATGCAACTAGCTGTGTTCTGGGGGCAGCTGGCTGGCTTTTTGACACAGCTAGCTAGGTTTTATGGTAGCTTTTAAAGTAGCTAGCTACGGAAGTGGAATAAATGATAAAACGGCTTCCCATACTACAGTCTACAACAAACTACAGGTACAATCTCTAATGTGTGTCAGCATCTCCATGCCGCATAAGCAAAGTGTCGAGACGACTGGCTATTCTTGCTTTTGCGTGATGTGTCGGTCCATAAAATCATTGTGCTTAGGCCACCGTCCAGCACTTCTTTTGTAAAAAAAAATTAAATAAAAAATGTTTCCAAAATCGCGCTGCCACTGTTGTTTGGAACTATAAACAGGTGGTTTGTGGTAAATACCTACTCAAATTATTTAAAAAAAATTAAATAAGGCATTATCAACATTCTTATGGTGAAATAACGTTATAATTTGTTTCTAAATAAATGCTATATATCTCTAAACACTAGCCTATTTTATCATTAAAACACATTAATGTGCATATAATAAAAACCATGTGTTTATTCATATAAAGCCTTCTCTCTATTTGGTTAGGCTTGGAGTGAAAATGTCATGGGGAATTGCATCTATATTCATGAGAAACATCCCTGTCACTCTCCTATGGAAGAGTAATAATCGATCGTAATGTTGTTACGTATAAGAAAGGGGATGGGGGTGACTCTAGGCTAAATGTAAGTGAAAGATGGCAACAGTTTCTGAAATGTATATCTCTCACCCAGGGGGGGGGGCCGCGAGGGATTTTGGGCCTGTAACCACACCTCCAGAAGCTAATAATCCACCCATTGGTTTTAAATACTAACATTTTATTGACTGTCATTTTAACACTGAAGTTACAATGACATTACATGGACTATCATTTATCACTGGCAGTCACCTTAACATTGCCTGTCTTTTTCGATAGTAGCATTACAATGGCTATCACTTTGGCTGTCAATTACACTCAATCAAATAGGGGGTCTGGTACACCCCCAGAAGATTTAGAATTTATAAGAGCTCATTTCATGCATTTCTGTGACTTTTGAGAGATAATATATCAGTGTTTCCCATAACAGTAAACAATAGCGGCACACCACCACACCAAGAATCTAGCCGTTGCTACTGTATTATGTAGGCCTATGCATATGTGTATACTCTCATTTCATACCAATGACCTAAAGCTTACCCAGCTCAATCTCCAAAGCTTGAACATGAATACAATTTGCCCATTAATTAAACTCTGCTTCTGCTTTTTTATACTGAAAAAAGATACAATGAATGTGTGACCTTCTGGCTACCGATGAAGCCATACTGTCCTTCAGCACAAGGTCCTTCTAACGTTACATGGATCAGTGGTTATGTGTGCCAACGCCCGTTGGACTCCCCTGTGCCAGATGCAGTGCAAAATAACCCCAGGAAGTTCTATGTGTAGTGATAAAGAACAATGTGTGACCTTCTGGCTACCGATGAAGCCATACTGTCCTTCAGCACGAGGCCCTCTAACGTTACATGGATCAGTGGTTATGTGTGCCAACGCTTGTTGGACTCCCCTGTGCCAGATGTAGTGTAAACCAACCCCAGGAAGTTCTATGTGTAGTGATAAAGACAATGTGTGACCTTCCGGCTACCAATGAAGCCATCCTGTCCTTCAGCACAAGGCCCTTTAACGTTACATGGATCAGTGGCTATGTGTAGCAACACATGTTGGACTTCCCCTGGGAGCCAGAACGTTAAATTAACCAGGGAAATTCTATGTGTAGTGTGAAGAACAATGTGTGACCTTTCAGTCGCCGATGTAGCCGTCCTGTCCTTTGACTCAAGGCCCCTTTAACATTTACATGGATCAGGGGAGTTCTATGTGTAGTGATAAAGAACTATGTGTGACCTTCCAGCTCTCGGTCCTCTAACATTACGTGGATCAGTGGCTATGTGTACCAACGCCTGTTGGACTTCCATGGGAGCAAAACTAATCAGGGGAGTTCTATGTGTAGTGATGAAGAACTATGTGTGACCTTTTGGCTACGGATGAAGCCTGACATGCCTATGGGGGAGAAGCTCTTCATCCCTTCAGGTCCATGCCAATTAATACCATAGCAACGCCTGTTGGTCTTCTCCCTAGAGGTCGACGAGGATGCTGTGCATAACATTGGCTTCATGGCGCCCGTATGCCTAGGGCCATTCTAACTACTGAAGTTGTATTTGTAGTATATGTATATGTACCAACAACCTAAAGGCAATTTCCGAAGCTAAGTTAACCATTTAAAGGAATTAGATCGAATGCTAGGCAGACAGGTTTGCAGCAGGGGCTGCATCGGTGCACGGTTTTGGAATTCCTGGAATTTAAATCGGGACGAGGCATCAACAATTTAATTGTCGAGCCCAGGTGAATGAACAGCGCGAAGCGTGAAGTTTTTCATAACGCAAGTCCAAATCCAATTATGCATAACGCAATCCAGTCCATGCGTCTACTAGCCTATTGATGAAAGGGACAGACGAGCGTCCTTTGTTAATGATGTTGACGGTGGCTTGGTTGTCGCAATAGGCCAAAATTTGTTTCCTTGGCCAGCTGTTTCCCATAGGATGCAAGCAACGATGTTTGGGTATAGTTCGAGCAAAGCTATAAATTGAATATTGCGAGGCAGAGTTTGCAGCTCGTTAAGCCATGTTTCTGCAACCACGGTATTATAAAAACCCCCAAAAGCAATAGAAAGCGCTGCATTGGTAAAGAATTTTAAAGTAGCTGATGTTTCGACGTAGTCATTATGAAAAACGGGATGCCGTTTAGAGATGGGCATTCCGACTCTTTTCAGTGAGTCAGATCATTTGCTCGGCTCACCACTAGAGCCGGCTCTTCATTCAGTAGCATTTCCGGTTTTTGAAGATCGGCCAAAGTTAGCGATATTTTGACCCATGATTGGTCTTAGAACGTCCCTGAGGGATAATTCACATAGCAAGTTGAAATGACCCAATAGGGAGAGCGGCTCTTTTTAATTTAAAAAAAAATTTTTTTTAAAAAGAGATTCTGCGTTCTCGGTATATTTGATAGCTTCCCGAATGCGGGCCAATTTATCCGACGGCTGAGAGCCTGCACGATTATCTAAAATAATGCCCAGAAACTAGGCCATTTAAAAGTTTCCTCGGATAGAGGAACGCCCATTTCATTAAACGTGTTTATTTATTTATTTATTTTAAACGGTGTAACGCGACGATCCGCCTGGGAGTATGGAAAATCTACCACTAGGAAGTCGTCTAGCAGGTGTAAGATGGGACAATTGCAGTTAAGGAGAATCCAGCAAGTCTAAGTCCTTTTCACACATAACACAATGTCACCATAAAATTAATTACTAGGAAAATTAAGAATTTACGATAATACATTAAGAATTTATGATAGCCTACTGTAAACAGCAATCCCTTAAGAGATCGGATTTATAAACCAATTACCCAAGCATATCTGTTTCATAGTTAGTCACTTAAAAAAATTAGAATAGCCTCCGAACATTGCTCTAGTCTACGCTACTCTGCAGACAATGTAGCTTACTGCAAACACTTTCAATTATAATAATAATAAGAAAAATAATCTCTGGTAGGCTACTTTCTTAGTAGTAGCCTATCTATTGTTTTCTTTCTGGCTAAGATTCCTGGGAAATATGCGTTGTCCAATTAAGCTTGTTAGCCAACGTTAGTTTTGCCAGAGAAACGTCAGTCAGCTGCTAGTCAGGAAGCAGGTACAAGCTAGGCTACTACGAAGCGAATCAACATGCCTTATACATCCATTGCACTTCAGAAAACTAAACTATGCATTGTATTTAATTAGACATTAAATACAGCTAATCTACAAACTCTTTTAATGTAATTGTGGGCTATCAGTAATAGGAGAAATGTTCTCATTCTCGTCAGTACAGGGCGTTATGCTTACGCGAATATCTGCATGCATTTATTTTGAATGCATCGATCTTCATGCATTATTCACCATTAGTTAGCTATCAAAAATAAGTGATATCTGATCAAAAACGTCTTTGACGTAAAAAAAAGCCAAGTTACTCACGCATAGCCTACAGAGCGCTGTCTATAAGTCCTTAATTCCAACTTGCAAAAACTAGGCCTGCCTTTAAAAATATTGATATCAAAACGTGGAACATTACTTAAAAAAATTGGAACATGCGATATATGGTCTATATCTTTGTACCACACAGGCTAATCTAGGAACGTTTTGGCTCATTCTATAAATCAGATTTCAAGAAATAAATTATCAAATTTTATTGTAAAACTTAAAAAAATAAATCATATTGAGACTGGAACCTTGCCATTTGGCACAATTTGTGCCAACTTTGGTAACCAAAATGGTTCACCTGAAAAAACGTTCTGTAGAATTTGAATGGTTTGAGATATTGACACCATATGTTTAGCAGAGATAGGCAGCATATTGAGGAATCACAAAGAGGAGTTATTTCCTCCATAGCTCTTGTAGCTCATCAGGTAAAAAATCAGAAATTTGAATGTAGGTACTTGTTTTTTAGTTTTTTCACAATTTCTGTACATAAATTGTTGTAGTTAAGTAGCAAAAAGTGTATGTATATGAATTATGACTACTTAGTCATAATAGTGCAGTTCTCTGTTTTAATAAAAGCTATGAACCATATTTGTAGCCTTTACAGCTTTGTTGGTAACTAGTGAAAACAGGCGAAAATTGGTATATTTTGCCCTTGGTAGGAAGAGGTTAATAGGCCTATGAATGGCTTGCTAAACGCTAGCCGGCGTTTAATAAATTTCGACCAAAAGAGCAAAATGGAAAGACTCAGAATTTTCTATGTGAAGATATGAAGTAGGCTAGCACACATATTTCACTATTTAATTAGATAACATGTTAATTTGCACCACTCACAGATTTCCTTTGTGAAACATTGGGTGATGTAGCCTACTGTCGCCCACTCTTTTCTCACTTTCCATTTGTGGAACCTTACTTTTACTTTAGGAAGATACAAGATGACACTGTTTGTGTTAACCACAGAACTGCGGTATTAACTCGAAATTCGCCGACTATACTAATGGTGTATTCAAGTGGCCAACTTGGGAGGATTATGCGTGATGTTTGCTGTGATGATTCGTTACGGTAAAGGTGTTCAAATGATCAGCATTTGCAGTTCCAAATGTTTTAAATAGCGTATGCAAAAAGGATTGAAGATGAAAACAAATGTGGGAAAAAGGAAGAATTTTGTTTCTAATTTTATAGCCTACACATGTTATGCATCACTACACGTTGGAAGACAGGAGTTTAACCTTTTGTAACCCTAGAGCATAGATACTAAATTAGGCCTTAAGATAAGGCAAGACAGCCCATTCTTGTTTTTGCATGATGACAAGGATTTATAGGGAAGTAGAGTGAAATGTATATAAACTGTGTTACTTTGCTCATGGGGTTAGAGTTATCCTAAGGAGACACTTGTCTGTGTATTCTGGGTGCTCTCTTCAGCTGAATAAACTCTGACAAACTTATCGCTGCCTCGTGGAATACTTTGATTTCTTTATTAAACAGAAGAATTTCCACTACATTATTTGGTGTCACGAACAGGATGGTTAACTCCGCCGCCGGCCGTCTGCAGTGATCCGAAGGTTAATCCGTCGATGGGGGTTCTTAGAGAGCCTTAGGGGAAATCTCCTCCTTACCAAACTAAGGAAAGGAGCCCCGGCCTGAGGAGACAGGTGACGGATACACCATCCACGAACAAAACTTAAAGTAGCGATTGGTTTCTCAGATTTGAGATGAGTAAAGCAGGCCTGCAAAGTTTTCTGTATGAAAACAAACTGGACCGGAGGTGAGAGGTTCAGAGAACCGGAATTGAGAGGTTCTATAAGAATTCTTAAATAAAAGAACCGGGCTTGAGAGGTTCTGAGAGAAAGCATGCAGAATAATTAGGACAAAGTATTTAGAAATAAATCTTAAACAAAATTGTTCCTTCTTGTCCTTTGTGTTATTCTTGTTATCTGTTATTTGTGTTTTGATGGTAATTTGTGTTGTATGTCTAAGTTTTTTGTCTTTTGTGTCTGTGTGTTTGAGTCCTAGGAAAATGGGATGTAAGAGTAGTAAGGAGGTGAGCCAAAGGGACCCGATACTAACCGGACCGGCAAAACACGTGTAACAAATGGGGACATAATGTTTTGACCCAGATATCATTATGGAGAAAACTAACAGATGATAAATTCCCCACAGAAGGTACACTTAGTATTACATTACTGGCGGTCTGCAGGGCTTTGTTAGAGAAGAGTGAGGAAGGCAAGACAAGAGGGAAAAAAGAGAGGATAGATTGGGATTTGTTTCGTAAATGGGAAAGAGAGGCAGAGACAACAGGGAAACGGGCGGCGGCGGGCCTTATGATGAACGAGAAGAAAGAAAGCGAAGGAATGTCGCCACCCCCCTCCGTATCCACCTCCGACGGTGCCCCAGGGCCCCACGAGAACATCAGCTGCTGCGTTCCTGTGAGGGGGAGGGGCGTGTGTGGTGCGGAGGACCAAACGCGGCTATTGGGAACTGTAAAGTTCCCACGAATAGGAACCACAAGACGGAGAAACACCGATAATATGAAAGGGAAACAAAGCGAGAAAATAAACGAAGCTCTCACTCTCGACAGGAGAGTAACAAATAAGGGAGACTGGAGAGAGGAGAAATAAAAGCGACCTGCAGGGAAACGGGCGAAAAACTCATAGACACGAGAGATAGAAAGACGCACCTCCTCCTCTCGATCTACCGAGAGGGAAAAACGAAGAGGCGATAAGAAACAAAATAAATGAATAGGAAAGCAGGCAGAGAGAGGTGGACAGGAAACAGCCAGACTAAACTTGGGAGAAAGACTGAACGTGCAAGCGAACGAAAAGTTTCTAAAAACTAATTGCACTAAAGGCAAGTCCCGCGTTACCCCAAAGGCATATGGGGCAAAGTGGTCTCCGTAAGCGCCTAGTCCTATACCTTACCGGCTCTGAATAGCAAACAAATACAATACAGAAGCGCCGGAAGGAGGAAGCACGGAGCTTAAATAGCCGGCAGGTAACGCAAAACAGGTGCGAGTAATAATAGCCGGGCGAGATCAAAATACCGGAAAGGAAGACGGAAAATCCGATAGAGTGCCTCGATGACGCCAAAGAAAAGAACGACCGCAGAAATAAACGAGGGCTGCCAAAAACCATGACAGGTCCCAGCTGCAACTCCCCTATACCACCAGCTGCATGGACAAGATGGACAGTCCCTGTTTCCCCTTGTGGCATTCCCTGATCCTCGCTGGCCAGGGAGGAACGGCCAAAGGAGACCGGATCTTTTAGTACAATGCAACTGGACTATAGAAGAGACCACTACAACAACATGCATTGGTTGGGAAAACCAGGGTCTGGAATTTGTTTGGTCGCATGTGAAACATGCGGAGAGACAGACTCAAGGTAAACAACAGAAGACGGATATACAACTGCAGAAGGCCCAGCTGTTGTACTACCAAGGCGGGCGAGGGGGAAAACAGAAGAGAAGAGGCTGCGGACGTGGGCAAGGAGGCCGTGGACAAGGTGGACAGTGGAGTGGGGGACAACAGAGTAACACCGGATGGCAAACTTCTCCAAACACAAAGTGTTATGCCTGCCAGGGCTTTGGGCACATTGCCCGCAATTGCCCAAATAATAATTCAGGACAATTCAATGGACAATCGGCCGGCGCCCCAAGGCAACAAGACTGGCCCTACCCACCGCCGCCAAACATGAGTGTGGGTTTCGCAAGACAGAATCAGGAATAGGATGAGGTGGAGACAGAGGAAGTTAGCAGCAAGGGACAGTTTATTAACCCTATGGACTTTGGCCCCCTAGTGGTGGGAGGCATGCGTCCCAATTTTTTATAGTGTTCATATTTCTCTTAAATTCTAAGTTAAAACGTTAATAAAACACGGAACTTTCAACGCAAATGTGTTAAAAACAGTCACAGCCTGTGAACACATTCATTTATATGCTTATCAGCCCTCTGGTTACACTGCAGGGCCATAAAGCAGCTGGGTGCTGAAAACCCACTGTTTACAGCTGTTGGGACAATGGACTACAAGCCCCACAATTAACTACAGTCACTCCCGGGATACCGGAAGTGACGCATTCAACATCGCCTCCCGACTGCAATAAAAAGTTACCGCATCCAATACGCTCAGGCTGAGAAATGCACGTCACTCACCCGAGGGATAAAACCCGGGACCCCCCCTGAGTTCAACCTCTTTGGCGTGTGGTAACTCACTGTATGCATCAAAAGAGACCATTTTACTTCACAAACTAAGTCTTAAATCTTTTAACCCTTGATCACGGTTATAGTTTTAGATTTTAGAATCCAAAGTACGTGCACTCATAGAATCCGACAATTCTGTTGGAGACTGCTATTACACGGGCAGTTCGGGAATTCAAGTTTCAAAGGCGACCGGATCTCTTTGTCACTTTTTGTCGACACGAATTCCCCCGCGAGGCCTCCGAAAGGACTACGCCTCAAGACACTTGGACATCTCCCAGGACCTGCGTTTCCAAGTCGTCCACCCCAGAATCCCCTTCTTTTTTTTTCTCCCCGACGACGGTCGGACGAACTCTACAAACTGCGGTGTCTGGTCTCTCATAAGATCGGACCTCAAGTAAGGCCGTATTATATTGGCACAGATTGGCTGATACCTATACGGTGTTTGAGTAATATATTGACTGCATTTTATTCGGATAAGATTATGCTGGGCAATAACTGTTTTTACTCGTTGTTTTGAGATATGATGTGTTGTTAGTTTCCATGACTGTATACCCTCACTACATGATTTTGTGTTGCCACATATATAGCTAATAAGTGTGATTCCCCCTCTTTCGATCTGGGCATGATAACATCCTAAATTCGAGACTAACCGTAATTAGATAACGGGATATTTATAATGCGCTTCCCCAAGTGCTAGTAGAAATAAATCCTCCATAATCAATCACGGCTCGACTAGTGATAGAGGCATAATTCAGCCTATTAAGAAAGTGCCAGATCTCCCTACGGCTTGAGCAGGCTCGGCCTGAGCGTGCTGAAGCCAAATTCATACTTCCCTCCCTCATCCAACACGCGTACACGCGTGTCCGTGTGCCTCACCTCCATCTTTCTTTCTCTCTCTCTTCCTTTGTCTCCGCCACGTGTGCCCGTGTGTTTCACCTCCATCTTCCTTTCTTTCCCTCTCTCCCTCTTTGTCTCCGCCACGTGCGCCCGCGTGCACGTGCATCATTCCCTCCTTTGTGCGTGTTCTATCTATATCCAAATCACCCCGCCGTGGGATATAACCATCTATTACCTGGTTATCCTTTTGTAATGCACTATATTATTTGCATCTGGTGTTCGGCGTGAATATTTCAAGCATTTATAGAAAGTCACACTCACAGAACAGATACAAATCTCCCGTAATTCAACGTGGAGTATCGTTAATGTTTAAAAGTAATTAGACTCTACATTACTTCCACTAGAATAACCGGGTACTCCACAACGCAATTCCTTTAGCGGAATGCGCTACTTCTCGTTCTAGGGCGTTATACTTACATGAGACTGATTAATAAATATAAATTATACCTTTTGACCCTACACAGCCTTCACCTCGCCGCAATCACAGGCAATAAAATGCTTATCACAAAAACTCTTGGTACCGTTTCAACACCCTAAAAAATCAAGATCCGCTTCAGGAACAATTGTATATTATTGAAAAGTTGTATAAATAAACATTAGGGGCCCTATCTTACACCCGGCGCAAAGCGGCGCTAACCCAAACGCAAGTGTCTTTGCTATCTTACACCCGGCGGTAGGCTCATTATAACGCCTAACGCTCACGCCGTTTAACTAGCATGTACTCTTGCGCCGTTTGGGCGTGTTGGTCTTAAGATGAGGAGTGGCCAGGATTCTTTTTGGTGTATTGCTATCTTGAGCCAGCAGAAAGCGCTTGCACTAGAACCACCACTAACCTGGTCTAAAGTCATGTCGCAGTTGTATACATGTTATTTTAACGGCGCATATAAGTGCGTCTACAAAGGCGTGTGCACAATGCGCGTACCCTCCTGTCTGTTACACACAGGGGCGCGCACAAGCATGATTAAAATATCAAGATTACAATGTGAAATAGTATTATTGTGTAGCCTATATCAAAAAATACATAATAATAAAAGGGTCCATAGCCTACCTTTCCCTCAGCGAAGGGGAATGCCATGCACATTAAATTGCTTTCAGCCCACTCCATCAACATCCAGGCGATGTGCGATGGTACGGGACAATGGCTATCCATTAAAAAGCAGCTGATAACACCTATATCAAGCCTAATGCGCGAATTGTCATTTACACCTAATGCGTGAATTGTCATTCAATGGAAAACTCGCGCACGGCAATAGACGGACATTTAAGTTCTGAAAATGATGCTTCAGATGTCATTACAATACAGCTCTGTTTATCTATGAATACAGCCTGTAAGTAAATAGAATGGTTTGTGACTGAAAAAAGTTCAAATGAATATTGCATTTATTGTTTTTCAAATAGCCTAGGCTACAGCGGATTCGCTGTGCATAAGGTTTTTTTCGATAGCCTATGGTTAAAAAACGGAGATGTCACCATGTTTTCACCAGGTTGTCACCACTAAATTGTAACCTTAGCTATTCTTCGTCCTTCATATTTTTTAAATTACAGTGACCAGGTTTCCATACTCTCACCGTTTAAAACCCAGTTGATTTCACCCGTTATTCCATAACTGAACAAAACGATTTTAAAGAGAACTAAGCGTCTAATTAGAAACTAAAACAAATTTGCAGCACGTTACACAATTAATTCACAATTAATTTTAATGCCATTCTCTGCACGTGCGCTGCATGTTCTCTGTTTCCCCTGCTGTAAGTCGCACGTTTCACGGTCTTCCTGGGATAGTGGATTGTTTTAAAGGATTACGCTACGAGTAAAACAGGTTGGTCACATTTCCATAAACAGGACATTATTAAACAAGGGGAAATATGCGTGAACATATGGGTTGCGAACCTGACAGCTTTATTGTAGGCTATTTAGCAGTGGCGGCTCCTGAGCTGAAAACTGAGGAGGCCAAAAACTTCCCTTTAAATTGATTATTGGTCCTAATCTTTTTTTCAATCATTTTCCTTGATTAACAATAGGCTACATCAGCGTTTAATTCACAAATTACTCTTTGCTTTCGAATGTAGCCAGTTCTCAATTAGGCTATTAGGCAAGTAATTAAATTATTTTAACTTGCATCGCAAAATTGTGCACATTTTAATCAACATTATAATTGTGGATACATGTGCTCTTTGTTCTCCGCACTTTTCACCTGCAAATGGATTATTCAGATCATTGGCACACTTGTTAATCAAGGAAAATGATTGAAAAAAAGATTAGGACCAATAATCAATTTAAAGGGAAGTTTTTGGCCTCCTCAGTTTTCAGCTCAGGAGCCGCCACTGCTATTTAGTGTCATCATTAAGGCAAAATAACGGTATGTATATTATTAATCAATATTAGCCTACTATGCAGGTAGCCTAATGAACTTTGGATGAAGCTTGAACTTCGAGAACTCCATGAGAACAGCCTCTTGGAATTGATGTTTGACACTTTCATTGCATAATCAAACGAAATTCGCTGAACAAGCAGGCTAATTTGGCATTTTCTAAGGTGAGACTGAAGCCATTGATAGCTTATTCTCAGCTGTTGCAGGTCCTTTTAACGAAATTTAACCACATATATATTTTTTTAAATGACAGCCCTGTCTGGAATTACCGGGAACTCATAGGCTAATGGTTAGTCCGAATAATATTGATCATACTCCATTTAGCCTATTCCTTGATCACACAAAACACGCACACGCATGTCTGTTTCGCCATCAAGCAATCCGCCAAGGTGGAAAAGCAGGCTTTTAAAGGGAATGGGATATGACATTTTGATTGGTTTATTTCATGTCATGCCCAAGACACAGCTATAATTAATGAAGTGACTAGGTTCAGCCCAGTTGCACCTTGCGCCGTGCTTAGCGCCAAAAAAACACGCCGTTAAAATAGCAAAAGTGGACTTGGACACGCCCAAAATGGACTTTACGCCATGCGCTTAGACTAAGCGCCAAGATCGCCAAGATCGCCAAGATAGGGCCCTAGGTGTTTTTTTCCCCGGGCTCACTTCAGTATGCATACAACCGATGTACTTCCAGTTTTGTATAAATATATTTTATTTTCTACAAAATCTCTTGATAAACATGTTTTATCAACCAAATTTGATACCTGGTTATGCAGTTATAACTGTTTTCTGAAAAATCCTGAACGTTTTTTCGTAATCCATTTATCCATTGTTCAGCAAAATCTCAATTTCCACAGTGTGTACCCATCGCATTTGCGTTTGTACTACGTTACTATCGTTGCATAAAAACATTGCTTCAGGAACGATCTAAGGTGAAACACGTAGATTATCTTCTACGGCAGGGGTGTCAAGCTCCGGTCCTGGAGGGCCGCAGTGTCTGCTGGTTTTTGGTGCGTTTAAGCACAAGTGATTAATTTAAGTCACTAATTGGCTAAGAAGTCCACACACCTTGTTCTCAATGCTTTAACTGGGTGCTGATTGAAAGGAAACCACAAATACCTGTAGACACTGCGGCCCTCCAGGACTGGAGTTTGACACCCCTGTTCTACGGGGTTTCCTGCCCTTTAACCTCTTAATACCAAGGGCAAAATATACCAATTCTCGCCTGTTTTTACTAGTGACAAAGTAGTCATAATTCATATACATACACTTCTTGCTACTTAACTACAACAATTTATGTACAGAAATTGTGAAAACTAAAAAACGGGTACCTAAATTCAAATTTCAAATTTATTACCTGATGAGCTACAAGAGCTATGGAGGAAATAACTCCTCTTTGTGATTCCTCAATATGCTGCCTATCTCTGCTAAAGATATGGTGTCAATATCTCAAATCATTCAAATTCTACAGAGCTTTTTTTCAGGTGAACCATTTCGGTTACCAAAGTTGGCAGAAATTGTGCCAAATTGTGCAAAATGGCCCAGGTTCCAGAAAAGTCTCAATATAATTTATTTTTTAAGTTTTACAATAAAATCTGATAATTGGCAATAAAAGTTCATTTTTAGATGTGTTTTTGGTGTGTTTCATATTACACAACTAACTAGCCTACCCGTGGTCCCCAAAAAGCTCTCCAAACCCATGTAGCAGCACAGTGAATCTTGTATTCTACCAGAGCCTCATTAGCCAGAAATTAGTCCAGGTATATAAAATCAAATGTCCACCCTAGATAAAATAAACCCCTGCATAATAATCAACAACAACAAACTCATCCTCATGTTATCTCTCCCTCGTGTTACATCATGCATAAATTGCTCATTTGTTTACCTGCAGAGCCTGCTGTACTGCTTACAGAACAATTTACTCATGTGGAACAAAACAAAAAAAAAAAACCCTTCAGACGCCATTGCATTCAAAAGAAACTGAACAGCTCGTCTCAGACACAAATAGATAGCTAGCTGCTATGTGTAATTTTGCTGGCTAGCTTGCCATTGTTACAATATAGTAATGTTAGCTATATTCATTTAATTCAGAGGGATTTGTTTTATACATAACAGTGAATTTGCACTGGTATACCGGCAAAATAATCTGTTACCTTATATCACTCTGCATCACCGAGACCGCGAAACCATATTTGGGCTAGGACTATGGAGTTAGATAGCTGCCAAAACATTTCATAAACGTAAATTGAGATTCGCAAATGTAACTCAAATTGCAAATGTAAACTTAAAATCGTAAATTGAGATTCGCAAATGTAAGTCAAATTGAAAATGTAAAATCTAAATTTGTAACTAAAATTGATTGAAGTGTAAATGTAAAACCTGATTCGTGTACGTAATGTTTTTTGTCTGTACATGCGGAACTCATTATAGGAGTGTGCGTTCTATTCTCCACATGCGTTTTGTCAGTATGGTTGGCACCAAAATAGAACTGTAACCGTAATTTGGAATTCGTAAAGAGAGAAACGCAAACCTAGACCAGGAAGCCACAATTAAAAACCGGAAATTATGGATTTCATAGAGCTAACCCCTTGTCAGGGTTACAAATATTGTCTGGTGGTAATAGACATGTTTTCCAAATGGGTAGAATGTTTTCCATGCAGAAAAGCAGATGCAGCGAACGTGGCAAAAGCTTTAATGCGCAAAATAATACCCAGGTGGGGCCTGCCATCTAAAATATTGAGTGACAATAGTCCACATTTTGTAAATCAGGTATTACAAAGTTTGACAACGAGCCTGCACATCAATTTGAAAACACACTGCCTACCACCCAGCGAGTGGGGGTGCGGTGGAGTGAGCAAATCAAAACCTGAAAATAAAGATGACAAAATTGATGGCAGAAACTCAGTTGTCTTGGGTCCAGGTGCTGCCCCTGGCCCTTATGTATATAAGAGGCAGAACACACAGAGTAACTGGTCTTTCTCCCTTTGAGGTGCTGACAGGGAGACCGATGAGAATGATTGATACTTTTCCCCAAAACAGGTTGACTCTGCAAGAAATAGACGACGACATGACCACGTATTGTGTGGCACTTAATAAAATTTTGAAAGATATATTTTCCAGGGTGAAAGCAGCGTTACCAGACCAAAGGGAGGGGACCCACCACGACTTGGCGCCAGGTGACTGGATCGTGGTGAAAGACCAACGCCGGAAACATTGGCACCAGCCCAGGTGGCGAGGACCCTACCAGGTGTTGCTGACCACACCCACAGCAGTGAAGATTGCCGAGAGAGAGACGTGGATTCATGTGTTGCATTGCAGACAAATCAACTACAATGATCCTACCAGACAAGTGGAGACCACTGACCCAGCGACCAGCAGGCCCCTGAGGAATTTACCATGCCGACTGGGAGAAACTTCTCGTCACAGCCGTATTTGGATTTTGCACGGCTGCTATGGTATGGCTGGTGGTAGGCGGAAAAGTCCAACGACAGGACAATAGCCGCTCCCTGGAGTGCACAAACTCGCCTAGTACACCCACATACATTCCTCCACACACCAGCATGACCCCGGGGACCTTTCTGAGAGGGCCCCCGGATAACCCACAGAGACGCAAGGTACGTTATGCTCCAGTGATTAACATTCAAGTGCCCAAGAGAACGCTGTGCCTCAGGTGACTGCACCATATATACTTTGACTAAAAGAGGACTTTGGGGTACGGTGAATCACGCACTAACACCAATGACATGTGATGAGACAATCTGTTATATTAAAATGAATGCGGATTTTGACAAAGCTGAAGCTCTGTAATGGTGTTCTAAATCAGATAAACCAGCAAGATGTGTGGATGAGCCGGACTGTATTCCCCCAGGACTTAAGGACCGGCCCGGGTGCCCCCCCCCCCCCCCCCCACATGGCCTCCACAGGCTCCAGACAATCCACAGGGACTATTATCTTTAACAAGTGACTCCGGACACCCCAACATGGCTCTGGACTTTGTCAAGGACTTTGTAGCAGATCTTCCCTGTCTCTCACTCCCCTGTTCCTCCCTCTCCCATACCACTCGTAAAGATTGATGAAAGCGACTCCAAGCTCCCTTTCTTGGATGGCATGTGACTGTTGTGTTTAGGGTTCAAAAGTCACATGAAAGAATGTTTTACCTCTGTGACTTCTTCCTTTCTCTGTTTCTGTGGAAATGTGGGAGAAAGGAAGAACTGTTTCTAATTTTATAGCCTACACATGTTATGCATCACTACACGTTAGAAGACAGGCATTTAACCTTTTGTAACCCTAGAGCATAGATACTAAATTAGGCCTTTAGATAAGGCAGACAGCCTACTCTTGTTTTTCCATGATGACAAGGATTTATAAGGAAGTAGAGTGAAATGTATATAAACTGTGTTACTTTGCACATGGGGTTAGAGTTATCCTAAGGAGACACTTGTCTGTGTATTCTGGGTGCTCTCTTCATCTGAATAAACTGACAAACTTATCGCTGCCTAGTGGAATACTTTGATTTCTTTATTAAACAGAAGAATTTCCACGACACAAACGCAGAAGGTGAAAGACTACATATACCACACAACGGGTCTCTCTAGCTCCAGATCTCTCCATGTTTACAGATGCTCAGCTGTTTACCTTTGACTTTTGATGCATTTTTCGTCACCTCGGTCATCTCTGGGACCTCAGGAGGTGCCCGAGTTGAATGGCGGATTTCCAAGATCGTTATCATTAATGCTGCGTTCCATTTGACCTGGGAAGTCGGAAATTCCGAGGTGTGACGTCACCTCGGGTGTGACGTCATTCCCAGCTCCGACTTTCGACTTCCGAGGTAAATGGAACGCAGCCTTTCACCAACCCCAACCTGAAATTCAAGATGGCTGCTCCACGCATCAACATAAGTGAAAGCTGTAGTTATATAATGTTTATTAGCACTTCTGTCTTATTTGTCTCTCATTAAATCAGTCGTACACACAGAACTGTCCAACTTCTATCTGTGGACATGTTGCTACGGTGTTTGTATGCGCAAAATACCGCATAGTGTGTTGTTATCAACTGGTATTGCTAACAATGGCTAACCTGGCTAGCACTGGTAGGCTATTGCTAACAATGAGATCAGCTAGGTTTTCCGACTTCTTGTACTGGAACGCGGTCAACTCGGGTGTGAAGTCATTCCCAGCTCCGTCTTCTGAGGTAAATGGAACGCAGCCTTTTAACTCGTCACCATCTCATCACCCGGGTGTCACGTTCAAATCCTTTTTTCTTCTCGTAAATCAGAAATATTCCGACTTCCAAGATCATTTGAATACACCATAAGACAGTGCCCACCCGCCGCAGGTTTGAGACGGCAGGACTAAACCATTTCCTGCTGGGGGGCGGGGGATAAAGAGGCTCTCTGGATGTTTACTTTTTGCCAAAAATAAGAAAAGAAAAAGAAACCGTTAAGTTTTATTATTACATTCTAAATAAAATATTCTATGAATGATGATAGGTTGAAAAAAATTTACCTAATGTTCTAATAATTTTTTAGGACCCCTGTCAGTTAGCGGCCCTTAGAATCATCCTAACCTTTCCCCCCCATATGGCGCCCCTGTCCTCACCCTTTTCCCCCAATCAAGGAGTATGGATTTTGGGATGTTCGAAGCCCTTGGCTAAAATCTAAGTTTAGGACTCAGGCCTGTCTCCGATTGATACTCTTCTATTGCTCCTCTCATTTCTTCCCCCCTCCACAGATGAAGTTTTCCTCCCTTGCTACCTGTGTGCTGCTCACCTTTCTTTATTTTGTTTATTCCCATCACTTCCCTCTTCTTTCCCTTAACTTGCTGTGTGGGTGCAATATTTTCTGTAATTGATTTAAGATGGGAGCTGCTGCTACAATTTGGCCTGTATTTATGTACATATTTAGGTGTTTATTCACCTTAATAACAATTAATAATAGCGTATTCTTTTTTTAGCATCTTTATTCATAAAATGTTTTCTCTTTGCTGTTTTTTTTATTTACAAGTAGTGTCCCACTTTATCTAACACTGCCAGGTTAAGGGACAGAACTGTAAATATGATTTTCATAAAATCTGATAGGAATATATACTAATTTTAATTATATTTTAATACCTTGCCAAAAGTGATTCATTTTAAGACTATAAGCTAGATTTTTACATAATAATTGAAGAATGTCAGCCTTATCATTCTAAAACAATATTTCATTTGTCAGCATGCTTACAATGAACCTTCTTGTGCCAGGCAGTTTGAAAATTAACAACACGCCCACAACTATGATGGCACACCAATAAAAACCTTTATTATTTAATGTGAAGTAGATGTTGAGCAATAACACAATAACAATTGTTGCACTTGGCTTGCAAAATTGACACTGTAAAGCTTAAGTGTCCCACTCAACCTGATGTCCCACTCAACCTGAATCCACCCTAGCGTATAGGCTAAAACTATAAAACTACTAGAGTTAGAGTCTAAAGTATTTCCTATAGGAAAATAAAACATATTTTAATTAATTAAAATACTTTTTATTTTGGGTATTCTATATAAAATAACAGTCTATATACCTGATCACTGCAAATGCAATCAATATGCTCCCAGAGGAGAGAAGTATTGATTCACACTTGGGTACCAACGCCAAATGGCGTTGAACGTGGCAGTCTTTGAGGTTAAAAAAAAAATCAAGAAAAACTAATCTAACTCAGTTTTCTAAGTTGAATTTTTGAATTATAACAACATAGGCATTTGCAGTATAACTATTTAGGAAAAGTCAGGGCAGGACAGAATGCCATAAACACAGATTAAATCATTCTAAATTTAAAATCACAATGCCAATTGGCGTCACCCTTGGCGGTTCTAATGTTAACAGAGCAACAGGCCGAGATCTGGGTCAGTCTGGTGTGGTCGTCACCTCATCTTGTCCTGGAGTTCTGCCTTTTTTGAGATCTTGGAAGGAGTTCACCGAATGTTTTGCTGTCAAGACACGCTTCGAGTGAAAAGCCTAGAGGGGACACGGGGAGGTCATTCCGGAAGCCGCCTGACATCGCAGTTTTTCTCTTTCTCAGCCCTCGCGGGATGGTGGTTGTGTGATGTCATGGACCAGATTGATCCTGTTCTCACCTTAATGAGAAAAAACAGCAGATGGTTTGGATCTGTCTGGGGCCCTTGGGGGTAGGGGGAACCTCTGCACTTTCTCTGAAACGGCTCCCCGGGGAAATGGAGGCTTGTCGGGAGTGTGGCCATGCTATTTGAGCCTGGACGATTTGGCCCTTACCCGTATTTAGAGCTTTCTTGGCTGCTCTTCTCCATGAGTCTCGTGTGTGGAAAATAGAGGGACAATCAATTGATGCAGACACGCCTCCATTTTGTGGCAGTCACGTTTTTGCGAAATACTCAATTTCATTCACAGCATCCTTTATTAGGTCCTCACACCACAATGAATCAAAGACACAGCAAGATTCAAATTATGAGTCATGGATGTTTGAATTTCCTTACCAAAAAACATATTTGTGATACCTATGCATGACTTACTCAAGGAGGAGTGTGTTGTGAGCATTCTGGGTAATGTTAAATATTTAGGTAATTTATGGGTTCTTGAAAATGAGCTCATGCTGTATGTGGCATGAGAAATGAGATCACACTGTACTTTAAATAAACGTTTAAGATCCAGGCACAGGCATGTTCCAGTAGCCTTTTAATTAGGCCTTCACATGTACCTACTTGCTTTAATCATGCGCCCATTCTTGGCAATATTGTACAAACCCCAATTCCAAAAAAGTTGGGACAGTATGTAAAATGCACATAAAAGGAGTGATTTGTAAATTCTCTTTTACATACAGTTGAAGTCAGAAGTTTACATACACTTAGGTTGAAGTCATTAAAACTAATTTTTAACCACTCCACAGATTTCATCTTACCAAACTATAGTGTTGGCAAGTCAGTTAGGGCATCTACTTTGTGCATGACACAAGTAATTTTTCAAACAATTGTTTACAGACTGATTATTTCACTGTTAATTCACTATATCTCTATTCCAGTGGGTCAGAAGTTTACATACACTAAGTTGACTGTGCCTTTACATTTTTAATATTTGGTTGCATATCCTTTGAATGCCATGACTTCCTGATGTCTGTGACCCAACAACATCAAAAGACTCTTGATATCTTATTTTCTGGTACTCTTACAAGCGATACTATAATGACTCTGCATTTGAATGGATCTCTATGGGAATTGGGGGGTGGGACTAGATTTAGCTGTAAATTACACTGGAACAGTATGGAAACATATGGTTGGCTAAATGGTTCTAAATCATAAAGGGTCTGACATATCAAACAAGCCTTAAATCATCACTCTGCTGCCAGAAATACAGTAGATATGGAATTATGGATGGATAACTTTACCCTTTATCTTCTTTATCCGATATCCTTTATCTTCTCCTGACTTATTTTTCCAAAGAGTTCAAGAGGAAAATTTGTCAGGAGAAACAACCCTTAAAGTGATTCATCCATATCTACTGCATATCTGGCAGCAGAGTGATGATTTAAGGCTTGTTTGATATGTCAGACCCTTGATGACTTACAGCCATTTTACCAATCATGTATTCCATACTGTCCCAGCATAATTTACAGCTAAATCTAGTCCCACCATACTAACTAAAAATGGGTAACTTGAATTAATAATTAAGTTAATTACCAATAAAATTACACATAATTATCTTAGCAAAATCACAATATTATGTACTCAGTCGATACCAAATTAATATAAATTATTCAGCTAAAAGGTGAAGGCATTTGGGGAACCCTGCGATTAGCATTGGCTGATTCAGTTCACCACAAGAGCAACATTAATACAGGCAATCTTGGAAAATGTAATAGTTTATTGAACACAAAGTACCAAACAGAGCAAAGCACGATTCATTACTATAATGTACAACATAGAGTTCAATAGGAAAATTTGTCAGGAGAAACAACCCTTAAAGTGATCCATCCATATCTATTGCATATCTGGCAGCAAAGTGATGGCTTGAGGCTTGTTTGATACCTCAGACCCTTGATGACTTAGAGCCATTTTACCAACCATGTATTCCATACTGTTCCAGCATAATTTACAGCTAAATCTAGTCCCACCCCCGAATTCCCATAGAGATCCATTCAAATGCAGAGACGTTATAGTATCGCTTGTAAGAGTACCAGAAAATAAGATATCAAGAGTCTTTTGATGTTGTTCGGTCACAGACATCAGGAAGTCATGGCATGCAAACATATGCGACCAAATATTAAAAATGATTACTTTATTCGATATATAAATGCAGGGGTACCAATAATTGTGGCCAACGTGGTTTTGTTAAAAATAATTATATCTTGATGAGATTTAAGGTTGGATTTTTCTAATTTTTTCAGTGTGAGATTAAGCTAATTCACCAAACGGTGAATTTTTTATAACCCTTTTTACCCATCTTTACCAGGAGTACTAACAAATTTGACCACGTCTGTATGTAAAAGAGAATTTACAAATCACTGCTTTCTGCTTTTTTGTGCATTTTACATACTGTCCCAACCTTTTTTTGGAATTGGGGTTTGTACATTGTAATATTAATTTAATTCAAAAGCTACCTGATTTCAGCCACCTAGTTACCTAACGTAGCTTCCTGCATAGCTAGAGGTAACGTAGCCTAAATTACTTACACGTCCAACAGAACATACTAACTACGTGTCACTTTTCATTCCCTTGCTAAACTTCAACTGTCACCATTAAGGAAAATCTTGACTGCTTCTTGAACATGCCCTGCAGGCTTGTTGCTTCGCTGCACCTCCTCCTCTTCACTTCCGCCATTGCAGTAGCTACACTGCCTGGCCAAAAAAAAGTCGCACACTCTAATATTTCGTTGGACCGCCTTTAGCTTTGATTACGGTGCACATTCGTCGTGGAATTGTTTTGACAACCTTATGCAATGTCACAACATTTATTTTGGTCCAGAGTTGCATTAATCTTTGGCAGAGATCTTGTATTGATGATGGGAGAGTCGAACCACTCCGTAAAGTCTTCTCCAGCACATCCCTATCACTTTCAATGGGGTTAAGGTCAGGACTCTGGTGGCCAATTCATGTGTGAAAATTATTCCTCATGCTCCCTGAACCACTCTTTCACAATTTGAGCCCGATGAATCTTGGCATTGTCGTCCTGGAATATGCCCATTGATGAGATAACCTGGTCATTCAATACATTCAGGTACTCAGATGACTTCATTTTATTGCTGCATAACGTTGCTGAGCCTAGACCTGACCAATTGAAGCAACCCCAGATCATAACACTGCATCCAGAGGCTTGTACAGTGGGCACTATGCATGATGGTTGCAATGGCGAGGCAGTGTATATGCCCAAATATCATACACTTAGAAGTAACGCTAACATTACTTTTGACTCAACATAATTATGTTATGAAACAAAATCTTAAAACCGTAACAGGATAGCAAACATGCTCATGACTAATGCTACTGTTCGATGCTGAAAGTATTGATAAACATATTTTTGACATTTCAGCATTTTAGCTGCGTTATTGCCATAACATTCACATGTTTATGAGTGCTTGTGTAACATTTCACACCTGAAAATAAAAATATCAAAACCAGGGAGCTGGGCCGGGATATCAGCGGTTTCTTTTACATTAGCCACTGCTTATTTTAGGTTACCTGCCGCGACCAAGGCCGCAACTCCTTCATTAGAAAGCAGGGAGAGCTTTTACCATGGCCGTGTCTAATGACCATCAGCAAAATTACCATCAGCAAGACAATCGGACAGGGCAGATTTTCCTGTAGTCGTGGACTCCACCTTTTCGCTCCAATGCGCTTATGTTGGTTGCAAAAAATACAGTGGCAGCTCCCTGGTTTCGGCTATTTTGGGCTTCATGCGCCAGTGTACACAAGCCATAGAACATGAATGGCTGACGTCATCATCACTTTGTCCCAATTTTGGACACCCATAGTTTATGGGTGTAACGCACCACAGCCTCCATCATACTTTTCCTAGGCCTCCTTCAGACAAATAGTGGAGGGTTGCCCAACATAATTATTGGCAACCCTGGAAAATATGAGCAATAAAGGCTATAAAATTGTTTTTGTCATTTATCAGCATGACCTTACACTCAAAATATGAGAAACATCTCATTTTTAATTTAGGAAAAAATATTTCTTCATAATCTTTTTCTCTATTCCCATTCATATCTTACTTTTTCTAAGTACACCTGAGTCTTTAGGAACTATTATGTGGTCATTCTCAGCTTCTTGTTTCACTGGGGTATAAATATGAGGTGATGTGCAGGCTAAAACCCCTTGTCATCCATCAAAATGGGGAAAATCCAAGAACACACAATTGAAATTAAAAAAAGGTTGCTGACCATCATAATTTGGGCAATGGCAATATCTAAATAATTTCATGTCTGAAACAGCCTATTTCCACTATTATATTTAAGAAGTTTAAAGCAACTGGAGCTGTGATGAACCTGCCTCAAAGAAGACAAGTTTAGTTTCCCCCCACACAGTGAGTAGGATGGTTTGAGAGGAAACGATTTCTCCAAGGATTTTCCACAGTTGGGAGTATTGCAAATGTTTGTTGCATCCTGGGGTCACCAAGTCTGCAAAAGTACAATTTGACGCCACCAAACCTCAGCTGTCATCATGCCACAAACGTAAGCGCCTGGAGTTTGATAAATGTCACTGAACTGGATGCTACGGTCAGACGGGATGAAAATTTAGTTTTTTGGCAATTAAAAACCATTAAGTTATAATAAATAATAAGTAAAAGTGGGTCATGGTTGGATCTTCTGGCAGGACAATGATCCAAAGCATACCTCAAAATCTACACAAAAAGGTTCACTGACCACAGAATCAAGGTTTTGCAATGACCATCCCAGTCCCCTGACCTGAACCCCATTGTAAGCCTGTGAGGTGAGCTGAAGAGGACAGTCCACAAGCAAGGAACAAGGACTCCCTTGCTATGTGTTCTCCAATATCATCAAACATTACAGGAAAAGACTCTATTCTATTATCTTGGCAAAGGGAGTGTGCAAAAAGTACTAATACAGGGATGCCAATAATTGTGACACACATCTTGAATTTTATTATTGAAATATTATCTTGAATATGTGATTAGCATAAGCAGTGTTTCCGCTACCATATAGATTATTGGGCGGGCCGCCCACCAATGTCCATGAACCCCTCCCCGCCCGCCGCCATATTTCTATTTAAACCGATGCTACCCAAATTATATGTCAGTTAGATTTTCGTCACACGCGCAAGCAGACGCCAACGTTATTACTTTTGAGAGTAGATCAGGGAACATTTTTCCCATGTCTATATCACCTCACACAATTGTCAAAGCCGACACCACATCAGCACTTTTAAACACGAGCCTACGACAATCACAGTGAGAATAGGAGACTATAAAAGTAAATGGTTATAAAATAATAATTGGTTGGACTTTTTTGATTGGATTTTTATTAAGCTGAGATGTCATTGATATTTGAATTAGGCTAATGTATTACATGTCCAGTCATCTTCAAGCTAAACCTGAGACAATTTGAAATATTCAGTATAACTGAAATAAATATGTAACCTTAAATAATGTAGGCTAATGTAGCAATAGAATCGCGCTCATGCAGCAGGTAAATACATGGGGGGCCAGTGAAATACCGAATGGGAGGACATTGAATTTGTATGCCCAACCTCGGAATGCAAAACGCAGGATACGACGATGCTCCACACAGGGATGTGGAAGTATGCGTCTCTTAAGTCCACAGCCATGAACCAATCCCCTGGTCTCATGGTGTGTATGACATCCGATGTCTGCAGCATCCAGAAAGTGTATCGTTTTAGATACGCATTCAGGTCCCTCAGATCCAGAATTGGTCGGAGGAGTCTTTTTTCGGTATTAAAAAATAGGTTGAAAAAGCCACTGAGCCGATCAGAGGGAGGCACCAGTGACACAGCACCCTTTTTTAGGAGGCCAGTCTCAGCGATACTGTCCCACCATCGGCCCCATGACCTCCTGCCTGTTTGGGGCCCTGTCTGGGGGGTTTGGGGGGGCGACGGTTAGCCTGCTGTCCCCTATCCTGACCGCCAGATGGATCCATAGGGTTGCGTCGTGAGTCAGATGCAGCTACAAGGGCGGACGGACGACGAGGGGTTCCCCTCCTATACGAGGGCTGTGCGTCACCTCTAGCCATAGGCTGGGACCAAGGAACAAAAGAATACTGAGCGGGGGGCATCTGCCGCTCCCTGTATCTTAACGCCTCCACAGAACGAGGACATCACTCGGCCCAGTTCACATGTCATAAATGCGAATGCCTGCAGAGATGCGTCTGCGACTGCGCGAGTAATACACTTGCGTTTGGGGGCAACCTCTAAGGGCCCTCAGTGGCGGTAATACACTTGCGTTTGGGGGCAACCTCTAAGGGCCCTCAGTGGCGGTAATACACTTGCGTTTGGGGGCAACCTCTAAGGGCCCTCAGTGGCGGTAATACACTTGCGTTGGGGGGCAACCTCTTCCGCGGATGGTTCTCTGCCCGAGGGGGGCATGTGGGACATGAACGCATCCAATCGGGCCTGCTTGTTCTCCAGCGACATACCCATACAGTATGGGTAGGGGTCTGAGAACGCCTCCTGCAGGTGCGCTAGGCCGAGGCCATATCCATGGCTCCCCCACATTCTGTGCACAAGGCGCTCATGCCTTAGCAGGATAAAGAGCACCTGAGGACGCAAAACGTGTCGGGCGGTCTTGAGTAGGGGAAGCCAGGGCAGGGAGTGTAGCGCACACGCTACTCTGCCACACAGATGTAGTGTCCGCATTCACCGATTGGTGAATTACTGGGGCGCGATCACAGCTAGGACAGACTTAGAATCAATCACCGGAGCCCTCAGCTTGCAGATTATAGGAAACCAAATCTCACTTGGGTACACCTATGCCCAGGATAGATCTGGAATCTGAAAATACAGAAGGATACAAACCTGTACTTGCTGTATACAAACCTGTTCACCACATAGAATATGTTTTGCTGGAGTGAACAAAATAAACACGGCAGCACCGTGTGCCTAACCGCAAACGATATATGCTAAAGGTAAACAACCGCAAACTTTAGCGCTAGCAAAATATCCAAACAATGATACCTGTATATAAATAGCAACGCTACCAGTGGATACCGCATGTGAGTGCTTATCACTGGATGATAAGAATCGTAGTTCTGACCGAAGTCACAAGGCGTAGGGAATTAGCACAAGATAAAAACATCTTTACTCTGCATCGGCGAGAACAAGAAGAGACTTCCGCATTGACGTGCCTCCCTTTATAGGGAGGAATTACGTCACTACATGGAGGTCATGTCCATGACAAATGTTGGTATAAGAGTCTCAATGCATCTGGCACCGAGAAGGTTCATTCATGGTTGACGACCCTAATGGTCGGAGGAATGAAATAGAACTATGTTCACCCCACCTGGTTCTGCCTACCAATCCAACTATTCTGGAAAGGCATCGTACGCAAACTATCCACCGTTCTGGATCACAGCATTTCACTCTCATCCCTATGCCTGCTTGGAGACTTGACATCAATTGAACTGCCACCTAATCATCAACAACCCATTTTGATCGCCTTAACTATCGCCAGAAAAACAATACATCTCAACTGGAAAAGCAGAGAAAAAGTCAATACTATATCCCAGTGGTTAAACTTGTTGATAGAACACATCTCAATGGAAAAAATAACACCACTCTCTAAAAAAAATCATTCAATGAAATCTGGATATCCTACATCTCTGCAAGTGAGCTAATTTTCAGTAATTCCACTATCTCCATAATTTCACACCCAAACATGTCACGGTTTTGCAGGTTGCCGTTCCTTCTCTGCGGGGGTTTCTTTCCAGCTTCGGGACGGCGTCCTGTCCGTGTTTTTCCGCTGCCGGGCGCTTATTGTTCTCACCTGTTTCAGGTGTTCTGCTGGCTATTTAAGCACTGTGCCTTCCGGTCTCTGTGCATTTGTGTCACTATTGCCACTTCACAAAGCCGGTAAAGGTATAGGACTTGGGAGACGTACGTTCCTTGTTGTTTTAAATAAGCAAAGCAGTAAAACTCCTGTTAGAATTGAGTTAGGTTTTGATCTTAGTTCTCCATTTATTTTCCTTCCTCTTTGAAAACCTTTGTTTACCTCTCTTTCATTTGCCTCTTTTATTTAGCTATTTGTATCTAATTGAGCTAGAGGTAAATTCTTTCTTCTTTTACTTTTTGCTGCTCGAGTCTACAAGCTTAGCCCATTTTTCCGGGTCGCTATTTTTTTGCTTCGCTTCTGTTTGCCTCTTTATTTAAGCTCTTCAATAGTTTACTGAGCTAGAGACAAGTTCCTATTCCTTTCTCTAGTTTCTGCTCGAGTCTGCGAGCCTCTCGCCCACTTCTCTGGGTTGCTATTATCTGGCTTCACACCAGGAGTTTTTTTATTCCCGTTTGTTTATTTTCTCTGCTCCGTTCGCGGACATTCCTTCCCTATTATTATAGTGGTGCCCACGTCTTGTGGGTCACTTTCTGATCCCCTTCACAATTGCGACTGGTCCTCCGAACCCGACACCTTACAAAACACAAGAACTTCCGCAAATGTTTCTGAATGCACTCAACCATACCATACCAGAGAAAATTACAATAATAATAATAATAATAATAATAAAGATAGTCAGTATCAGCAGTTCTCAGTTTATATAATAACATCAGCCAAATCCCTGTCTCATGTCTGTGTTTGTCCTTATAATACACCAGATAATACACCAAGGGCCCTATCTTGGCGATCTTGGCGCTTAGTCTAAGTGCATGGCGTAAAGTCAATTTTGGGCGTGTCCAAGTCCACTTTTGCTATTTTAACGGCGTGTTTTTTGGGCACTAAGCACGGCGCAAGGTGCAACTGGGCTGCACCTAGTCTCTTCATTAATTATAGGTGTGTCTTGGGCGTGACATGCAATAAACCAATCAAAATGTCATATCCCATTCCCTTTAAAAGCCTGCTTTTCCACCTTGGCGGATTGCTTGATGGCGAAACAGACATGCTCGTGCGTGTTTAGTGTGATCAAGGAATAGGCTATATGGATCACTAGTAGCCTATGACAAATATTATTCAGACAAACCATTATGAGTTCCCGGTAATTCCTGACAGTGCTGTTTACAAAATATATACAGGTAAATTTCGTTCCTGCAACAGCTGAGAATAAGCTATCAATGGCTTCAGTCTCACCTTAGAAAACGCCAAATTAGCCTGCTTGTTCAGCGAATTTCGTTTGATTATGCAATGAAAGTGTCAAACATCAATTCCATGAGGCTGTTCTCATGGAGTTCTCGAAGTTCAAGCTTCATCCAAAGTTCATTAGGCTACCTGCATAGTAGGCTAATATTGATTAATAACATACATACCGTTATTTTGCCTTAATGATGACACTAAATACAATGAAGCTGTCAGGTTCGCAACCCATATGTTCACGCATATTTCCCCTTGTTTAATAATGTCCTGTTTATGGAAATGTGACCAACCTGTTTTACTCGTAGCGTAATCCTTTAAAACAATCCACTTTCCCAGGAAGACCGTGAAACGTGCGACTTACAGCAGGGGAAACAGAGAACATGCAGCGCACATGCAGATAATGGTATTAAAATTAATTGTGAATTAATTGTGTAACGTGCTGCAAATTTGTTTTAGTTTATAATTAGACGCTTAGTTCTCTTTAAAATCGTTTTGTTCAGTTATGGAATAACAGGTGAAATCAGCTGGGTTTTAAAGGTGAGAGTATGGAAAGATGGTCACTGTAATTTAAAAAATATGAAGGACGAAGAATAGCTAAGGTTACAATTTAGTTAACATGGTGACATTTATCTCCATTTTTTAACCATAGGCTATCGAAAAAAACCTTTTGCACAGCGAATCCGCTGTAGCCTAGGCTATTTGAAAAACAATAAATGCAATATTCACTGGACAAGGTTTTGAACTTTTTAGAGTCACAAACCATTCTATTTACTTACAGGCTGTATTCATAGATAAACAGTTGTATTGCTGTATTGTAATGACATCTGAAGCGCATTTTCAGAACTCAAATGTCCGTCTATTGCCGTGCGCGAGTTCTCCATTGAATGACAATTCACGCATTAGGTGTAAATGACAATTTGCGCATTAGGCTTGATATAGGTGTTATCAGCTGCTTTTTAATGGATAGCCATTGTCCCGTACCATCGCACATCGCCTAGATGTTGATGGAGTGGGCTGAGAGCAATCTAATGTGGCATCGTTTCCCTTCGCTGAGGGAAAGGTAGGCTATGGACCCTTTTATTATTATGTATTTTTTGATATAGCCTACACAATAATACTATTTCACATTGTAATCTTGATATTTTAATCATGCTTGTGCGCGCCCCTGTGTGTAACAGACAGGAGGGTACGTGCATTGTGCACCCGCCTTTGTAGACGTACTTATATGCGCCGTTAAAATAACATGTATACAACTGCGACATGACTTTAGACCAGGTTAATGGTGGTTCTAGCGCAAGCGCTTTCTGCTGGCTCAAGATAGCAACACACCAAAAAGAATCCTGGCCACTCCTCATCTTAAGACCAACACACCCAGTTCACTTTCAACCGGCGCAAGAGTACATGCTACTTAAACGACGAGAGCGTTAGGCGTTATAATGAACCTACCGCTGGGTGTAAGATAGCAAAGACACTTGCGTTTGGGTTAGCGCCGCTTTGCGCCGGGTGTAAGATAGGGCCCCAAATGTATTAAGAGGCGCAATTTCGCCAAAATAAAACAGACAGTTCAAGTGAAATACAGTAGGTATGCGCCTTTTGTAGTCATTTTTTGTGAAGTGTAGTTTGCTATGTTGAACAGTCACGTCAATATCACCCGACGTCGCACCATGATGCAAGGTAGAGAAAGCGGTTTGAATTCCACAGTTACGCTAGATTCCTTGTAAATCTTTCCTACCATCCTTGCCTTGACCCCCGTAACGTTTAAAAAAAATAAAAAAGGAGCTATTTTTTGACAATCCTAATACAGCCATAGAAATCAGAGGGGGTAAATTCGTTCCCTGTAAGCATTTGCAACAGTCACTCAGCCTCCAGTTGACTGGTTTGTTACAAAATACACTACAGTATGACCATTAATGTACAATTCTTTCCAAAAACTTCAGGGTATTCTTTAATACATTTCCAGGTATGGAAAACATACTTCCAAATTACATAACTTTCCCAGCTTTTTCATGACTGTGGGGACCCTGTCATTCATTCAGATTGGTTGCATCTGATCATCATGAGTTCCTCAAATGTTTTGTCAGATAAGTTGCATCGATCTGGCCTGAATATCTTCCTTGCCACACAAAAGACCCGCTTAACAGGGGCAGAGGACGCAGGTATAGCAAGGTACTTATATGCCAGTTGGGTCAAGTGAGGGAAGCTTTGGTTTTCTTTCCAGTACCCTAGTGGTAAATCATCATCACATAGGCACGGCAAACTCAAGTATGTCGGGACCTCTACGGAGACTTCATCTAGTCCCACTCCCCAATTCCCATAGAGATCCATTCAAATGCAGAGATTATAGTATCACTTGTAAGAATACCTGAAAATAAGATATAAAAAGTATTTTGATATTGTTGGGTCACAGACATCAGGAAGTCATGATATTTAAAGGATATGCAACCAAATATTAAATATGATAACTTTATTAAAGTTTATGTTAATTTGTCCAATTACCTTTGGTCCCCTAAAATGGGTATGTATAAAAATGGCTACAATTGCTACAACGCTGACCCGATATGGATGTAAAAACACTCAAATTAAAGCTGAAAGTCTGCACTTTAATGTCATAGTCACTGTTCCATTTCAAATCCAATGTGCTGGAGTACAGAGCCAAAACAACAAAAATTGTGTCACTGTCCAAATACTTATGGACCTGACTGTATGTACAGGACAGCAGGCATTCGTCTCCAGCTCAGCTGCCAGGAAATTATAGAAGTTTGTTAAAATCTGGTGGGATGAAAGCAATTTAATGGGGCATTCCCCTTCGCTGAGGGACAGGTATGTAGTCTTTGACCGATGGACCCTTTTATTATTATGCATTTTTTGATATAGCCTACACAATAATAATATTTCACATTGTAATCTTGATATTCAAGATTCATTGTAGTCATGCTTGTGTGTGCCCCTGTGTGTAACAGACAGGAGGGTGTATGCACATTCTGCACAAGCCTATGTAGATGCACTCACCGTTAAAATAACATGTAAACAACTGCAACATGACTTTAGACCAGGTTTGTGGTGGTTTTAGCGCAAGCGCTTTCTGCTGGCTCAAGATAGCAATACTCCATTATCCTGGCCACACCTCACACCTCATCTTACCCGCCCAGTTCACCTGCTATGGGCGCAAGATCACTTGGTATTTAAACGACGTGAGTGCTGGGCGCTATAATGACCCCTGTGCCGGGTGTAAGATAGCAAAGGCACTGCGTTTGGGTTAGCGCCGCTTAGCACCGGGTGTAAGATAGGGCCCCCTGTGTTACAGAGAGAGGTTTTGATCTTCCTAATTTTGGTAGATGGCAATTTTCAAGACAATATCCTTTTCTGCTACTGCCAATATTTTAAGGATGACTCAAAAAACAATGTTTGTGCAAGATTTAAATTTTTATTTTTTTTACAATGAAAACATTTTTTCAGACAAAAACTGGAATTTCGCCATCCCCATGCTTCCTGCAAGTCGCGGATTGAAAAAAATGTCTGGACACAGTTAACAGTGGAGGTTTGTTTTGGGAAGGCATAGCAGGTTAAGTTTGTGTCATCAGTGTGTTTAGATGGAGCTGGGAGAATGTGTTGTGTCTGTGTGGTTTATGACCTCACCAGGATTCTCCTCTGGTGCAATCTCAGAGCACACAGCACATTACAAACAAATGCATCTTCCCTCAGACAGCTCTGGACTAAATCACCCAGAACACTTTTCATATAAAAGCAGTCTCTAGTATCAGTGCTACAAAGTCAGCTATATATTTACAATAGTGGATGAATATTATCTAAGATTCTGCAGTAGTGAAATGCAGTTGTCCTCATCTCACCTGAAGTAGGGTGGACTTAAATCAGTGTTCACTCTGAATGATATTGTAGCAACAATATCTCAGAGTTGGAAAGAGGTCGGCTAGCAACCACACGTCTAATACTCAACCACACACCTCTAATGGAGCACCCTTTTAAAACCAAGAATCAGACCTGCTTGTGCTGCGCACTGCTTTGTTGCCCTTTGCTTTTCTGCTTTCCGTTAAATTTGCGACCAAGCCTTTGCCTGCAGCTCATTCTGCCGTGCGCTGCTGCTGCCCTATCCCTGGCTTGCCCTTTTTCTCCTGCACATATGCCTCTCAGAAAGGTTTTGCATGGTTGTTCATTGCCTGTGCTGCTGTTGCATGTTCTGCACGGCATCCCATGCTTATGTCAAGGCTGAGGTCTTTGGAGTTTACTAGAAGCGGATTCTTGTCGTGTAAAGCTAAGTGACGCCAAAATCAACAGCATCATTTAAAACGTTGGGACCAGCAGTGTAATCCGGACTTTATTAACTTCCTCACTCGGTTGTTTCAAGATGTTATCATTTGTTAGCACCCAAATAAGCCTATCTCACTGATTAGAACTCACTGATTAGATGGACCCAAAACAGTGACTGAACAAGATGTGCATTTCCAGTTAGTACTCACTTTTTTGTACAATTCTCAAGATGTTTTCTGTTTTAACATGGGATTTCCACAATTTACCAATTAATTAACAATAGAGAAATTGTTCTGAACATCACTGGTCAACTTTGGGAAGAAAAAATATTTGTATACTGTCGGGTATATAGCTTTGAGATTACAGCCTCCGATAGAGAATGTATAATGTGATATGGCAGACTTGCTCATAGTCCATTCATTAGTACTCGGTTATCAAGAGGCCTGCTCTGCTGACCTGACCGAGGATCTGCATTTCTCTCTGCCTCCTAGTCCACAGGCACAAAGGCAATTAAGTCACGCTGAGGCGCTGGCTTATCTATGATATAAATCTTAAAGTGGTCAGGGTGTCTTGTCTCCTTTTGAGGAGAAACACCAGAACACAAAGATATTCACGGAATCCAGGGCCTCGCGTGGCCAGAGAATACCGCATGGTCTCCTTTTTCATTTTAAATGTTGAATGCAAATCTTTTACATTCAATTGAAATCATCAATTGAAAGTCTTAAGGTTGATGTAGGTAATGGTCTTCTCACATGGAGGTCATATTTTTCCCAAATTGAAGATTACACAAACTGCACAGATTTAATGATTGTACTAAAATGATTCAACTTCTGTTGTTAAAAGCAGGAGCAAACGTCCCTTTCTGATGAAGTACTCAATAGTTGAGTGAAATCACCTGCTAGAATGCCGATGTTTGGACTCAATATAAAGAGGTTAACCCTGTTTCCTGATTGGTGAGTGACTGAGCTGTGCTACTGAACTGTGCTGTAGAAAAGTTTGGTGGTGATCGTTTTGTGCTGGCAAATTTGCGATTGTTCTCAAAAACAAAACAAAACAAAACAAAATATATAGTTCGCGAACTGTAATCCACCTGCTGTTAGGCTACAAACTAACGTTAGGTAAGACGAATTTGCTGCTGAGCAGGCTTTTACCAGGCCAGCAGTGTTAGGCTAGGTAAGGTTAGGTAAAGCAAAACAAAGTGGCTGCCGAGCCGGCTTCTACGGAACCAGTAGTATTGATCCTGAGTTGATCCTGCTTCCGACAAATTTTGTATATCTTCTAATACAAGGGTAAGCTATGGCTTCGTTTGACCCCTCAGTCTCTCCTATTCCTCGCTCGGTTTCTCCTTCCTCGCCATATTGGGCTATCTCTTGCCCGGTATGTGACATGTTTATTCCTTCTCCGCCACTAGTGGGAACTTTACTTGTGATAAGTGTAAATTAAATGCTAGGTTGACTGAGAAGATAGCCGATTTGGAATCTCGCATCCGTACCCTACATGAAATTAGAGAAACCGAAAAGTTCATAGAATCCTTCTCAGTTTCAGATGCTCCAGCTAGCCCGTCCCCAACTAATGTTAGAATTCCGAAAATGCCTCCGCAACAAAGTAACAGCAGGTGGATTACAGTTCGCGAACGTAGTCGTAAGCCCCCGGTATTCCACCAACCACCAATTCGGGTTTTAAATAGGTTTTGAAAGAAGCAAATTTAAAAATGCTGGCTAAAGCTAATCGTAAATTTTCTAGCATTGTTATTCACGTCGGCGCAAATGATGTCCGGTTGAAGCAATCAGAGATAACAAAAAGTAATTTTGAATCAGCATGTGAAGTAGCAAAACGGTTGTCTAACACTGTAATTTGCTCTGGCCCCATTCCTTCTAGGCGTGGTGACGAGACTAACGTCACTAAATTGTTGGCTATCTGAGTGGTGTCCCTCTAATAATACCGGCTATATAGATCATTGGCACAATTCAAGTCCCTGACTAATTAGAGCCAAGGCCAGGAAGCAGAATTACTTGTCTGCTTGTTCCCCAGAACCGTCAGCTAGGGTTCACCCTTTAGAAATTGAAACTTTGTCTGTCCCCCGTATACAAAACCATGTCAAATCTGGCAAAAACCGTGAAGTTTGTTTTAATAATCTGATTAAGATTAAAACAAAACACAATCCTATTAGCTCAAGTGATATTGCTACCATGAGAGTTGACTTATTAAATATAAAATCCCTTAATTCCAAGGCAGCTCTTGTGAATGAATTAATCTCAGACTGCTCTCTTGATATACTATGTTTAACTGAAACATGGCTGAAAGTGGATGAGAACTTTACATTAAATGAATCCTCTCCACCTGGGTTCATATATAGCCAAAACCCCCGTCTCTGTCGAAGAGGGGGTGGGGTTGCTGTTATTTATAAATCTGTCTTTCAGTCAATTCCAAAATTAGAGTATGCATTTGATTCATTTGAAGTGTTAGTTATGAACACTCAGCCAGCAGTGGTTGGTAGAAACCGCCCCCTTTTCTGCCTATTTTACTTGTAACTGTCTATAGACCTCCAGGCCCATATGCTGGCTTTATTCATGAATTTGCAGATTTTCTTTCTCATTTAGCTGTAAGTCATGACAAAGTGTTAATATTGGGTGATTTTAACCTGCATTTTGAAAATACAGATGATCCTTTTACCTCATTTACGGTCATTTTGGAATCAATTGGTTTCATTCAAAATGTTTTTGGCCCCACGCATTATCATAGTCATACTTTAGACCTGGTCTTAAGTTTTGGTATTGACATTGTTAATGTTAAAATTCACTCGCATAATCTTATTCTGTCTGACCATTTCCTCATTACTCTGCAGTTAAAATTAGCCCATTCTGTAGCATCTGAACTCAGAACGTATACAGGTCGCACTATCACTACCTCCACTACTGGAAACTTTATTCATGTGCTACCTGATTACCTTGATTTAGATACTTCATCCAGCTCCCTGTCAACCAATGATCTGGCAGAGGAATTAGCTACTGCTCTACGCAAAACCCTTGAAGTAGTTGCTCCGTTAAAAAGCAAAAAAGTAATTGAGAAGAGGCTTGCCCCTTGGTACACCGACCACACGCGGGCTCTTAAACAAAAGTCTCGGCAGCTTGAACGCAAATGGTGTTCTACTAAACTGCAGGTATTCCACTTGGCCTGGAAAGAGAGTCTTAGTGCCTATAAGCATGCTCTCTCCAATGCTAGGTCCTCTTACTTTCCTCTTACTTTTAAATCCCCAATTTCTATTCAGAACAGTTGCTGAACTAACTAATAATCATGCAACAACTAACCCTCAAATTCCAGTCTCATGTAGTAGTATTGATTTTTTGAATTTCTTTAGTGGTAAAATTATTGAAATTAGGGAAAAGATCACACAAGTTAGTGACCATGGTTTTGATGATATAGAACTGCCTCCTAGACACACTGAACGTCTTGAATCGTTTACTCCAATACTTGAGAGCGAACTAATTCAGTTAGTTTCTTCTTCAAAATCATCCACTTGTCTTCTAGACCCCATACCCACAAAGTTATTGAAAGAGATATTGCCTATGCTCATCAAACCAATTCTTCATTTAATTAACTCATCATTGCTATCGGGCCATGTTCCTACATCCTTTAAATTGGCAGAAATCAAGCCACTACTTAAGAAACCAAATTTGGATCCCACTGTCCTGGCCAATTATATACCCATTTCAAACCTCCCATTTTTATCAAAGATTCTTGAGAAATGTGTAGCGCAACAGCTTTCTTCATTTTTACATACTTATAATGTGTATGAGAGGTTTCAATCTGGGTTTAGGAAGCACCATAGCACCGAGACCGCCCTTGCCCTAGTAATGAATGACTTGTTCCTCTCTCTGGACTGTGGCTGTTTCTATTCTTGTTTTACTTGACCTGAGCGCTGCCTTTGATACTATAGACCATCATATTCTCCTCTGCAGGCTAGAAAATTTAATTGGTCTTACCGGGCATGCTCTTATGTGGTTTAAATCTTATCTCTATGATAGATCCCAGTTTGTTAGCGTAAACAGTCAGTCCTCTGAATTTTCTAAGGTGAACTTTGGAGTACCACAAGGATCGGTTTTGGGTCCTCTGCTCTTTTCTCTTTACATGCTCCCGCTTGGGAACATTATAAGCAGACATGGTGTTAACTACCACTGCTACGCAGATGACACACAACTTTATATATCAGTTAAGCCAGGTGAAGTTGACCAGTTGTCTAAACTAGAGACCTGTCTCAAAGATGTAAAGGCCTGGATGACCCAAAATTTCCTCTTATTGAACTCAGATAAGACTGAGATATTAGTATTAGGTCCCAAATCCCTTCGAGATAAATTCTTACAGCTTCCCTTAAATTTAGATTGCTTCTCTGTCTCCGCCAACAAGGTTGTTAAAAACCTTGGTGTAATTATTGATTCAGATCTCTCCTTTCAGCCCCATATTAACAATATCACAAGAATGGCCTTCTTCCACCTGAGGAATATATCTAAATTAAGGAAGGTGTTGTCCCTGGAGGATGCTGAAAAAATGGTTCATGCCTTTGTAACCTCTCGACTAGATTACTGCAATGCATTATTGTCTGGTTGCACTGGCTCAGCCCTGAATCACCTCCAATTTGTACAGAATGCAGCTGCTAGGGTTCTTACTAGAACCAAGAAACGGGAGCATATCAGCCCGGTGCTCAAAACTCTTCATTGGCTGCCTGTCAAATTCAGAATTGACTACAAGATTTTACTTCTAGCGTTTAAAGCTTTAAATGGCTTGGCCCCTGAATATCTGAGTGACTTACTCATTCCTTACTGTCCTCCTAGATTACTTCGCTCTCAAAGTGCTGGCTATTTGAAAATTCCTATTATATCTAAAATTACAATGGGTGGCAGAGCCTTCTCTTACAGAGCTCCTTTTTTATGGAATAATCTTCCCATGTATGTATGGGCTTCAGACACACTTTCTGTCTTGTAGGCTAAAAATGTAAAAAATGGCAGCTAGCTCTTTTCCTCTCTCACCCTGAGCTGCAGATTACTCCGGCCCGTCCCCCTCTCGCCCTGAGTTTGCAGACTGCTCCAGTTATGCCCCTCACCCTGAGTTTGCAGACTGCTTCGGACCTGTCCCTCCTTTGGTTTATCTTCCCGACTTCATGCAACCGGAGTCCCAGATGCATCACCCCGCCCCCTTTGAACTGATGATTGAACTGATTATTGAATTGACTATAACCATTCAGTCCACCTTTAGTCGGGTTCCTTCTGAGATTTCTTCCCACTGGAGAGTTTTTTCTCGCCACTGTTCAGTGTTTTTTATCCCCTACCGGGGAGTTTTTTACCTCATTTTGCTGGTTGGGGGCTAAGGCCTGGTTTTTTTGCTCAATTTTGTAAAAAGCGCTATACAAATAAAATTGAATTGAATTGAATATTTTAATAATAATTTCATGATGCTTAGCCCTGTTTTGAGCAACCTAAGTGAACATTAATTAATAAGTGAATTAGTCAGCTATTGGATAAGCAGTCCTGGTCATGAAAGGAGTCTGACCCCCCTACCCCCTCCTTCCAAACTTACCTCACATCACCCAATCAGGGCTCAGGCCCCCTCAATGCGGGGGCAGAAAGGTATTTATGGTGAAGCCGAAGGAGAAACGTAGCTTTTTCTTACTGGGGCCTTTTTATTGTTTTGTTGGTGAACTAAGTTGGGGGCTGTGGAGTGGGAAAGTTCTGTGAGGGGAGCGCTGCAGAATTCTTGGAGTCTGGTTTGGTAAACTCGTGACCGCTGAGTTTTATAGCTGGCATTTCTTTTATTCATCCTGTGCTGAAATTGGATTATTCTGGCAAGTTCTGGTTGATCTCTCTCTCTCTCTTTTCTGGTAACCTCAATTTAACATCTGGTTTTAATATCTTCCTTTTTGTAAAGTATAAGCAGTGAGCCTACGTTCATTAATGAATGTACGATTCCAATTCATTACTCTAATTGACGAGTTTTTCCTGTAATAAAATTGTTTAATCTAAAGACCTGATTTAGACTTTGTTTTGACCTGTTGGTTGATCCACCAGGTTACTGTTCGACTGACCTATCAATGAATTTGGCGATTTAATCGATGATTGTAATTTTTAATAATAATTGTTCAATTAAATTTATTAAATATAATTAAATGTATGGTTGAGTGAGGGGTTTTAGCACACGATACCGCTTATGTTCAGTATTCAGAGTGCTGGGCATTTTAACAAGGGCGTTGAGTGTTGGAGAACTACTGGATTCAGAAAAAACACATTTTTCCTTAAACTTCACTTCCCCCAACAATAATATATTATCTATGCTTTTTTGAATTTGGTATTTGAGTCTGAATTAGGGGTGTAACGGTATGCTGGTATGACAGTATACCATGATAGTGAAATATGAAATAGTAAGATCAGAAAGTTTATGGGATATCATGATAGTTGATGAATACTCCAATTGTTGCCCAAACGAAATACTAGTGCTGCCACAGTGTTTAAAGTCATTTAATGACACCCTCCTCTTTGAATGAGACAGCAAAGATGCATGCATGATGAAACTCGTTGGTTGTGTGTTGCACAAAGATTTATTTGACAAGCAAGCAACATCATGCTGAAAATCCATTTATTAATTTTTTTTATTCTTTATTTATACATGGAATTCCATAAATATGTTCTATGTGGTGGGATTAAAATGAACACAAATCATTTAATTGTCTGTGGTGGCATTCAAGTCCCCTAATGTTACCTCAATTTGTCACCAGCGACAACATTATTGTCATCACATTTTCGGTTTTGTTTATTAAGAAGTCAATAACATGTGCATCCTTATTAATCAGTCAAATAAAGCAATCAATCAAACATGGATATGTGTGAACATGTGTGTGGTACCAGTGTCTGTTTACATGTGGTGTGTGTTTATGTTTAAGCAATCTAAAATGTAATCATGTAGTCCTTATAAAAATAACTATCAGATTACGCATAGTTAAAGCAGTATTCTGGGATGATCACGAATACATAATTTTTGTAATCTGATCATGAAATCCAGTTTACATGTAATCCATTACAAGACAACACTGCATATCTGAACTTTGATCTGTATATAAAAAAACTGGTCCAGTCGTCCTACTACCAACTCAGGAATATAACAAAAATGTGATCCGCTTTGTCTTTTCAGGATACTAAAATAATTATATGTTCCTCAAGATTAGATTACTGCAATGCTTTATATACATGCTTAAGTCACCAAGCCATAGCCCCGGCTCCAAGTTGTTCAAAATTCTGCAGCTAGACTGCTAACTAGAACAAATGTGAGATCACACATAACTCACAAAATTTTAGCTTCCCTACACTGGCTACACTGACCCATACATTTTAGAATTGATATTAAAATACTATTGATCACTTATAAAGCACTGCATGACTTAGCACTCAAGAACTTTTAACACCCTACAACTGTCAAAGATCCCTTAGAACCTCCAGCAAGGGACTATTGGCTGTTCCAAAGTCTAGGGTGAAAACGAGGGGGTCTTGGCTTTTTCGATCAAAGCTCCTAGACTTTGGAACAGCCTTCCGCTAAGCGTAAGAACTGCAGTCTGTCTCCTCTTTCAAGTCCCACAAAGACTCAATTTTATACGATTGCTTTTCCAAATTTTTAGCTTTTAGTTCTAATATTTGTTTTATGTTCTATTTATTATTTTACTTTAATGTATATCTTTGATTGTCATTTACTGTGTGCTCAGTGTTGATTTAATTGCTGATTTTTATTTACTGTAAAGCACTTTGTGCTGGAAAGGTGCTAAATAAAGTTATTATTATAGACACATGCATGTGTGTGTTTGTGTTGTGTGTGCACTATGAGTTTCATAACAAAGGAATGAAAAAGGAACCATGAATGATCCAGAAAGCCCCAATTGTATGGTCCAGCTAGGATAAAAACAGGGACCACAGGTACTGAGCAGCTCATACAGAAAGATTCATAGATGTGTGGGGTATTAGCCTGACCATGACAGGCTAAAACCTTTCCACAGTGAGCAAATGCAGATTTATTTGCGGGTGGTCATATGACCATCTCTTTCTCAAAAATTCTCTTTTTACGAGAAACCTGTTTGAATTTTGAAACGTTAGGAGCATAAAACGCAATTACAGGAACTCACAGCTTATATACGGGACTCCTTCAATTTCCTCTACAGGCTGCAAAGCCTCCAGGGGACTGACCCACAGAGATGGCTCTGTCTCTCTGCTCGACTGGAGCTGGAGGCAATCACATAAAATAGAGGCAGTAAACCCTTTACATGAAAAAGTGCACCATGTGGGAAGGAAAGCCAGCATAATTAATGATCCTTCCCCTCTTAATGTTAATTTCTGGGGAGTACAGGGGGAAGCAGCAACTTAATTTAGTAAACTTGAAGGGTGTCCTTGACATCCTTGTTAGTAATTGGGCATGCTCTGGTAGCACACGACAAATATTTTATAATTACAGATTTGTTGTTTTTGTGTGGAAAACTAGTAAAGTATGTAACACATTAAAGCATCAGAAAACCTTTCTTTCTCTGTGCAATACAAACTCAGGTTTTACCAGCAGTGGTTTGATTTATACAATGTGAGAGTACCTGAATGCTATGGATGGGATGGGATGGGTAACTTGGCTATAAAGCACTCAACTCCTGTAGTATCACTTAAAGAATGACAGGGACTTGCGGCCTGCACATACTGTGCGTGCTGCCAGATTCGTGTTTTGTGGAACATCTGTTGGGAGTTAAGCGCCCTCTTTCACTCTCTACCCGAGCTGTGCTCAGTGCAAGGTGAGGTAATCAGGTCCAAACTGCCTGGACACGACAATTAATCAGAGAGGGGGGGGCCTGCTCCAGCCCCTCACCCCCTATCCCACCCCCAAATTAACATGCTTTTGGGGGTTCTAGGAAAGGGTCACCCAACAGTCGGAGGCTCTCAGCCACAAAATGAGGTCAAAATAACCGGGAGATCTGGGGTCCATTCCCAACTCCTGCTGCACATAGCACTCTGCCTATGTAATCGAGGACCCTCCGTGCCAGGGACTAGAAAGGAAATGATTACACTCTCTTATAATGCATTGTACTAGACTAATGAGAATGAAATTAAAAACTGGTGTGGCTTGGCCCTCTGCGAACCGGCAGGGGTACCCACTCATCCTGGTGCTTGGACAAGGGGAGATTACTGGGGAGATTATTGTTGCTCTCTTAGAAAGGGTGAAAGTACTCGCCCTGTTACGTCCTCAGAGGTTTTCTATTCTTTTCCTCTTAACATGGTTTGGAGCGACTATCTTTAAAACCGTAACAGGAAGCCAGCCACATGCTGCCGTTCTTGGTGAGCAATAAAAGGACTGGTAGCTTTGTTGTGTTTACATTTTGGAAGGAAAAACCTCATTTGGCCACCTATCTTTCCAGAGAATGTTTTTCTTAGGAGATTGATGGTTCATAAAGTATTAATGCAGCCTGTTGGGGGAGCATCATAAGGGGTGACTAGTGCATGTCACTCAACCAGGTGGTCATGGATTTGAATCCCATGCTGGGCAATGTAGTTATGTGCAAATCAAATGGAAATTTTGCATTTCAAAGTGCACTACTCTAAGTTCTTGACTTTCTTAAATATATGTTAAGAAGAACAGCAATGCAACAAGGGGGCCATACAGGTATAGCAGATGTGCTGATGTGTTTCAACATCAATGGGTGATTTGTGATGATCAGAAAGGCTTCCTGGAAGCCAAAAGGAATGCATACACACTACTTTGTTTTTCATTCACCTCAGGAATTCTCGGTAAAAACATCAATAGTTATTACTCTGTGAAGATAATCGAGATTAATAACAGAATTACAAGCAGGAAAAAAGCTTGTTGACTTTGAATTACACAGCTGTCAAATCTTTTGATGGAGTGTTTATCCCTTGTGTTCTGCACTTGAACTGGGACAGCCCACATTAAGCTGTGGCTCTCAAGATATACTTGTATGACAGTTGGGTCTCCACATTCAGCTCTGCGAAAAATCTGGACATACTCCGGTGGGCCGGAGTGACACTTCAGTCATTTCTATGGAAACCTGACATTGTGTTGAACATTATCTGTGAATACTGCTCAGAGCCATTGTGTTTCTTTTCTCCTGGATAAATCTTCCGTCTTTCACAGAGAATTAACGTGACCTTGGAACAAGGCCTATTTTTCATGGCAGTCTCTACTTCCTGACATGCTTTGTGATTAAGTGCAATTCTGTAACCGTTTCCACCAAGGCAAATACAATCTGATCAAAAATGTCTCCGATGTAAAAAAAGCCAAGTTACTCACGCATAGCCTACAGAGCGCTGTCTATAAGTCCTTAATTCCAATTTTCCAAAACTAGGCCTGCCTTTAAAAGTATTGATATCAAAATGTGGCCAAGTTACAACTAACAATATTGCCTATCGTAGCTCAGACTAAATAAATTAGCTCTATTCCAAAGCAGTGCTATCCAAACTCTCCTAAATAATTTAATGTAACTTGGCCCTGTGTTTCTTCATCTTATACTTTGTTGGCAAGTTTACTTTAGAAAATGTACAGATTTTAAAATGTTAAGTGCTGCTACAGACTTCTTTACAATTCACAAACAGACATTTATATCAAGAAACATCATGTACAATAGAGAAAGGGGGGGATGAATAAATAAATGCAGATAAAAATGAGTAATATTTTAACCTAGAAAATAGTGTACATATAGCATTTTTACAAATGTATCCAGACATGTTTGTGGCTCAGATGATGGCAAATAAGTAATAGTACTAATGTTCTTAACATAATAATAGTTATGATATTTGCAAACAGAACTTTGTGGACACAAGGATATCTATGCTCTGTCGGACCACACAGGTTTTGATAGAAATCCAAATAAATAAATACATAATAATAATAATAATACATTTTATTCATCCTGTGCTATTCATAGACAAATTGCCATGGGATACCTGTTCCCATAACATTAGCTATTGCATAACTGCCATGGTGTCCAGTGACTGAATTGTTTAACTAACAAGCTACAAGTGAACAGTTAATATTGTAAACATATCTTTGCCTTTAAAATAAAAAAACATTATTGTATGAGAAAACCAGAACATGTGCACACTGTTTTAGTCCAAAATGAATTAATGTCTTTTGCCTTTGCAATAAAAATATGTTTGTTAATGTGAAAATAAGTCTGATAAAGTATAACAGTTGTACATTGTTTTTGTCGAAAATAAACTCGCAGCCTGTTGGGCTCGAACCCCCAATCCTCCGTGTGAGAGACAGAAACTCTAACCAGTAGGCCACAGTAACTTCATGGAAAACACCACGCCATATAGCCATTTTGTCTGTGATTCTGCGATGTCTCCACATTAGTTTGAAGCGTTTTTATTGGTCGATAAGCTTGGGAGAGCAGGTATGCGATGTTGTTGTCCAATGGGGAGAATTATTCTTTGAGGGTACGGCAGGAAAAATGGGAATAAGAAGAATGAGAAGAAGAAGAAGAAGCAGAAAAAGAGCAAGAAGAAGCAGAAGGAGAAAAACCCCAAGTTTGGGGTTTTATTGTGTGGATGTGTGAAGTTGTATCTGAATGCTGTGCGGTTACATACATGCTGTGCGGTCAAAACATACAGAAGTTAATGTTTTTAAGGGCTGAGAGTCTGTGGTCATTGTGGTTACTTCTGTAGGAAACCCTGAAAAGTGCTCTCGGTGCTGTATAGGTATGGGGCATGCCCCGCCAAGCCGTAACTTGGCGGATGGCATACCTGCCACCCCAATGTACAGCCCAGATAATGGAATGATCAGAATTACCGTCTTGCATTGGGCTCTCACCAAATTTGTTTCACGCACTGCAAAATAAATTAGTATTTGCGTAATCTCACTAAGGCAACAGGGAGAGCAGAGATGTAAAATCCAGGGGTCAGAAAGTAAAATTCCTGCCATGTGTTTCTTCCACCCATTAACTTAGCCAGCTGACTTCACTAATTAATTCTACCTCCTGTCTAAAGAACTGTGCTAATTAGAAAACTTGGTGACTGGAACAAAATACTTTTACTTTCTGAACCTGGATTTTACTCATCTGAGAGAGATTTGGTAGGACCTGTGGAATGGTGATTAAGAAAGTTGAATACAGATCTGCTCTGATAAACATTTCTACATTCAGTGCTACAACTCCCAGTTAATGTGTTAACTCTCTGTCAAGAGCATCTTGAGATTCAGATGATATGGCCTTAAAAAGACTTAAAGCCAGCACAGAGAATCTACCAGAATACATCAGTGTAGAGTTTAGAAGCTTAGGCACAAAGCAGTAAGAAAAATAACTCTGCCAAAGAGGGTTACATTCAAGGCACTAAGCTGCTATCTGTCTCATTCAAATACTCCTGTCTCCTTGTATCAATACAGGTTTGTATTATTATTATAATAAAGAAATAAAATAACATTACTGCTTTGGTTTTACTCTCCTTGTTGATTTTTGAACCTTTTAACAAGGGTTCGGACATCTGGTAAGGATGTCCCCTGGGCGTCTCCTTATGGAGGTATACCGAGCACGTCCAGCTGGGAGACCCTGGGGCAGACCCAGGAATCGCTGGAGGGATTATATCTCCCAGCTGCCCTGGGATTGTCTAGGGATCCCCCGGGAGGAGTTGGAGGAAGTTGCTGGGGTGAGGGATGTCTGGGCCACTCTGCTTGCCCTCTTGCCCCCACGACCCTGACTTGGATTAAGCAGTTAGAAAATGGATGGATGGATGGACGGACAGACGGATCAGGGGAGCCATGTTGTCTTTAGAAAGAGTCCCATCTGTCCTCGTCCTGCTTTCAAATTAAGCATATAAAGATGATACATGTGAGTGTTAACCGTGACTCAGTCAAGGACAGATATTGATTGGTCTTTGTATTCAGCAATCCAATGCAAATGCATCAAAACAACTTCAGGTGACCAAATTAGATTGGTGGCCTCTCCTATGATGTTCTGTTCAAAGCAACATACAATTGCTTAAAACAGTCTAACATAGACTTGGGAATAGAGGCAGACCCTTGGATAGTTCAAGATCAGGTTTGACGCAGAGCAAGTTACTCTCTTGACAGTAAGTAGGAGGAGCCCAGAGTATTTTTATGTCATTATCTCAAACAAACAAGAACCGAGGATAGTCCAAAGCTTGCTGAATGCAATCACTATTAAGATGAGATAGACAGATGGAAATACCAAAAAGAGAAATGGCAGACAGGATAAAACTACATATCATAGGTATGTCCACCAATCTTCTTCAGAGTATTTCTCCTGACTGCGCCATCAGAAATAAGCTTATTGTGCAAAATTCTCCAAAGCACAATACACTACACCATGCTAGTTTTTACAACTGTACCTTTTATCTGTGGTCTTTACAGAAAAGCTGGAATCTCTGAGGTACCGTACTTGGCATCTACTGTAGTACCTGCCAACTGGCAAAGTGGTACTTTTCAATCAAAAAAAAAGTGCCGTGCAGTTGTGTGATTTCTGGTTGAGGGCTTTCCATGGCACCATATTCCAAATACATGTTTCTGCTATTTACTTTTGAGTTTCTGTAGAAGCCTATGAAAGAAATATCCCAGGACCTAATTTATTATACCATAAATTTTGTCATATTCATCCTCAGTATGTACCAAATTATTGTATTGTTTACTAAGTATTGTTTACTTCCTAATTATGATAATATTTGATGTGGGGATTTTTTACCTCACGGGTCATGCTCCACCCCTCTCTTATGGCAGAGGAAGGTTGAAACTTGGAGATTACATTACAGGCATTTAGCCGACACTCTTCTCCAGAGCGACTTACACAACTTTTTATCATTTTTTACATATTATCAATTTATACAGCTGGATATATACTGAAGCGATTCAGGTTAAGTACCTTGCTCAAGGGTACAACGGCAGTGTCCTACCTGTCTCATCGGAGATGTGACAGTGGCCACAACTAATGAGAATTTGTGTTTTACAGATCAGAAGCCTTTCTTCCACATAATTGCTACCATGTTCTGGTTTCTGCTGGGAAAAAAACTACCACATCTCTTTCAGAAATGTAGGCTTAATCCTCACCCTTTAACAGCCTGTAATTTCTGGCCAGTAAAAACACACCTGTAATAAATCTGCTCTTTACTAAGGTCAAAGCAGCTTCTTGAAGATGTCGGTTAGCTTGCAAATGTGACAATCAGGACCCAAGAAAACGGCCACTGGAAGCCAGCCGTTGTCATCCAGCCAGCTGACCCTGCACGCTCATACCATGTGCATACTGCAGAAGGACAGGTATATCGCCGGAATCACCGCCACCTTCTTGGCACCAAGGAAACACACAATACAAACAGTGATGAACTGAACTCTGATAATGAACAGTGCACAACACACACACCAGAGACGTTGAGTGACGTACACTCCCAATCTTCTTCCTACCACACAAGGTACGGACGACAAGTGAAGCCCAGATATATTTTGGACTTATGAGATGTAAAAGGGTTGTAAGCGGATCGCTGCCCTTTAAAAAAAAAAAAGATTGTTATTGATGAGTTTAAAAAAAGATGAGTTATGCAATGAAAACAAAAGAAAGTAACTGAGTTATATGCAATGTGAAAAGAAAAATGCTGTGACTGTTCTGTGTCCTTCATTGAAAAGAAAACTGAAATGTGACTGCTATGTGTCATTGAAAATTGACAGCTTTATGTTTTGAAGTTACAGTAATACAGTAATGATAATGTTTTGATTACAGCAGTATTGAGAGCTTTCTTTGAAAACAAGGGGGATGTAATATTCAGGTATTACTGAATATGTATAGATAATCTATTAGAGAAATGCCAATTATTACAGTGTATAATAATACCGTACTACTATTGGATGATATGAACAATATGCTTGAATGTGATTGGATACTACGTATGGGGAAACTGGGTGGTTGTGGGTAACGCATACTTCACGGAGGTGGAGGAACTGCTAAAAGTTGAGCCATGATGTAGCCATATGAGTTCTGTAATAAACGTATCTGAAACGTGAGCACGTAAATCGTTCGTATTAGCAATTTTGCCCATATTTTGGCATTCATTAATGTTTTCGTATCTGAGATTTGTTAGTGTGTACGAACAAACTTTACACCTGCTCACGACACCTCATATATAAATTCAAAATGCCATGAAATGTAGCTTCTGAATATCAATTCGAACATTAATTCATTTTTTTATTTCTGTTAAATTCAAATGACAAAATGTAACCTCTGAAATACACAATGCGAACATAGCTAATAAATTACGATTGTAAAAAGCAAACAGAATAGATGATGTCTATTAATCAATTGTAGGCTATATGAACTTGTTAAATTAGACTCATAAGCGTAATGAATGCTCCCAGTACTTTTTTTCTAAATTGGTAAAATTTAAATGCTAACTTATATGACGTTAATATGCTATTTAAAACACACATTTGACCAATGAACGTAATTTGCTTTAAATTGCCGACAGGTCTGTAGCCAGCATTGCAATGGCTGACGTTGCGCTGTGGGAGGATGTTTAGGAGAGAAAGGAACGCATCTTTAGGATTGCGCGAAAGCCATTTGTTGGCTGAGAGTGATATATGGCTTGTTAGTCATTTTCGGGTTTTTTGAAACTGATAACCTGACCAGCAATGTTATTGGTGCCGTAACTGTACTGCAAAACGTAGCCTCAGGGCTCCATCTGAATATGTTTGCAAAATATGAATAGAAAGGGCTGTCACATCTGTGCAGCTCATGTCATGCGAAATGTATTGCTCAACGTCCTGCTCAGTTGCCTGGTGTGACATAGGCGGGTGGAACCTACAACAGCTTCAGTCGGCTGGCTTTAGTGGCTTATTGGTGTAGCTACGTCAAATTTACGTCAAATTGGTGTAGCTACATCATCCCCAGATGACATGGCCTCCTATCACACTGCTGGCAGCCTTCACATCTGCAACTACATCAGCTAAGACTTAATTTTTTCAGTCAAAAATTAATGCATGTGCATCTAATCCATGTAAACTCTTTTCCACTCCCTCCTCCACCCCCTTCACCCTCCTCCCTCTCTGCAGATGACTTCCTGACCCACTTTGAGGGGAAGGTGGCCACGATCTGGAACTCCTTCACACATCCATTGACACCACACACCCCCCATACTGAACCCATCGCTACACTGTCGTCCTTCAAGAATCTGGAGGACACAGATGTGCTCCAACTTGTGACGCACCATCACGCAACCACCTGTCCACTGGAACCCATCCCTTCAGCAGTCCTCCAGTCTATATCCGGTGAGCTCCTTACATATCTCTCCTCCATTATCAACACCTCCCTAACCTGTTGGCCATGTTCCTGCTGTTTTTAAGACTGTCCGTGTTACCCCACTCCTTAAAAAACCTAGCTTGGACCCCTCTGATGTCAGGAACTATCGTCCTGTATCTCTCTTGCCCTTCCTGTCCAAAACTCTCGAACGAGCTGTCCTTAACCAACTTTTTGTTTTTCTCTACCAGAACAACCTGCTTGACCCACATCAGTCCGGCTTCAGAAGCGGGCATTCCACTGAAACTGCTCTCCTGGCTGTGACGGAGGCAGTCGCCACTGCTAGAGCCTCCTCCCTCTCCTCTGTCCTGATTCTACTTGACCTGTCTGCAGCATTCGACACAGTCGACCATGAACTTCTGATCTCCACACTCACTGAGATGGGCATTTCTGGGACTGGCCGCTCTTGGTTTGTATCGTATCTCACTGATAGATCCGAGTCTCTTGGAAGGGTTCTGTCTCTGCACCCCATCCCCCTTCTACAGGAGTCCCGCAGGGATCTGTACTGGGTCCTCTGCTGTTCGCCATTTATACTAAGTCTTTTGGGTCAGTAATTAATTCACATGGCTTCTCATATCATAGTTATGCTGATGATACTCAACTCTTCCTCTCTTTCCCTCCCTCTACCCCACAGGTTAAGGAGAGGATATCTGCTTGTCTGGCTGACATCTCTGAGTGGATGGCTACCCATCACCTGAAGCTCAACCTTGACAAGACAGAGCTCCTCTTCATGGCATACAAGACCTCCCCACTACATGACCTCTCCATCACTGTTGATGGGACCATGGTGGCTGCCTCCCGCTCTGCAAGAAACCTGGGGGTGGTTCTGGACGACCAGCTGGACTTCAAAGAGCACATCAGGGTAACGGCACTGTCCTGCAGGTTCCTCCTGTACAACATCAGGAGGATTTGACCGTACCTGACCACCCAGCTTCTTGTCCAGACTATGGTCACCTCACGCCTGGACTACTGCAACTCCCTGCTCACAAGCCTACCAGCCTGCGCCATTCTGCCTCTTCAACTGATACAGAACGCACCTGCCCGGCTTGTATTCAACCTCCCGAAATTTCCGCATGTCACCCCCCTGCCGAGGACACTCCACTGGCTGCCAGTTGCAGCCAGAATCAGGTTCAAAGTTCTGACCCTGGCCTACACTGCAGCCAATAGGACAGGCCCCGCCTACCTGCAGGACTTAATCCAGCACTATGTTCCTGCTCGACCACTTCGCTCTTCTACAGTAGGGCGACTCACACTTCCCCCCCTCCATGTCAACGGCTCTCGCTCTTCCCGACTGCGGTGCTTTTCCACCCTGGCTCCTCAGTGGTGGAACAAACTCCCCATTCCCCTACATTCTACTCTAACACTGCCTGCGTTCTGTCTTGGCCTGAAGACAAACCTCTTCAGACTCTACCTTGACTGATATACTAATCTAGGACCTTTTCTCATGGTAGTTGTTCCCTGTGTTTTCTTGTCTAACTGTTTGATATTATAGTTTATAATAGTATTTAAAATAGAATTATAGTATAGCTGATTTACCCACAGCTTACTGTGAATTACATTCAATGTTCATTACTAGGGATAGCTGCTACGCTATGTGAAGGATTTGCTTTGTCTTATCTGTTCTGTCGGGTAAGTGAGGATTAGGTAAAATGTGTATTTTCTGAATCTAGCGGTTCCAACAGTCAATGCCCTTGTTAAAACGTTCAGCACTCTGAATACTGAACACAAGCGATATTGCGTGCTAGAACCCCTCACTTAACCTACATTCAAAATAAGTTTTACGTTATTTAATTTAATAATTATTATAAAAAATGACAATCATCAATTAAATTGCCGAATTCTTTGATAGGTAAGTCGAACAGTAACCTGGTGGATCAACCAACAAGCCAAAACAAAGTCTAAATCAGGTCTTGAGATTAAGTAATTTTATTAAATGAAAACATTCAATTAGAATAATGACTGGGAATCATACATTCACGAAGGAATGTAGGCTGACTACTTATAATTCACAAAAGTGAAGGCATTAAACCAGACATTAATTAGGAAATACCAGTAAAGAGAGAGATAAGCCAAAAATTGCCAAATTATTTACCCTCCAGCTGAACAGGAACAAAAGGAAACGCACGAGGAACCAAAAAGAATGACTTCTTCACCAACAAACTCCAAACTGACTCAATTATTTTTCTGCGGTGCAACTATAAAATACCTTGACAGGGAGGGGATCCAAGCCCTGATTGGGTTAAGGTGTGGGGGAGGGGGGGGGGGGGGGGTCATTTATGACAAAGACTGGCTTATCTTTGATGTTGGGGGGGGTGAGAGTGAGAGAGAGACAGAGAGCGACAGAGATAGAGAGAAGGGGGGGGAATATTAGATATCCTACATCCCTCTCTTGTAAGAATAGGTGCATGCACCTGCTAAAAACCTATTCTTACATCACCAAATAGGAATCACATTACACATTTGGACATTGAAGATGCAGTTACCTGCTAACAACAAAAACAACTGTCCAAATGGTTCACCAACCATTTTTAAAACCTTTAGTCCATGCCCAGTTTAATAGTCCCTTTGTGATCTGCTGGCCAGCAGATATATGGACACACTGACGTATGTCCCACGATGATCCAGTGTGGTGCAGAGAGATATCTCTATTAGACACTCTTTTGTGTCGCTGCTGTTATGACACCTTGGTTCAGTCTCTTCCTTCTCCAGTGTCCAGGTATCTAGACTGGCAAGGGACAAGAAATTCCCTGGACTTTGGGTGACATGCAGTGCTTTTTCCCATTAATGTTGCAATTGCGTGAGTGAAATGCAACCTACTCCCACAGTGTCTCTACCAGTTCTGCACGGCATGCGGAGGGCCCTGTCTCCTGTGACAGGAAGCTGGACGATCCACAGGTGGCAAAGTGCAGTCAGGGCCTCTCTTCTGACGGGCGGGGAAGCGTCTCTTTCCCTGTTGGAATCAATTTTGGCTCCTTTAGCCTGGATCCAATTGGGTGGACTGCTGACAGCAGTTGCTTAGGCTAGCTTCCCGCGGCAGGGTGTGGGACCGGTTGCACTTGTTTGCACTTGTGTCTGTGGGTGTCCTTTAGGGCAGGGGTTCCCAAACCGGTCCTGGGGGACCCCTGTGTATGCTGGTTTTCGTTGCAACCACAGTTGCAATCCCAGAATTTTAACAAGCTGTTAATTTTTCTTAATTAGGTGCTTTTCATGTTTGGAGGAATTATTCGCACTCTTAAGACACATTATGTCAGAAATAGCTATGCATGCCATGTAGAACAAACTCCCCATGTTCACGTTGTGCTTATTGTGCTATATTGCAACAATTACATAAAAAGAGGTTACAAAATAATGTATTTTCACTCAAATTAAAGAGTGAAGTGAATCAATAGGCTCCTAATTAGGTTGTTGAACACGTGTTTAACTAAATTTTTTCTATAAGCTTATTAACACAATGCAGGTTTGGCTCGTTATCATTTGCTTTGTGTTTGAATTCTTCATTATCTACCAAATGGTTAGTTTTAGTGGCCATGTGTCCACACTTTCACCAATTAGGAGCCTATTGATTCAAATCAGTCTTTAAATGGATCTGTTAAATAATTGTATCTTTTTTAAATAATATAGCACAATAAGCACAATGTGAACATGGGGTGTTTATTCTACATGGCATCCATAGCTATTTCTGATATAATGTGGCTTAAGAGGGTGAATAATTCCTCCAAACATGACAAGCACCTACTTAAGAAAAATTAACAGCTTGTTAAAATTCTGGGATTGCAACTGTGGTTGCAATGAAAACCAGCATACACAGGGGTCCCCCAGGACCGGTTTGGGAACCCCTGCTTTAGGGAATGGCAGGAGAAGACTGTGGGAGTTGAGGGCTTAGGCATTATCACTCACAGCAACATGTGAAAACCGGAACAATTAATGATAGCACTGCATGTTATGACCACTGTCAGTCCATGCAGGGGAACTTTACAGACAGGGTTTACCGTCCACGGGATTTCCAGTCTAAATAATCACCTGAATAGGGCAGACTTGTCCAGAAGTGTCCAGGAACAGTATTTGGCGGGGCACCTACACTTTAGAAAAGCGACGTAAAAACATGGGCATGGTCTTATGTTAAAAAGGTGGTGGTAGGGATGTGGGGGGGGGGGGGCGGGGGGGGGAGTGCCAGTTTTACCTCCTAGAACCCCAGTGTGGTTACTGGCAGTCCTTTGGCTGCGGAGGGCCACAGCGTTCAGCAAACCGGGATGACAGGAGGCATCCTGTCATCTTGCTTCTTCCGCATGTGGATGCCCCTTAACCACGCCCGTCTCATCTCTGTCCAGGGGTCTATGCCAGTTTTGCCTTTGGTTCCCTCTCTGGGCAGCTGGGCTGATCGTCGCTCGTAGGCATCCACTGCTCTCAGAACACTTCTGACGTCGGAAAGGGGCTCTTGCACTTTCCCTGGATGACGTGTGTGTGCGAAGTTTGTAGGGGTGGCTCGGGGGTGGAGAGACAAGGGTGGGGGAAACTGTTGTTCTAACTTGGCTGCTTTCATCTGGCTTTGGAGTGCAAGACAACACTCTGGCGGAGACTTTGAGGGCCAGAGGAGTCGGAAAACGGCCGGGGGTTGGCTTCCTGCTCCGTTTCTCCCGGGGTCTCTTTACAGCTCTGATAAGGGTGCAAGGCTTTCGCAGAAGTCCCCCCATCTCCTCCATCACAGGAACTGTGGAAGTGGGAGAGTCCACAGAGCACACCCCTTCTGTCTGTGCAGCAGACAGAGGTTCCCCGGATTCAGCAGGAGGGGAAGCAGCAGGAGGGGAAGAAAAGTCCACAAGGGGTGGGGTGGGGTCCTCAGCCTGGGGGGACTGGTCTGTGGGGGCTGACTCCACCTGCTGGGGTGCGTAGACCTCTCCACCTGGCAGGGCTGATGGGCCTGTAGAAGCCGGTTCCACGTCCTGCGGTTCAACGGTCTCCTCACCAGGCTGGGCTGCTGTGTCTGCAGTAGCAGGTTCTGCCTCCAGGGGTTCGACAGTCTCCTCACCTGGCTCAGTTGAGAGGACAGCAGCAGCGGATTCCACTTCCTGTGGGGTCACATCCTCTGTGGTGGCTGGTGTGATACAAGACACAGAGCTGTTTCCCCCAAATTCCTCCAGGGAAGGGGGGGCTCACCAGGGGGGTGGCTACATTGTCTGTGGAGGTGACAAATTCCACAGAATTGTCCAAGCCTGAAGGGGGTGGGGATGAGTCAATGGAGAGTGGTGTATTGTCCTCTGTAGGGGGTGGTGCCTGGGTTATGGCTGGAATGGCGCCATGCACTGCTCCTTCCAGCGCAGGCTGTACTGCCACAGAAGAAACTGGTTTGGCAGTAACTCCTGACTTAGAGTGGTGCTTTTCCCAAGCCAGTTTCCACATTTGGTTTACCTCCTCCCATGCCTGCTTTGACCGCCGGAGGTAGAGAAAATGTTGTCTTTTCTCTAGGTACGACCTTATCCCTTGGACAATCCTGCGCTTGGTTTCATTGCTATCTGGACAAATCAGATAGTCCAAATACTCAGTCCGCAGGTTGTAAAGCGCCTCCTCCTTAAGCTGATCCATTGCATTGAGCCGTTCTGCAAATTTTGGGCACTGGGCTATCAAATATTGCCGTTCTGATATCATGAGATACTACTGCTGATCCAACCTTGACTGGCCAGGAAATGCTGGTAGGTCAGCAGTGGAGGGTAAATGAGGCATCTCTCTCTTTGTCTGGCATGCCATAATAATATATAATTTTTTTTTCAAAATAAAATCAATAAATCCAAGACCAGTCAATTAGAAAAAGATTTGAACTTGTCTCAGAGTTTACCGCAGTTTACTCAATAGTACAATTTAGTATGCTATAGGACAACCTATCTCGGTGGGACCTCCAATTATGTCGGGTAAGTGAGGATTAGGTAAAATGTGTATTTTCTGAATCCAGCGGTTCCAACAGTCAATGCCCTTGTTAAAACGTTCAGCACTCTGAATACTGAACACAAGCGATATTGCGTGCTAGAACACCTCACTTAACCTACATTCAAAATAAGTTTTACATTATTTAATTTAATAATTATTATAAAAAATGACAATCATCAATTAAATTGCCGAATTCTTTGATAGGTAAGTCGAACAGTAACCTGGTGGATCAACCAACAAGCCAAAACAAAGTCTAAATCAGGTCTTGAGATTAAGTAATTTTATTATATGAAAACATTCAATTAGAATAATGACTGGGAATCATACATTCACAAAGGAATGTAGACTGACTACTTATAATTCACAAAAGTGAAGGCATTAAACCAGACATTAATTAGGAAATACCAGTAAAGAGAGAGATAAGCCAAAAAGCTGAACAGGAACAAAAGGAAAACGCACGAGGAACCAAAAAGAATGACTTCTTCACCAACAAACTCCAAACTGACTCAATTATTTTTCTGCGGTGCAACTATTAAAATACCTTGACAGGGAGGGGATCGAAGCCCTGATTGGGTTAAGGTGTGGGGGGGGGGGGGTCATTTATGACAAAGACTGGCTTATCTTTGATGTTGGGGGGGTGAGAGTGAGAGAGAGACAGAGAGCGACAGAGATAGAGAGAAGGGGGGAATATTAGATATCCTACAGTTCTGTAGATACTTTGATGACCTTTCTGTATGCACTTATTGTATGTCGCTTTGGATAAAAGCGTCTGCTAAATGACTGTAATGTAATGTCAATTTGCTGTGTCAGACAGTAAGTAGGCCGACCTCTTTCCATCACTAGGGGATCGGGAATTCCACCTCTCACATGCACAGAACACCAAAAAAATTACGAAAATGATAAATAAATGATTTTATTTCCAGGCTGCGAGAAAGACCCATTTTGGAATCAATTGATTTCATTCAAAATGTTGTCTGCCCCATACATTATTGTAGTCATACTTTAGACCTGGTCTTAAGTTTTGGTATTGATATTGTTAATGTTAAAATTCACTCACATAATCCTATTCTGTCTGACCATTTCCTCCTTACTCTGCATGTAAAATTAGCCCACCCTGTAGCATCTGAATTCATAACGTATACAGGTCGAACTATCACTACCTCCACTACTAGAAACCTTATTCATGCACTACCTGATTACTTTGATTTAGACACTTCAGCCAGCTCCCTGTCAACCAATGATCTGGCAGAGGAATTAGCTACTGCTACTGCATTGGCTACTTATTTAGCAGAATATTCCATTGTGCTAAATAACAGCGTTCATACAATTGCACAATTATCTCAACTAGCAAGCATGTTGTCTCAGTGATGTAATTTGCCATGGCTCAGCATTTATTAAGCATATTAGCCCATAATATTGCATATCATCAACACTGTCAAAAAACAAAAAATATATATAATTTGCATCATATTCTGGCTGTGATTATTAACAGGGGAGATCCCTGTTCATTTCTTAACAAAAGCATATTTAACAAGGATTACGCACACTTGGATTACGAAAGGTGCTGGCTGGCGGGGCATATGATGAAAGAAATAAAGCTGCTGCACTCTCATGCTTCGATGCACAAAGATATATTAAAAGTGAACCAACGTTTTGGCAAACAAATACCCTGACTAACCTGTTTCAACATCCAATCTTACCTAAAGCTTCACAACAGCCTAATAACGTTCATAATACCCGCCCGAACCTGTCCTCTTATTAAAAACTTTGAATACCCACCAGTTACAGTCTATGGCTAGCTGCCGTCTGTTCTAGTTAAACTAACGTTAGCTGCGCTTAGGACCTATCTAGTTGGAGAAGCTGGCTAGTAACATTAGCTAGGCAATCACGGTAGCTATCGTTAGCTTGCTAGCTAAATGTTAAAATGACTTGCCTATCATTAGCTTGCTAGCTAGCTATCCCAGCATTGCTTAGCAATGGTAACGTTCATGGCAGGGGGAGTACGGCAATTGCATACGGGAGGGGGTGGAATAGCTAAATTAATATCTAAATTGATAAGGTTATACAGGTATGGAGCAATTGATTTCAGATACTTAACCCACAGTTTGGCTGCTTGCTCCGAGACGCTGGGCCTGTAGTATAGCTGCAACATCCCCTGCTGTCTCTCATCTCATGAAACAGTATTTTTTTTTCATAATAGACACATTATAGCTCGCTCCAAAATGAATATGTGATAACGCTGTATTTAATTTGCGATGTCGATGCATGGGATTAGAATAAAAAGTAATAGGGTGTGCAGTATGGAGGATTATTCAGCCCAAAATTAAAATGAAAATTAAAACAAAAATGAAAATAGAGGATTATTCAGCCCAAAATTAAAATGAAAATTAAAAACTTTTAATTTTCATTTTCGTTTTCATTTTCGAACTGTATCTATGTAAATGAGGGGGTATGGTCCTCCTATCAATCAAAGCAAGCAGGGTGGGCCTCATACAGGTTTAGTGCAGTAGCACTTAATGAACACTAGGGGGAGCATAGCATAGGGATGGGTAACAGATGGGTAACAGTATGCTTGATACCACCTACTCCACCCAGCTTCTTGTCCAGACCATGGTCACCTCACGCCTGGACTACTGCAACTCCCTGCTCACAAGCCTACCGGCCTGCACCATTCTGCCTCTTCAACTGATCCAGAATGCAGCTGCCCGGCTTGTGTTCAACCTCCCGAAATTTTCCCATGTAACCCCCCTGCTGAGGTCTCTCCACTGGCTGCCAGTTGCAGCCAGGATCAGGTTCAAAGTTCTGACCCTGGCCTACACTGCAGCCAATAGGACAGGCCCCGCCTACCTACAGGACTTAATCCAGAACTATGTTCCTGCTCAACCACTTCGCTCTTCTACAGCAGGGCGACTGGCACTTCCCCCCCTCCGTGTCAAAGGCTCTCGCTTGTCCCGACTGCGGAGTTTTTCCACATTAGCTCCTCAGTGGTGGAATGAACTTCCCATTCCCCTACGCTCTACTCCAACCTTGCCTGCATTCCGTCGAGGCCTGAAGACACACCTCTTCAGACTCCACCTTGACTGATATCCTCACCTAGGAATATCAGTTCCCTGTTTACTAGTTCCCTGTGTTTTCCTGTCTGTTTATTATAATTATAATAGTATTTGGAATGGAAGTGTGGTGTTGCTGATTTGCCCACAGCTTACTGTGAACTACAGTCGACGTTCATTGCTAGGGATAGCTGCTACATTATGCGAAGGATGTGCTTTGTCTTGTCTGTTCTGTAGTGATCTTGATGATGTCTCTGTACGCACTTACTGTACGTCGCTTTGGATAAAAGCGTCTGCTAAATGAATGTAAAGATACTATGCTCTCAGGGCACGCATAAGTTTTAATGGATGAAATGATGAAGAATCTGAGCAGTGTTATAAAGTATTCTTGTTTTATGAAAGAAACGGAGCTAGATAGCCAGGCTATGTCTAGGCTATAGGTCAAACCTGCGAGGTGGAAAATCCAGGTTCAGAAAGTGAAAGTCCTCCCCAATCATTTGTTCCAATCACCTGGATTTGCTAATTGTCACAATTCTTCAGCCAAGAGGTAGGAGCTAACTAGGCTAATTAGTGAAATCGTGAGTTCATGGGTGGAAGAAACACAGCAGGACTTTTACTTTCTGACCCCTGGAATTTCCACCTCTGCAAACCTGGTAGTAGCCTACGATAGGCTACATTGTGCCAGGTTAAACGTTGGATTGGATGGTTGTGTTGGACTGCTGGAAATAAATTAAATCCTCTCTTAAAATAAATGAAAAGACCGCAAATGAGTCACTGGATCGTTTAAACTTTTAACCTGGCTCCGGTACTTTAAGCGAACATTAAGGCATTGCTTCAAAAAGTCTACCGACAGCCAGATTCTATTCTATATGTTATGCAGAATGAGAAATGTTAATGTAGGCTATTTGAAAGTGAGACGGCTTCGTCATACAAAAAATCCAGGGTTAAATCTTAAATTGAGCTTGCTAGCTGTTTATTATTATCCTAAAATAGCTCTCATAAGTGTTTCTGTTACCCATCTATCGTTAATTGTGTTTAATGTATTACACACTTCATGTGTGTGCCATGAGTCACTGGAACATTTACTTTAACCTGGCTCCGATAGATCTAGCTAGCCTACTTCAAACGAACATTAAAGCATAGCTTCAAAAGCTAGCTAGATTCATGTCAAAAAATATGGTCGCAAATATGAATAGGCTAGGACATGAAAGATGCGTTTTTGCATTGTTATGAAAGAAAAAATATTTCTGAAGACAGCTGAAAATGGAACGCACAAAATGGTGCTATGACGTTTTATTCTATCCGGTTGTTTTAATACACATCGGAGCTAGAATCCTGAAAAATAAACGAGAATGTCTAAACTTGGAACCTGCCAAGTGTGTCATTGTTTTTTCCCTGAGGGAATTTCACGAAGCAGAGGTGTAGCCTAGCTACTAAACGAGATTAAGGGGTTAGACAGCTAATTTAAATTTCCACCCTGGATTTTCTGTATCACAAAGCTGACTCACTTTCAAATACATTAATGTCTCGATAGACTTTTAGAAGCTATGCCTTAATGTTCGTTTGAAGTAAGCTAGCTAGATCTATCGGAGCCAGGTTAAAAGTGTAGCCTAAAAGGTCCACATGCACACACAAAGTGTGTAATACAGTAAACACAATTAACGATAGATGGGACAGTAACACTTATGAGAGAAACACTTATGAGAGTGTGAAGGAATTTTCTGTTTTACAATGTGTGTGTATTAACATAGAGACAATCACATGATTATCATTAAGCATTTAATATAATAGATCAATTATATTGAATTAAGTAATTAAACAATGTATTCTCTGTGAACACTGAGTAGGCCGTGGTTCACTCTGTGTCTCTCCTTCACAATCTGCAGAGACAGGCAGATGTTTTCGTTACTTAGTTTGAAGGTTATTGATAGTTATTCAAAAGACTAAACACCAAGAAATGGATACCCTTGTCTCTGTATGTTTAGAAACCGCCCCTTGTGGCAAATCAGTAAAGCAATGATAGATTGTGTATAAATCTCCTCTGTATGCTGTTTCTCAGGTTAGAGAGATTCTGATGAGACTCTCTCTCATTCTGAGTTTATCTCAAATAAACTGAAATTTTTTTTCTTATTCTATTACATCGTTTCGTTGTGGTTCTGTTTGAACAGACTTGCTCACTGTGGGTTGAAAGGGAAAAATCCACGACAATATGGCGTAGTCGGCAGGATTGCTAACTTGATTTTCTCCTACGCAGATTTCTCTCAAGTCGGAACGGCTTAGACAGTGCACTGCCGGGAGTTCAAACCCCGAGACCGCAACCCACCTTCTCACAGAGAGGTAACTGTAACCAGTCACCTAGAAGAAGGACGGCGGCAACCGGACCGAGGAGAGTAAGACGTCTGTCTGGGGTGATCAATACGCAATCCATAGAAAGAGAATCACAGGTGAGCCACCACAGCAAAACGTAACTTGAGGCTGTATTGCGCTCAAATTCTAAAAAGTTTGATTAGTGACCGACGGGTCAGTCACTCTGTGGAGTGATTCAAACTGTGGAGGCTGTATGCTGCTCCCACCCATGGACTAATATTTCTCTTTTTCTTTCTCTTGTAATGAGCTCTGAAACATTTTTGTAATGTGGTATCATGTATTGTCAGTAGAGGCAAATGATATACACGGACCAGTACAGGAGAGGCATTTTTGCAGAGGAGATGATTATGAGTTAAAAGAGAAGGAAATGGCATTAATAGAAGTTAGGCTAAACGTTCACCCTGAAAGTGAGGGCAATTATCCAGAGGATAGTGCAGAATCTGAAACTGATTTTAGTATAATAATAAACCGCTAGCAAGCTCAATTTAAGATTTAACCCTGGATTTTTTGTATGACGAAGCCGACTCACTTTCAAATAGCCTACATTAACATTTCTCAATTTGTATAACATATAGAATAGAATCTGGCTGTCGATAGACTTTTTGAAGCGATGCCTTAATGTTCGCTTAAAGTACCGGAGCCAGGTTAAAAGTTTAAACGATCCAGTGACTCATTTGCGGTCTTTTCATTTATTTTAAGAGAGGATTTAATTTATTTCCAGCAGTCCAACACAACCATCCAATCCAACGTTTAACCTGGCACAATGTAGCCTATCGTAGGCTACAACGAGGTTTGCAGAGGTGGAAATTCCAGGGGTCAGAAAGTAAAAGTTCTGCCGTGTTTCTTCCACCCATGAACTCACGATTTCACTAATTAGCCTAGTTAGCTCCTACCTCTTGGCTGAAGAATTGTGACAATTAGCAAATCCAGGTGATTGGAACAAATGATTGGGGAGGACTTTCACTTTCTGAACCTGGATTTTCCACCTCGGAGGTTTGACCTGTAGCCTACACAGCATAGCGCTGGCTAGCTAGCTCCGTTTCTTCCATAAAACAAGAATACTTTATAACACTGCTCAGATTCTTCATCATTTCCTAGCATTACTTACGAGTGCCCTGAGAGCATAGAATCAAGCATAGACTGTTACCCATCCCTATGCTATGCTCCCCCTAGTGTTCATTAAGTGCTACTGCACTAAACCTGTATGAGGCCCACCCTGCTTGCTTTGATTGATAGGAGGACCATACCCCCTCATTTACATAGATACAGTTCGAAAATGAAAACGAAAATGAAAATGAAAAGGAAAAGTTTTTAATTTTAATTTTAATTTTGGGATGAATAATCCTCCATTTTCATTTTCCATTTTCATTTTCGTTTACATTTTTGTTTTCATTTTCATTTTAATTTTGGGCTGAATAATCCTCCATAGTGCAGCTCGATCTGTTTTGTTTTGAAACTACTTGAAGGCTACCAGTTGATGTGCTAAAAACATAAATACGTAACTAGTGGACACATTGGTTTTAGGCTAGTAAACTAGTGAAGAGTGCATGTAACTAGTTAGGCGAATATACGGACTCTGCAATTTATCTAGTTAACATGTTTATATTGTTGCCACTTCATTAGTTGTTACTATACTGCATAATAAATGTGGGCATAATATTTAAATATGCAATTCCTTTAAAAAAAAAGACATGGCAGGTTATTTAATGTTATTTAATACCCAGCTGTTGTAGCTAACTGAATTAGCTAATTTGCCATTTAAGATTGAAAAATTGAAATGTCAGAGACTAGGATTTTAAACCGACCTATGTATTGGGAGGCAGGCACTTTACCCACTAGACCATAGATCAGCACAAATAAGCATGGCTATTTAAAACTTTTAGCCTATTTCGAACGTGCAAGTATCTTGTGAGCACAAGATGATTTCACGTGTGCACAAAATAAACAAATAATAATAATAAATACTAATTATAAGACTAATAAATACTAATTAGAATTATCTCGTGCTCACGAGAACCTGTGCGTTCGAATTAGGCTAAAAGGTTTGACGAAAAGCTCCCCTGCCATACTCAGGCTGTGCGTCCCTACTAACTATTGGTTGGGACCAGCGCACACTAAAATATTGAGGGGGGGGCATCTGCCGCTCCCTCTGTCTTAATGCCTCTACAGACCATTCCAGTGCCCGTCTGGCTGCTTCAGTAAAAACCTGGCCGGGATCAACTGGCAGGTCCCTGATTGTTCTTATTGTGGCATCCGGTAGGGGCGACTGAGCCAACCATACTTAGACTGCACGATGCAAACGTCTTACAATCCTTGGCCCATCGATACATATCAGGGCGTGACCAGCCCTTATTAAGCTCCGCCAGAAAAACGTCTGATGCTGGCATGGCAAATTGTGTCCCCTGAGGGGCTCGTCGGTGAAACCTAGATGCTCCCAAATTGCTAGCCTGAGGCATAACGCAGCCCATGCGTGCCAAAGCCGCGCAGAGAATGGTTTCTAGGGAGGCCGAGTAACCCACTGAGCTGGTGGTGGAACCCAAGCCTACTACCGACCCTCTATCAGATTGGTCTTCTGTCTCCGACTGACTGATTAAATTAGGTGTTTGACGCTGCTGTAGAAAGGGCGTCAAACCCATCACAGTCTGGATCCCTGCTCAGATCCTCGTCTGTAGGGGGGCCCCCGTGGGGAGCCGTTACCACATTCCTGTGGTCTCCCAGCATTTCCGTCAGCTTTTGCACTGCCGTGCGTAGCTGCGTAACTTGCGCAGACAGGTTGCCGCCCTTGCCAGCCTTGCCCAGAATAAAGAGCAGCCGCACATGATAGAATGTGGCGGTGGACTTTTAAAGAAGTCGAGGCAGATAGTGTAGCTAAGCACGCATACTCTGCCTTATACACCAATCGATGTAGCACCGTTGGTAGCCGATTGAGAAAGCCGCACTGGTGTGCTCACGCAGCCAGTGCAGACTTAGAATCAATCACTGGAGCCATAGCTCACCGAATGCTTGGTCGTCGATCTCACTGGGATAAATTTACCACGCCCAGGTTCGATCAATGGAATTTCATGCCTTAGGACAATAAAGAACACCCGCAGACAGTAAAACGTGGCGGTTGTGTTTAGTAGGGAAAGTCCAGGCACGCATACTCTGCCTATAAACACAGAAAGATACAAACCTGTATTTTGCTGTATACAAACCTGTTCACGTAGCCCCGACCAAAGTCACAAGGCGATATGGGATTCACAGAGGATACAAACAGTTTCACGTCTCACTATGCATTGGTGAGGAAATTGAAGAGGACTTCCGCAGTGACGCTCCCCCATTTATGGGAGGAATTACGTTACTATGCGGGGGTCATGTACCATGACAATTCTGGTATAAAAGTCTCCATGCATCTGGCCCCAGAAGGCCATCCATATTGACGACCCTAATGGTCGGAGGAACGAAATAGAACCACATATTAGGTCATTCTGTAGATTGACTGGTCATTTTGCAAATTAACCGCATAGCTAGTTAGTCTGCAAAATGACCGATTTCTCACATTGACCGTAACATATATATATACACTGGGGTGCAAAAATTTGGGCACCCCTGGTCAAAATGAATACCTAAGGGAACAGAAGCTAACCTGACCTCTAAATGGTACAAAGTTAAACATGACACATTTCTTCAAATTTGAAAGCAAGATTACTAGCATAACATTTTTAACAATCAATATTTGAAATATACATAATAATAAATAAATAAAACAAAACTTCTTCAATGGAATAATTAATTCTCGAGTGCAACAATGGGCTTTGAACAACGTAGCCGACCTGTCTCGGGATCGAAAGAGAACATTTTTGTTAAAAAAACAATGTTTAACGGGAACGCGTACAGAAAGGGTGTGATAGCAGCAATTTATAAAATTTTTACAATCAATATGTAGCCTATATATAAATAATATAACACAACGGGCCCTATCTTACACCCGGCGCTAAGCGGCGCTAAGTTGGTCTGGGCGTATTGGTCTTAAGATGAGGAGTGGCCAGGATTATTTTTGGCGTATTGCTATCTTGAGCCAGCAAAAAGCGCTTGCGCTAGAACCACCACAAACCTGGTCTAAAGTCATGCCGCAGTTGTTTACATGTTATTTTAACGGCGCATATAAGTGCGTCTACATAGGCGTGTGCACAACGTGCATACCCTCCAGTCTGTTACACACAGGGGCGCTGTAGGATATCTAATATTTAGATATAAGTAAAGTACCTGGCTCCTCCATCTCTTGCTCCCCCTTCTCTCTATCTCTGTCGCTCTCTGTCTCTCTCTCACTCACTCACACCCACAAACATCAAAGATAAGCCAGTCTTTGTCATAAATGACCTCCTCCCCCACACCTTAACCCAATCAGGGCAGGGATCCCCTCCCTGTAAAGATATTTTATGGAGCCGCAGAAAAAGAAGTCAGTTCAGTTTTGGAGGTTTGTTTGGAGAAGTTTATCCTCTTTTATTTTTTGTGCTGGTGGTTCCTTGTGCGTTTCCTTTTGTTCCTGTTCAGCTGGAGGGTAAATAATATTGGCAATTTCTGGCTTCTCTCTCTCTTTACTGGTATTTTCTAATTAATGTCTGGTTTAATGTCTTCCCTTTTGTAAATTATAAGTATTCAGCCTACATTCCTTAGTGAATGTATGATTTCAAGTCATTATTTTAATTGACTGTTTTTCATTTAATAAAATTATTTAATCTTAAAACCAGATTTAGACTTTGTTTTGGCTTGTTGGTTGATCCACCAGGTTACTGTTCGACTTACCTATCAAAGAATTTGGCGATTTAATTGATGATTGTCATTTTTAATAATAATTATTAAATTAAATAACGTAAAACTTATTTTGAATGTAGGTTAAGTGATGGGTTCTATCAGGCAATATCGCTTGTGTTCAGTATTCAGAGTGCCGAACGTTTTAACAAGGGCATTGACTGTTCGAGACCGCTGGATTCAGATAATACACAATTTTACCTAATCCTCACTTACCTGACAGTGTGCACAAGCATGACTCAAATATCAAGATTACAATGTGAAATATTATTATAGTGTAGGCTATATCAAAAAATAATAATAAAAGGGTCCATAGGTCAAAGACCACATACCTGTCCCTCAGCGAAGGGGAATGCCACATTAAATTGCTTTCAGCCCACTCCATCAACATCCAGGTGATGTGTGATGGTACGGGACAATGGCTATCCATTAAAAAGGAGCTGATAACACCTATATCAAGCCTAATGCGCAAATTGTCATTTACACCTAATGCGTGAATTGTCATTCAATGGACAACTCGCGCACTGCAATAGACGGACATTTGAGTTCTGAAAATGCGCTTCAGATGTCATTACAATACAGCTCTGTTTATCTAGGAATACAGCCTGTAAGTAAATAGAATGGTTGTGACTGAAAAAAGTTCAAAACCTTGTCCAGTGAATATTGCATTTATTGTTTCTCAAATAGCCTAGGCTACAGCGGATTCACTATGCATAAGGTTTTTTCGATAGCCTATGGTGAAAAAACGGAGATAAATGTCACCATTGTTAACTGAATTGTAACCTTAGCTATTGTTCGTCCTTCATATTTTTTTAATTACAGTTACAAGGTTTCCATACTCTCAGCTTATTAAAACCCCGCTGATTTCACCTGTTATTCCATAACTGAACAAAAGAGAACTAAGCGTCTAATTAGAAACGAAAACAAATTAGCAGCACGTTACACAATTAATTCACAATTAATTTTAATGCCATTATCTGCATGTGCGCTTTACAGGAGCAGGTCTGTTTCCCCTGCTGTAAATCACACTTTTCACGGTCTTCCTGGGAAAGTGGATTGTTTTAAAAGCATTACACTACCAGTAAAACAGGTTGGTCACATTTCCATAAGCAGGACATTATAAAACAAGGGAAAATATGCGTGAACCTATGGGTTGCCAACCTGACAGCTTTATTGTATTTAGTGTCATCATTAAGGCAAAATAAACGTTATTTTTGTTATCAATCAAAATTAGAATGCAGTTAGGCCTAATGAACTTGGGATGAAGCTTGAACATGAGTTCACTGCTTCATTGCCTAATCAAACAAAATTTGTTAAACAAGCAGGCTAATTTGGCTAATTTGGTTTCTAAGGTGAGACGGAAGCCATTGGTAGCTTATTCTCAGCTGTTGCAGGTGCTTTTAACAAAATTTAACTGCATATACAGATCCTTTCCAAAAAATTAGAATATCATGGAAAAGTTTTTTTTTTCCATAATTCCATTCAAAAACTTTCATAGATTATAGATTCATTACACACAAAGTGAAATATTTCTAGCCTTTATTTGTTTCATTTTTCATAATTTTGGCTTACAGCTCCAGAAAACCCCCAAAACAGTATTTCAAGAAATTAGAATAGTGTGTCGAAAATCAGCATTTACTTCAGTTATTTCAGAGAATGAATGTTTTAGACTGAGTGTCACACTATCATCTAATTTACTCAAAACACCTGCAAAGTTTATCTCAGTTTGGTTCAGTATGGGGAAGACTGCAGACTTGACAATTGGCCAGAAGACCATCATTGACACCCTCCAGAAGATGGGTAAGCCACAAAAGGTTATCGCTGCTAAGGAGGCTGGCTGTTCACAGAGTGCAGTGTCCAAGCATATCAATAGAAAGTTTAGTGGAAGGGAAAAATGTGGCAGGAGAAGGTGCAAAAGAGATGACCGTAGGCTTCAGCGGATTGTCAAGCAAAGACAATTCCAAAATTTGGCGGAGATGCAGAGGGAGTGGACTGAGGCTGGAGTCAGTGCTTCAAAAACCACCACGTACAGACGTATCCGGGACATGGGGTACAACTGTCGGATTCCTCGAGTCAAGCCACTCCACTCATTCTCTGAAATAACTGAAGTAAATGCTGATTTTCAACACACTATTCTAATTTCTTGAAATACTGTTTTGGGGGTTTTCTGGAGCTGTAAGCCAAAATTATGAAAAATGAAACAAATAAAGGCGAGAAATATTTCACTTTGTGTGTAATGAATCTATAATCTATGAAAGTTTCACTTTTTGAATGGAATTATGGAAAAAAAAACAACTTTTCCATGATATTTAAATTTTTTGGAAAGGGTCTGTATTTTGTAAAATAACAGCACTGTCGGGAATTACCGGGAACTCATAATGGTTAGTCCGAATAATATTGATCATAGGCTACTATTGATCCATATAGCCTATTCCTTGATCGCACTTAACACGCACGAGCATGTCTGTTTCGCCATCATATAAGAAATCCGCCAAGGTGGAAAAGCAGGCTTTTAAAGGGAATGGGATATGACATTTTGATTGGTTTATTGCATGTCACGCCCAAGACACACCTATAATTAATGAAGAGACTAGGTTGAGCCCATTTGCACGTTGCGCCGTGCTTAGCGCTCAAAAAACACGCCGTCTAAATAGCAAAAGTGGACTTGGACATGCCCTAAACGCACTTAACGCCATGCGCTTAGACCAAGCGCTAAGATCACCAAGATAAGACCAACTTCTTAAAAGGAATAATTAATTATCAAGTCGTCAGGTCAACCTCTCAGATCAGAAGACAAATTATTCGCCAAAAACCTTCCGCTTTGTGGCAAACTGCATGCTGAGTAGGGCAGCCTGTAACACCAGTCAACCACGATCACGCTCTGTCGAGGAAATATTGAGACAATGTTGTCAAGGCTGGATTGAAACAGAGTAGCGATATGCAGTTCGCATAAAATTTACTATAGCTTGATACAAAGTAACAGCAGCAGTAGGCCTACTCACTCAGTGGGATGGGTGTGCCTGTGCAGTTAAGCAGAGGTCTCTCAGGCGGGGTTGGGTACTGAGGAAACGACGAATATCATCTCCACACGTAGCATGGCTCTGTACTTGCTCTTAATGTACGTCAGTGCAGAGAAACCTGCCTCGCATAAATATGTTGAGGCAAACGGCAGGAGCTTTTTAAAAGCGATGTTTGACAGTTCTGGGTATTCGTTTCGCAAGGACCCATATGAAAAAATTCAGTACGATTCTTATATGGGCAACGTTAAATTTTCATGCCTTCCTTTAGCATTAGTGTTTCCTATATTGTTTTTCTATATTGTATTTAACATGTCCAGTGTGTTTTCTTGTATGATTATGGCCACTTTAATACTAAAATCACACATGAATTTTGTAAGAGATTTTCGTGTGCATATATGAACATTATATAAGCATTATATTGAAACTATATGTTACAGCATATGGATTTTGTTTGTTTTTACTATGAATCTTGCCTGGTTCATATACAGTAATTATGTGTTTTAAGGTAAATTCATATATTATTCTGAAGAGGGCCATAAATGATTTTTCTACTCCGTCTACACTATTCTTATATTTCCTTCAGGTAAATTTTATATTGTTTGTATCTGTTTTAAATATGAAACTTGAATGTGTGCTATGCAATTCTTGCATGGTTTCTACATTATCCTTATATTTTCTGAAGGAATTTTTTATACTGTATGAGTGCGTTTCATATATGAAGGTTGAATGTTTGCTATGCCGTTCTTGCATGTTTTAAGGTAAATCTTTTACATTTCTCCAAATCAAAATGCAGTTTCTTTACTGAATTAACACTGCATTACATACAATTACAAACAAAGACAGTCTGATACAGCATTTATTTTCTTACAAGTATGACAATTAACAATATAAAAGCTATGCTAGTTGTGACATTTTCTTTTCAAATGTGGGTATGGCTACATGTTCCACTGAACCTAGCATGTATGCTATAGCTTACAACCGTGGCCAACAACAAAAGAATTTGCTGGTTTTTCCTTGTTTAAAATATATATTTAAGCATGGCCACATGTACAATTGAACCTAACATTTATAACTTAACACCATGGCCGACAAAAAAAAAAAGAAAAAGTAAAAGTTAAAAAAACCTGCTTCGCTGTCCGCTACCGGTGTTAAGGTTAAAGCTGCGATTTCGGACAAGCTCCAGGATCATACTGACCATGTGCCTGTCCGGCAGCAGGCGGAGCAACTTGCAGGTGAGGCCGCGGTGCCATACGGTATCATAGGCAGCCGTCAGATCGACAAAAACGGCTCCGGCCTTCTTCTTGAACGAAAAGCTGTCCTCGATGTCTTGAGTCATCAAAGTGACTTGGTCTACGGTCGATCTCCCGCGTCGGAACCCAGCCTGCTCCTGAGGGAGCAGCGGGTGAACGATCGGTTCGATGCAGGTGTAGATAAGACGCTCGAGGATCTTGAAGGGGATGCAGAGCAAGGAGATGGGACGGTAGCTCTTAGGATCCCCTTCAGGCTTATTCGGCTTAGGGATCGCGACAACTAGGGCTCTTCTCCAGATTTTGGGGATCTTGAGTTGGCGCAAGCAGGAAGAGAGGAAAGCTCTTAACCAGGACTTCAGGGCAGGTGCGGCATGGAGTATAAGCTCCGGGCAGATAGAATCAGGGCCCGGAGCTTTTCCTGGCTTTAGGTGCTGGAGGGCGGCAGCGAACTCCTCCGGTGTGAATTCACTGGAGATGTTATCGCTGCTAGATGTTAGGGCCCTCCAGAGGTCAGACACTTCTTTTGCCACGAGTCGTGATGACTCACGGTCTTTACCCTCGTATACCCCATTTTTCACAAATTGTGATGCGATTTTATTTGCAGAAATGGGGCAGTGACGAGGGGAGTGTCTTGACCTGCCAGTGAGGTTGTTCAGGATACTCCATGCCTTGCGGCTGGAGTGCGAGAAGTCGATGGAATTGACAGCCTCTTCCCAGCGCTCTTGTCTCCTCCGGCCGAGTCTTGACAACAGGGCTGTAACAGCCCTGTTTGACTCGGTTCCGGCAGGAGCCCGAAGAAAAACGCGGTAGAGGTTCTCGCACTCCGCATCCCAGCACGGTTTGTAGCTATTGCGACGTCCGCGTGGGATGGATTTCTTGGCCGCTTTCACTAACATGCCGCAGAAGTCCCGGTATGCCTCATCCACGTTGTTAGTATTAGGCGATGGAAGACGCCACGTGGATTTGTTAGTGAGGAGGCGGAAGCGTTTCCAATTGGCCTTACGGAAATTCCATCTCTTCACCGGCTCACTCGGGATAGAGACCACGAGTTTAGGCACGGTTATCAGCGATGGTCGATGTTGGGACCGCGGGAACTTTCCGAGCATACGTCTGTCAGGGAGCCGGTTGTCTGCACCGACACTCGCAAATGCCACGTCAGGATTCGTCCCAGTGTTCCAGCGACCGGAGAGAAAGCTGGCTGCGCCCTTTGGATCGTATAACAGGGCCAGGCAGTTGTTGGCTGCCTAAGCAGCCAGGTTCTCTCCGTCGAGTGTGTTGGTATTGTACCCCCAGTCTTCATGCTGACAGTTAAAGTCGCCAGCATAGAGACAGGGGTGGGGGAACACCGGGACAGACACCGGCGTGAATCGCGAGGGGGGAGGCTTGTAGACGTTTACAATTTTAAAACCGGCAACGTCCACGCACAACCACTCAATCTCCGAGTCAACCGGAGATTGGTCAGCGAGAGTCCAGCTCAACCTTTCATGGAGAAACGTGGCAAGGCCGTGTTTCCTGCTTAGGATAGACCCAGCTAGTATGAAATTTGGTAATACTAGCTTGTCTGCTGAAACGCAATGGGTCTCCTGAAGGAGGATGACGAGGGTCTTGGTGGTATAGGCCAGCTGCTCGATGATGCTGATCTTGCTGGAGGTGAGCCCTTCGGTGTTCAGCTGCAGTATTCTGGGTTGGAGGCCAGCGGGGCAAACACCACCGGCTCTCCTCCCCGACTGCAGCCGAGCACCAGCCCGAGTGAGGGCCCTTAATTGGCAAACTCTGTTTCGCTTACAATTACGATTGGCAGTCATAAGTTACTGACAGGGGACACCACGAGAAGGTGTTTGCCATGCACAATGACAATAAGGTTCAAGTGCAGACTGTCAGCTTTAATTTGAGTTTTAATATTTTCATCCATATCGGATGAACCGTTTAGAAATTATAGAACCTTTTGTACATTGTCCCCGCCATTTTCGGGCCTCAAAAAATATTGGACAGTTTAACATAATGTAGAATAAAGTAATCATTTTTAATATTTGGTTGCATATCCTTTGCATGCCATGACTTCCTGATTTCTGTGACCCAACAATATCAAAAGACTCTTGATATCTTATTTTCTGGTACTCCTACAAGCGATACTATAACCTCTCTGCATTTGAATTGATCTCTATGGGAATTGGGGGATGGGACTAGATTTAGCTGTAAATTACACTGGAACAGTATGGAACACATGGTTGGCTGAATGGCTCCAAGTCATCAAGGGTCTGACATATCAAACAAGCCTTAAACCATCACTCTGCTGGCATATATGCAGTAGATATGGATGGATAACTTGAAGGGTTTCTTCTCCTGGCTTATTTTTCCATAGAGTTCAATAGGAAAATTTGTCAGGAGAAACAACCCTTAAAGTGATCCATCCATATCTACTGCATATCTGGCAGCAGAGTGATGGTTTGAGGCTTGTTTGATACCTCAGACCCTTGATGACTTAAAGCCATTTTGCCAACCACGTATTCCATACTGTTCCAGCATAATTTACAGCTAAATCTAGTCCCACCCCCCAATTCCCATAGAGATCAATTCAAATGCAGAGAAGTTATAGTATCGCTCGTAAGAGTACCAGAAAATAAGATATCAAACGTCTTTTGATATTGTTGGGTCACAGACATCAGGAAGTCATGGCATGCAAAGGATATGTGACCAAATATGAAAAATGATTACTTTATTCTACATTATGTTAAACTGTCCAATATTTTTTGATGCCGGAAAATTGGGGGACTATGTACTAAAGGTTCTATCATTTCTAAACTTTTTATCCTCAAATTAAAGCTGATAGTCTGCACTTCAACCGCATTGTCATTGTATCCTTTCAAACTCAAAGTGCTAGAATACAAAACCAAAATAACAAAAAATGTGTCACTGTCCAATGAATTATGGTGCTCACTGTAGATGTTAATTGTTGTTTTTGTAGAGAACATCCAGACACATTAGTCCATTTATTCTGGTATTTTGTACATTCTTACCAGCTTTGGCAAGATATTTGTAAATTTATTATGGATCATTTATATAAAGTTTTGGTATACAAATATGAAAATCTTATTTTTGGTTCTATGCACTACAGGAATACTCTTGAAAATGTATTTATATCATATTCATATACAGAAATTTAAGGGAAACCCCTATTTATAATTTTTATGAACTTTATATGAAAACAGTGTAAAAACAAGAAAGCAATGAAAACTGTTAATCATTGTGCTGCTTACGTATAACATCTTTGTATAAAAAATATTAATTTGTTTAGTTATATGTACCCCTGGCTGTGAAAAAAAGTAAATGAAGGGTCAGTCCATGTTATTTCACACCCTATGACACCCAATATCTCAGATTGTTCTGAAACGTTTCCGGTAGTTAGAAACTGTTAAGATAAGTATTCATGTAACATTGTTTTGTGGAAATATCTTTTGATCTCAGATAAATCATACTAATTGATTTCACCCAAAGCAGTTTGGTGCAAACAGGATGTTGGGTAGCTGCAATTTACAGGATATTATGTGAACCCTATACCAAAATAAAATGTCCAACTTGGGTGCCTCATTTACCTTGATTTCTCACAAATCAAATTATATTTCTAGAAAATAATGTTACATGAATCCTTATCTTATCTGTTTAACTATAGGAAACATTTCAGAACTATCTGAAATGGTGGTTTGTCTAAATCCACTTTTTTTGGATGAAATGACATGGAATGACCCTGAATATTAAAGTAATAATTAACAGGTCATGAATTATTTATGTTTTCATGTGTTTTATTATGTATGAATACACTAATAAATATCATTATTGATTAATTTTCCTGTTGGTCTTAATGTTTGAGTAACTGATGATTTTTTGCTTGATTGTGAACATTTTTGTTATATCCCTACTTTTTACAACCTACTTGTCACTGGTATGTACAACATATACAGTACCAGTCAAAAGTTTGGACACACCTACTCAGAAGGTTTTTTTCCATTATTTTTACTGTTTTCCACATTTTGGAATAGTAAAGACATCAAAACTATGAGATAACACAAATTAAATTATGCAAAAACCAAAAAAGTCTTATATTTTAGATTCTTCAAAGTAGCCAACCTTTGCCTTGATAACGGCTTTGCACATTCTTGCCATTCTCTCAAACAACTTCTGTGGTAAACAGGTATTCCACAGGTAAACAGGTGATGCCATCATGATTCTGTATAAAAGGATATCAAAAGACTCCTGATATCTTATTTCCAGGTACTCTTAGAAGCAATACTATAACCTCTCTGCATTTGAATGGATCTCTATGGGAATTGGGGGTGGGACTAGATTAAGCTGTAAATTACACGGGAATAGTATGGAACCCATGGTTGGCTAAATGGCTGTAGGTCAACAAGGGTCTGAGGTATCAAATGAGCCTCAAACCATCACTCTGCTGCCAGATATGCAGTAGATATGGATGGATCACTTGAAGGGTTGTTTCTCCTGACAAATTTTTTTTTCCTATTGAACTCTATGGAAAAATAAGTCAGGAGAAGAAACCCTTCAAGTTATGTATGTAATTGTGGGCTATCGGTAATAGGAGAAATGTTCTCATTCTCATCAGCACAGGGCGTTATGGTTACGCAAATGTCTGCGTGCATTTATTTTGAATGCATGAATCCTGTATGCATTTCTCTCGCGATGTCATTGTCTTCATGCATTATTCATCATTAGTTAGCTATCAAAAATAAGTGATATCTGATCAAAAACGTCTCTGATGTAAAAAAAAGCCAAGTCACTCACGCATAGCCTACAGAGCGCTGTCTATAAGTCCTTAATTCCAACTTGTAAAAACTAGGCCTGCCTTTAAAAGTATTGATATCAAAATGTGGCCAAGTTACAACTAACAGTATTGCCTATCGTAGCTCACACTAAATAAACTAGCTCTATTCTAAAAGCAATGCTATCCAAACTTTCCTAAATTATTTAATGCAACTTGGCCCTGTGTTTGTTCATCTTACCATCTCATGAGAATGTGGTCAGTGAAACTGTATGTTCCACATAAAACTGCAAAATGAGAATAATTTATCGTGGAAATACTCTGATTCAGATGTGTTGCACTTAGAAAATAAACAGAAAAAATACTACACTACAGGGCATGTTTGAACAATTGTCTGCATCCACTGCTTTGGGTCTATGAAAAGCACAGAATGAATAAAATGTATTATTATTATTATGTATTTATTGATTTATTTATTTGGAATATTTGGATTTCTATCAAAACCTGTGTGGTCCTACCAAGCATAGATATCCTTGTGTTCACAAAATTCTGTTCACAAATATCATAACTATTGGATACGTTTGTAAAAATGCTATATGTACGCTATTTTCTGGGTCAAAATATTACTAATTTTTATCTGCATTTATTTATTCATCCCCCCTTTATCTATTGTACATGATGTTTCTTGATATAAATGTCTGTTTGTGAATTGTAATGAAATCTGTAGTAGCAGTTAACATTTTAAGACCTGTACATTTTCTAAAGTAAACTTGCCAACAAAGTATAACCATATCCTTTCTCGAATGTAATTATTCATCAACTGTTAAATCCATCTAGATTTAGCCTTAAACCATCACTCTGCTACCAGAAATACAGTAGATATGGATGGATAACTTGAAGGGTTTCTTCTCCTGACTTATTTTTCCATGGAGTTCAATAGGACAATTTGTCAGGAGAAACAAATCAACAGCAGAGTGATGGTTTAAGGCTTGTTTGATACGTCAGACCCTCGATGACTTACAGCCATTTAGCCAACCAAGGGCCCTATCTTACACCCGGCGCAAAGCGGCGCTAACCCAAACGCAAGTGTCTTTGCTATCTTACACCCGGCGCAAAGCGGCGCTAACCCAAACGCAAGTGTCTTTGCTATCTTACACCCGGCGCATGGTTCATAATAACGCCTTGCGTTCACGTCCTTTAACTACCATGTATTCTTGCGCCCATTACAAGTGAACTGGGCGTGTTGGTCTTAAGACGAGGAGTGGCCAGGATTCTTTCTGGCGTATTGCTATCTTGAGCCAACAGAAAGCACTTGCGCTAGAACCACCACAAACCTGGTCTAGTCATGTCGCAGTTGTTTACATGTTATTTTAACGGCACATATAGTAAGTGCGTCTACATAGGCGTGTGCACAACGCGCGTACCATCCTGTCTGTTACACACAGGGCGCGCACAAGCATGACTAAAATATCTAGATCACAATGCGAAATATTATTATTGTGTAGGCTATGTCAAAAATGCATAATAATAAAAGGTTCCATAGGTCCACATACCTTTCCCTCAGCGAAGGGAAACGATGCCACATTACATTGCTCTCAGCCCACTCCATCAACATCCAGGCGATGTGCGATGGTACGGGACAATGGCTATCCGTTAAAAAGGAGCTGATAACACCTATATCAAGCCTAATGCGCAAATTGTCATTTACACCTAATGCGTGAATTGTCATTCCATGGAAAACCCGCGCGCTGCAATAGACGGACATTTGAGTTTTGAAAATGCGCTTCAGATGTCATTACAATACAGCTCTGTTTATCTAGGAATACAGCCTGTAAGTAAATAGAATGGTTTGTGACTGAAAAAAGTTTAAAACCTTGTCCAGTGAATATTGCTTTTATTGTTTTTCAAATAGCCTAGGCTACAGCGGATTCGCTTGCATAAGGTTTTTTTCGATAGCCTATGGTTAAAAAACGGAGATAAATGTCATCATGTTAACTGAATTGTAACCTTAGCTATTCTTCGTCCTTCATATTTTTTAAATTACAGTGACAAGGTTTCCATACCCTCAGCTTATTAAAACCCCGTTGATTTCACCTGTTATTCCATAACTTGAACAAAAGATTTTAAAGAGAACTAAGCGTCTAATTAGAAACGAAATTTGCAGCACGTTACACAATTCATTTACAATTAATTTTAATTCCATTATCTGCATGTTCGCTTTACAGGAGCAGGTCTGTTTCCCCTGCTGTAGCTACATCGCACTTTTCACAGTCTTCCTGGGAAAGTGAATCGTTTTAAAGTATTACGCTACCAGTTAAACAGGTTGGTCACATTTCCATAAGCAGGACATTATAAAACAAGGGAAAATATGCTGAACCTATGGGTTGCCAACCTGACAGATTTGTTGTATTTAGTGTCATCATTAAGGCAAAATAACGTTAGTTATGTTATTAATCAAAATTAGAATGCAGGTAGCCTAATGAACTTCGGATGAAGCTTGAACATGAGTTCATTGCATAATCAAACGAAATTCGTTAAACAAGCAGGCTAATTTGGCGTTTTCTAAGGTGAGAAGGTAGCAATTGGTCGCTTATTCTCAGCTGTTGCAGGTGCTTTTAACAAAATTTAACAGCATATATTTCGTAAACAGCACTGTCAGGAATTACCGGGAACTCATAATACTACTACTGCTACTGATCCATATAGCCGATTCCTTGATCGCACTAAACACGCACGAGCATGTCTGTTTCGCCATCATAAGCAATCCGCCAAGGTGGAAAAGCAGGCTTTTAAAGGGAATGGGATATGACATTTTGATTGGTTTATTGCATGTCACACCCAAGACACACCTATAATTAATGAATAGACTAGGTTCAGCCCAGTTGCACCTTGTGCCGTGCTTAGCGCCCAAAAAACACGCCGTTAAAATAGCAAAAGTAGACTTGGACACGCCCTAAATTGACTTAGCGCCATGCGGTTAGACTAAGCGCCAAGATCGCCAAGATAGGGCCCCATGTGTTCCACACTGTTCCAGTGTAATTTAAAGCTAAATCTAGTCCCATCCCCCAATTCCCATAGAGATCCATTCAAATGCAGAGGTTATAGTATCGCTTCGAAGAGTACCTGGAAATAAGATATCAGGAGTCTTTTGATATCCTTTTATACAGTCATGATGGCATCACCTTTTTACCTGTGGAATACCTGTTTACCACAGAAGTTGTTTGAGAGAATGGCAAGAATGTGCAAAGCCGTTATCAAGGCAAAGGGTGGCTACTTTGAAGAATCTAAAATATAATACTTTTTTTTATTTGTTTAACCCTTTTTTGGTTTTTGCATAATTTAATTTGTGTAATCTCATAGTTTTGATGTCTTTACTATTCCAAAATGTGGAAAACAGTAAAAATAATGGAAAACACCTTCCATTAGAGTATGGAAGTAGGTGTGTCCAAACTTTTGACTGGTACTGTACATGTGTTAATTGCTGCTATGTTATTAAAATCAATTTTTAAACCCATGATTTAATTTCTCTAAAAATTAGACCCCCTGTTACACCCGGACTATCACCAGTGGTTTAGAGAAAAATGCTTCTGAACTTTCGCAGACTTTTTGGTGTAAGCTACATCTGTGTAAGCTAATAACTTATGTTCGTTTTATGTCTATGATTTAAAACCTTCCATGGCGGGTTTGACAAGTGTGCTATAGCTTCTTGTATTTTTGTACCTGAAAAATTACGATATTATGTTACAAGTAATGTAGCCCATTCCGGTTTTGCCCCTTGCTTTTAGTGTAAACTACGCACCAATGGTGCCCAACCATAACCAGTTGCAGACACCGCATACACCAATGCAGCCTCCAAATGCATATAACACGCACACAAATGCCCCGTTTAGCTTCAGAACAGCATTTATTTGAATTAGCTGCAGAGAGCACATAAACTAAAAGTCTTACGCACTGGCCATACTCATTTATAAGAATAAATTGAGCACACATTGAGAAATACGAAATGTGAAAACGATTCCTGCAGTAATGCAGCGTTTACATTTAGCCAGTGCGTATGCTCTGGTTACAAAAAGCACCATAGTCTGACATAGCAGCCTCCTTGAATTGGCTTCATGCGCCAATGAGCAGCTCCCATAGGAATCCACAGAACCGGCAAGCCATCTCCAGTTCGTATACATCTCGATTATACTGCTACCATGTGAACGAAAGACTTTAGATTTGACAAGACATACAACTGGCGATTTGGCCTATTGTTTTTATTTATTGCACAAGGGGAAGTGATCAGGCATGCACAGTAGTGTTTTCAGTTAGCTTAGCAACTGAAGTTACATAACATAGCCTATGTTTAGAGCGTGCACATTAGGCCGGCGCAAAACACTCAATTGACATCAGATCATTCATTGAGTGCCTGTAGCCTGTCTAAATACCAACTGCGGACGTTCCAGCCCTGAAGTTGGAACTTTTGCTCCGCCGACCTTTTTTGATGTGAACGCAGCATAATTCTTTAGGCGTCTGATGGTAAATGGGGGTATGCAGCTTTAACGAGGATTCATGAAAAGTGTAGCTTTTTAAGAGATCCTGATTGTTCCATGTGAGTGAGGGCAGATATGGACATGATGGAAGGAAAACAAACAGTCACAAATGAAGTTAGCATGTGAGTGTGTTTTGTGGCTGGTTTTAAGGTCTCTCCCTCTAAACTGTGAGCTGTACAATGTTCATTGGTATAAATAAAGAGCCACATGAACGAAACCTCAGCATTAGCATGGGACCGTAAAGCTGTGAGCTCGCAGCTCGGTCCTGAAACCGGAAAATAGCAGCCTTTAGCAACTTATAAATACCTAACATTTAACACAACAAAACAGCAGCAGTATAAACTAGCGAAATATCCCGAATTAGTCACAATTACGTATTAGCTTTTACAAACCTCCTGACAGTAAATCAGTTAACGAGTAACGTTAACCTAGCTAATCGACCAACAACCACAATGTACCTTTACCAAAGTCGCATTTTACTGGAGGGCGTCAGCAAGCAGTCGCCCATGTAAACACATACAATTAATGTTTTAAAGCAGATGGTATAGCTCCCAAGGGCTCATGTAAAATGTTAGCATGCTGACAGGCATATTTGGCTACTAACAAAATGATAGCAACAACCCGTTGGCAAATTTTTAATAAAAACACATTGAAGCAACCAAGCTAAGGGGATAATAAAGACCGGGTTACACGGATGGTCCGCACGTCTTAAATGGTCATACTGAATTTGGTGTCAACTTAGCTTTACATGATATAGGAATCTGCTTCTAGTAAACTCCAAGAAGACCTCCACCTTGACGAAAGCATAGGACGCCAGTCACGCAGCAGAACTTGTAACCACACGCGAGCTAGAATATCCGCGCAAAAAACAACCGTGCAAAACATTTTAAGCAGAGCAAGCGTAGGTTAGTCTAGGCATGGCTAGAAGCAGCAGGGCGCGGCAAAGTGACAGCAAATTTCTTTTAACACAAGCCGTAAGCAACAAAGAGCAGCGCATCAACATTGAAGCAGTACAGAGAGAACTAATTATTGGCTTAAAAAGGGCGCTCCATTAGAGGTGTGTGCATGTGATTGGTTGAGTATGTGACGCGTGATTGCGAGCCGACCATGGTCGGCTACAGCGAGAGGTTCTCCGACAGAATTTGCTCTGCGAACTCGTTCGCGACGCTCATTTCCGAATTTGTTGCCTGCAACACGTTCCAAAAAAGTTGGGGCGGGCAAAAAAAAGACTGGGAAGTTAAAAAAACACGTTTGGAACATTCCACAGGTTCCTCTGCATTTGAATGGATCTCTATGGAAAAACATATTTAATGTTTTACCTAAATATACGCTAATTCCGAATTTAATGCCTGCAACACGTTCCAAAAAAGTTGGGACGGGAAATAAAAAGACTGGGAAGTTCAAAAAACACCTGTTTGGAACATTCCATAGGTAAACAGGTGATGCTATCATAACTGCATATAAAAGGATATCATGGAAAACACTGAAAGGTGGGGAGGGTCTATCTTTGTAGATATCATATTCCATAGAGTTCAATAGGAAAATGAATCAGGAGAAACAACCCTTAAAGTGATCCATCCATATCTACTGCATATCTGGCAGCAGAGTGATGGTTTGAGGCTCGTTTGATACCTCAGACCCTTGATGTCTTATAGCCATTTAGCCAACTATGGGTTCCATACTATTCCCGTGCAATTCACAGCTTAATCTAGTCCCACCGCCCAATTCCCATAGAGATCCATTCAAATGCAGAGAGGTTATAGTATCGCTTGTAATAGTACCAGAAAATAAGATATCAAGAGTCTTTTCATATCCTTTTATACCCAGTCATGATAGCATCACCTGTTTACCTGTGGAATGTTCCAAACAGGTGTTTTTTTTTAACTTCCCAGTCTTTCTTTTGCCCCTGCCCCAACTTTTATGGAACGTGTTGCAGGCATCAAATTCGAAATTAGCGTATATTTACAAAAATCAACAAAGTTGATAAGGTAAAACATTAAATATCTTTTATTTGTACTTTTTCAATTAAATACATGTAAAAGACAATTAACAAATCACTGCTTTCTGCTTTTATGTGCATTTTACATACTGTCCCAACTTTTTTGGAATTGGGATTTGTATATTCCCAATAGTAGGTAAGTGCGCAGATTCAGACCATTCAGACACAGCTGTAGTTGTGTTTGATTCATAGACTGTAGAAAAATATGTAAAAATATATCTTTTTTCTATATATATAGAAAAAAATATATCTTATATTTTTGCCTAGGTTTTAACCAAGTGCTAATTTACTGATTTCTCAACTAATTTTTAACCACTCCACAGATTTCATGTTAGCAAACTATAGTGTTGGCAAGTCAATTAGGACATCTACTTTGTACATGACACAAGTAATTTTTCCAAAAATGGTTCAATGGATTATTTCACTTTTAATTCACTATATCACAATTCCAGTGTGTCAGAAGTTTACATACACTAAGTTGACTGTGCGTTTAGACGGCTTGGAAAATTCCAGAAAATGATGTCATGGCTTTAGAAACTTCTGATAGGCTATTTGACATTATTTGAGTCAATTGGAGGTGTACCTGCAGATGTATTGTAAGGCCTACCTTCAAACTCAGTGCCTCTTTGCTTGACATGGGAAAATCAAAAGAAATCATCCAAGACCTCCACAAGTCTAGTTCATCCTTGGGAGCAATTTCCAAATGCCTGAAGGTACCACGTTCGTCTGTACAAACAATAGTACGCAAGTATGAACACCATGGGACCACGCAGCTGTCATACCGCGAAGGAAGGAGTCTCCTAGAGATTAACGTGTTTTGGTGCGAAAAGTGCAAATCAATCCCAGAACAACAGCAAAAGACCTTGTGTAGATGCTGGCGGGAACAGGTACAAAAGTATCTATATCCACAAGAAAACGAGTCCTATATTGACATAACCTGAAAGGCTCCTCAGAAGAAGCCACTACTCCAAAATCGCCATAAAAAAGCCAGACTACAGTTTGCAACTGCACATGGGGACAAAGATTTTTAGAGAAATGTCCTCTGGTCTGATGAAACAAATATTGAACAGTTTGGCCATAATGACCATCTTTATGTTTGGGGGGAAAATGGTGAGGCTTGCAAGCCGAAGAACACCATCCCAACCTTGAAGCACGGGGGTGGCAGCATCATGTTGTGGGGGTGCTTTGCTGCAGGAGGGACTGGTACACTTCATAAAATGGATGGCATCATGAGGAAGGAAAATTATGTGGATATATTGAAGCAACATCTCAAGACATCAGCCAGGAAGTTAAAGCTTGGTCGCAAATGGCTCTTCCAAATGCACAATGACCCAAAGCATACTTCCAAAGTACTTCCAGGAGGAATGGGCCAAAATTCCAGCAATTTATTGTGAGAAGCTTGTGGAAGGCTACCCGGAACGTTTGACCCAAGTTAAACAATTTAAAGGCAATGCTACCAAATACTAACAGAGTGTATGTAAACTTCTGACCCACTGGGAATGTGATGAAAGAAATAAAAGCTGAAATAAATTATTCTCTCTACTATTATTCTATTAATAATTCTATTATTCACATTCTTAAAATACAGTTGTGATTCTAACTGACCTAAGAGGGAATGTTTACTAGGATTAAATGTCAGGAATTGTGAAAAACTGAGTTTAAATGGATTTGGCTAAGGTCTATGTAAACTTTCGACTTCAACTGTAGTTAGCATGCAGCTAGCGTAAAACAATGTTAATTAAACATCATTTGGCTAATAGAAACTTAATTTTGTTTATGGACTCACATAAACTTGAGATTATAACCCAATCATGTGTACCGGATAATTTTCCTGGTCGCTTAACCACAGTAGCCTAGCTGGTTTATGCTTTTTGTCATGATTTGTTAGCAAGTTGTCTGTGCGAACATTATTAAGACTCAGAATTGGTTGAATAATGTGAATGGCGTAATCAGTAGATGCACATTTAGTTAATACCTAGGCAAAAACTGCAACGGCACTTAAAAATATGTTTTGTGTTTTGTACCTTAGACAACATACGTGACAGCATTTGATGCTTTGTGATGGTGTTGATGTTCTTGTCAGAAACCATAGCTGCATTTACTGGATTAATATCGATAAAGTTCTTGTGACAGAAAAGTAGACGAACCGTCAGTTTCCCACATGGTTTTCTTAAACCCTATTCTCAAACATCTAAGGGCTCTTTGGTTTGAAAAATCATTATACCTTTAGGCTTCAAGAAAAAATACTTTAAAACTTTCATAAGGCACGTTCTGGATGATGAAGACTCATCTCGGTAAGCTAGTTAGCTTGTTAGCTGGCTAGCTACAGTAGGTAATTTCAGTGTTAAAAGCCATGTTACTTCACGTTATGAGCTGTAACGTATTCTATTTTGAAACACATTTTCTCTTGATCAATGAATTGTTAATGGCGTTGAACATACAGTAGCAAGTAATAACCTATCATTCACAACTATCCAGTTCACATTCCAAATGTGCCCTTAACTTTACAATCTTAAACGTTGCATCATTGTCATTATGTCGACGTTTATGGAGAATGTGTTGCTGTCGAGTGCACAAGTTTAGAGAACACCGGTGAATTTGATACTTTCTAAATGGCAATAAATTCTACTGTCTATGCGTGTGTGCCCAATGTGCGTTGCATTCAAATTGATTAGAACGATTTGTGGGTTTGTTTGATCTCGTTCGAACTTGACTTTTGGAAAAAGTGACAGCCGTAATAATTCATAAATTTCCATTTATCGTGAAACTGGACATATAGAGGGGCAACATTTATTTAGAACGCATTTCAATGTGCATTTCAATATCTACACAGGATTCTAGAATCAAGAACAAAAAATATGGCATGAATGTAGGAATCAACTACGGTCCGTTACACCGCTACTGTTGGCCTATATGATAGTCCTATATGTTGGCCTATATGATAGAGAGGATGTGGAGGAAATCCAGAGATGCATCAGACCTCTCCTCCTACCAGTCTCTCCTAGCAGCGTTCTCTACAGCAGTCACCGCTGCTAAGGTAACGTACTATCACACTAAAATTCACAAATACAGTTCTAACCCCCGTCAATTGTTCTCCATCTTCTCCTCCCTCCTCAGCAAATCCCCTCCTGCTCCTCAATCCTCGTTCACTGCAGACGACTTCGCAGACTTCTTTGATGAGAAGATCGCTGACATCCGCAGTTCCTTCAGCCCCTCAGCCCCTCTCTCTATGCCCCCCCCCCCCTGTTCCCGCACTCCCCCTCCCCTCACTGTTTTCCACTCTCCTCCTCCCCCTCCCCTCACTGTTTTCCACTCTCCTCCTCTCCCTACCCCTTCTGTGTCCCCCCCCTGCTTCTCCACCTTTTCTCCCCTGTCTGATACCGATGTATCCCACCTCCTACTCTCCCATCGCCCCACTACCTGTGCCCTCGACCCTATCCCTTCATCTCTCCTCCAGGCAATCACCCCAGATATCCTCCCGTTTGTGACCTCTCTGGTGAACTCCTCCCTGACCTCTGGCTGCTTCCCCTCATCCTTCAAGAGAGCCCACATCACCCCGATCCTTAAAAAACCCACGCTGGACCCCTCCAACATCCAAAACTACAGACCGGTATCTCTTCTTCCTTTTCTTTCCAAAACTATTGAACGTGCTGTTTCTAACCAACTGTCTTCTTTCCTTACCCAGAACAACCTACTAGACCCCCACCAGTCCGGCTCAGACCTGGCCACTCAACGGAGACCGCACTCCTCTCCGTCAGCGAGATGCTTCACGCAGCTCAGACAGCCTCCCTCTCCTCTGTGCTAATACTGCTAGACCTCTCTGCCGCCTTCGACACTGTAGATCACTCCATCCTCCTGTCGTCCCTGTCTGCAGCGGGGATCGGCGGCTCGGCCCTGGCCTGGATTGAGTCCTACCTCTCGGAGCGCTCCTCCCAGGTTGCCTGGGCTGGTAAAGTATCGGCACCCCCGTCCACTTACCACAGGAGTCCCCCAGGGCTCAGTCCTTGGTCCCCTCCTTTTCTCCACCTACACCAAATCCCTTGGCCCTGTTATCACTGCTCATGGTCTTTCTTACCACTGCTACGCTGACGATACTCAACTCTTTCTCTCCTTCTCACCCTCTGACACTCAGGTGTCAGCCCGCATCTCCGCTTGCCTGAGAGACATCCAGACCTGGATGGACAACCACCATCTGAAGCTCAATCCAGATAAGACTGAGCTCATCTACATTCCTGCTCTAACCTCTCCCCCTCTCAATCTCTCCATTTCCCTAGGGGACATTCCACTGACCCCAACGCCCTGTGCCAGGAACCTCGGAGTGGTGATGGACAACAGGCTGTCCCTCTCCGAGAACATCGCAGTGGTAACCCGGGCGTGCAGGTTCTTCCTGTACAACATCAGGAGAATCCGCCCTTTCCTCACCACCCACTCAACCCAGCTCCTGGTCCAAGCGATGGTGCTGTCCCGCCTAGACTACTGCAACTCTCTCCTGGCTGGCCTGCCAGCATCGGCCATCAGACCCCTTCAGCTCATCCAGAACGCAGCAGCCCGCCTGGTCTTCAACCTACCCCGACACTCCCATGTCACCCCCCCTGCTCATTGACCTCCACTGGCTACCTGTGATGGCTCGCATCAAATTCAAAACATTGGTGCTCGCCTTCCAGGCAGTCCGAGGATCAGCCCCTCCATACCTCCAAAAGCTCATCAGACCCTACACACCTACCAGATCCCTGCGTTCCGCCTCCTCAGGACGACTGGTACCCCCCCCCACTTCATACTAGCACCCGGTCTCGACGTCTGTCTGTCCTGGCCCCACGGTGGTGGAATGAGCTCCCCGTGGAGGTCAGAACAACAGAAAGTCTGACCGCCTTCAAGCGCAGATTGAAGACTCACCTCTTTAAGCTGCACCTCTCTCCACCCCTCCCTACCTCCCTGTGACCTCCCTTGATTGTGTTTTATAAATCCTTGTTTAAGTGTTTCAAGCTTCTAGTTTAGTACTTGTAAGGTTACTTATTGGCTTACTGTTGTGCATGCCAATGATTGATATCGTGTGGTCCCCCCCCCCCCCCCAAAAAAAAAAATAAAAAATAAAAAATCATACTGACTGCGCCTGTGTTTGAATTCGTATTTACCTTTTAGGGTGGTTTTAACGCACTTGTTTCAGGTTGGAAAATGCACTAATGTACGTCGCTCTGGATAAGAGCGTCTGCCAAATGTCTAAAATGTAAATGTAAATGTAGTCCAGTAATACGTTTTTTGTACTGCAGCCGCACTATAAATTTTAAATGTTTGTTGTATTGATGCCAGAAATATGCTTTGATTAAGGGAAACCCGCTGTAGTTTTGTTATATTTTATTGATGCTACTTTGCCTGTCCTTGATTTAAAATTTTGACAGAAAAAATGGATATTTGAATTTTTATTTATCTTTTTATTTATCTTTAGGAACACCCCCCCCCCCCCCCCTCTTTTGAGAAGGAGAGGGGAGATCCCAATTTAACACACACACACACACACACACACACACGCACGCACACACACACACACACACACACACACACACACACCTGAGGTGATTGCAAATAGCTGGTCCATCTATGTTTCATTGTTGGTTCCAAGGGAATGAGCCAATCTATTGTATAGGTTAAATAAAAAAACCCATGTAACTTTACCAACTTGGCTCTGACGGGAAAGGCGCAGCCTTACCCCTACCAGACGCACTCGGCTCTGATGGGAAAGACGCAGTCTTACCCTTACCAGACGCACCACTGAAACCCTGATGGACTTCTGCGTTTCCCAACCCGCATCTCGCCTGATCACCGAGACAGAGTTGGCCTGCCACCGTCCACAGAATAACCCAAGCTGGTTTATTCTCAACAGCTGTTTTGGGGACACGTTTCTTCAAACTGTTCCTCTACTGTCTCCCTTGCGGTCGGACCCAAGTGCACGTCCATGTCGACCTGACTGGAAACCTGTCGCAACCCGACTTCGGAGAAGAAGTCTCCAGGAGTCCACGCACCTGCCGGGACCTTGGATCAGCTGACGAGCTGACATCACTTACGGAATCGGGACTGGCCTCCCTTTGTTACCGTTAAGTATTGAAACGCATTTTATTTAGCACAGACATCAATTGATAGGCTAGCATAAAACCTGTAATACCTAGTTGAGGTTATTTTACTGCTGGTTCCTACTGTTGTTTGTATTTTGTTTTGCTATGCGCGTTTCGGTTAGGAATAGCCAATTTCCCTGAGCTTATAGTTTTACACTGTTAAAACTTTATATGTATGAGACTGATAAAACGAGCTAACCACAAAATATAGTTTAGCGTGTCATTAACCCATAACACAAACTAACCTTTGTTAATGGTAGGACTTCATTAGCTTCTATATCTAGCCGTCACATAATTATCATTTCCTCTGATTAAGATTAAGTCATAGAATGTTATATCAATTATTGTTTCTATTATTCAGATATTCATAGTTGTAGCCAATAAAACATATGTCATTTTTCCAACCCATTGTCGTGTCTACGTTATTTCACTAAGTTGGGCTCTATTGACGTATAGAATTCTAATTGAGTGTTGAACTTAATGAATAAAAGTGACCAAACCTCACTACATTGGTCACTAGTGAAAACAGGCAAAAATTGGTATATTTTGCCCTTGGTATTAAGAGGTTAATTTAGTTAAAAACACCTGGAACAGCTGAGAATAAGCTACCAGTATATGGCGTCCGTGTTGTCGGGTAAGTGAGGACTAGGTAAAATGTGTATTATCTGAATCCTGCGGTTCCAACAGTCAATACCCTTGTTAAAACGTTTGGCACTCTGAATACTGAACACAAGCGATATTGCGTGCTAGAACCCCTCACTTAACCTACATTCAAAATAAGTTTTACGTGATTTAATTTAATTATTATTATTAAAAATTACAATCATCAATTAAATCGCCAAATTCGTTAATAGGTAAGTCGAACAGTAACCTGGTGGATCAGCCAGCAAGCCAAATCAAAGTCTAAATCAGGTCTTGAGATTAAGTAATTTTATTAAGCGAAAACAGTCAATTGGAATAATGAATTGAAATCATACATTCACTAAGGAATGTAGGCTGACTACTTATAATTCACAAAAGTGAAGGCATTAAACCAGACATTAATTAGGAAATACCAGTAAAGAGAGAGATAAGCCAAAAATTGCCAAATTATTTACCCTCCAGCTGAACAGGAACAAAAGGAAACGCCGAGGAACCAAAAAGAATGACTTCTTCACCAACAAACTCCAAACTTGACTAACTTATTTTTCTGCGGTACACTCATAAATTACCTCCACAGGAAGACCATCCCTGTCCTGATTGGGTTAAGGTATGGGGGAGGGGGGGGAGAGGGGTCATTTATGACAAAGACTGGCTTATCTTTGATGTTGGGGGGTGAGGGTGAGAGAGAGATAGAGAGAAGGGGGGAAAATATTAGATATCCTACAGTGTCACCTTAGAAAACGCCAAATTAGCCTGCTTGTTTAACGGATTTTGTTCGATTATACAATGAAGCTTTGTCAAACATCAATTCCATGAGGCTGTTCTCATGGAGTTCTGGAAGTTTAAGCTTCATCCGAAGTTCATATCACATGCATTCTAATATTGATTAATAACATAAATAGCGTTATTTTTCCTTAAAGGATAAGTTCGCTATTTTGGACCTTGGACCCTATTTGTGGTCTGTCATCCATGAACCTGACACATTGAGTCCATATTTTCGCTGATCGGTCCAGTATTGAGCTCACTACAGATTTCCTGTAGGCTCTCACTGGGCTACAATAGAAGTCAACGGGGCAATTCTAAATGTTATGGAAAAACAACGATAAATGTGCTTTCATGTACGATAAATAAGACGGGAAGCTCAGGGTGTATTGTTACCGGTCTCAGTATGCTCCTGTGAAATTTATCTCAATCCGAACATTTTTACGTGCTTGGCATGGCTTGGACGTAAGCATTTCTCTGTTGCTTGTTTTCGCTGCTCCCGCGGAGTACTTTGTGTCAGGGGTGGGGGAGCGGGAAGGTGTGCCGGCCGTTTACGAAACTATCTAGGTGAGCAGTCTGCGTTTGTTTACCTGCAGCAACGTAGGCTACAATTTGCACAAAAAAACTTGGATGATGGATTACTATAATGATTACGAAGACGAAGAATCCGATTTTGACTTTGACGTTACTGGCTACAGATTTGAGCCAGAATACACGGACACGGAACTACAAGAGATGGATGATAAGAGAGCAAGAGAAGAGAGAGAGGCTGAAGTTGCGCAGGTAATGTAAATTATTACAAATGATGATTACAAACACTGCGTTACAAATAGTTCTGCTGTAGGCTACTAGCTAGTAAACTCCAACGGGAGGTCAAGATTTGTGATCAACTGCTTTTCAAGCGGCCCGCCCCTCTCTACAATGTAGCTAGACTGCGGAAGTTTACAGTGCGAGGTAGTGCGGTCGGAGAAATAGTTCTGTTTCAAATGGAACTGTTGTTTCAACATTCGGTTTGCGTTTGTGATAGCCTACATTTCACAGGAGAGCATACTGAGACCGTAAGAATACACACTGAGCTATAAAAGCACATTTATCATTGTTTTTCCATAACATTTAGAATTGCCCCGTTGATTTCTATTGTAGCCCAGTGAGAGCCTACAGGAAATCTGTAGCGAACTCAATACTGGACCGATCAGCGAAAATATGGACTCAATATGTCAGGTTCATGGAAGACAGACCGCAAATAGGGTCCAAGGTCCAAAATAGCGAACTTATCCTTTAATGGTGACACTAAATACACTAAAGCTGTAATTTTTATGCATGTTTGTGCGCACCCCTGTGTGTAACAGACAGGAGGGTGTACACGCGTTGCAGTAAACACACTTATATTGCACGTTAAAATAACATTGAATTAACTGCGACGTGATTTAAGACCAGGTTTGTGGTGCTTTTAGCGCAAACGCTTTTTGCAAATAACCAGAAATAATTGGAAAAATTATTTGTGTCATGCACAAAGTAGATGTCCTAACTGACTTGCCAACACTAGCAGCAGGTCAACTCGCACTTCCCCCCCCTCCGTGTCAATGGCTCTCGCTCGTCCCGACTGCGGAGCTTTTCCACCCTGGCTCCTCAGTGGTGGAATGAACTTCCCATTCCCCTACGTTCTACTCTAACCCTGCCCGCATTCCGTCGTGGCCTGAAGACACACCTATTCAGACTCCCCCTTGATTGATATTCTAATCTAGGACCTCATGGCACTAGTTCCCTGTGTTTTCCTGTCTGTTTGTTATAGTTGATAATAGTATTTAGAATAGAAGTAGTATGTAGTATAGCTGATTTACCCACAGCTTACTGTGAACTACATTCAACGTTCATTACTAGGGATAGCTGCTACATTATGGGAAGGATGTGCTTTGTCTTGTCTGTTCTGTAGTGATTTTGATGACGTTTCTGTATGCACTTATTGTATGTCGCTTTGGATAAAAGCGTCTGCTAAATGAATGGAATGTAATGTAATGTAATAGTTTGCTAACATTAAATCTATGGAGTGGTTAAAAATTAGTTTTAATGACTTCAACCTAAGTGTATATAAAGTTTCGACTTCGTCAACATAGTGAAGACAAGCAATCAAGATAGTTACTCCAACATTCAGAAAGTCCTCTGGTTGTCCTTTACACTGCCCTTGAGCAGTGCTGCATGTGAGAGGGGATTTTCACATCTCAATATAATAAAAAGCAAGTACAGATCCTGCCTGTCAGACTCTCTCCTCTCATCCCTGATGCACATCCACTTGTCTAAGATGACAATAGAGACTTTTGACCCAAATCAGCTGATGACTTATGGATGCAAACAGCTAATCGCAGGCTCAACCAGGGAGAAAGAAGTAGGCCTACATCATCATCTGCCATGTTTGAAAGAGAGGAAGATAGTGAGGAGAGCAGTCAGGAGGGTAGTGATGATGACAGCTTGTAGAATAACCATGCCACGTTATGGTAAAGGGTGAGTACTAAGCAACATCTCCAGGTGCTCCCTTGAGAACCAGACCAAAAGGAGTTATGTGCACCCCTGATTATATACAAACGGGTGACAAATTAAAGGAGGGGGACAGGGGGTCCAGTGGCTCTGTTACGCTGTGGGGGGGCATTTTCCTGGTACAGTTTGGGTCCACTTGTCCCCTTAGAGGGAAGGGTCACTGCAAATCATTACAAATTTATTCAGAGTGATCACCTTTACCCTATGATGAAACATTTCTATCCTGATGGGAGTGGTTTCTTCCAGGATGACAATGCCCCCTCCACTGGGCACGAGGGGTCAGTGAATGGTTTGATAAGTATGGAAATTATTTGAATTATATGCTGTGACCTTCACAGTCACCAGAGCTCAACCCAATTGAATACCTATGGGAACCTTTGGACCGGTGTGTTAAACAGTGCTCTCCACCACCATGATCAAAACACCAAATGAGGGAATATCTTTTGGAAGAATGGTGTTCCATCCCTCCAGTTGAGTTTGAGAGACTTGTAGAATCTGTGCCAAGGTGCATCATTTTAGGTGTTCTGGCAGTGGCCCAACACCTTACTAATGCCGAGCTCACACTACAAGACTTTTGCCCCAATTCTGACGTCAAAGACGAACTCCGACAAATTTTGCAGTCCTATGATAATCTTTAAAGAATCTGAGAGAAATCTTGGTTCCATCGGCTTGATTTTGTCGGGAGTCCTGGCTGACCTGCAGTGATGCATCGTTCTACTAGAATGTCAACAGCCAATGAACGAACACACAACAAACGCAACGAAGAACGGTTTGAAATTATCCATACTGTCAGGGGAGTGGCTGAGTCGGAGGACCAAGCGCGACTGTCAGGGATTCTTAAAGTGTAGGTACTAACACATACACCACTAAAGCAGATAAATCTGCACTGGAAAAGGGTAAAATAAACAGTGGGAAAAACCCTCCCGGCGTCAGCCAAAAAGGAAAGCAAAAAATAAGCGAACGAGGGCGAACTCGAGAATAGCAAGTAATCAATAACAAAAGAACCTCACGCTCTTTAACGAGTAATCAATAACAAAAGAACCTCACGCTCCTTAACGAGGAGCGAATTCAGGAGGTCAGAGAAAACAAACAAAAGAAACACCCTGTATAAATGGGCGAGAGAAGGAACAGAGAAACTAGAACCTGTTACCTACAGCTCTAGGTGAGAACAAGCTGAACAAAAAGGTAACAGGTAGGAGAGTATAACGGATGAAGAGAGAAAGGAAAGAAAAAACCAAAATAAATCTTTCTTCTAACTCTAACCGGACTTGCTGCGTTTCCTACTCGTACGAACCAGAAATGCCGCGACCGAATCCTATACCTTTACTGACCTCCTTGTCAATATAGCAAAGACAATATGGAAGCCTCAGAAATGCGGAAGTCCTGGGCTATTTATAACCGGCAGGAAATCCAAAACAGGTGAAAGAGATAATTGCCGGGTGAGATTCAAACAACGAAACGAGAGGCGGAAAAAATCAGATAGAGCGCCCCAACGACGCTAAAAGAAAAACCGAACGCAGAAACAGCAGAGGCTGCTAGAAACCATGACAGGACCCCCCTCCTAAGGGAGAAAAAATTTAAATGTTGTCGAGGTAGACGAAGACCGATCTCTCCAGCATCTCCCTAAGGACATCGTTCACTAGCCCCCTGAAAAACTGAGGGGGTGCTAGTGAGCCCGAATGGCATCACCTGGTATTCGTAGTGTCCAGAGTGGGTGTTAAATGCCGTTTTCCATTGGTCGCCCTCGTGAATGCGAACGAGGTTGTAGGAAAACAATAGATGCCCCCTGGAGGCGTTTAAATGCCGAATTCATCAGGGGAAGGGGATAACGATTCTTGATCGTGATGTCATTGAGTCCCCTGTAGTCAATGCATGGCCTGAGACTACCGTCTTTTTTCTTTACAAAGAAGAACCCTGCCCCTGCCGGCGAGGTAGAGGGTCTAATAAAACCGTTGGCGAGGGACTCTTCAATGTATTGCCTCATCGCGGCACTCTCAGGACCCGATAAGGAGTACAGCGACCCGCTTAGGAGGAACCATGCCCGGATATAGGTCGATAGCGCAGTCATACGGCCTATGAGGAGGCAGAGAGGTGCCGTGTTGCTTGCTAAAAACCTCAGCAAGATCCGTATACTGCTGAGGAACATTAGCCGGCAACGGAAAGTGGAGAGCCCCACCCACCTGAGTGCTCTCACAGTCTGAGAGAGAATCAAGTGGGTTGTCCCAGTCGATCTCAGAATCGGGAGTCTCCTCCCCCCATCCACTGAGCCCGTCAGCAAATGAGTCCCAGGAAAGACTCTCCCTGGCGTCCTGAGACGGCATCACTGAATCGTGAGCCCCAAGGAGAGACCTCCCCTCCTCCTGCTCGCTGTCTTAACCGGAATCGGGAGATGGGGAATAACCATGAGAATAAGATGGAGAACAACCTGGAGAATAACCATCCCCTCTGCCCCCCAGTTAACGTGAGGCTTGTGCTGAACCAGCCACGAATAGCCCAGAACAAGAGAGTATGTGGGTGAGTCCACCAAAAAAAAACGGAATCCGCTCTGTATGGCCAAGGAATGAGACAGCCAGATTTAGAACGCTGGTGACCTGCCGGATGGTACCTGTGCCCAAAGGGCGGCCGTCAAGTGCCGTTACTAGCCGTGGGGAGAGGAGGGGAACTGAGGGAATGCCCTGTTCCCTAGCCCACTTGATGTCAATAAAAGACTCGACCGACCCGGAATCAATAAACGCGATGCAGCTGGTGTAGTGCCTGCTCCAACTTAGCTGCACTACTAACTGGGTATGAGGAGAGATGTTGTTTGGTCTCACCAGGGGCTCCGATCCCCCTAGTGAGACTTCCCTTTTCCCACTAGCTTTAGGACATTGGTCTCTGAAATGTCCTGCGCATCTACAATATTGGCACCAGGCATCCCTCGCCCTGGTGGGTTTGAGATCTCATACTGCCGCCCCATCTACCTGCATGGGCTCCTCCGAAAACAAGGAAAACGGAGTGGCCGCAGAAAGCGGTACGTAACGCAATGACCGAACCCTGCGTTCCCCTGTGAGTCCCTCTCTCTCTCTCTCTAATGCGGTTGTCCACCCAGATGGCTGTGGAAACCAGAACACCGAACGATGCGGGTGGTTCGAGCACTTCCGGGATCGGAAAGTGCGTTAAGGAAAAGGGAGCTAAGTGGCCAATCGGACCACCCAGTCTCCCCTGCCAGTGCTCAAAACGCGATGGAGAATGTCGCCACCGTGTCGGTACCCTGATGGAGATGGGTCAGTCACATGGCCGCCTCCTGACTGGAGACATCGTGATCAAAGACTGAGGCCATCTCCTCGATAAGCCTCTCTGTGGTGGACATAACAGGGGAATTAGCCCTTATTAAGGGGTCCGCCCAGGCGAGAGCAGTACCTGTGAGAAGAGAGGACAAACGCAACGCGAGCCTCCTGGGTGGAGAAGCGGGAGGGCTCCGCTTAAAAAAAAATCTAACATTGCGTCAGGAATGCTCTACACTTCCTGGGTTTCCCTCCATAGCGGAGCGGGAGCTGCAATTTAGGCTCCCTGAGATCCGGTGGAATGGGGATAGCGGCAGAATCAGGAGGTGCTTGTGCAACAGGGATGGGTGCTTGTGCGACTGGAGGGGGTTCTTAAAGTGTAGGTACTAACACATACACCACTAAAGCAGACAAATCTGCACTGGAAAAGGGTAAAATAAACAGTGAATGAAATGGCGTCTGACGTGTTTGTTTAGAAGTTATTGTTCCACATTAGTAAATTGTTCTGTATGCAGTACAGCAGGCTGTGCAGGTAAACGAATAAACAAATTATGCATGATGTAACATGAGGGAGAGATAACATGAGGATGAGTTTGTTGTTGATTATTATGCAGGGTTTTATTTTATCTAGGAAACTGGTGGACATTTGATCTCGTTTGCATAAGGTACGTTTACCTGGACTCATTTCTGGCTAATGGGGCTCTGGTGGAATACAAGATTCACTGTGCTGCTACATGGGTTTGGAGAGCTTTTTGGGGACCATGGGTAGGCTAGTTAGTTGTGTAATATGAAACACACCAAAGACACATCTAAAAATGAACTTTTATTGGCAGTTATCAAATTTTATTGTAAAACTTAAAAAAAGGAATCATATTGAGCCTTTTCTGGAACCTTGCCATTTTGCACAATTTGGCACAATTTGTGCCAACTTTGGAAACCGAAATGGTTCACCTGAAAAAAAGCTCTGTAGAATTTGAATGGTTTGATATATTGACACCATATTTTTAGCAGAGATAGGCAGCATATTGAGGAATCACAAAGAGGAGTTATTTCCTCCATAGCACTTGTAACTCATCAGGTAAAAAATCTGAAATTTGAATGTAGGTACCCGTTTTTTTGTTTTTTCACAATTTCTGTGCATAAATTGTTGTAATTAAGTAGCAAAACGTGTCTGTATATTAATTATGACTGCTTAGTCATAATAATGCAGTTCTCTGTTTTAATAAAAGCTATGAACCATATTTATAGTCTTTATAGTTTTTGAGATAAACAGCTTTGTTGGTCACTAGTAAAAACAGGCGAGAATTGGTATATTTTGCCCTTGGTATTAAGAGGTTAAAAGGGTAGCCTCTTGCGAAAACCTCAGCTTCTCCAGTTACACTGCAGTGCAATAAATTAGGAGGGCGTTATTAATAGCCCAAAGCACTTACGACCCTCCTCTGGCTACAGCCACAGACTGTAAAATGCATAAAATGCACCGTTTATACACGCTAAGAAAATCATGTTCACATATAGAAACAATAATATTTTTTTAAAACGTTGTACAAATGAGCAATCGCCATTTTCCCTTGCTTACTGTACTATATACAGTACCTGATGCACTTTCGGTTTAGAAGACACCTCATTTTTTTCTCCAAAATCTCTCGTATAAATATGTTTAAGAAACCAAGTACTTACCAGTATATTCAGCTACAGCTGTTTTGTGATGAACCCTGAAGAGTTTATCTTGTTATATTTCGCCAAAGTCCCGTACAGTCGACATTTCCGCAGCGACCACCCCTCGCACTTAGGGTTGAAATACGTTGCTGTACTTGTGTGAATACACACGCGCTTTCGTATGTTCTTTTTTAAACATATTTAAATACATTAGGCGGCGTATGTTATGGTTATTATATATATATACTGTATGTGACTATTCTGAAATAAATGTATTTTGTAGCAAATTTCTGAATGATACAACTTCTTCTTCAGTTCGAACTTAAAACCATGGATGTGCAGGGAATATTTTTTAGATATTGACATTTAAATAAAACTAGTAGAAACCAGGAGGAAATTGCCTCTGAAGGGCCAAAGTAAATTTAAGCATAGCCTGTAAATCCACCTGCTTATGCATGTGTGATTACGGTTAGTACGTATCACATTTGAGATTACAGTAAGGACATTACACTAATACTTCTAAGAGTATGGTAATCTTGAGTGTGTGTGCCATTACTGTAAGGACCCTCGTGTGTAATTACAGTGAGAGTGTACCTCTCGCGCTCCTGCTCCAGCAGGTTGGTGAACTCGTCGCTCTTCTGAATGAACTCGCTGTTGGTTGCGTTTCTCATCCTCTAGCTTCCCGAGAGCCTTCTTGTGGGCCTGCTCCACCAGAAGCAGCTGCTCCAGCATGCGGCGGTACGTCTCCCTCTGCTTCTCAACCAGTCTGTCCAACTGAGGAGGAGACTGATCACTGTTACTCTGCTTTTAAACTGCACCTAAACTCAGCTCTCCTTCTCCACCAATCTGTCCCAACTAAGGACGGTACACATCCCTGTCCCTCTGCTTTAACCTGCACCTAGCTCTGTTTCTCCACCAGTGTGTTCAACTGAGGACGAGACACATTCCTGTCACTCTGCTTTTAAACCTTGCCTAAACCCAGATCGGCTTCTCCACCAGTCTGTCCAACTGAGGAGACAGATCCCCATTACTCTGCTTTTAAACTGTGTCTAAACCCAGCTCTGCTTCTCGACAGCACAGTGCTTCCAACTGAACCCAGTATAGAAGCAGTCTTATAAACAATTATGCATTTGCACCACCAGGGCAGCCAATAAAATCACTAGGAACATATAACTAAGTCATGTTTTGGATACAGGGCATGGAAATATGTCTAGACAACAAATGTTTTTAAAACTTCCAACAGTGAAGGGAGTAGTAAAACACTGAATGTACAAAAGAGCCTCTAGGTGGCTTGTTCTGCTAAAATACAACCCTGGAAAATCTGAGCCAAAAGGCTATAAAAATATATTTGTCATTTATCAGCAAGACCTTACACTCAAAATATGTGAAACATCTCATATTTAATTTAGGTAAAATCTTAAATAAAATAAATACACATTTTTCTCAAAAACATGTCACAATTATTGGCACCCCTACAAATTCCTTCAAACAAAATGTAATTGATATATATTCCCATTCATATTTTCAATTTTTAAGCACACCTGAGTATTTAGGAACACTTAAAGCACAACTGAACTTTGGTAGATTTGAGTTGGTTTGAGTTGTGTAGTTACCTGGCCATGATATGAGTCCAAATCGTGGCAAAATATGTTTGTTAGTTGCTCTGTGCTCCCCTGGGGTGATAATCCAGAATAGGGTATTTGTCGCTCTCCATTCAATCTATAGGGCAACTAAAACAGTCTCAAAATGACACTTCTAGCATGTATATGAACAAAGAGGATTTTGTCAATACAAACAATAACCAGTCGTCGTACGTATTTATTTTTTTAATGAAATGGCCCTTTCCTGGCTTTTTCGTATTTTATTTGGAACGTAGATCCGGTAGGTAATTTTTGCACTATGAAGGAATACATTGAGGAGGCTCTGGCTAATGCCTTTATCAGACCCTCTACCTCGCCGGCTGGTGCTGGTTTCTTTTTTGTTGGAAAAAAATCACACCCAGGTGGTGAAGTAAGCGGTGCAGGTTTATGAGCAATCATATTAAAAAATGCAATAGAAAATGTGTGTGTTGTTTACATGTACAAAAACAATGGCCTTACTCTGCAATATTTCTCCGCAAATAGCTAATTACTAAGCCTAGCTAGCTAATTTCCTACTAAATTCGTATTTCCAAACTGAATACATACTGCAACCGCTAACCACAAAAATTGTTTGCTAGATTAAAGTAGCTGTAACGTGCCGAATACAAACTTTTTTTATCTGCAGATTTAATGTTTTAACCGGTTTCATGAATCAGCTGTAAGCCTAAACTGTTGCTATCGTTACTAGCATAAAAGAGACAAATCTGTGGCTCCCCAGTAAGAATGTCACTCCACCGTTAATTTCCTTTCCAGTGGATTTGGTTTCCAGTAGCTTTCGATTTTATGTCCACTCACGGACATGATTTCTCTAGCCTCCAGCCCAGCTTCAGAAAGTTTTTGCTGCGGACGTGCGGAGTGATATTAATTTAAACGTCCAGGTAAACAGGTGTATTATTGCATCATAGGGGTACTATATCGCGAATATAGACACAGCTTTGAACGCCTCTCAACCAATCATAATGCGTGGTCAGAATTACCCGTTTTATAAACTCTGATAACAAACAGGAAAGATTACAGTTATTACTTGAACAATAACAATGGAATTCCAAACTCAACAAGTGGGTGCATGGATTGTTGGGCCATTCCATAACTGACTGGGTCCAGCAGAACACTGGTGGTAGATTTTGTATTGATTCTGCTTTGGGGGGGTTGCTACGGCGACTCACCTTGCTAACAGGTGGAATGTTCAAAACTCCACTCTAACGGCATTTCAAAACCCATTTTCTAACTTGTTGTGACGACTACAGTTTTTAAGGTTCACAGGACATAATATGTATCAAAATGTTCATGTGGTTCCCAGGATTCCTACGGTGTAAATATCTAAGCTGTGACATTTTTAGTTTGTAAAATATTCAGTGTTGTTTGAAAACCATGCTCCCCATTCACGCAAATGGTGGAATGTTCAAAACTCCACTCTAGCGGCAGCTGGTAATTTCAATTTCAAACCCATTTTCTAACTTGTGACTTGCCCCCACCCCTGTTTTTCAGGCGCTAGTGAATGACGTGCTCAGGGAGATGTTGGAGAGATTTGTATTTGTCTATTTGGACGACATTTTAATTTTCTCCGCAAATCTCTTGGAACACATTGGCCATGTCAGGCAGGTGTTACAGGCGCTTCTTACGGCTCAATTATATGTCAAGGCTGAGAAGTGTGCCTTCCATACTGACTCTTTCCTGAGAGTTTATAATAACGGAAGGGAAGATCCAAATGGACCCCGAGAAAGTTTCAGCGGTCAGGAATTGATCTACCCCTGAGTCAGTCAAACAGGTGCAGCGTTTTCTGGGGTTCACAAATTTTTACTGGCGTTTTATATGCAATTTTAGCTCCGTGGTCGCACATACAACGGCTTTGACCAAGAAAACGGCACCCTTACGGTTTCCAATGGAATCCTAGAGCCGAGGCGGCTTTCATGGAGTTAAAGAAGAGGGTTAGCTCCGAGCCCATCCTCACTACTCCCAACCCTTCACTCCCATTTGTGGTGGAGGTTGATGCCTCCGAGTTGGGAGTGGGGGGCTATACTGTCTCAGCATGTCATGGTTTTGCAGCCTGCTTTTTCATTTCTGCGGATGCTGCCTCTCGGGGGTCACGAGAGGGCACTCCTGTTGTTTTTTTCCGCCGTCCATGACTCATTATGGTTATTAGTTTCAGGTGTTTTGCTGGCTACATAAGCTCAGCGCCTTCTGTTTTCCGTACTTTTGTGTCAACTCTGTTTACGCTCAAGCTTGTTAACAACATTGAAGTAAATAGTACTGTTATTTAAAAAAATTAATTACACAAAAAAAATATGTACGAGGACTGGTTATTATTTGTATTGACAGAATCCGCTTCGTTCTAGTTCGTATACCTGCTAGAAGTGTCATTTTGAGACCGTTTTAGCTGCCCTATAGAAGTGAATGGAGAGCAACAAATACCCTATTCTGGATTATCACCCCAGGGGAGCACAGAGCAAATAACACATTTTGCCACCATTTGGACTAATATCAGGTAACTACACAACCCAAAGTTCTACTAAAGTTCAGTTGTGCTTTAAGCTGTTATCCATGACTTCTTGTTTCACTGCAAGCCAAACTCCATTAGTCATCCATCAACATGGGGGAGATCGGAAAACAAAAATGAAAAGAGACAAAAGTTTTTGTTCATCTTCATGAATCAGGAAATGGCTAGTGAAAAAATAACTTCATGAATTAAACTAAGTATTACCACCATTAGGCAGTGGCGGCTCCTGAGCTGAAAATATTAATGGAAATTAAACGATCTTAAAGCTCAGCTTTTTGTTAGATTATTTTTTTTTATTAGCACAACCTGCAATAAAAAATAATCTAACAAAAGCTGAGCTTTAGGTCGTTTAATTTCCATTAATATTTTCGGAATTAAGAATGCGGAGAACGAAGAGCACATGTATCCACAATTATAATGTTGATTAAAATGTGCACAATTTTGCGACGCAAGTTAAAATAATTTATTACTTGCCTAATAGCCTCATTGAGGAGAACCGGCTACATTTGATGGCATTGAGAATTTGGTGAATTAAACGCTGATGTAGCCTAATTGTTAATCAAGGAAACGAATTGAAAAATTATTAAGACCAATAATCAGTTTAAAGGGAAGTTTTCCGCTACCCCCAATTTTCAGCTCAGGAGCCGCCACTGCCATTAGGGCAATAATTAAGATGTTTAGAAGCAACTGGATCTTTGATGAACCCGCCTGGAAGAGGACAGTGTGTAGTTTGGTTTTGCAGTGTGTAGATGGTTTGCAAGGCAAAAATTTTCAACAAGGGTCACAGTTTGAACTGGAGTATCTGGAGAGATTCTGTATGGAGGAATGATCTCAAATCCCTTGATATGTGTTCTCCAACCTCATCAAACATTACAGGAGAAGACTGTGCTGTTATCTTGGCAAAGGGAGAGTGCACAAAGTACTAAATACAGGGATGCCAATAATTGTGCCACCACATCTTCTTCAAAATAAAAAATACTTTTTGCATTAAACATTTGTTTTCCTCTGATCAATGGCATGACAATTACACTATATAATGTTTGCATTTTTATGCGCATAGACGACCTTTGTTAAACAAAAAACTGATTTTAATCCTGCACTTTTTGCTCATATTAATTGACGTTGCCAATTAATATATACTTACACAGGTAAGTGAATGACCTCCTACCTCAGCCATTGGTTTTTCATAGATGTCTTCCTGCCACTTGCTGCCTTTGCTCTGTATGCAGTCTCTCTGCAGAGCTGCAGAAACCTTCTGTGGGGTGACAAAGCCATACTGGGCCTCCAGCAAAGCCAGGTCGATTTTCTCAGCCTTCAGCACCGTTATCACCTCATCTCTGGCCTATGAAAGGGGGTGGGGAGGAGAGACAGTGGGACGGTGAGGAAAATGAAGGAAGGCAGATAAACATAGACTCAGCTCCATCAACACTGGTCATCAGAGTTCCTTGGGACATTTCATTCAGTCAGCTCAGGGAACTAAGGGGCTTGGGTATAAGTAGGATGGATAAGTCCTGATATTTCAGGTTTTGTGTCATGTTGGGACAATAGAATTTAACATTAATTAAACTACATTAATATAAAGGGTTCCAGTATTGATCTGTGCTGGATCAGTAATTGGGTCACTTGGGAATCTGTAGGATTAATAAGTTGTGACTTGCTGGTTTTGAGTATGAGTACATTTCTGTATTGATCTATGAGCATATTTATCTATGCTGGACAGGTCACTGCGGGTCGCCTCGACCTCTGTTTGGATCCCACCCCAGGGTCATGCATGCACACAATCCATCTAATTTTGGGCTGGGCTCTACCCACCTTTAGGTCCTGCTTACCTGCAGCTCCCCCTCCAGCATACTGAGAAGGAAAGGGAGGTCATCCCGTGAGAGGTCTCTCCCCTTTCCAGAAGACACGCCCCCTGTCTTGTCACTGAGGCCACGCCCTTCCCCCCCTGTGGTTTCTCAGGACAGTATCTGTGTCTTTGGCGATCTCTTTATTCTGTGCCTTGTCTTGGGAGGAGTCCTCATACCCTGAATTCCGTCTTCGTGAGCGTGTTCTTATGCTGGGACGGCTTGGTCTTGGCTGAGTCCTCTAAGCTGTTGCTACGGGAACGCATGGTTGTGTTTACCTGTAATGGAGCGACAGTGTTTGAGACTTTTCTCATTTGCTGAGGAGGTTCGAATGGAGACCTATAGTGTACTCATGCAAGGTAGGGAATGATTTGTGTATGACGTCATCTCAAAAAGAATATTAATAGATATTAATAATAATTAATAATTCATTAATAATTCATTAATAAGTCCTTGATACTTTACAAAAGCTTGAACATCCAAACCCACTATGGGAGTCAAGCTAAATCATGTAATCAGTAGTAATCAGGCAGATTTTGAGAGGTACTAGAAACTTGTACTGTTAGTTTTCAGTCTTACAGAACCTAGCCTCTTCGAGAAGATAATTATTTGACCTGTCTGTCCTCACAACCTCAGCCCACTTGAAAGAAACTGGGGAAATGGAAATATGGTGGGCTTTGACTGACCCAAGAGTTTTCAGCACTGCTTTCCCCTGCGTTTGCTCAAGACAGAAATAGCTATTGCTGTAATGTAATTCAAGTTGGAATGGCATGTCTATCTTAAAAGCTGTAGTACCAGTGTATACCAGTGGTGGCTGGGGTATATTCAGTATTGTCATACTGTATACCAGTGGCGGCTGGTGGGTTTGAAAACATAGGAGGACAGAAGTACCCAAAAGAGGGAGGTCCGGGGGGGGGGGGGGGGGGGGGGGGGGGGGGCAAGTGGCCTGGACCTGAAAAGGGAGGGGGTCATGGCCCCCCAGAGAAGATTTTAGCAAAAATCACCCCCTAAAATAACCCCTAAAAGTTGATAAAAATTTGACTTGTTCAACTTAGTGATATCTTACATGGAAAAAACTATTAAAGATATAACTAATTGTAATCAAAATCAAACAAACTTGAACTCCTAAGCTGTCAAATTGTTCCAATATTAAACTTTCAATCTTGAATTGAATAACAACAAAGTTCCAAAATGACTAATGCACATAGTTAGAAAATTGACTGTGTGTATAATAATGAATTAAACTTCAAGAAATGCAAACGTTTTAATAGGTGTGCATTTTTTAGAAGACTTTGTAAAGTAAAGATACTAAGATCTTAAACAAAATATATGAAAATAAATACCAATATATACAGCTTGGAGCTGTAGAAGAAAAAAACCATCACTCTGCTGCCAGATATGCAGTAGATATGGATGGATCACTTTAAGGGTTGTTTCTCTGGCAGCAGAGTGATGGTTTGAGGCTCGTTTGATACCAGTTGAACACCAATTTGGAAAGGGGGACCGTTTACTCGTATGAGATCAAATCTGATTGGTTATCGCAACGCGAAGTTGTGCTTGCCCCGCCAGCAATCCCAACATGCCTTGTGGACGCGGCCAGCCGCCTCTCATTGAAAATGAATGGAGGCGGTGTCGCCGCCTGGTGAAATCGCTTTCTGTCGGCCTTTACCGTCAGCCTTCAAACGCATCCTGAAGCCACGCAAAAAACGATATTAAGCAAATTTCTTGGGTGATTACAGCCTCCATGGCGATTTCCTAGCTTTCTGTATGGCTTAAATTGTCCCCTATTTCAAATTCTATTTCCCTATTCGTAGTGGTGGTGTCGCTGGGCTCTGTGAGCTGAGGTCTTGATTCAAAAATATTGTGCTCCTTTCATCTGTGAATGTCAGTGTAACTGCTAATGTTACAAGGCTCGGGATGCTGCCGCTGGCTTATCCAAATGCGGAAGTGTTGTGCGCATATAGCAAATTGAAGCAATGCCATTTTTTTATTAAATTCAATACCACTGGAGAGGGAGCACTTCTAGAGGGCAAAAAGAAATAAAGTTGCTAGAGGGCATTGTGACGTCACAAGTGTCAACACTCATTCTCTATGGTAATTTTTTGGGATAAAAAGTTAAATATCTCAAAAAATATAAAATATATCAAGAAGTTGCATACAAGCAACTTGATCCAAAATTAACATTTCAAGTTGGAATGGCATGTCTATCTTAAAAGCTGTAGGAAGAGTAGTGCGCAGAAATTTAGGTGGAAAGAAAACAAGAATAAGAAGTATGCAAGAGAACAGACAGTGTGTTACTGAAGCAACCACATTAATAAAATGATAAACATCATTAAAGCCACAGAAAAATTTAATTATCAGCAAAGCCATAGTATGCAAAGCAATCAGGTAAGTGGAGGCTATTAAAAAGTAATATCAGTGTGTTCACTATTAAAGGGATAATTCGGAATTTTGGACATAATGTCTCAATTACGACTTACCCATGATGTAGTTGATTGATGGAAACCATTTTCAGATAATTCCATGCTGTTCCTTCTTTTGGACATACACACATTGCTAATGCTAGCGCAACTCTAAGGTAACTGGTAGCATCCACTACCAAACGGACTTAAACACTCCACAGCGCACCCAAAGCAAATAAAATATGACGACAGTCTATCGGGGTTATTTTCAGTGATTATACCATCATTTTTTAAGTCAAATTATCGTTGAATCCTTTACTTTGTGCTGACCTATATTCTCTGTGGAAGTACGGCGGCGGAGCGATACTTTACGTTAGTTGGTAACGTAAAGAATAGCTCTGCCGCCGTATGTAGCGCCGGCCAACAACAATATCGCGCGTGTGAAAGAATCAGACTAGTAGTATTGTTAGCTAACGTTCAAGTAAGATGGTATTTCGGTGTGTATTTCAAGGTTGTTGAAATCATGCAAAAAAAAAAATGGGCACCACAAAGTTTTCACCGATTTCCAGTGGAAGATCAACAAAGAAAACAGCTGTGGCTTCTTGCTGTGCGCATGGATGTCAACACACCAATTGAGACTCTAAAAAAGTTGAAAGTGTGAAGTGACCATTTCACAGAGGATGACTATGTGAAAATCAAAAAAGGACAGTAGGGACACCCTCTACTGAAGGAGACTGCTGTGCCATCACCTGTTTTTCTTCATGCACCAAAAAGAACTGATGAGCAGGTAACTAATAAATGGTTGCATGCGTGATCTATTCAGTTTAGCTAATTGCCACGATTGGGAAGTCATAGAAGTGGTCAAACTTTTCATGCAAATTGGTAGCCAATGTGCTTGCTTGTATATGCTGTGTTATTCTGTAGCATGTTTGTGTTTAGCTGACTTGTTGTCTACCAAATATGTAACTTTACGGCAAAACGGATTGTGTCGGCAACTGTGGAGTACAGCAGATAGCCTACAGGCAGATACCCTGGCTAATCTACAGCTAGCTTCGCCGCCGTACTTCCACAGAGAATATAGGTCAGCACAAAGTAAAGGATTCAACGATAGTTTGACCTCAAAAATGATGGTATAATCACTGAAAATAACCCTGATAGACTGTCGTCGTATTTTATTTGCTTTGGGTGCACTGTGGAGTGTTTAAGTGTGTTTGGTAGTGGATGCTACCAGTTACCTTAGAGTTGCACTAGCATTAGCAATGTGTGTATGTCCAAAAGAAGGGATAGCATGGAATTATCTGAAAATGGTTTCCATCAATCAACTAAATCATGGGTAAGTCATAATTGAGACATTATGTCCAAAATTCCGAACTATCCCTTTAACCCAGTAAAAAGGGGGTGATCCCAAACGCGCTACAAGCCGGCTATATAAACAAGGAACTATAGGTGCTCAACAGAAGGACCAGTGAATAGAGAGAATATACCAAACCCGGACTACTTCGCTAGGACTAACCCGAGATAAGGCTGCCTAGCTCCAACCCTAACCCCACAATAACTACATTCTGTCGCTTGGTGGAAAATGATCTTTCTGTCTTGGCGAATAAACATATTCGATACAGGAACAATTTAAATGTAGAAGAACGCAAAGCCTTGAAAGATCTACAACTTAATTCAAACTTGGTCATTCGCAGCGCCGACAAAAGGCGGAGCAGTAGTTGTTCTAGCGTTTGAACAATACGATAAGAGTATAAAAAAACAACTTTTGAATGAACAATTCTACTCACCTCTTTGCGCTAATCCAACAGAGCGCATAAAATGTGAAATTGACTCTGCCATAGAAAATGCCTTGTCTACGGGTTGGATCACTAAAAATGAAAGGGATTTTTTAACTACTAAATACCCCATATGCCCGATATTGTATGGTCTCCCAAAAATTCACAAGTCTGTATCTGATCCTCCACTGCGCCCTATAGTGTCAGGCAATGGTAGCCTTACAGAACCTCTCTCACAATATGTTGACTTTTTTATTAAGAAATTGGTTCCTACCCTGCCTTCGTATATAGGTGATACGTCTGATCTTCTTAGGGTTATTGAAGGTGTTCATGTGAATTCAGCTACTATTTTAGCGTCGTTAGATGTACAGAGTTTATACACCAACATTCCCCATAAAGGAGGTCTGGAAGCTCTGTCATACTACCTCTCCACACGCCCGGAAGACCTATTACCCCCTTCAAGTTTCCTTATCACCCTTACGGAGATGGCACTCACCATGAACTATTTCCAATACAATGGCTGTTATTATTTACAGACTCAGGGTACAGCAATGGGAGCAGCTTTTGCACCTAATTATGCTAATCTGTTCATGGGTCACTGGGAAGAGAAATGTATCCATAATTCCATTAATCCCTTTCTCACCAAAATCTCCCTGTGGCGTAGATACATTGACGACATACTGCTCGTGTGGAATGGTACTGTACTCGAATTTGAAGATTTCTTGAGGTATGTGAATTCCAGAGATCGTCATTTGTCTTTTACAGAGGAACAGACTATATCTAGACCTGACTATTTTTAAAGGTGATGACGGTAAACTTGAATCTACCATCTTCCGTAAACCCTTAAGCAGAAATACTCTGTTAAGTGCGGATAGCAATCACCCCCGTCCACTGATACGTAATATACCGATTGGACAGTTCTTGCGCTTGAGATGCAACTGTAGCACGGATGCAGAATTTGAAAGCAACATCTGTCAGATGCGTAGCAGATTTCTTCAAAGAGGCTACAGTATTGTTGACGTTACTGCCGCTATTGACCGAGCCCGCCATACTGATAGGAAGTCCCTCCTCTGTAAAAAGCCTAAGCGTGCTACCCTTCCTCGTATTTGCTTTTCCACTGAGTTCAGTCCGGTCGCTGGAAGAGTTAAAAACATTGTCCGTAAACACTGGCCCATTCTCCAGAGTGACCCTCTTTTAAATAAATTTACTTCCGAACCTCCGCGAGTGTGCTTTAGAAGGCCACACAACTTAAAAGATAAGGTGGTTCACAGCATGGTGAGTAGTCCGCAGACAAAACCCTCCTGGGTACCTACGCCCCCTAGAGGGTTCTATCGCTGTGGACACTGTGTCCATTGCTCTAACTCTAATGACATTAAAGTCTTCTGTCATCCACGTTCGGGCAAGGAATTTAAAATAACCACTTTTATTAACTGCAACACTACCCATGTAATCTACATGCTGAAATGTATATGCTCCAAAATCTACATCGGACAGACTAAGAGAGCCCTCAAACTTAGAATTGCTGAACATAAGACCGCGATCCAGTCTAAGAATATGGACTATGCTATTGCGCGACATTACACTGAAGCCAATCATGGTTCTGTCTCTTCTCTAAAATTTTGGGGTATTGAGAGAGTCACTTCATCATCCAGAGGCGGAGATATCATTAAGCAACTGCTCCGCAGGGAGGCGTACTGGATACATACACTCAATAGTGTGGAACCCAATGGGTTAAATGAGTCGCTGAATCTTTCATGTTTTTTGTAACTTGTGTGCAGGCTTTTTGATTTTCATTTTATATTGTTTTATGCCATGTTCACAATAGACAATTATTTAGTTCATTTACCTATGACATTTGTCGGTCTTCTCTTTATCCTGTTTAAGAAGATAACATTGTATATGTGGTATCTATGACGAGATTTATTAGTCCTACACATGCGCACCTTATTTTGTGTAATTGATGGGAGGGTATTTATATACCTCCCGGTGCATTGTCTGTATTTCCATTTTGACTCTGAAGAAGACGTCGTTGACGTCGAAACGTCAGTCGCATTAAAATATTTTGTTTTGCTCTGAGCTCTGTGTGCTCCAGTCCTCCTTATCTCGGGTTAGTCCTAGCGAAGTAGTCCGGGTTTGGTATATTCTCTCTATCCCTTTAACCCCTTCGCGCAGACCCCCTAGTGGTCATGGCGCCAGTGTCATGAAAAATAAGTCCCCCCTCTGAAAAATAAGTTCCATTGTAATTTGTTGTGTACAACGTCACAATTTTTTGCATACTTAAAGCTGGAGTATGTAACTTTTATATTGAAAAATGTTGGGGAACGGTTATGCTTAGTTGGTAGCAATAATAGAAAGAACTGTTCTGAGAGAAATCCAGCACCATAGACTATGTTTATACCCTCAAATTCTGCATTCTGAAACCAGCAATTTGCTCCGAATTCTGTTTTCAAAACAGTGGCTTTAATCATGACCACATCGTGGACCAAACAACTGTGAGATTGACCTTGCCAGTAGCTAGCAAATGCACCAGCTAGACATTTCACATCGACCCATTACGTCGGCGCTATTTCACGGAAAGAAAAATAAAAGGGAATTGGATAAAGCTCGCTTGAAAACTGGAGTAAACATAGGTGCTAATTTCAGAAGGTGGTGAGATTTTCTGGAACAAATTGGTTTAAAGACAGACTGGACAGGTAGGTCAAAAGTTTCAACATGAATGGACTTTCTGCTTGCCAGACAACTGTAATTAGCTATAATGAATAGTAGCTAGGTTGGTAATTGCCATTATTGATAACGTTACTTGATTCGGTGGCTAGTTCTTGGAATAAGGGCTTGGAATTCGAGCTAACGCGATCTATACAATTTAAATATAGAACTCAAACTGGCTACGTGGCTATAAGTTACCAAAGCATAGCTAGCTACCAGCTGTAGCCAGATAATGCCTGGTTCAGACTAACGCTACACAAACTCAGTGTTATGCAACAACTCTGCAACAACAGAAAATATGTTGTTGTTTTACCTGGAATTTCAGATGACATTTTACTGTAATGTTAGCAATACCAATCTGTAATCCTGATATTGTATCTAGCAGACTTTCATCTTCACAACGAGGTCTGTGGGGTGGGGGTGTGTCTCTTTCTCTGTGGGCAGGGCCAAATGTGGGGAAAAACTGCTCTAGCTTTAAGGAACATTTTTTATCGCCAGATGTGCTTATTCTGGATGCATGGCACATGTTTAGTGCTGTTAAACGATTAAACACATTGTTAGTTTGGTACCTGGAGACGTAGTTCTATAATTATTATTCCATTAATTACATGTAGCCAGAAATAGGTAGCTAGCTGTTTTAAATTAGAGCACAGGTAACGAATTAGCACACCCAGTGTGCACGCAATGTGATGGGGAGTAGGAGATGGGTTCGGAGGACCAGACGCGACAGAGAAGGAATCTGAAAGTTATTCCTGTAAAGGAAATAACCAGAAAAGTGGAAAATAATCAGCGAAAAGGGAGGAACAAAATAAAGGAAGGGACAAAAACTCCTGGCGTAAAGCCCAATGAAAAAATAGCCCAGAGAAGGTGGGCGAAGGCTCGAGCAGAGCAAGGACAGTGAAAAAGAGGAAAGTACCTGTCATGGATTCTGGCAGCCTGCTGTTGTTTCTGCGGTCGTTTTCTTTTGATGACATCAGGGCAATTTATCAGATTTTTCTGCCTCCGTTCCGGTGTTTGAATTTAGCCCGGCAATTATTCCATTCACCTGTATTGGTTTCCTGCCAGTTATAAATAGCCCAGGACTTCCGCATTTCCGACACTTCGATATTGTCTTTGCTATTTGACTATCGGAGTCGGTAAGGTAAAGGATAGCGGTCTCTATGTTTCTGGTTGTTACACTTCAGAAACATAGGTAGTCCGGTTAAGAGTTAGGGTAAAGATTTATTTAGTCTTTTTGTTTCCTTTTCTCTTTATCCTTTTATATTCCTCTACCTGTTACCTTTTGTTCAGCTCCTTCACACCTAGAGCTGTAGGTAACGGGTTCTTTTTCTATTACGTTTCTTTCGCCCTTCTTACACAGGCATTTGTTTTTCTCTGACCTCCAGTTATACGCCTCTTGTGTGAGAGCGTGAGGTTCCTTTTGTTCTATTACTCGCTATCCCCGAGTTTGTCCTCTTTTGGGGTTGTTTTGTGTTGGCTTATGCCGGGAGGTTTTGATTCCCATTGTTTTGTTTCATTTCTCCCTTTACTGCGGAGCTGTCCGCTTCTCACGAAACACACTTTCAGATGCCTTGGTTGTGGCCCTTGGTTCTCAGAACCTTACACTCCCCCTTACAGTACCTCTCACTCTCATTAAGAGAGTGCTCAGACAGAGGTAACAGAAAACAGAGGAGACCCAGATAATAATGGGCGAAAAAACTCATAGGCTTGAGTGTAGACAGAAAAAAGGAAATATTACCTCTCACTTTCAATACAAGAGAGCAGTAAAATAGAGAGGTAGATAAGAAACGGTAAAGCAAGAAACTGTCTCAGAGAGACCAGAACGAGAGACAGAAAATGCAAAAGAAAAACAAAATCCTCAAAGGAACTCTATTGCATTAAAAGGCCAGTCCCGCGTTACTCCAAAGCAAGGCGATGGGGCAAAGTGGTCACCTTTAAATGCCAAAGCCTATACCGTACCGGCAACGTGTGGTTTGCAAAGACATCACAGATGCACTGGAAAACAGAAACCCTGAGCTTTTATAGCCAGCAGGAAACCTAGAACAGCCTAGACAGAGCAAAAGCCTGGAACGGACGACGGAAAACTAATGCAAGAGCGCCATCACGCCGCTCTGAGGGAGAACGACCGCAGAAATAAGTGGAGGCTGCCAAACCATGACACGCAAACGTACGTAGGTGTAGGGAACATGCCTCTATATTCTTACATAGTATTACTACAATAGATATTATTGGAGTATTACTCATGCAAGGTGTTTATATACATTTGGTAACAGTGGAGATAGACAAATAAAACATGTCCGTCTTACCAGTCTTCACCGGGCACCAATTATGTTGGGAATATATTGTTACACTCTCCGTTCCCTCTCAGTCCCCATCCCTGTTTGTGCTCCGTGTTTTCCCCTTTTCCTCACGTTTCCTGTCTTGTTTTTACGTTTCCCTGTCTGTCTTCCGTGTTGTGCAGGCTAGGCGTGGTTTCCCTTCTTGTTTCGCCTATTTCACCCTCACTATTGCTCTGCATATCACATTCCTTTCCCCGTTTGCATTCCTCACGCCTTTGTCTCCGCTCAATCACTCTCGCATACATTCTCACGCTGCAATCACTCATTAGCTCATTGACTTCACTATATATTCTCTATATTCTTTGTCTGGTGCCAGTTCATTAAGTCTTGTTCGTTGTAACTCTGGTCTTGTCTAGTTTTGGAACCTAAGTCACAGTCTTGCTTTGTCACACTTTGTCTGATATTCTGCTTTACCCGCCAGCCTGCAGCTTCCTGCCTGTTCCACGCCACGCATCCCTGTCTCCCGCATCCCGCTCTCCCTCTGCTACGCCAACCCAGGATTCAGCCACTGTCCAGCCCCTTTGCCTGCTCCCCGCTCCCGCTCTGCCCCCCTGTTCTCGCCAACCCAGGATTCAGCCCCTCTCCCTTTTCTCCCTATACTTCCGGAGTTTTTGGCGAAGTAATAAACGCTCCCCACGAGCATTATTGTATTTCTGTCTCTGAGTCGTGCATTTGAGTCCAGTCCCTACCCGGAACCTTAACATATATGCCAATAAATGTAAGGAATACGCCTCAATATATAAACTCTTACATGGGATGCCAGAAATATAGGAATTGAATTGGTTGCATATCCTTTGCATGCCATGACGTCCTGATGTCTGTGACCCAACAACATCAAAAGACTCTTGATATGTTATTTTCTGGTACTCTTACAAGCGATACTATAACGCCTCTGCATTTGAATGGATCTCTATGGGAATTGGGTGTCATGGCATGCAAAGGACATGCAACCAAATATTAAAAATTTAAAGGCACAGTCAACTTAGTGTATGTAAACTTCTGACCCACTGGAATTGTGATATAGTGAATTAAAAGTGAAATAATCTGTCTGTAAACAATTGTTAGAAAAATTACTTGTGTCATGCACAAAGTAGATGTTCTACCTGACTTGTCAACACTATAATTTGCTAACATGAAATCTGTGGAGTGGTTAAAAAATTAGTTTTAATGACTTCAACCCAAAGGGTATGTAAACTTCTGACTTCAACTGTAGCTCACTTTAGCAACACAGTTACTGTTTGCCTGTGATAAGACACAAAGGGTCAATTGCGGACTGCCTTTTTTAATCTGCAGCTGCGTATTAACACAGGTTTCCAAAGTAGCCTACTGTACTAACATGGGATTTGCTGCATATTAAGTTTAGGAAGGTCTCCTGCTACTCCCGAAGTACACAATACATTTTTTCTCCGCCGTTGTACGCTTGCTCCTGAGAATAAAGATAAATTTAAGGGTGTATGCACCAGTTCTTTTGAAAGGACAGCGAAAGCGGAGAATGGAAATATTTTAAATAAATATGCCTTAAAACCACTTTGCTTGCTAAACTTTCTTTTACATAAACTGTTACAAAATGTTTGTGTCCTTGTCTTACGTTCTGCGTGTTGTATTCATAAATTAAAGATTTGAGTCCTAACTCAATAACTAATGTAAATGTTGATACCAAAATGATTTGCCTCTCTACTGGCATTAGAATAGCGTATGAGACTGATAATTAGATCAATTATACTTGGTCAAAAACACCTCTGTACACACATTAATTGCAATAGTGGTGCAATCAATGCTGGTGACTTATGACTGGATATAATCATTCAATTATCAGTATACATCAGGTACCCGGTTAACCCTCCTATTATGGTTGGGGTCAATTTGACCCAATTCAGTGTTTGACATCTCTTAAAAACTAGTTAACCTTTTTTTTTTCATCTTGTATGATTTATCCTAATTTGGTGGGATTAAATAGTAAACATGCAATAAACATAATGTTGTTTTCAAAAGTTGTGTACCAACTTTGTATACAGAGGTGTTGTGTGGGGTCATTTTAACCCTCTGTAGCTATATAAAACATAAGAAAATATATTTAAATTTTTATCTCTAATTTCTTTTGTGGGTGATTCTTTAAACTTCACAAATATGCACTTGCCTCCAGCTCTAAAATTAAAAGTTTGTCACAGATTTTTAACATTTAGGGATAAAAAGCTAGCCAATTGGGAGACATGAAGAAGGCGACACACAAAGTGTCAATTTGTCTATAACAATAATTTTGTGTTGATTTAAACGGTTTAAAAGATGTCATAAAATGTCAACATAATAGGAGGGTTAAAATCGCATACACTGAAATGATGATATGCTGATTAGGGAAAGTAATTAAGTAATTTTTTCCGTCATTGAACAGAATAAAAAACAAAAGCTGTTGAGCAATGGTAAAATAAACTTACGGGCCCTATCTTACACCCAGCGCTAAGTGTCTTTCCTATCTTACACCCGGCGCAGGGTTCATTATAGCACGTAGCGCTCACGTGGTTTAAATACCAAGTATTCTTGCGCCTATTGCAAGTGAACTGGGCGGGTTGGTCTTAAGATAAGGTGTGGCCAGGATAATTTTTGCCGTATTGCTATCTTGAGCCAGCAGAAACCGCTTGCGCTAAAGCCATCACAAACCTGGTCTAAAGTCATGTCACAGTTGTTTACATGTTATTTTAACGGGGCATATAAGTGCATCTACATAGGCGTGTGCACAACGTGTGTACACCCTCCTGTCTGTTACACACAGGGGCGCGCACAAGCATGACTAAAAATAACAAGATTACAATGTGAAATATTATTGTGTAGGCTATATCAAGAGATGCATAATAATAAAAGGGTCCATAGGTCAAAGACCACATACCTGTCCCTCAGCGAAGGGGAATGCCACATTACATTGCTTTCAGCCCACTCCATCAACATCCAGGAAACGTGCGATAGTACGTGTAAGGTTACATGTACAGATGCAGCTCAAAAAATTTGAATATCGTGAAAAAGTTCAATATTTTTTGTCACTCATTTCAGAAAGTGAAACTCATATATTATATAGATTCATTACACAGAGTGAAATATTTCAAGCCTTTATTTCTTGTAATTTTGATGATTATGGCTTACAGCTAATGAAAACCCAAAATTCAGTGTCTCAGAAAATTAGAATATTACATAAGATCGATATTTTAAACAGAAATGTCAGCCTTCTGAAAAGTATGTTCATTTCTATGCACTCAATACTTGGTTGGGGCTCCTTTTGCATGAATTACTGCATCAATGCGGCGTGGCATGGAGGCGATCAGCCTGTGGCACTGCTGAGGTGTAATGGAAGCCCAGGTTGCTTTGATAGCGGCCTTCAGGTCGTCTGCATTGTTAGGTCTGGTGTCTCTCATCTTCCTCTTGACAATACCCCATAGATTCTCTATGGGGTTCAGATGGCTGCGTTGACTGTGGACTTCAGAAAACACAGTGGACCAACACCAGCAGATGACATGGCACCCCAAATCATCACTGACTGTGGAAACTTCACACTGGACTTCAAGCAATGTGGATTCTGTGCCTCTCCACTCTTCCTCCAGACTCTGGGACCTTGATTTCCAAATGAAATGCAAAATTTACTTTCATCTGAAAAGAGGACTTTGGACCACTGAGCAACAGTCCAGTTCTTTTTCTCCTTAGCCCAGGTAAGACGCTTCTGACGTTGTCTCTGGTTCAGGAGTGGCTTGACACAAGGAATGCGACATTTGTAGCCCATGTCCTGGATTTGTCTGTGCGTGGTGGCTCTTGATGCACTGACTCCAGCCTCAGTCCACTCCTTGTGAAGCTCCCCCAAATTCTTGAATGGATTTTGCTTGACAATCCTCTCAAGGCTGCGGTTATCCCTGTTGCTTGTGCACCTTTTCCTACCACACTTTTTCCTTCCACTCAACTTTCTATGAATATGCTTGGATACAGCACTCTGTGAACAACCAGCTTCTTTAGCAATGACCTTTTGTGGCTTACCCTCCTTGTGGAGGGTGTCAATGACTGTCTTCTGGACATCTGTCAAGTCAGCAGTCTTCCCCATGATTGTGTAGCCTACTGAACCAGACCGAGAGACCATTTAAAGGCTCAGGAAACCTTTGCAGGTGTTTTGAGTTAATTAGCTGATTAGAGTGTGACACCATGAGTTTCCAATATTGAACTTTTTCACAATATTCAAATTTTCTGAGACACTGAATTTTGGGTTTTCATTAGCTGTAAGCCATAATCATCAAAATTACAAGAAATAAAGGCTTGAAATATTTCACTCTGTGTAATGAATCTATATAATATACTTCATATTTCACTTTCTGAAATGAGTGACAAAAAATATTGAACTTTTTCATGATATTAAAATTTTTTGAGCTGCACCTGTATAGACTATTTGCAATTACCCTGGATCAAGCTATGACTTGGATCAAATATATGCCTATATTTGCCAATAGTTCCTGTAATCTTCTGGGGGGACAATCTTCTATTACAGGACAATGGCTATCCATTAAAACATTTGCTGATAACACCTATATCAAGCCTAATGCGCAAATTGTCATTTACACCTAATGCGTGAATTGTCATTCAATGGAAAATTTGAGCACTGCAATAGACGGACATTTCAGTTCTGAAAATGCACTTCACATATCATTACAATGCAGCTTTCTTCATCTAGGTCTACAGCCTAAGTAAATAGAATGGTTTTGACTGAAAAAAGTTCAAAACCTTGTCGAGTGTATTGTTTTTCAAATGGCCTAGGCTACAGTCCCCGGGATTCGCTGTGCATAAGGTTTTTTCGAAAGCCTACGGTTAAAAAATGGAGATTCATTTAAATTTCACCATGTTAACTGAATTTTAACCTTATTCTTTGTCCTTGATATTTTTTAAACTACAGTGACCAGGTTTTCATCTGATTAAAACCCTGCTGATTATTAAAACCCTGCTGATTTCACCTGTTATTCCATAACTGAACCAAATGATTTTAAAGAGAACTAAGAGTTTAATTAGAAACGAAAACAAATTTGCAGCACATTACACAATTAATTCACAATAAATTTTAATACCATTCTCTGCATGTGCGCTTTAACTTCATGCAGGAACAGGTCTATTTCACCTGCTGTAAATCAATGGACTTAAAGCATTGGTCACATTTCCATAAACAGGACATTATACAACAAGGGAAAATATGCGTGAACCAATGCGTTGCCAACCTGACAGCTTTATTGTATTTAGTGTCATCATTAAGGCAAAATAACGGTATTTATCTTATTAATCAATATTAGAATTCAGGTAATGAACTTCGGATGAAGCTTGAACTTCGAGAACTCCATGAGAACAGCCGGTAACACTTTATTTGACAGTGGTCGTCATGACATGGAAATGACAGTGTCATTACCATGACATAACACCTGTCATGAAGTGTCATGTCCATTCATAACTATGACAGTGTTGTTATTACACAATCTGCGATTTGTGTTATGACACAACTGACGTAACAACCTGCATCGAAGGGTGTCATATGTCATATGACATGGGTGTCATAACACTGATTCTGTAATGTTCGGACGGGGGAGAAGGAGCCAAACGCAGGCAGGAGTACGAAAAACCGAAGTTTAATAAGGGCAAGGCAGAAATCCGTGGTATAACAGGCAGGGTCGAAACAGGCAACGAAACAAAACACAGTCCAAAGAGTGGTCAAGGAACAGGCAGGGGTCAAAACCGGGAAGGCACAGCAAAAGCACAAAAACAAGATCCAAAAGCAGGGTCGCGAGAACACAGGCAGGGGTCAAAACCGGGGAGGTGTAAGAGGAACAAAAAGAGAACAAAACAGACAGGATACAAAACTAAACGACAACAGGCAAAAAAATTAGGGAAACAAAAACTAGAAAACAGATACTAGGAATAAACAAACAACTCGGGAAAATACTCGGAGGCACAGAAAGAAACACAGTCGCAAAATATATGGTACAAGGAACTCGCAAAGACAGACTGAAATAACAAGGTTTAAATACACAGGGAGAAGATTACACAAAAGGAATCAGGTGTGAAGAGGGGGAATGGGAGAGTACACAGGTGAGAACAATGAGGGTTAACAAGGACCAATAATACAATGACAGGGGAAACGTAAGACACGGACTGGAATACAGATAGACACAATGATAACAAACGGCCTGGGGTTAGCAGGTAAACAAGTGCACAGCTCAGAGGGGAGTTCATGAAAGTGGACACACGTGCAGAGAATGCGAAATCAGATAAGATACAGGGATAGGATAACGAGGAGGGAAATGACAGCTGCAGGTAGAAACTAAAGATTAATTAGTAATTAGTAATGTTAGTAGTGAACTCTAAAACCCTAATGTTAGTAGGTTAGCTGGTTAGTATTATATACACGTTAGTTTGTTAGCAGGTTAGTATTAAATCTAATCTAACAGTATGATTAGTACATTAGTATTATATACAAATATAAATAAAGCCAGAAGGAAGAAAACGAGGTGTACGAAATACAGAGGAAACCCGAATGTTCCCAAAATCACCCGAATAGTGCAATGACAAAGACAGGGGGTGGAATCTCAGAAAACATGGAACGCGGACTGACAATCGCGAGGGAAAAGAAATCAGGGAAAATAATAATAAAGAATAAACAGACAGACAAATTACAGGATCCTAACAGATTCCCCTTGACACGTGAAAATTACTATGTCCATTATTAGTTGAAAGCAATCTCACTATGTGCCAGTTGCCAAATAGTGATACCTCATACTAAAGCACATTGTCATGAGTTTATATTATTATGGTTGGGATGAGTTCATCTTCATAGATACAGTTGAAGTCGGAAATTTACATGCACTTAGGTTGAAGTCATTAAAACTCATTTTTAACCACTCCACAGATTTTATATTAGCAAACAATAGTGTTGGCAAGTCAGTTAGGACATCTACTTTGTGCATGACACAAGGAATTTTTCCAACAATTGTTTACAGACAGATTATTTCACTTTTAATTCACTATCACAATTCCAGTGCGTCAGAGGTTTATATACACTAAGTTGACTGTGCCTTTAAACAGCTTGGAAAATTCCAGAAAATTATTTAGAAACTTCTGATAGGCTAATTGACATTATTTGAGTCAATTGGAGGTGTACCTGTGGATATATTTTTAGGTCTACCTTCAACCTCAGCGCCTCAGAAAGAAAATTGTGGACCTCCACAAGTCTGGTTCATCCTTGGGAGCAATTTCCAAACGCCTGAGGGTACCACGTTCGTCTGTACAAACAATAGTACGCAAGCATAAACGCCATGGGACAACGCAGCCGTCATACCACTCAGGAAGGAGACGCGTTCTGTCTCCTAGAGATGCACGTGCTTTGGTGCAAAAAGTGCAAATCAACCCAGAACAACAGCAAATAACCTTGTGAAGATGCTGGAGGGAACAGGTACAAAAGCATCTATATCCACAGTAAAACGAGTCCTATATTGACATAACCTGAAAGGCTGCTCAGCAAGGAAGAAGCCACTACTCCAAAACCGCCATAAAAAAGCCAGACTACAGTTTGCAACTGCACATGAGGACAAAGATAGACTGTCGTCGTATTTTATTTGCTTTGGGTGCACTGTGGAGTGTTTAAGTGCATTTGGTAGTGGATGCTACCGGTTACCATATAGTTGCGCTAGCATTAGCAACGTGTGTCCACAAGAAGGACAGCATGGAATCAGCAGAAAATGGTCTCCATCAATCAACAACATCATGAGTAAGTCGTAAATGAGACATTATGTCCAAAATTCCGAACTAACCCTTTAACACTATTAAGGAAGCTTTCTATGCAGTTGCAGGTAAATCTTTTGTAATCAATATTAAGTGATGTACAACCCCAAAACAAAAATAAAACCCAAAATAGGTTGCATTATAAGTGTTGAAAAATTATGAAAAATAATACTTTTGTTAATTTCAATGTAGCCAACGATCAACGATACTGATGCTAATAACACAATATCAATGTTGATTCAATACTTCCTTGCTATCTGGGCCACTACCACTCCTCTCCAACCTGAAAATATGCAAAACTGCCTGAAAGTTTTGAGTACAAGTGTTTGCATGTACAGTATACAATGTAACTGCCATTGCGGTTTGCGTCGAGACATTAATGAATATGTAACCATTAATATGTAATTACGATGTAATCAGCAACATTTGATTAAAACACAAAGATCCGTTTCTGGGGTAGAGTAGGTGGTAGTGGAGAAAGGGAGGCTGCATTTTAGTATTGGGACCAGATTGGGACTGGGCTGCACGATATATTGTTTCAGCATCAACATCGCAATGTGCGCATGAGCAATAGTGAATCGTGAATGGCGCAATGTTTTCTTTTTGCGTTAAATTAAATCAATTACGTCATGCAAAAACTGTTTTGCTGCATGTTAAGGCTAATTAAATAAATCACAACATGCTAAAACATTTTTGCTGCTTGATACAAAACGAAGACTCGCAAGGTTTGCATTTTCCTTGACTAATCTAGAAGATTCTTTGTCATTTTGAGAGACTAAATTTAGATTATTTATCTGTTAGATACTCTGTTGAGAAACTAAATAGTTTTAAATGACTGAATAGTTTCATTTTATCTTTATTTGTTTAGCCAGGATTACCAGCACTGTGTAACTTTGCCACTGTTGCTAAGAAAACGTAAAGTAGATTGTGAAAGAAAGTTAAGTTCTATTTAAGTTTATTTATTTGTAAACCACTCAGGGGACTGGTGTATTTTTTTTGTTTTTTCTTCTAATTTTGACTATTTAAAAGAGGTTTGTAATTGTGGAATAAAATGTTAACTCACCTATTTTGTGTTAATTCCCTAATGTGATACTGCAGCTTTAATGTTACTTTTTTTAAAACTGGAGGACAGTGATATACAGCCTCCTGTAATATCCTGGATCCTTTCTAGACATCACCCTTCTTCCACCCATTCACAGGTGAGCCCCCTTATTTTAGGGTAAGCAACATGCATTACATCATGTTGGATCATGGACTTTAGCCTGGATTAATAGATTGTGAGGGGATGGGATCGGAGGACCAGACGCGACCATGAGGGGATCAAAAAGTTACCCACGAAACGTCGGAACCACTAATAGAAGGGGAGAAAATAGAGCTCCGGAACAGAAAAATATAAACAAAAATGTAAAATAAGTCCCGGCGTATAAGCCAAAACAAAACAGCCAAGAAAATTGGGCGAAAAGCACAGCGACTCAAGCAGTAGTAACAGAAAGAGCTTAAAAAGAGGCAAATGGAAACAAAGCTAAAGAATAGCAACCCAGACACTTGGGCAAAAAGCTTGCAGACTCGAGCAGTAATAAAAGGGAGAAAAGAAATTACCTCTAGCTCTAATTCTGCGAAAGAGCTTAAAATAATGAGGTAATAAGGAAAACGGTAACGAAGGTAGACTGTCTCAGGAAGGACAGAGAGGAAACCAAGGCGAGGAACTGAAAGTGCAAAACAAGAGAAAACAAACTCCTAAAAGGAATCTCTAACACACTAAGGCAAGTCCCGCGTCTCTTTAATAGCAAAGCTTATAAAGAGAAGTGGTCGCCTGAGCCTATACTGTGTACCTGGCTTTAGGTGGGAAATGAAGACACAAAAGCCCAGAACAAAGGGAACGCTGCGCTTTTGTAGAGGGTACGCACCTGCAACTAATAATCATAATTAGTCCCTGAGAGGGAGAGAAAATGCTGCAACCAATAATCATGATTAGTCCCAGAGAGGGGGAGAAAACCACCGGAGCGCCCTCACGCGGCAACGCCCACAAAAGGAGCAAAGCCGGCAGCAAAACCATGACATAGATGAGTAAGCATTATCTGAATATGATGGTGTCGTGGTGAGACAACCAGAGTATTAACAACTGCCTTATTTCTTCTTCCTCCAAAATCACCCTAATCATTGCAATACCTCAGACCCCTGATGACTTACAGCCATTTTGCCAACCATGTGTTCCATACTGTTCCCATATAATATTTAATCTAGCCCCCCCCTACCTGCCACAATTTCTAAAGTGATCCATTGAAATACAGAGACAGAGGTTATAGGACCCCCCCCCCCCCCCTTTGTAAGAGCACCTAAAATAAGATATGAAGAGTCTTTTGATGTTGTTAGGTCCCCTTCTTCCCATATCTTATCCTGTCACCACACCATCCTCATTCAATGTGCAGAACTCACACTTTCAAAAAACCAAAACTTATGGTGAGACAATGTCTTGGTTTTAAAATAAAGGCCAAGTTTTTAAATAAACTCCAATGCTAGCCCCTCTGTTTTTCCCAGTGTTTCCCAGTCATTTTTCTTAGCCAAACAATTGTAGAGCACAGACCTTCGGAAAACGAGAAGAGTGCTAATAACCAGAAATCACAGGAAATAATAATTGAAGTGATGCACCAAAGAACAGATGGACATGGTCAAGGGGAGGACCAATAACATCATTTCCAAAGAGTGTTTGGAATCAGGGAGACTGTCCCCATGAAAGGGGGATAACTCTTGCTGAAATAACAAAACTGTCAGAGCTGAACAATGTTAGTTCCGTTTCACAAGGCATCGATGAGAGGAAAAATATATGAGAAAAACACCATAACTTAAAGGAGCTATATGTAACAAATTTACTGTACTAAATCATAAAATGACCATGATATGTCATCAGAGATTAAGGAAACATGCTAAGTCGAAATACTGGCTTCTCCGACAACAATGCTACAGCCAGTATGTTCTCCTTTGAAATTTCCATTCCGGGTCGGAACGTCTGTATTTGTTTTGGCCTGTGTGATACACTATTCTCCGAGTTGACTCCGAGTCCACTGCCCATTACGAACAACCAGATGTAACCCGGCACTCCGACAGCCGATTTACGAATGCCTAAGCTAAGTTCAACATCGTTTCCATTTAGCTAGCTAGCTAAAGATTTAAATATATATATATGTATATACTTGCTAAACATACCACTAACGTTAGCTTATATCTGTGTGACCGTAAACATAGCCAGCCATGCATCTAGCTAACATTGACAGTTATAAAAAATCCACATGAGCCGGTTTATAATTTGCAAACAATAAATAATAAACAAATTGCAAATGTAGCTATACATTAGCTGATCCGCTTACAGTGTAGGACTCGTCATCGCTTGTCATTGTCAAAATAGAATAAGCTCGTCTCAAAATATAATGTTGCGCTCGGCTCGTGTTCATTCAGTGTCTCGACTCTCTCCAATATTGTGAATTTGGATTGCAGTACCCATTTTAAACGCTCGGTGTCAATGTTACATATAGCTCCTTTAACAGAACACAACTTAAACAACCCTGAAGTGTCTTGTTCACTGTCTGGAGTTACGGTTAGGTCATTGAACCTTTTTCCATTCCCTACTCTTATTCCTCCTGAACAAAAATTATGAATTCATAAATTTAGGAAATGGTCACTTTAAATAAATGTAGATTATAAAGCATTTCTCCATAGAGCAAAGGCAATTTAATGTAATGTAATTTAATGTAATTAATTTCCTAGAGCCTTTTGACTGTGGTTAAAACAAAAATGCCAAAGCTTGATTATAGTGGAAACCGATTTTCTTTGTGAATAAAATATTCTTATTTGCAGAACCGTCTAATTCAACAAGCCAAGCTGATTTTCACTAGCATAACGTTGGATCTACAGTTCAGAAAACGAGCCATAAAATACTGTGTAATATAAAATGGGATGAGTGTTTTCTTTCCCAGCAATGAATCATGCCAGCATCGTTCTGGGAATGAACAAAAGGAAGCTAGATAAATGTAGCAATATATTGTTTAGTGGTGTAACTGTAGCTGATTTCTTTGTGAGATTATTTATGAGAGCTATCAATTATTTGATACTGGATTTTCTTTCTGCAGTGCCTGAACTGAAAGGCTCCTCAGTTAATTTGTACAACCTGTGACTCAGCTGGCAATAATGCATTGTTGACTATATATCACACTGACACACATTAGCCCCCTCTCTCTATCTTGGCAAGAGCACTCATCACATTGGATCCAGCCTATGACTGACTCTGATAAAGCACTCTGCTCCGGTTTGGGAAAGTGATCCAATTTTGTATGCCAACCCTTTCCCCTTCTTCCCATATCTTATCCTGTCACCATTCTCATGCAATGTGCAGAACTCACACTTTCAGAAAACCAAAACCTATGGTGAGACGTCTCATGTAAAATAAAACCAAAACAGGTACAGGCCATATATAAAAGTCAAAACTACACATATACTGTAGCCAATTAAACCACAAATGGGGTAATTACACTCTAAAAAAAAATCGGTGCTACCTAGAACCTTAAAGGGTTCTCTGGCTTGTCCCTGTGGGGGAACCTACCATTGGTAGGGTTCTACCTAGAACCCTCTATGAAAGGGTTCTACCTAGAACCCACTGCTAAAGGGTTCTTGGTACAACCATCTGTGAAGGTTAGGGTATACAATTAACTACTAGGAAAATTAAGAATTCACGATAATACATTAAGAATTGATGATAGCCTACTATAAACTGCAATCCCTTAAGAGATCGGATTTATAAACCTCCAATTCCCTAAACATATCTGATTCATGGTACGTCGCTTTAAAAAAATTACTATAGCCTCCGAACATTGCTCTAGTCTATGCTACTCTGCAGACAATGTATCTTACTGCAAACACTTTTAATTATAATAATAATCAGAAGAATAATCTCTGGTAGGCTACTTTCTTAGTAGGATCTATAGTTTTTTTCTGGCTAAGATTCCTGGGAAATATGTGTTTTGCCAGAGAAACGTCAGTCAGCTACTAGTCAGGAAGCAGGTACAAGCTAGGCTACTACGAAGCGAATCAACATGCCTTATACATCCATTGCACTACAGAAAACTAAACAAAAGCAAGCTACATGGTCCAGTACCAAAAGATTTCCTGCAGACAAAGTTAGACTACACTACCGGAAAAAAAAACTGCGAAGGTATTATGCTGTGCTTATGAAGTTCGGCAGCTCGTAGCCCAGACATGGAAGCTTGGAGTTACGCATCCGACTAGCCTAACGTTATTTCTATAGAATAAAAATACGCCTATTTTACAACTGTATTTCCGTATTTTAGACTGTATGTATTTCTTTCAGCTACAATGTGTTTGTGTCTAGCCTATTGTGCATGCACGTCTCCATATAGACTTGGCTAATTAATTTACATGCTTGATCCATAGTTCAGGTGGTGCCGTTCATTGTATTTCATTAGACATTAAATACAGCTAATCTACAAACTCTTTTAATGTAATTGTGGGCTATCGGTAATAGGATAAATGTTATCATTCTCGTCAGTAGAGGGTGTTATGGCTACGCGAATATCTGCATGCATTTATTTGGAATGCATGCACTATTCTGTATGCATCTCTCTCTCGATGTCATTATCTTCATGCATTGTTCATCATTATTTAGCTACCAAAAATAAGTGATATCTGAACAAAAACGTCTCCGACGTACAGTACCAGTCAAAAGTTTGGACACACCTACTCATAGAAGGTTTGCTTCCGTTATTTTTACTGTTTTCCACATTTTGGAATAGGAAAGACATCAAAACCATGAGATAACACAAATTAAATTATGCAAAGACCAAAAGAAGTGTTAAACAAAATAAAAAATCATATATTTTAGATTCTTCAAAGTAGCCACCCTTTGCCTTGATAACGGCCTTGCACATTCTTGCCATTCTCTCAAACAACTTCTGTGGTAAACAGGTATTCCACAGGTAAACAGGTGATGCCATCATGACTCTATATAAAAGGATATCAAAAGACTCCTGATATCTTATTTCCAGGTACTCTTAGAAGCGATACTATAACCTCTGCATTTGAATGGATCTCTATGGGAATTGGGGGGTGGGACTAGATTTAGCTTTAAATTACACTGGAACAGTGTGGAACACGTGGTTGGCTAAATTGCTTTAAGTCAGCAAGGGTCTGACGTATCAAACAAGCCTTAAACCATCACTCTGCTGCCAGAAATACAGTAGATATGAATGGATAACTTGAAGGGTTTCTTCTCCTGACTTATTTTTCCATAGAGTTCAATAGGAAAATTTGTCAGGAGAAACAACCCTTAAAGTGATCCATCCATATCTACTGTATTTCTGGCAGCAGAGTGATGGTTTGAGGCTCGTTTGATACCTCAGACCCTTGATGACTTACAGCCATTTAGCCAACCATAGGTTCCACAGTAGACGAGGTCTACAGTAGACTTACGTTGCTAAATCGCTGGCTGTTTGAATGGTGCTCATCTAGTGGCATAGGGTTCGTCAATAATTGGCCTGATTTCTGGAGAATGCCTGGCCTACTGAAGAGAGACGGACTCCATCACAGCTGGAGAGGTGCTCTTGTCCTAGCAAATAACTTAGATGCTAGTCTTAGTAAGGCCAGATCCTGACACCTTATCAGGGTGCCGGCCAGGCAGCAGGCCTCTGATCCTACATCAGAGCCTGTGCGTTTCCCAACGCGTTTCCCAATGCCCGTGACTCAGACACATGGCCCAACGCCGTTGTCTGCAAGGTGCGTTTCAGAGCTAGTAATTGGCAATAGTACTCATCCCAGTGCCCCATTATCTAACATATCTGAGCTAGAAACTAGTATTTATTATATTGAGACTGTGTCTGCCCCATGCATCTATGCTAAATGCAAAGCAAACCGTGATATTAACACGGATAATCTTATTACTGTAAAAAACATGTTGCTGCTAGCAGCTGTTGTGAATCACTCATAAAAATTGGACTACTGAATGTTCGGTCTCTTGCTCCTAAAGCAATTCTTGTAAACGAATTGATCACAGATCATAATCTCAAAGTACTGTGTCTGACTGAAACTTGAATAAGACCTGGTGAATATGTCGCACTTAAAAAACCTACAGAGACGCTTCATTAAGTACTCAGGTATCACGCCAGTCAGGAACAGGGGGTGGTGTTGCAGCGATCTATCAGTCCACCTTAAGCTGGCCCCTAAGTGTGGAAATACGTTCTCATCTTTTTAAGTTATTTATATGAATTGTGTACAGCATGACCTAGCTAAAATAAGGGGTAGCATGCAGTCCTTTTTCCTAAAGTCTGTTTACAGACCACCTGGGCCCTATTCGGATTTTCTAATAGAATTCGCTGAGTTTTTGTCTTGCCTTGCTATTTCGGCAGACAAGGCTGTGATTGTTGGTGATTTTAACATACATGGGGATAAACTGGGTGATCCCCTAGGAACAGTCTTTGCCTCTATTATTGACTCTGTTGGTTTCAAACAAAATGTCTGTGGGCCCACTCATTACCATAGTCTTACCCTAGACTTAGTGTTATCCTATGGTATCAATGTTATGAATTTTACTATTGCACCCCATAACCCTGTATTATCTGACCATTTCCTTATTACTTTTGAAATCGAGGCAACCACCACTTCTATATCAGAGCCAAGACATTATTACAGCCGGTCGTTAAACTCCGACGTCATTCCAAAGTTTATAGATATGCTTCCGGAATCATTCCTTTCAAACAAAGAAAATACCACTGAAGTATCGCTGGATGAATTGACTAACCAGTTAAGTTTAACTCTCAGAAGCACCCTTGATATGGTTGCCCCTCTTAAAAGAAAGTTTTGTCGGAAAAACCGTACTCCCTGGTACAATGACACTACCTGTGCCCTGAAGCAGTCCACAAGAAAACTGGAGCGAAAATGGCGGTCAGCTAAACTAGAAGTATTTCGTCTTGCATGGAAAGATAGCCTCCTGCAGTACAAGCAAGCTCTTGCATCGGCTAGATCTGCCTTTTTCTCTAAATTAATTGAACAAAACAAATGCAACCCAAAATTTCTGTTTAGCACTGTGGACAATTTGACTAAAAAACCATCATCAGAATTTTCATCTTACCCCAGCGTTTATAGCAGTAATGATTTCATGATTTTTTTCAATCAGAAGATTGAAGCTATTAGAGATCAGATCTCCAAATTGCCTCCTCCTCTAGGCATCACTCCTCCCATAATCAATGAACAGCCCAGATCTTGGTCAACACAGGAAGATGTATCAACAGTGGCACTAAACTGTTTTACGCCAATTGACATGGAGGAGCTGTCTAAACTGGTTATGTCCTCAAAACCAACTACCTGTCTACTCGACCCAATCCCTACAAAATTAGTTAAAGAACTTTTCCCCATACTAGGCCAGCATATGTTAAAAATCATTAACACATCCTTAGTAGCAGGATATGTACCAGAGCCACTAAAAATGGTGGTTATTAAGCCATTACTGAAGAAACCAAACCTCGAATCTGACAAACTGGAAAACTATAGACCTATTTTAAATCTTCCATTTCTAGCAAAAATATTAGAGAAAGTTGTTGCGAAGCAACTTCCCAGGTAACGAGGAACGTTTGGGATCTTTAAAGAATGTTCCCTATACAGCCCTTTAATGTCATTGCAGAACATTACATTGGGAACATGTTACTCCAAGATCACAAAAGAACATTCCAGGAACATCCCATAAATATCACAGACGTTGCAATGCGTTCCCTGGATGTCATAATGTTTAGTTCCCTTCAAGTCCTCAGAACATTCCTAAAACTTGATTGTGGAACTTCCCCTTCACATTCCACAAACATTACAGGAACATTCCATGTAAAATAAGTGGAATATTCTAGGAATGTTAGTCGAAACGTTCCCTTTGGGTTTCTCTAAAGCTTGGATTTAACGTTCCCTTACTGTGAGCCCGGAGTACTTTGCTAACATTCCCCATACATTCTTGCCACGTCATTACAAAACGTTATTTTGGGAACATTCTGGGGTGTATATATAGGGGAATGTTACTCCAAGATAACAAAAGAACATTCCAGGAACATCCCATAAATGTCACAAATGTTGCAATGCGTTCCCTGGATGTCATAATGTTTAGTTCCCTTCAAGTCCTCAGAATATTCCTAAAACTTGATTGTCGAACTTCCCCTTCACATTACAGGAACATTCTATGTAACATTAAGGGAGTGTTCTTGGAATCTTAGTCAAAACGTTCCCTTTGGGTTTCTCTAATGCTTGGATTTAATGATCACTTACTGTGAGACCAGAGTACATTGCTAACATTCCCCATACATTCTTGCCACGTCATTACAAAACGCTATTTTAATAACATTCTGGGGTGTATAGGGGAATGTTACTCCAAGATAACAAAAGAACATTCCAGGAACATCCCATAAATGTCACAAATGTTGCAATGTGTTCCCTGGATGTCATAATGTTGTGTTCCTCTCAAGTCCTCAGAACATTCCTTCAACTTGTTTCTGGAACATCCCCTTCACATTACAGGAACATTCTATGTAACATTAAGGGAATATTCTCGTAATGTTAATAGAAACGTTCCCCTTGGTTTATCTAACGCTTGGATTTAACGTTCCCTTACTGTGAGAACGGAGTACATTGGTAACATTTCCCATACATTCTTGCCACGTCATTACAAAACGTTACTTTGGGAATATTCTGCGGTGTATAGGGGAATGTTACTCCAAAATAACAAAAGAACATTCCAGGAACATCCCATAAAAGTCACAAACGTTGCAATGTGTTACTTGGATGTCATAATGTTGAGTTCCTCTCAAGTCCTCAGAACATTCCTACAACTTGATTGTTGAACTATTATTATATCTCAGGCCTGTTCTTCAGTTGCCGAGTAGATGGTGATATGTAGTCCCATTTAAATATATTTTTGCGGCAATTTGGCTTTATTGGACAGTAATCAATGAGAGACTAGAAAATCAAAGGGGAAAAGAGAATGGCCTTTGAGGTTTATCTTGAGTCGGATTTGAACCCATGTTGTGGAAAACAGGAATCGCTGATGACATGCAGTTTACCTGGTTGAGCTACTAGAGCACCTTGTCCCTCACAGTGAGCAATTTTCAGGCTAAAAGTCCTAAAATAAACGTCTATTGCAGTCAGTGAAAAGACCTCTTAAAATGGTTCCAAAGTGAATTTTTTTCTACATCCATTTGTAGACCTCTGTCCTCTTTCAAGAGTTCTTGTTTATACCACGTTTCAACCAAATTTTTTCATGTAAAAAAACACCACAGCAAGCAGGAATCGAACTCACAATGCTCAAATCTGAAAACTAGTGCTTTTCCACTGAGCCATCAAGGCCACATGCTTGCAGCTGTGTTGTAGTGTTTAATGAATGATATCACAAACGAGCATGGACAGGCAAGTTGTTGACTCATGTACAAGCCCACACACATGCGCATAGCAGAAATTTGTGCAACATTATTGTTTGTAAATTAATTTATAATTTCAGAGAAATATGAATAGGCTGCTATAATTGGGACTAGGGGGGCACAGTGCATAGGGTAAGCGTCATTAACAAGGGGTAGCCTAATAATGAACGCACACCCACAGTTTCTTACTCCAGGACATCGCATTCTGCAGAAATATAACCAGTTATAATTAGCCTACGAAATGAGCTGGAATTCTTAGAGCAAGTTGCAGTAGTCTATTCCACATGGCTTTTTACACGTTTAGACACCTCCGCTTTTCTTACCAACTGGTTGCCTACGTTTCAAAGTAGGCTATGCAATTTTACTGGGGTTAACCTACTCGTAGCAGGGGAGAAATAGCTTCGTTATCCAGGAGATCAGCTTGACTGAGAATATAGTGTGATCCACCGTTATAGAATTAGATGTGCACCAAGTCATATAGCAAGGCTATATTGAACTGCTACGTGCTATATAATGCAATAAAAATTAACATTATTATTAAAGTTTGGAGCAATAACTGCTCACAGTTATCTATGAAATACATTTGTATAAGCTATCATATGTCATGCAGTCTAGCATTATTAACCCTCCACTTAGATATTTAATGCATAGCTTGTATCATAATCAGCTCTGACAACATTTTGACAACTCTTGTAGGCTATGAAAGGACGTTTTACAAATAGGCTAGCTTTTCTGGGAAATTTGTAAATAAGCGTTATGCAGATATTTCTCACATTTATAACACGAAAATTAGTTCAGAATGAAATGAGTTATAGGCCTAGCATATTTTATCAGGGGAAGTCTGCAATTGTCAATACACTAGCAAAATACGCCGATCTTGAGGTTATATGATTACAAAATGAGCATTTGAAGACTAAATAATCATAGCTTTTTTCTGTCACCCAGTGAACATTTTTGTGTTGAAAAGTCGGCGAAATGCCGCGTAGTGTTCAGGTGAATGCTAATAAGAGTTAGCGTCTGTTTATGTCAAAACGTCTCTCAACCTATATTTCCCCACTCCGACGTCTAGATTCCAGCTAATTGAGGTTGGTTTCATGAGTTTGCTTTAGGCTACGGAAATCCTTCTCTAATGCCAGTGCTAAGTCGTACGTATGACTTAATGCAGCCTACTACGGCGGAGGCCCCCAAAGGCAAAGTAAAAATTTTTTATTTTTTATTTTAAAAAAAAGTTAATCTCGTACGTACAAATTGTTTTTTCATCATGCCTTTCAGGGCTTCCATCGGTTTTAGTTAACGGCCAGAAATATAGTTTTAGCTAATTGAACACAATTAAACCCAATTCAAGTGAAAGCAAAAAATTCTCAAGAAAAAAACTTCCTCTAAAAGGGACTGCTACAACATCCTTTAAAAAGTCACTTATAAGATACATGCAATATTTATTTTGCACAGATAGATGTCATTATGATTTGAACATTTTCTACCCTATAAAATGTGTTAAGTTAACCCACTAGCTACAGCAAATGACATAGTCACAAACGTTTGAGATTTCATTCCTCATTAGTTCTCATATTTGGTAATGTAGTATTTATGAATACAATTGAAAATACAAGTATTCTTTGGCACAGGTCTGGTACAACCAAAGTCCTATGTTATAGGTTGGTAGTGTGTTTTCGGAGTCGAGTCTATCATCACAAGACCGTGGTGTAATGGGCAGAGTGGCAGGCTCTTGATGAAAGGATCACAAGTTCGAGTCCCGGCATCGGCAGGATCTAAAGTGAGTAAGTGTGAATGTTGTATGGAAATTGTGGTAGAACTCTCCCTGGTGTGTCCTTAACCCCTGCTATCTGGCTGCCCTAAATCCTTGCTAAATAATCTCCAGTTTGTGCAGAATGCAGCGGCTCGCATTTTAACTAGAACTAAGAAATATGCGCATATTACCCCAGTACTAGCATCACTTCATTGGCTACCAATTAAGTTTATGATAGACTTTAAGTTTTTGCTTCTGACCTTTAAAGCCTTAAATGGACTTGCGCCATATATGTAATCTGCTTTTACCATATAAGCCGAAAAGATCACTTCGTTCCCAAGACGCAGGGTACCTAGTAGTCCCTAGAATATCTAAAACTTGAAGGGTGATAGACCTTTCTCCTACAGAGTGCCACTACTGTGGAACACCCTGCCAAAATTTATAAGGGAATCAGACACAGTCTCAATATTTAAGTCTAGATTAAAAACACACCTTTATGATCAGGCTTATAACGAGCTATAGTCTGGAGACAGGACCAGAGAAGTCTTCATATCTATGCAGCCATAGATTACTCCTGGCGGGGGCACTTGTCCAACCCCAACCCCCCCCCCCCCCCCCCCCCCCCCCTGGGTTTTGCTGTGAAGTGCATTGTGACAAACGAGTTGTGAAATGCGCTATATAAATAAATAATGATTTGATTTGATTTGATCATCAGCATGAAATCAACTCGACTCAGCGTCGTGAACCACGGCAATATTCCACGGTTCCAGAGCCGTGACACAAACCAAAGTCCTTTCGAGTTTTAATAGAGAGCAAATGCTGTATCCTACACCATTTAATGTTTATTTGTTTATTTCGGCATGTGTATAGTCACATCGCATCACATTTCTGAAATATGCATTTAACAAATACATTTCCTGCCGAAAAGGGATACGGGAAAAAAGCAGCCTGCTTATCAAGTCCCGCCCCAATTCCCTCACTATTTTAAATGTTCATATTATACATTTGATTAAAACAGATATTTTTAGTATCACAACAGCATAGCTGAATTTTCTTTATAGCGAAACTGATCAAGAAAGAAAGAAAAAATAAATAAATAAAATAAAATACTCTAAAGTAAAACAAACCAGATTATTAAAGTCCAAATAAGTAGGTTTAAATGTACATGTCATACATTGGTCAAAACAATTTGTTTAATTTCAACGTCAGACATTCCCAAATATTGTTCAGCTAATGTCCAAATTAAAAGTGTCTGTTTCTACGTTTTTATGATGTTCTGTTGTCCCCTGTAAATTCCGTGCATTATGCCTGAGTAGGTATGATTGCCAGATCTCGGAGTTCATTACCCCTCACTATTTTCTGCACTGTCCTCCGGAGGCTTGGTGGTTTCTGCCTGCATTATGGCTATTTTTCCCTTGATTTTGGTGATGTCCGATCTCAAATTTCTCAGTATGGTCAGTAATTCCCTGTTTCCAGAGACGTCAAACCCCTTTTTTCTCAGCTGTCGGTGCATCAAGTACTGGCCAAATCCTAGGCCGATTAGTCCCACCATCATGAATCCAAACAGGTACACATCTTCCACATCTTCTATATCTAGTACTGCCAGACACATTACACGCCATTTGTCCCACCCATCCATGGTGTACCCTGCCAGAAAGGTCCCATCTGGACATGACGGCTCGCCAGTGCCCTCACGCCTTGTCGAGAATATTTTGTCAATAGCGTTAAATGACCAGTTTAGAAGCTCCATCCTGAGAGTTTGTGCGACCAATGTCTGTTGTCTTTTGTTGCAAGGTCCAGGATCCTGTGTAAACCGCTTGCTATGGTTTTTTTTTTTTTTTGTACATCATGACATTGTTTTCATTTCATGATAACCCCCTATTTTTTAAACTTGATAATTTTCTACCATCTTGCATCTTATCTTACACTTGAAGGTCTTTAAATTTGTAGACATTTTAATCTCATCATGTAAACTGTTCCAAAGCTTAACCCCCACAATGGATAATGAATGACCTCTGAGTGTTGACTTTATAGATTTTTGTTTATAAATCATATTTCCTCTTAGGTTATGTATGTCATCTCTCTTTAGAAACAGTTTCTGTATATTTACGGGTAAGAGATTTTTGGAGGCTAAGAATAATATTTGTACAGTATTATATTTAATTATATCCTGCCACTTGAGAAACTTTGCCTTAATAAACAAATCATTTGTGTGGTCTCTATATGGGACACTATATACAACTCTCATTGCCCTTTTTTGGAGTTTGAACAGTGGCTCTATAGTGTCTTTATAAGTGTGTCCCCACATTTCAACACAGTAGTGTAGGTGAGGTGTTATGAGTGCCGAGTAAATTGTCTTAAGTGAATGTTGATTGAGTAGTTTCTGCATTTTCCACAAAATAGACACACTTTTGGCCAATTTACATTGAACTAGCTTCACATGTGGTTTCCATGTCAGGAGGCTATCTACCGTAACCCCCAGAATCTTGTGTTCGTTCACTCGTTCAATGTTGATACCATTGACCTTTAAGTTTATGTTTTCCTTCAGGCCTCTTTTCCCAAATAATATGAATTTTGTCTTTGAAAGGTTTAATGATAGTTTATTAATATTAAACCACGTGTGAAGCTTTGACATTTCATTGTTAACTGATGTGACCATTTGATTAAGATCAATTCCAGAACATAGGATGTTTGTGTCGTCCGCGAATAAAATTAATTTTAAAACGTCAGATACTTTGACTATGTCATTAATATATAGTAAAAATAATTTTGGTCCTAAGACTGAACCCTGTGTGACCCCACAGGTGATATCCAGGCATGATGATATGTTGTCCCCTATCTGAACAAATTGAACTCTATTTGATAGGTAACTCTTTATCCATTGTAATGCGATTCCTCTAACTCCATATCTGTATAATTTTTCCATCAATATGTTGTGGTTTATCGTGTCAAAAGCTTTTTTCAAGTCAATGAAGATGCCTATGGTGAATAGTTTCCGGTCTAGCGCGTCTTTGATAAATTCTATGGATTCTGTTAGGGCCAGTGCTGTTGAATGTTTTTTCCTGAATTGGTTGTCACATAACAGTTTGTGTTTATCAATGAAATTATCTAATCTGACATTAAAGAGCTTTTCAATAATTTTTGAGCACTGTGGTAAAATTGAAACAGGACGATAATTTGAAAACTCCTGTTTGTCTCCACTTTTGTATAAAGGAAGAACTTTTGCTATCTTCATTTTATCTGGAAACACGCCATTACAGAACGATAAGTTACATATATGTGTTAGTGGAGGTATGATCGCCTTTGATATCCTTTTTAACAATGTCATGTCTATCTGATCTACGTCAGTGGATGTCTTAGCTGTGCAGTCTCTCAGTATTGCTTTAATTTCATTTTGTGTAACAGGATATAAAAATAATGACTCTTGTTTTGTCTCACTGCCCCTATCAAAGTGATCCCACTGCAGGAGTGAGGAAGGAATGGCCTTGGCTAGCTCCGGACCAACACTAACAAAGTATTTGTTGAAATTGTCTATTGTCGACTTTTTTTCTTCTTCCCTCTTGTTGTTTATATTGAAATGATCCGAGAATGTCCTCTTGGCCTTACGCCCAGAGACGGAATTAATTATTTTCCAGAGGTTTCTGGTGTAATTTCTATTTTCTGATAGTAACTTATCATAATAATCTTTTTTGTGTTTCCTCAACAGATCAGTCACTCTGTTTCTGCAACGTTTGTACTTTGCATATGATTGTTCACTCCTTTCCTTTAAAAACTGTTTATATAAGCTGTTTTTTTTTCTGCAGGCGTTTTCTATGTTCTTGGTAATCCATGGCCTTATTTCTTTGATTTTTTTGCCTTTTCTCGAATTTTTGACTACCGGGCAGTGCTTGTCATATATTGAATTTATTGTGTTTAAGAAGGCCTCATACGCTTTGTTTGTGTCTCTTTCATTCAATACATCATTCCACTTTTTCTTTATCATATCATGTTCAAAATCTTTGAGTCTCTTTTCGTTTCTAATTCTTTTTAAGATTTTTGTCACTGGATTCTGATCCAAAGTGTGTTTCCAGTCACAGATAGCGAAGACTGGAAGGTGATCAGTGATATCATTTATCAAAATACCACTTGTTATTACTGTGTCCAGTATATTTGTATAGATGTTGTCAATTAGTGTGGCACTATGTTTAGTGATTCTGCTTGGCTGGGTGATTAGTGGTCGCATTCCCCACGCATACATTGTGTTAACGAAGTCCTCAATCAACTTGTTATCGTTGGGATTTAATATGTCTACGTTAAAGTCACCACATATAAAAACATTTGACTGATTCATTTTTGATAATATTTCTCCCATACAATTTTTGAATATGTCTATTTTTGAGCTGGGAGCTCTGTAAACATTGCATATAACAGTTTTTTTACCTTTTTGCGCTGATAATTCAATTGTTACACACTCCATTACATTTTCAACGACAATTGACAAGCTTTCCAGTATCTCAAAATTTATGCTCTCCTCAATAAACAGTGCAACCCCTCCACCAGATTTGTTGATTCTGTTCTTACACACAAAATTATACCCTTCCAGGTGGAAATCCATGCATTTCTCAACGTTAATCCAAGTTTCCGACACTGCAATGATGTTAAATGGTTTGGCAAATGTACATAGATACTCCTGTATCTGTTCAAAGTTTGCGTATAGACTCCTGCTGTTGAAGTGGATTATTGACAGCTTTCCACCCATACTAATGTTCTTATTGAATTGGTCTTCCAAGTAATATCCACATTTGTTTGTTTCATTATAATAAAAGTGTCTGTCTGGATCCACTTCTTCATTCGGGGCTTTTGATCTTGGGTTCTGGTTAGATATCATACTCCCTTTTTCATAGTCAGCAATTTTATCCATCAATTCATTCATTTTAATCCGTGAAGTTTTACTTTTTGTTTGTACTGAGTTCATGGCGTTTTCACATTGTTTTCACGTACCTTACTATTCATATTTCTCCAGCTCCTCCAGCGCCCTGATCAGCACCGGTCTGGTGTTTTCTGAAGACCCATTTGGTTTGATAAAAACTTTACAGTTTGCCGTCCAGGTGTTCTGTAGTTTTTCCCCTTTCTTCAATTGACGCGCTTTCCAAGCGATGGTGGCGTTTACTTTGGTGAGATTTTCATTGATGAACACGTTGGATCCTTTCAGATTTTTACCCTGTTTCAGTAGAGCAACTTTGTATTTCCTACTTATGAATCTCAGCACCACGGCGCGGGTTTCGTTTTCCCTGCCTTCGTTAGTTTTTCTCTTGGGCAGCAGATAACAAGAATCCACGTTTGTGAGATCCATGTCGATGTTTTTGGAGTCTAGAAAATTCCACACCTGTATTTCCACAGATTGAATGTCTGCCTCGTCTGTCTCCTCGTGGGACCTCGTCGCCCTGGCATAGTTCCTTGGTTTGATTCTGAGCCCTGTGATGATCACATCATTAAGCTTCCCTTGCTGTTCAAGCTCCTCCACTCTGTATGTTAGAGCCTTTATTCTTTGGTCTTTCTTGATATTTAATTAACTCCTTCATTATGTCTTTCAGTTGGATCTTGATACCTTCCAGGCTTTCCATAATTATTGACAAGTCCGATGGATTTGAGTGACTAGTTTTAGCTGTCTTTTCTGGCTTAACCATTTTCTTGATTTCAGTGATTTTTAAGCATTTGCTATATTGTTTTATTGTTTCGTTGAGCTTATCATTCCATTCTTTCTCCCCCCCAGTTCCCGATGCAGCTGTAGCCTTGAGCTGTTGCCTTGAGCTGTTGCTCCTTCAGCAACCATGTGAAAAGCCTTTTAAAAAACCCATTAATAATCGGGTTTAGCCTACTTAGCGTCGGATCAACCAGAAACATTGACAAAGGTATTCTGTTATATCTAATGATAGTCCGAGACGCCTACTTTTTATTACAAAATTATTAGGCTACATGTGGCTGTTTGCAACCGAATTGCAGCATAAAATGTTCAGCAAATAGGCTACTTCTTATTTAAAGTGGTGGCATTTTTATTTAAAACTCTTGACGAACAACAACAGTGAACAGATAAATATAATTTTGTATAATAGAATAAATAAATAGCCTAATGGTTCAAATAAACATATTTTATGGTGTCCAGATAAATCTTTACCAAGTCTACTATTTAAAAGTAATGAACGAAACAGGCTCCTGTAGCCTACACACACACACACACACACACACACACACATCAAGATCTGGCTTGTTTGTCGGATTTGGCTGGCTATCTCTCCTACACAGCCATCCATCCACCACATTTTCAGTAGGCTACTGGATTCTAGGATCTGATAAAAAAAATAAGATTTATATTTGCATAGACTAATAAAATAGCTATAGCCTATGCAAATATAACCATTCAATGTCTATTCTTACATGTAATATCTAACGTTACAGTCAATGACGACAGCGATATTTTACAGTTCTGCTAGAATAAAGGAGATGGGAAAGTCATAGCCTAAATGAATGTAAACTGGATGCGATTGCAAACTAGCTTGAAAAGTAAGAGGGAGTGAACAGAAAACATTGAGCATAGGCTATTTGAAAATGCGTATCAATCAGCTGAATAAAATATCAAAGCTGGTTTACCAACTTCATTTGCTACCAAACTCTGCTGTCTGAAACAGCGTCAAATTCCAGCTCGCGCTGCTGGGAGAAAAAGATGTGGCTCGGGTAGCTCGAAAGAATCTAACAAACGAACGGTCGCCTACTGTATTAACCGGAAGTACCAAAAACTCGCGACTCCGACTCCGATCCGACTCTTCAAACCGAACGGTACGGAACGAGCCGACTCAGAAAAAAGAGCCGAACTGCCCATCACTACTCTTGATAACCGAGTACTATTGAATGGACTATGAGCAAGTTTGCCATATCACATTATACATTCTCTATCGGAGGCCGTAATCTCAAAGCTATATACCCGACAATAGCTAATGTTACAGGAAAAATGTTAGCTAAAAGAGTCTGGTAAAACAACAATATTTTCTGTTGTTACAGAATTGTACAATTATGCAATGAAACATTTACCATTTAGTCACCGAGCTCGCTAATGAAGTGATGGTTTTGCTAAGCTCTAAGTCAGAAGTTAACTATCTTCCTGATGGTTCACAAGCAAAATATTTTAGTTAGTAAATTGTGGAACAAGGCTAGCATTACCCCCTATCCCAGAATTAGTTACCTGGTACTTGGCTAAGTTAGACATTTTACAATAGCACCTTTCTGACAGCAGATGGTGGGGCTGGCAAAACATGCTGCTTGGCCGGCATTGAAATTGTCGGCTGGTTATCCTGATAAATAAAGGATAAAATAAATAAAGGAGCAAAATTTCAGCAAGCCAGTTTTACTCAAACAGTACAATTGACAGTGATGGCTCGCTGAATTATATAATTATAAACCCGGATAAACTTATACTGGGCTGTAGTCCCGAACAAGGCTAGCCTGGCTCAGGCTACAAATATGCTTGTCCCACTGTCAGATTTGGCGATCAAAGCATCATAAAATGTGCTGCGACTAGGACGACAGACAGATCACACTGAGTTCCTGTAATATTAGTCTAAACCAGGCATTGTCTGGCTATAGCTGGCATGCATGGTTATAGCCGAGTAGCCGGTTCTAGCTAACCCGATATATACGACAGATAACATTAGCAAATATTTCCTCCCCCCAAGAAATAGCTGCCGAATGAAGTAATGTCATCAATAATAGCAACCTAGCTACTATTCATTATAGCTAATTTCAGTTGGCTGGCAAGGAGAAAGTCCAGGTAAATTAGTGTTGAAACTTTGTTTGCCGTGAAACCTTCTGTTTTGTAACATCACTCTGGTAAATTTGAGTTTTTGCTATCAATCTGTCTGTTAGTCAAGGGTTGTGTCCGAATCTACTGTGTCCTCCTGTGTACTAGATAAAGTACTGTGTACTGCTTACTGTGTACTGTTTAGTGACATACAGTATGCAAAAAATATCCTCAATACTATTATCAGCGAAAACCTCAAAATAAGTATATCATTCACAGATTTAAAGTACACTACTAAGAGGAGCACTGTCACGCTTGTTTAAATTGAGATTATTTGGATTGAATGCTTAAATTATGTGTGTAGGCCTTTTTAAAATCACCATCAGTGCAGCCGTTTCCTATTTATGGGAAATACGGCGGCAAAACTTCAAAGGGCAAACACGTCCAGTGACGTCATTGGACGTGTTTTGCTTGAATTTCCAGCCAGTGTTTCCCAGAAGGTAATGGGCGCTCAAACTCCACCCTTGAACGCAGAGACTGATTTCTGGGCGGGCACCCATCCAGGCGACACTCCCACGAAAATACGGTAACGTTAGCGTACAAATATCACGTGGCCTATCTTGGCCGACGACTATAGCCTGAGAGATATGGCGGACAGCTCTGAGTTCGCGGAGTTAGAGGACGAGCTTTTCGATTTTGACGAAGATATACAACCGTACAGTTTTGAACCGGAATTTACAGAGGAAGAATTACGTGAGCGAGAGAGACAGAGAGCAGCTAACAGAGAGCAGAGAAGTGGGAATATAAATTTGTGCCAGTGTAATTAGTTACAAGTTGTAATTTAGCTAACGTTTGCTAAACTTATGTTAAAGTCGATATGTTGTGCTTGCCAGCATGACACCAAGATTCGGACATTCCATGTAACGTCAGTTAGGCTACTGTCCGAATCAGCTTGTTGGCTATACCTAGATGGCTATCTAGCTGCTCATTTAACATCCTTTGTGCAACAACAGATATTACATTACTATAACCAGTTTTTTCTGTCACCCCTTTATTTAACGTTAGGCAACAGACTGACCGCTTATCGTTGGCTATTGGAATGGGTACGAACATGGCGAACGACTGGGGAGAGGTGTAAAGGCCAGTTTAGAGTGTCGCTCTAAACTGAAATCGCAGAACTTTCATAAACATTCTATTGTCGCGCTACATACACTGTGGTCGTTTTCGTTCGCAAAAAGTATAAACGCACTCCAGCAACATTCCAGCGACAGTTTACACTCAGGGGACAATGGAGGAAGAAGCAGCTTTTATAGGCTAGCCTACATCTCATTATGTCTTCTGCTTTACCCCTTTTTTGTCGGAGGTCTCTGAAATAAAGTTAATAAATGTCCATTTCGAGGGCACCGTATATTGTTTGAAATATCATTCACTGCGTCTTTCACACACTTGTAGGATGTGGGTTTTGAACGAGGTAGCAAATAAAACGTTCAACATTGATGCAACTCATATTAAATGTTATTTAGTAGGAAAACACGGAGGGCATAGCCTAGCCTACGTTTGGGATGTAAATAGCTAGTTACAAGACGGGACTCATTGGGGGAGCAGCCTACAATTATCTAGTTAGAGAATGAGATTCAAGAATGTGGAGTAGCCTATTTCACTCGCTATCAGAATGCCACAGATCAGATGGGCTGTCACTGAGTCGTTGCACAAAGTTTAATCTGGCAAATCTAAATTAGTTACTGTGAAAGCAAATAACTTTGCAATGCATTCGCAGGCGCCTGCAACGCTACAAATGTGTAGTCAAGCTGAAAATGTGTCTTTGTAACCATTCACAATAGCCTACAGACTAATAGACTATCGTAGGCTAAATTGTAGCATTGGAAGCGAGCTGCTTCTTGTTTTGGATTGTAACGTTTTCTCAACCTCTAGCAAAGCATCCATCGGTGAAATTACATCATTATTATTATTAGGCTATTTATAATAATAATATTAAATTGTGCTAATTTATAATGATATTCACGCGCTTGCTAGGTAGGTAAGCTATGGGTAGGTAAGCCGACCCTATGGCTGCACGCACAAATTTTTCCAACAGAGAAATCTGTACATTAACAGTTAGCTTATGTGCTAGCTAGTAAGTTGACAGCTCGACCGAAGCCTCCGCTGTCCGAGACAAACGTTACCATAACAACAGAGGCAGCGACAGGGTCAAAGTTGAATTTATTTTATGTCTCAGCGACATCTTCAGCGACCGTCGCAGTGACCACAGGACAACAGTTGCCCGAAGTATAAACCAAATGTCCATGGCACGTCGTCGGTCGCAACGACACTCTGTCGCCGGACTATAAACTGGCCTTAAGAGTTGTGCTGCCATTGTGTGTAGTCTCTGCAGTACGTCAAAGATACCCTTCTCCCAATGGTCAATATGTTGGATTTCTGGACATCGACGAAGACTGAACCAGACTCTGCACTTTGTGATACCTCACGCTTTACTTTTGTTTTATTATTGTAAAAATGTGGCCATAATTGTCAGAACATTGAGCCCATAGTGTTCAATAATAGACATACAATGCTATAGTTACTGTTTCTCCTGTTGAGTTGGCTTAGTATAAATTTCCAACATATTTGTTGGTTTACAAGGTCTAAGTTTGAAAATGCATACCTCTATCACATTCAATAAAATCACTGGGATTGTAATTGATTATTTGGAATGGTTGTTACTTCAACATAAGATTATCTTCATTATGGCAAGGTAAACAAAGACAAAAAAAATACAGAAAGGTGATATTGTAATAATAGTAGTAGTAAGTCTTTATTGTCCCCAAGGGGCAATTATTGTACAGTAGTTGAACAACACATACTGAAATGTCTAAAAATAAGTAAAATTAAATAAAGTAAAATTAAAAATAAAAATGCCAGAATTTCCAATATTTCTTAAGGTACCGCAGACTCGACAAGCAAATTCTTTGATTTAGCTCCCAGTAATTTGCCACTATAGTCGCGCTGGAAGTCCTCTGGCTTGGAGTGTTTCGAACAAACACGAACTTTGTCGTAATCCTTTTTTGGCAAATTTATCAGATAGATCGGGTTGTTATGGATGCACCTCGTCTCATTTTTGGGCAAACGGTATCCTGATTTAATATCGCACCCACATACGGCGCACGATGGCATTTTGGGCAGACACGCAAGAATTTTCTGCGGTATCTTCACTTGAACAGTTAGCTCGTCACCGTGCTCGCAGCAGTGGCGTGTACGCCCCCTATTACATATTCATGCACACCAAACCTAAGCGTGCGCAGGGAGATATGGGAAATGTGGTAAATAAGGCTGGAGCTGCTCTGGAGATGGAGCTGTTGAGGGCCCATATCTGTTGAGGGCCCATATCTCAAAAACCACAATTCCAATCTTTATGATTTTTTGGAAAATATGAAACATTGAAATAGTAGATTAGAATGCAGAAAACATGCATAAGCGTGACTGTGCTCCTTTAACAACTTTCTCACAGCTAGCATTCTCAATAGAAGGGCATTGATTCGGACAGATAACAGCCTTTGTTTAGCAGAAACCCAGGCCGTGACCAAATATGATCCCTGTTCCCTGCCCCCTGTCCACTCAGACCCCTGTCTACTATGTACCCTGTCCCCTCACTTTGCAAGCAGTGTGCGAAAGAAATCCTGCAAAACTCTTTCCAAACTAGTGGGGAAGTAGTTTGTAATACATATACAGATCCTTTCCAAAAAATTAGAATATCATGGAAAAGTTATTTTTTTTCCATAATTCCATTCAAAAAGTGAAACTTTCATAGATTATAGATTCATTACACACAAAGTGAAATATTTCTAGCCTTTATTTGTTTCATTTTTCATAATTTTGGCTTACAGCTCCAGAAAACCCCCAAAACAGTATTTCAAGAAATTAGAATAGTGTGTCAAAAATCAGCATTTACTTCAGTTATTTCAGAGAATGAATGTTTTAGACTGAGGGCTCTATTTTCAAACCGGCGCAAACCAGCGCAAGGGGACAGTATAGTCAAACGCAAGCTTGTTGACAGCATCAACGTCTTAAAACTGGCGCTATGGCATTTCTCAGCAATACCGCTAGGATCAACAAATTCTGAACATAACATCCTTTCGCTTGCGCTGCAGTGAGATGGGTGGCGTTGTCTGGGGCGTGTTCTAAAATACTTTCGGCTCAGTGACAATTTGAACCAACGAAAACCCATTGCGTTATGATCAGCTGGAACCACCTCTTAGCGGCAACGCAATAGACTCTGGCAATTCGGGAACTTATTAGTCATGTAGTTCTATGTAGTGTCTATAGGTGATGCCAACATTACACTTCCATTTAATGAACAAATGAACAGCCTATAATTATTATTAATTAATTAATTAATTTTAATTTAAACTACTAGAATAAAACAGGACAGCTTACAAGAAACTTGCGATCATGTAGGCCAATAGCCTATAATATATAAATTACACATTGACACAGTTGAATCATAAGCCTACCATTTGAATCATAATTATGCCTACATCACCTAATGTAGGCTAATTAATGCATTCGCCACCTCCTCCCGTGCCTTCCGAACTTCTGGGAGACGAGGTGGTGTGGATTGTGATCCATAAATTACTACAGTCCTAGCCTGTACTTCTGTTGCAAGTATGTCTGATTCCTGTGCGGAAAATCGCTCTTGTCGTTGACGGTCCAGTGCGTTTGGGTTGCTCATTATGAAATTGCATGGAGCGATTGCGTTCCAACTGGCTTTTTTTAAAGCATGAGAACAACAATTTGATTGGCTACCATAGAGACACACCTTGGACATTTAAACCCAGCCTTTTAGCAATACCGCCATCAGCTGCGCCAAGATTGCCGTCATGAAATTACTAAATTTCTCGCCGACACGCCCTCAGAGCGATACCGCCAAACGCTTACTCTTGTGTTCACCATTGCGTTTGGTTTATTAAAATAGAGCCCTGAGTGTCACACTCTGTACGTGGTGGTTTTTGAAGCACTGACTCCAGCCTCAGTCCACTCCCTCTGCATCTCCGCCAAATTTTGTAATCGTCTTTGCTTGACAATCCGCTGAAGCCTACGGTCATCTCTTTTGCTTGTGCACCTTCTCCTGCCACATTTTTCCATTCCACTAAACTTTCTATTGATATGCTTGGACACTGCACTCTGTGAACAGCCAGCCTCCTTAGCGATGACCTTTTGTGGCTTACCCATCTTCTGGAGGGTGTCAATGATGGTCTTCTGGCCAATTGTCAAGTCTGCAGTCTTCCGCATACTGAACCAAACTGAGATACCTGTCCAATTTAACGACACATCTGTAGAAAAACTTTGCAGGTGTTTTGAGTAAATTAGATGATTAGAGTGTGACACTCAGTCTAAAACATTCATTCTCTGAAATAACTGAAGTAAATGCTGATTTTCGACACACTATTCTAATTTCTTGAAATACTGTTTTGGGGGTTTTCTGGAGCTGTAAGCCAAAATTATGAAAAATGAAACAAATAAAGGCTAGAAATATTTCACTTTGTGTGTAATGAATCTATAATCTATGAAAGTTTCACTTTTTGAATGGAATTATGGAAAAAAAAAACTTTTCCATGATATTCTAATTTTTTTGAAAGGATCTGTACAGTGCCCTCCACTATTACTGGCAACCCTGGTAAAGATTAGGGGTGCATCTTTACTAGGGGTGCCAATAATAGTGGAGGGCACTGTAGTTTATTTGTTTCTCCACTTTGATAATATGACGTAGTATGAATGGAACTTTTAATCCGTAGAGAGCCTTATGTTTACAAAGAAGTGCGTCTGTGGGTTCACAGTATAGAGCAGGGAGTCTTGTCATTGACAGAAGAGCAGAAATGTTGACAATTTACAATCAATAAACCACAATCAGCACACAACACCGTCATTCTTCCTACCCGTAAGTATGTAATAAGGATTATTTGTATGGGGTGCCGTATAGGCCAAAATTCATAATTGCCTCGCATATATATACACAATGGGCCTCATTCATGAAACGTTCCTAAATGTGCATGTACATTTATGTCGACGGTCAAGTCGGTACAAAAAATTTATGCTGGATTAATCAAACCGTGTGGGAAAGACAGATTTGTTCGTATTCCGTGTATGTTCATGAATTCCAATTGACCGAAAATGACAAGCACTATTTTGCTATTCAGGTTATTTTGCGATTAACATAAATCCATGCCCATGAATTGCCATATATGGAAGTTGCGAATTCCATTTTTTTTTAAAAAGCAAAAAAAAGCAAGAGAAAGAATTATTGCAGCACTCAAATGTAAGTTTTATTAGCAGAGGTTCAGTCAAGGAATCAAGGGAAAAGATTTAGTATTGTCAGTTCCGGCGTCATATGAACTGGTAAAGTAAAGGCCTAGCAGGACATAACATGTAGCCTACAATCAATGCAGGATCACCCATCACACTAACTGTAAAGTAGTAAAATAAAAAAATAAATAAATGGAATGACATTAAATTATAGGCGAAGAAACACATAGCAGCGCTTCATTTTGTAATTTTGTTAGTGTTCTGTGCATGCCACCAGAATTACCCACAAAAAAACCTGAGGTAAAAAAAAAGCTTGAATACTCTCTTACATTTTATGCAGCTACCCCAAAAATAGCCCGTCTTTGTTTACAACATCTTTGTTTACAAGGTTGCACAGGACTTTTGAAAACATGGCATTATTTCTATTGCATTTTTACTATTTAATACCAACAAATTAGGAAAAGTGATATAGTGTCACAATGAAAAAATAAGCTTAACTGGTTTTTCAGAGATGTCAAACATTGAATTGGGTCAAATTTGTCACGATTCCAGCTGTCATGTCACGTTTTCTTTTCTTTTCTTGTCTTAGTTAGATTTATTGTTTATGTCACGTATTGTATTTAGTCTAGTCACGCCACGTTTTATGTTTTATTCTTGTTACGTTTCATTCTTATGTCATGTCACGTTTCATGTTTGATTATTGTTACGATTTATTTTCTTGTCATGTCACGTTTTATATTTGATTCATGTTACGTCTCCCGTTCATTGTTTAGCATACACATTTCCGTGTTTTTCCACAGCCTTGCGTTCATGCTGTTTCTCTATCTCTCTTGCTGTCGCTCACGCTTCCCTAATTGTTTCATTCTCCCGTGTCTAGTTTACTAATCTACTAACGTTAGATCAGGATTGGGTAATACTAACTCTCTAACCATGTGTTCATGTTTACCTTACGTTTCTCGTGCATGTCATTTACTAATTTACTAACGCTAGGTCAGGATAGGTTTATTACTAACGATTACTAATTATCTTGTTACCTTGTCAGCCTTCCACATCTGATTTCCATTCACATGCTGCTGTCAAGCTAATTGTCTGCACCTCTCTACACCTGCATTTAAGCTCAGTGTTCATGTCTTGTCTTCGCAAAATTGTTGCCTCCTGTTTGTCAGTGCACTTTTGAGCGTTTTTCCAAGCCTGCCTTTTTGTTACGATCCAAGCCTGTTATTGACCATTGTTATTGACCTCTGTTTTGTTAACCACTGCCTGCCTGTACCACGAGTTTTTGCCTGCTGTCTTTTGTAATTTTGCCCCGCGGAGCAGACTTCGGTCTTGACTCTTGCATTGCCTTCGACCCCGAGCCTGCCTACCGTCTGCCTGTACTTCTGCCCCGCTGACAGCTACTCTGGTTACTGGACTATTGCATGGTGTACCGATTTTGAGACTGCCTTCTCCCTCGGTACTGTACATTGGTTTTGGCTGGATTTTTTGTGTATGAACTTTGCTTGTTTTTTGACCACGCTCATTGGACATTCCCTCATTAAAAGCCCTCACGGGACTTTTTCTACAACCACTGCTTCTGAGTCGTGCATTTCGGGTCCTACCCTCACGCATCCGTCTCAAAATTGTCCCGGAACACAACATGAGGGTTAAGCCTATATGCGAACGCCTCATACCTTGATGCTTACGTGTTTGGAGTCTACGGCACCACCATTGGACAGGAAAGATCAGCCATTCCAACGCTGCCTACAGACCTGTAAGGCCATTTAAAGCAAATTTCATTCATTGGTCAAATGTGTGTTTTAAATAGCATATTTAACGTGGGTGTAATGGGGGCGTGACGTGTGAAGGGGGATTCATTAAGCACTAGGCCACTAGGACGGGAAACCCCGTAGTTAAGGGAAGAGACAAGACAGGGAACACACGTACCAAAGCCACTAACCGGCTCACTGTCACGCGCCAATGAGTAGAAGCGCAAACGCCAGGTTTCTCAGTAAGAAAACCAACCAAGGTGAATGGAACAAAGCACTGGGCTCCCATACTTCTACGAGCTAAGTGACTAACGGAAGAGCCAGAATTAATAAACGCCCTGCCTCGGTAACGAGACGCATAATAACAGGCGAGTAGCATAATGGCACAAATTAAACACACACCAATCGTACCGAAGCTACTAACCGGCTCACTGTCACACGCCAATGAGTAGAAGCGCCAACGTCAGGTTTCTCAGTTAGAAAACCAAACAAGGTGAACGGCACAAAGCACTGGGCTCCCATACTTCTACGAGCTAAGTGACTAAAGAAAGAGCCAGAAATAACAAACGCCCTGTCTCGATAACGAGACGCATAAGAACAGGCGAGTAGCACAATGGCACAAACAAAACACACAGCCAACAAACACTGCAAATTAATACAAATTAGTATACCAGGAGGTGAAAGGAACGGAGATCTAACGTTCCAAGGCTACTTTCAGAGACTCGCAGTCAAACGCAAACATGTCAACAAAAACGCCCAAGCTCCATATGAGGAGAGACATACCCGGAGAACGAACAGAACATCAGTTCCGAACAAAATCGTTCCGCAAGTAAAAAGGACAAAATGTCCGCAAGTAAAAAGCTGCACCGCACCCTTACCGGCTAAAAGACTAATGCAAGTTTGATAGAAAATACACGCCTGCTTGTCAGTACGATAAAAACGCCCGGTCTCTTAGTAAGAAATGACTATACAAATACATCCACCAACAGACAAAGACTCCTCTCGCCTTCACGGAAGAAAGCAGACAGAGAGAGGAGGGAGAGACAGAGAAGGCAAAAGGTCCAGGCAACGGAAACAAGAAAAGACCAGGAAGCAAACAAAAGCCAGGGGGGAAAAGTCCTAATATATCCACAAAGGCAAGTCCCGCATTATTCCAATAAAACACTCTGGAGCAGAAATGGTCTCCTAAAAAACCTAGACCGAATCATACTGGCAAGCAATCCAAGGGCAAAATAATACCACACACAAAACAGCACGAATAATGCCAGACAATACACCACAATACAAATCAACAAACAATCAATATCGAAGCCCAGAACGAAGGGAACATGGGCTTATATAGCTCACCGGCAAACACGCACACCTGTGAACGCTGACGAGACTTCTACGCGAAAAGACGAGACGGAGCCAAAACTCCACTAACAGAGCAGCGACCACGTGTGGCGCCCGAGGAACACGACCGCAAGGGAAAAAGGGTCATAAACCATGACAGTGGGAGCATTCATTATGTTATGAGTCTAATTAAACAAGTTCATAGCCTACAATTGATTAATAGGCATCATCTAAAGCAGGGGTGGGCAATTCCAGTCCTGGAGGGCCGGTGTGTATGCAGGTTTTTGTTCCCACCAATTACCCCAGCTAAATGAGCTAATTGGCTGTTTACATCAACACTGGTAGATTAGATCACATTAAAATGTTTCATATAGGGATACAAGAAGTCTTCGGCTGTCATTCATGCACTTATTAAGAATTGTAGCTAAAATGTCAGATGGCGTAAATATTAGGGCTAATTAGGTCATTAAGGGCAGAAGTTGGCATTAAAACCAGAAACTGATACGGCCCTCGTTGCCCTCGTTACCTCTGATCTAAAGCGTTTGCTTTTTACAATTGTAATTAATAGCTACGTTTACATAGTGCATTTCATAGGCTACATTTTGTCATGTGAACTTAACAGAAAGTAAAAATAAATTCATGTTCAAATTGATATTGAGAAGCTACATTTAGTAGCATTTTGAATTTATGTATGAGGTACGTGTGGTCCAGAGCACATACAAAGTTTGTTTGTACGTCCAAACAAATCTCAGATATGAAAACGTTGATGAATGCCAAAAAACGGACACAATTGCTAATACGAATGATTTATGTGCAAATTCGTTCTGCTCACGTTTCATGAATGAATGACTCTCACATTCACACACGCACTGTATATCTTCTCATATGCACACCAAGAGCTCACATATTCACTCATGAAGATCTCACGTGCACCAAACAAGCATGCACTTAAAATCTACATGCTTGCACACGCACCATAAATCTTCTCATATACACACAAAGGGCTCGCATATTCACTAGTAATCATAATTTAATGAAAGTGACCAAGCAAGTTTTTTAAACGTGATCAATGTGCTTATTTCTTTGTTACCAGCTAATTCAACAGTCAGCGCTTGTGGTTAAAAAGGCATTGCAAGTATTTTTGATAGTCTGCAAAAAAAAAAAAAAAAAAACTAGTGTAAACTTTGGGGTGCCAAATGTAAATTAAAACAACACATTTTTCCTGTGTTTTTTCTCAGATTTAGCATAAATGTGGCATTTTCCTGAAGATTTATGGTAAATATGAGTTTTTTTCCCAAGATTTAACTGACATGCTAAATAAACCTTTTAGTTATATTTTCAGATTTAATTGATAAATCTCAAATAAGCATGTCCTAAATATATAACTTAAATGTTAAATATGAGTTTTCAAAAATAAATATTTAAATATACAGTCAAGCCGGAAAGTCTCCCCACCCCTTTCACCTTCTCCACGTTTTATTACGTTACAGACATATTCCAAAATTGATTTAATTCATTTTTTGCCTCAAAATTCTACACACAACACCCCATAATGACAATGTGAAAAAAGTTTTTTTGAGATTTTTGCAAATTTATTAAAAATAAAAAAATAAAATTTCTCATTTACATAAGTATTCATACCCTTTGCTCTAACGTATTTTTAAAGTATCATATTTCATATTTGGTCGCATATCCTTTACATGCTGTTATTTCCTGAAGTCTGTGACCATCAACATAAAAAAACTGTCGATATCTTATTTTCAGGTACTGTTACAAGCGATACTATAACCTCTCTGCATTTGAATGGATCTCTATGGAAATTGGGGGGTGAGACTAGATTCAGCTGTAAATTACACTGGTACAGTATGGAACACATGGCTGGCTAAATGGCTGTAAGTTATCAAGGGTCTGAGCTATCAAACGAGCCCCAAACCATCACTCTGTTGCCAGATATGGAGTAGATGTGGATGGATCACTGCAAGGGTTATTTCTCCGGACTCATTTTCCTATAGAAACTCTATGGGGAAAAAAGTCAGGAGAAACAACCCTTAAAGTGATCCATCCACATCTACTCCATATCTGGCAACAGAGTGATGGTTTGGGGCTCGTTTGATAGCTCAGACCCTTGATAACTTACAGCCATTTAGCCAGCCATGTGTTCCATACAAGTTCAATAAATGCTTGTTTATTGACAATAAAGAATCGGAATCTGATTGGCTGGCTATTAAATGTTTTCTACCTTGATTCTTTCTCTTCATCTTCTCTAGGCTATGTCTTTTCTTAGTAAACAAAGTACTTTAAAAAGGTAGATCCTGTTATATGACATGGAAGCCAAACGAGTGGGGCAACGCTAGAGATAGTTAAATTGAGAGACTGCATTGAAGGTTGCGTTATATTGTGCTGATATCTCCCTTGAATAACGTTTGTATTGTATTCCACAAGATACTACAATATACATAAACTAATATATTTTATTTAGCAAGTTAGCAAACAAGATAACATTAGCATAGTTGCAGCTAAAATGTTTTATAGCCACTAACTTGCGAGCTAAAGTTGTACAAAGTTGTTACATTTGTCATGGTTTTTGACGATTTCTTCCCTTGCGGTCGTTTCCCTCGGTAGCCACGCGAGGGCACTGCCCTTTTAGTGGATGTTTGCTCCGCCCCATCTTTATCACGGAGCTTCTCTCAGCATCCACACCTGTGCATGGTTACCTCGGAGCTACTTAAGCCCACGTTTCCTTTGTTCGGGGCTTCTGTATTATTTTGCACTGTTTTGTTTGGGTATTGTTCTTTGTTTGTTGGGTGTATGTTACTAGGGTTCACCCATTTCAGGGGTTTCCTCATTTCGCTACTGAGAGGCAGGGCTATTATTTCTTTTCCTTTCTTGCATTCGTAATGTTGGCAGTAAAGGTATGGGACAGCGGTTCACTGTTCCATTCGCCTGTACAGTTTTCTCTTTCCTGGGAGATCATGCGTGTATTCCTTTACTTTTCTTTGCGCCTCTCATTGTGTTAGTAAAGGTATGGGGCGGCGGTTCACCGTTCCATTCGCCTGTAAAATGTTTACATTGGAGGGACCGAGTATGGAGAGACCGAGCATTCATTCCTTTACAGTTTCGTGTGACAGCGAGCCAGTAATAGTAGCCTTTAGAACTTTAGTTCTCTGTTCAACTCGCCTTCTCATACGTTGCCCCTTTGCCGGGAGTTGGAGCGTTTGTTCGTTCACGTGCTTGTGTGCCGTCTGCCCGATCATCCGGGTTCTTTGTGTTCCCCCTTTTTCCTAGTTCCCTTATTACTTCCCTCCAGTTGAGAGTGGGAACTAGGTTATTTGAGTTGTCATTTATATTTCCTTAAATACGGGGTCTCTTCATCTCAGTGGCTCATAAGAGGTTATAGAATCGCTTCGCTGCGTGTGGCCTCTTTGAACCTCACACGTCACGCCCCCTTACAACATTAGCTTATGCAAACTTTTACAAACATACTAACCATGTCTAATCTCCTCAGAATCGTGAGGAGATAAAGCCTCTGTCTCGCAGACGCACTTGCGTATTTGTGGGACTGTCTATGCGCATGCATGTTTGTGTGAAGCAGGGGGGAGGGGCAGTGAGTAGAGTGATGAGAGCCAGAGAGGCATTTTTTGAAGTGACAGGGCTACAGTACGCACATACAACTATTTTTATTTCTGATATCTTTTTTTGATCAATTTGGAACTGTGGCGGTAGAAATTTAAATGTGGCGGGCCGCCACAGTTTAATACATACATAATGGGAAACACTGTATATTTAGCTTTTATCTTATCTGTTTCTGTTTCAGAAACAAATATTTACTCAAATATAAATATTTAATTTAAATCTTAAATCTTACATTTTTCAAAAGCAAGATTTAAGATTTAATTCATATATTTATTTTTTACCACAAATTTGTGTTTAATAGTTAAATATTTAGCTTATATCTTAAATCTTGGTTTCTCAACAAGGCACTAGAGGGCACTGGACTTTAAGAGATGCTCATGTTGAGACAAAAAAAGGAGGGTGATGATCGCATTAGAATTCATATCATTTTGATTTTGAAGAACTGTGTAGCTCTACTTCAGAGAACTGTGTCAAATGGTGTATTTGAACTGTAACTGTATCTCAGCAGGTCACTATCCTTGGTCAAAATGGCAGAGGCGTCAAGGCCAGTTTATAGTCCAGCGGCTGAAATCGACTGAAATCGCAGAACTTTCATAAACATTCTATTGTCGCTCTACATAGGCTACACTGTGGTCATTGTAGAAAGTATATAAACACACTCCAGCGACAGTTTAGCTACACTCTGGGGACAATTGAGGAAGAAGCAGCTTTAATAGGCTACATTTTCTTTACCCCTTTTTGGTCCGAGGCTGTTGAAATGAAGTTTATAGGCTAAATGTAAATTTCAAGGGCACTGTATTTTTTGATCAAAAACACTTATCATACACTTGTAGGCTATGTGGGTTTTGAACGAGCTCAACAAATAATGAAACATTTGTAATTAAACCTCGGCTCATCATATTGCTGTTAGCTAACGTTATTTAGTAGGCAAACACGGAGGGCATATGTTCAGCTACAAGACGGTACTCGTTGGGGGAGCAGCCTACAATTCTCTAGTAAAAGAAATGAGGTTCAAGGATGTGGAGGCTAGGCTTGTGTATTTCACTCGCATCAGAATGCCACGGATCAGATAGTCTATGCTCGTTTCACAAAGTTGCAGCCTACAATTCGCTCGTTAAAGAAATGAGATTCAAGGAGTAACTTATTTCACTTGCATAGCCAGAACCCTACAAAATAACGCCTGGAGAACATACATTTTTTATGTCGTAATAACGTGACATAAAAATAACGTAATGACTGTATTAAGAACGTCCTGAAAACGTCATTTTGACGTTAAGAAAAACGTCCCCAGGATATCAAAGGAACCCTACAAAATAACGCCTGGAGAATGTAAATTTTCAACATCATAATAACATTGTGGTGAATTTAGAGGATGTCCACAGGACGTCATTTTATGGTCCTATGACTATATTAAGAACGTCCTGAAAACGTTGTTTTGACATTAAAAAAACGTCCCCAGGACATCAAAGGACCCCTACAAAATAACGCCTGAACAACGTTCATTTGTGGTCCATTTAGAGGATATTTTGTTATCTGGGAGCCTATTAAAGCTGCTTCTTCCTCAATTGTCCCGAGTGTAGCTAAACTGTCACTGGAGTGCGTTTTCTACAACGACCACAGTGTATGGAGAGCGACAATACAATGTTTATGAAAGTTCTGCGATTTCAGTCAAGTGACACTGCCGCTGGAGGGTATAGGTTAGGTTATAGTGACCTGCTGAGGCACAGTAACAGTTCAAATACACCATTTGACACACATGGATTGTAAAGTAGAGCTACACAGTTCTTCAAAATGAAACTGATATGAATTCTAACGCAATCATCCCCCTCCTTTTTTTGTCTCAGCATGAGCATCTCTTAAAGTCCACCAGTGCACCTCTAGTGCCCTGTTGAGAAACTTCAGGGAAAATATGGAACAAATTGAGTCCCATATTAGTTTGACAGAGACGCAAGGTTTGCAGAATTATTTTCTGTATTTGTAGGCAAGTGTAAACATGTCAATGTGTAATAACACATAAGAAGGCGAACCCCTTGCTAGCCAGACACTCACAACTATATTAACCAATCTTGTCAGACTGCTGGCCCCCAGTTCGCCAACGTCAATTTGCTTCCTATCTCAATTAGCCAGCGACCAACAAAGTACTAATGGTAGTTTTAATGGTTTTGTTTCAAGAATCATCCTATTTTATGACATTAGCGACAGACAGGTTAGTGAAGTAGCTCACTAACCATCTATTGAATCACGCTGCCAGCTTGTTATTTGGCTTGGCTGGCTGTCAATATTCAACTTCACCATAAGAAATCAGTCAAGGACACCAGAAGTAACGCCAATAGCCTATGCTATCTAGTTAGTTAGCTAGCTAGTGTGGAAGTGATGACAGATGACAGTACAACAAGGAAGAAGAAGAAAGCGACAAAGGAAATGCTGAAACAAACCCTAAAGGAGGTGAAAAAGGCAGAACAAGCATTCCTGCATGAAGGAGGGTACTCGCAGCAACGAGTTCAAGAATTAAGGCAGGTCTAAGATATCAGTAGTGATATCCAGAACAGTGCCAGCAAAATCCTCAGGAGGAGCAGCAGAAAAAGAAGAGCACCTGATCGATACACCCAAGGGGAAGAAAGAAAGGAAGAGGATGAAGAAGAAACCTTCCTGGCCCCATTGCAAGTTATACCCCAACCAGGGAGACAACAGTCACTCACTAAGTACACCCCATGGTCGTCAATGGACCTGGAGAACATGGTTAAGGATTTACCAAGAATAACAGAGGGAGCAGGGCTATGGATAGCGAAGGTAGAGATGAGGACGACTCACCTGCCCCTGTTCATGGGAGATGTTAAGCAGCTACTAGCAAGATGTGTGGGGCACAAGGTCATAATGGACCTGGCAGGCCTGAAAGGAATTATGGACACCCACAAGATGGACGGGGAATCATTCAACAGGCACAGACCAGGTGTGTGGGCCACGTTGAGGGGATCGTTTCCACATAAAGCAAACCTTGCAGAGATAACGAGTGCAGAACTAAAAGAAGGAGAGGACATCCATGATTTTATCAACAGAATGCAGGAGACATGGAACACAAATATGGGACAGCCATTTGATGCATCGCAAGGAACATCGACAATGTTCTTTCACATGTTGTGTAAAGCATTGCCCGATCCAGTGATAAAGGCCCTAAGCAAGGTTGTGGGGCTTTCCCAGGAGAATTGGGATAAACAAAGAGCCCATCTTGTCCACCACATGAAGCTGCACAGGGAAAATATGAAGAACTCAGAAGGGCAGAATAAATCTCTAAAGAAGAAGCTGTTACTTCTCCAGATAGCTGAAAAGGAGAAAGAAGAACAGGGAATTCAAGCAGCAGTGATAACCCAGCAGATACAGGCACCCCCACCCTCACAACAAGTCCAAGGAGGACAGAGCCCATCCATCGAATGGGCAGGACCAAAGTTCCAAAGGCCAGTGTCCCCATGGACAAATCAGGGCCAGTGCTGGAAATGCGGAAGGATGGGACACTGGGCCAGAAACTGTCAGAGAGGAAGAGGAAGGGGAGGATTCCAATCAAGAGGCCGCATGAACCAAGGAGCAAACCCTGGGGGGTGGCCCTAGACAATGCCATCACATCAAGGACCCGAGAACCAGATAGCAATGACGCCACAGCAAAACATGTATGGGCAGCAGCAGGGGGGATGGCAGCCACAACAACAATGGGGGATGAGTCCCCATCAGAATCCCCATCAATAGGGATGCCTTGAGAATCCCACACCCCTAGGAGCAGAGGGAGAGTGTGAGGCAAGGGAAATGCTATCTATAACATCCAGCTGTACCACAAATTGATATTCTCATAAGAGGGAAAACATACAACTTTTTAATAGATACTGGGGCAACCTACTCCTGTATTGGTCTGGATGGAGCACACTTGCCACTTACAACACATCATATTAAAGCAAAAGGATTTTCAGGGATAACACAAACTGTTCCATTTACTGAAGAGCAAAAACTGTTTGTGGGGGAGCAACAAATTGCGGCAAGACTCCTATATACCCCTAACGTACCAGTAAACTTGCTAGGAAGGGATCTGCTGTGAAAATTGAATGCCACCATTTCATGCACGCCTCAAGGGCTGATTTGCACGTTTCCTGGATCATCTGGACAATATGTGATGGACATGTTAAACAAGGAACAGGGTGGCCCAGTAGTCTACTGGGGACAGTTACCACAAGAAAATAATTTGAATGAATATTGGAAGCTATGGACAAGAACATGCCCGGTACTGAAAGAAAGTATGAGGGATCAGCTCCACATGACCTTATTCTTCGACCGGACGGAAGAAGATGAAGAGTATGCGCAGGACTTCAAGGAGATAGACGGAAAACAGGGAGTGATACATGCAAGAGGCATCTACATCGGAAAAGAAGGGGTCAGGGCTATGATAGCTCTGGGGGAGAAGAACTTACCAACAGAGCAATGGTACATGATGGGGGACACAGCAACTCCCCATGTAACGTTGGGTGTCAACCCAGGATTTGAAGCAAAAGACATTGGACCGATGGTAAAAAGAATGATGCAGCAGCAGTATCTCCCTACTAACATATCCGGATTGTTGAATGGTGTCTGCCCCACAGATTGGTTCTTATCATTGGACCTAAAGACTCCTTATACCATGGTATGGGTGAATACTCGATTCTGATTGGTCAATGACTGGTCGTTATTCTGTATAACCGGTCAGTCATCCGGGTCACGAGTTTAATCACAGTTCTAAATTAATGCGTTGCCTGCCTGGCCAGCTAGTACTACACAACCTGGGAATGGCAAACATGACCGTTCAATTCAGAGTCCAAGACGTTCTAGAAAATAAGTGGAATAAATAAAGTGAATTAATAAAGTAAACGAATGTAGCCTACCTACTTTATTTTCCTCAGTGACTAACGTTACTGTAGCCTACGGCAGACGTCTACTTCGCCTCGTAGGTATGCTGCAAATAGTGGGCTAACTGGCTACGATAAACTTTTGTCATTGTTTTTAAGATAATGCAAATGCAATACGTGGCGAGGTAACTATATAGCTAGCCATAGCTACATTATCACGGAGTTAGCAAAGCGCATGGTGTTTATGTGCAATGCGTTGCCTAATCTTTTTTTTTTTTTTTTTTTTTACTGCGAGCCATAAATCCGTCTCTTAGAAGTTAACCTTGCCGTAGCAACAGCATACATCTGATTTATAAAAATCGGTAAACAACATTAATCTACAGATTGTATTCGGCAGATATCTTAGTTACAACTACTTCAATCTAGAAAAACATTTTTGTGGTTTGAAGTGCAGTATTTATTCAGTTGGAAATACAAATTTATCATAGTAGGAATTTGCATGTAAATTGACGTCGGCAACACGCTGACTGCTTGTGAATGCAAGCTAGGCTACTTCACAAAGCATGTTAATCTGTAGCCTATAGGCTATATGTAGAAAACTTTTTATCCAGCGAAAATTCTTCGATAAGTTACATCTAACAAACTCCGTGGTATTTTTTAGATGGTCCCATAGGACATCATGATGCGAATCTGCTACACACTGCGTGACCAAACCATTTTTAAAAAGCAAGACAGACAGAGGGAGGTAATGTTGAATCTGATTGAGTTATGGTTTCATACCATTTTCTTAAATAATGTAATGACAAAAATAACCAAAATTGGTGCCAATTGTACGTTATAACCGAGAAGGAACTATTTCCCCCCCGATAGAATCAATTATTTTCAGAACTAACGACGAGAGAGTTTGCATAGCAACGCACTTAAATAGAACTAGTAACGAGAAATAGAATTAGCAACGAGATGTTTTCTGTTCAATTAGAACTACCAACCAGCTGTTTTGCATGACAACGCAAAAACAACAAGCCGAAAGAGCTGCGGAAGTATATTTAAATTTCAGCTGATTAAATCGATAAAAATCTATAAATATGAAAGTAACTATATAATCATTGTTGGTAACCATGGTATAAGTGCAATAATCAACTCCGAGGTGTGCGTTACACGGTTTTAACCGCACTCCGCTGAGGCAACCACCCTCCGCCTCGCGTCGGGTGGTTCTTCGCCTCAACGTCGTGCGGTTAAAACCGTGTAACGCACACCTCGTCGTTGATTATTGCTTACATAACGCATGGAGAAAAACACACTGGAAGTGGAAGCAATAATGACACTCACAGAAGAACAAGAGGAGTACCTACAGGATGTCCCAAAAGAACTCTGGGCAGAAGGGGGGCACGACATCGGCCTCCAGTGAAGATACAACTGAAACCAGGCATGATGGGACCCCGAGTCCGTCAATACCCCCTGAACAAGTACGCAGAGGAAGGAATTAGCACCACTACACAAGACCTTCTGAAAGCTGGGGTGATATACCCTACAACCAGCCCATGTAACACACCAATCTTACCAGTTAAGAAAACGGGAGGAAAATGGAGGATGGTACAAGACCTCAGACCACTCAATGACTAAGTAATTGCAGACTACCCAATTGTACCCGATCCCTCAACCATATTAACTAACATCCCATGTGATACAACCCACTACACAGTTATAGACCTATGTTCAGTGTTTTTCTCAATTCCAGTGCACCCTGAGTCCCAGTATTTGGATACAGAGGGCAACAGTACACTTATCAAAGACTGCTTCAGGGATATGTAGAATCCCCTAGCCTGTTCATTCCAATGGTCAGAAATGACCTAGCAGACTTTGTGCCAAAGGGGGGAAGCACTCTCATCCAGTACGTGGACGACCTTCTCCGATGCAGCCCAAGTATGACTGCATGCAAAGAGGACAGTAAGAAACTGCTACAAGAACTGGCACTAAGAGGCCACAAAGTATCCAAGTCACAGTTACAGTTTTGTCAAGAACAAGTGCAGTACCTGGGTCATACTCCTAAGGAAGGGAGCAAAAGTATTTCTGCAGAACGAATTGAAGCAATCACGAAGGTGCCCAGACCGAGAGTGGTGAAAGAAATGCAGAGATTCCTAGGAATGACGGGGTACTGCAGGCAGTGGATTTGTGACTATGCGGAATTGGCACGGCCACTCAGAAATTTGTGCCTAAATAAAGCAGAAAGACACCAAATTGAGTGGTTCCCAGAGACAGAATCACCTTTCACTGGACTTAAGCAAGCATTACAAACAGCTCCAACTCTGGGACTGCCAGACTACAACAAACGGCCACAGCCACAGCAGTACTGACCCAAAAAGAGCAAGAAAGATACAAACCCATTGCCTATTACAGTACGAGACTAGATGCAGTAGAAAGAGGACTCCACACATGTGAGAAAGGACTGGCAGCAGCCGCCTTTGCAGTAGAGAAGGCAACGCCAATAACAGCAGGGCATGAAGTTACCCTGTATGTGTCACATGCAGTAGAAGCACTACTCAGTAGAGGGAAATCGTCCCTAACTCATCGGAGAGTATCAGGATATGAGATCCTGCTCATACAGCCAGGATTGACCATTATCAGATGCAAAGCATCTGAACCCAGCGGAATTAATGATGACCCCAGAAGAAGGCCAACCACATGAATGTGAAAGAGTGGTGGAAGCAGAAGCAAGAGCAAGAGAAGACCTGCACCAAGAACCACTGGTGGCTCCGGACCACGTGTTCTTCGTGGACGGTTCATCATCCATTGATCCCCGCACAGGAAAAAGGAGAGCCGGATATGCTGTAGTACGACAAGAAGGGCCATGGACATATCAAACGATCGAAGAATCGGCTCTAAGCCCAGGGACAAGTGCCTAACAAGCAGAACTGGTAGCCCTGGCAAGAAGGGGTGCAGGACAAACCGTTAATATCTACTGTGACTCAGCGTATGCTTGTGGGGTAGTACACAGCTTTGGGGGAATATGGGCAAGACGAGGGTTTCTCACTGCAGGGGGAAACCCTATAAAAAACATTGTTGAGGTAAAAGAACTGTTGGAGGCTATGAAACAACCAACAAAAATTGCAATTATAAAGTGCGCAGCACATACAGGCGGAACAGATCCTGTGTCAGCAGGAAACGATTATGCAGATAAAGCTGCTAAACTAGCAGCAGAGGAGTTGGAGTACTGGCCTACAGCAGATCAACAGGTGCTTCTGAATGTAGAGGAGGTGGCATTGCAAGGGAAAGCAATGTACAGGGAAAGCAATCACACCAAGCGCACTAATAGAGGTCATTTGCAGAGCTGCCCATGGTGTTGGCCACTCTGCAAGGGGGGAGATGATGAGAGAAATACAGAAACATTGGTTTATCCCAAAACTAACAGAACATGTTACTAGCATGATATCAAGATGCAAAATTTGTCAGGAAGTAAACATAAAGAAAGGGATACTGACTACACCAGGCTCTATGCCACCAGCGGTGGGTCCATTTACCCATTTGGTAATGGACTACGTAGATATGATCGATCGAGCAGAAGGCAAAAGATATTGTCTAGTAATCATTGATAGATTTTCAAGATGGGTAGAAGCATTCCCCACTGCGCATGCGGATTCTAAAACTGTAGCTAAAGCCTTGGCAAGAGAGATTTTCCCCAGATTCGGGGTCTGCAAGACCCTGAGCAGCGACAATGGTTCACATTTTACGTTTGACATGATAGCAGATGTTTGTAAAATGACAGGTATACAGCAGACATTTTCATATGTGTACCATCCCCAGGCAGCGGGTATAGTAGAGAGATGCAATGGAACACTAAAAACAAAATTACAGAAAATATGTAGGCAAACAGGGATGAGATGGGTACAAGGTCTACCATTAGCACTCATGGCCATGAGAAATAGTCAGAATAGATTTATCCATTTGACACCCCATGATCACACATATCACATATACTGACTACAGTACATGAAGAAAATAACAACTCAAATGGGACATAATAAAGCCCCAACTGACTAAAAGCCCTTAGGATAGATAAACCAGACACATAAATAGATTAAGGAAAAAGGTCATGGGCCTGAGTGAAGTGCTAGTAACCTCTCCTCAGGCTCCTCAGGTCATGGGCTCCTAAGAAGAGGAAGAAGAAATTAGTTATAATTAGTATAATACAATTCTTTTTTATATAATCTTTGTATATAATCTTTGTATAATTATAGCAAATCAAAATTTGATAATCATTAAATGCAGTAGCCTTTTGATTAACTTTTTGATATTTTGATATTTACTTTTTGATAGATCCTCTGTTAATTAGAGGAAGTATTAACTTAGTTAAATTATGCATGTATGAAACTAATCCACCACAAATGTTTATTTTTTATCATACAATTGAAATGTCATAACTCCACCAGGTGAAGCATCAACAAGAGAGTATGAGACCAGATGGTCTCAAAGGGGGGAATATGTGGAAGTAAGCTGTTTTGTGAAACTGTTCTGTAGGCCCAAGAAAGCCCCATATGCAAGCTTCTATATAAATAATTAAATAATACAGTCAAGATCTAGTGGAAAAGTACTGAGATGGGGGGTGGCGAGAGGATGCAGGATAGTTCTCTATCAACAAGGACGAGGGCATCTAGCACACCAGTCAAAACAGGAATGTTTCCCTCCTGTGTTCCATAACTAAGCAGGAGTTATACCTATAACAATAGATGAGATAGATCATGCTGACCGAAAGTGGGAAAATAAGAAAAAATAAGAGAACATTACATGGTCTGATGGTCTGATTAACATGCACATGAGGATAAGTCACAAACTATTTTTTGGTGTATTAGTTAGGTAGAGGAGGAGTTATGATATTATATAAACTAATGTTTGTTTTTGTTCGTGGAACTCCTAATCCTCTGCGTAGGGTAAAGGACCTCCCGTTGGCGTCAACGCTTAATAAATGGTTAAACTGAATAGAAGACTCTGCTATTTCCTTCATCTTCATCTTGAGAATTATCCAGCTCAAAACCCATCTCAAATTGAACCTAATGAGGAGAGAGTAAAGGACTTCCCTCCGCATATTCTCCGCACTAGCAACGTCAGACATTTTACATGATTATAACACATGCTCTCTGTGTGTAGGCTATGTAAATAATGTGTGTCAAACAGGAATTAGTATATGTAACATAATATCACACTTTGCTAGAAGACCCTCAATTACCCTGTAGGATATCTAATATTTAGATATAAAGAAAGTACCCCCCCCCCCCTTTTCTCTCTATCTCTGTCACTCTCTGTCTCTCTCCCACTCACTGACCCCTCTTCCGCCGCCCCCCCACACCTTAACCCAATCAGTACAGGGATGCCCTTTCTGTGCAGGTATTTCTATGGGCGCGGAAGGAAAGAAGCTGAGTTCGGTTTTTGGAGTTTCATCTGAGTCTTGTATCTGGGTGGTGTTTGCGGAGTGTGGAATTTTACATTTCATCCCTGGACTTTTTGAATGTTCTTCTGTCTGTTGGTTCTGGGACTTTGGTGTTAGGCATTCTGTGGATTACCTTGGGAGAATCAAGCTGTGATCTGGTATTGTCTTTCATTAATTTCTTCTGTGACTGTAACTTGTCCATGTCTGTAGCATCGATTGTTTGTTAAGGTAGTTGAACCTACGTCTTTAGTTAAGGCATTGAATACTGGTTGTAACTTAATAAATCTCATAATTTTGATCTGGTTGTGAGTTGTACATTTTGATAAAGGTTGATCCAACAGGCTGCTCTGCCTATCAATGAATTTGTCGATTTAATTGATAATTGATATCCTTGATAATCATTAACAAATTAAATCAAATAAATAAATTTTAAGTGTATAAGTGGATAAGTGAGGAGTTTTAAACGTTGATGCCACTTGTGTTCGGTATTCAGAGTGCTGAACATTAAAAACGAGGGCGTTGGCTGTTAAAACGGCTGGATTCAGAAAATACACATTTTACTAAATCCTCACTAAAACCAGCTATTTCACCTCTTCCCTCCATTGAATGCCAGTCACCAAGGGGTGGGGCAAATTAGTATATCTTTCAAAAGATTTAAACGAAAGATTTAGATTTAGCTAAATGTTTAATTTACAAACCGAGATTTAAGATAAGCTTGGAACAAAAGATTTAAGATATAAATAAATATTTCTTTTTGACTAAATATTTTAATTTTTAATCAGGATTTGTGATAAAAATATTTATTTCAATGTTAAATCTTGGTTTTTATAAAAACCAAGATTTAAGTTATAAGCTAAATATTTAATTACAAACGTGATTTAAGATATAAATAGATATTTATTTTTGGCTAAATATTTAAATTTTTAACCATGATTTGTGATAAAATAAACATTTAGTTAAATGTTAAATCTTGTTTTTCGTAAAAAGATTTAAGATATAAGCTAAATATTTAATTTAGAACCCAAGACTTAAGATATAAATAAATATTTATTTTTTGCTAAAAATTTCATTGTTAAACAGATTTGTGGTAAAAAAAAATATATATAAATTAAATCTTATATCTTGCTTTTGGAAAATGTAAGATTTAAGATTTAAGCTAAATCTTATTTTTTTAAATAAATATTTATTTTTGAAACCAAGATTTAAGATTTAAATTAAATATTTATATTTGAATTTATATTTGACTAAATAGTTGTTTCTAAAACAGAGATATAAGATATAAGCTATATATATTTTATTTTAATATTTTTTTTTTTTTAAACTCAGATTTATCAATATGAAAATATGAACTAAAAGGTTTATTTAGCATGTCAGTTAAATCTTGGAAAAAAGTCCTATTTAGCATAAATCTTCAGGAAAATGCCACATTTATGCTAAATCTGAGAAAAAAACACAGGACAAACGTGTTGTATTTTACCTTACATTGGCACCCCATAGTAAACACTAGGTTCTGTTAAAAAGCAGCACAGTTACCAAGTAAGCCAATTAATTTACTTGGCAGCTTTAGCTATTGTGTAACTACAAAGCCACAGATAAGTATCTACAACTATTTATTCAAAGCCTGCGACAGACAATGCAACAGGGGAGATGTCTGTTTGGCTCCCAACTCTCTACTGGCATGTCCAATCAGCATCCTGCACCCAGCCTGCCATGTGATCTGCACATTGGCTGATCGCAGATATGACTCCAGCGCATAGCAAGGGTAGTGGTTTTGTAAGCATTAGAGGCATACTGGTAGTCAGTGCAGTCAAATCCATACACAATCAGGCACTGGCATAGTAGTATGGACAGGGATGATCTATAGCCAGTTCATTCTTGGCAGGATGCTTTGTCCTGACTATATCCATGAAACAAAGGGAGGGAGGGGGATTTCAAACAAAAAGACTAAATACATACAAGCTGCTGGGTACAGAGCTGTTTTTACTTTTACAGTGTAGTTTCAGAGTTCAGAGATGTTTTTTTATGAACAGAATATGAATATCTTCTATAGAATGTGAGGTCACCCATGGAGCTTGGATAAGACTTAGTTGATGACCCTGGCCTTTGACTCAGCTGAGTGTAGTGGATTGGGTAGCGAAGGCCATGGCTCGAAACCTGCAGTAGACCTACCCTTGTTACAACAGAAGCAATAAATATACTATTTTGGGATCTTTGAAATATGTCAAGGAATAGCTGAGAAAATATCCAGTGGGCCACAGAAAGAAGAGGTTCTTGTCCATGTTCTGTTGTGGGTGGGATCTGTAGGATGTATCACGCCTGTGGTAAAGGCAGTTTTGGGGTTGTGGTCTGGTCAGTAAGGATGACCCTGGGTGGATGTGGACGTGTGGGCTATATGTTTGCTCGCAGTGACCTGAGCTAGAGTGGGCTGATTGAAATGAGGTGTGGTTGCCCTGGGGACAGTGGAGAGAAATAAAAGTAGTTTGTAAATGGCTGCAAGATGTTACTCCTGTCTGTATCTCCAATACAGTAGACTTTTCATGAGTGGCAGACGGTGGCCTGAACTGACCCTGGAGCTATGTGTGACATTTGTCAGGTTTAATGACTGTGATGGCTGAGATGTGTCTAGCTGCAGGGGGCTGTCTCAGAGGTGTGACAGTATAACACTGGCTTTTGGTTCTCACGTCACATAGCCTGATAGAGAAACTGGGAAACAAAATGAGAAGCCAACAAGGGCTTGTCACACATCGAGAACTAACTTCTTTTGTGACAAAATGAAATCTTCTTTTCAAAACAGGAAGTAGAAGTACAACCCTGAAATCAGGTTTGGTTACAGTCAAAGCTAGGTGGCTATGGAACACAAATGGCCTCAGCGACATAATCTGCACTGCCAACTGTTTTTATTTGGTTGACTGAGCAGAATAGAATAGAATAACTTTAATTTTCCCTTTAGGGAACTTCAGTTGTAGCCACCAGCATCAACCAAAAAGACATAGACAGTGGGGCAGACCCACAACACACAAACAAACATCAAATAAAGACATTCAATAGAATCATTGCATTAATCAAACTAATTAAGTGAATTAAAGTGGAATACAGCCATGATTAAAAATAGCCCCCGCTGTCCCGAGATGTCCAGTGTCATTAAGCAGTCCCACAAACTCCGCCTCCACGACTTTCCTCCATACATGCAGTGTTGCGTTCTCTGTAAACTGTCGAAATGGAGCACCGAACTGCGTCAGCCTTCCCACTCGTCGCCTCACTCCTCCCCCGCATTATCTTCTCCTTCCCTTTGCTGGTTGTCTTTTGGAGATTGCCTGCACTCCTGGATCAGTCCCAACATCTTAAACTCCGGTGAAGAGCAATGGTGAACTTTGTTGCTGCAGCTTCAACGGACATTCCCGAACATTTGTTGCGAATGCGTCTCCATGGTGACGACCACAAACAAAATTATCCCAACTAGACAATTTGTCAATATTATCAAAAAAAAGCAGCAGGGGTGCCCGGAAAAATCTCCAGGCTGCTTCCCCTGGAAGACTGGAGTTAATGGAGTGGACTGGAGTTAAAGATACAGATACTGCGACCCTCCTGGATTGGACTTAAACCTGAAGATAATACAGCCCTCCAGGACTGGAGCTAAACCTGAAGCTGCTGTGGCCCTTTGTGTCTGGAGTTAGATCTGAAGATACTGTGGCCCTCCAGGAGACAGTACCTTCAAGCTCCATGAGTTTAACACCCCTGATTCACAACAATCAGACTGCTATCCCACCAGCATAGTAGTTCCACCGAAAAAGGTGCAATAAAATACATATCCTGTATTTCTCCCAATGGCAGCTCTGGTTGTTCATCGGGCCTTGCATTCTGGAAAAGTGACAGTCTTGCATTTCCAGGGAAGGGGCACAGGGATTAAAGGGTCTGCCCGGGGTTTGAGTTACTGTATTGATGGTACTCATGCCAGAGCTTTCAGCAACAGCTGCTTCTGTCAGTCTTTACATCCCAAACAGCCAAAGTGCATGCCACATTTCCCCATTAGCAATGGAAAAGCTTGCAGCTCTTCCATTATTTACCATAGAATCTCTTCTATAGGTCACATTACAGAATGTATTACTCTTATTTGAGACAACTCACTCTTTACACACAATTATCTGGAACAGCACAGAACAATGCCTCTGTGAGGGAGGGAAATGTGTCAGAGAACCAGACGCGACCGGAAAGGGATCTGAAAGAACAGGGAAAATAAACAGGGGAAATAACCCCTGGCGTATCAGCCAACAGAAAACAACCCAGAAAAGAGGGCGAAGACAGACTCGAAGACTCGAGTAAAAATAGACAGAAAGAGAAAGAAAAAAACGTCCAGCTCAATAACACACCAATGAGCTCAAACAAGGAGGAAAAAGAGAAAAGGGTAACAACGTTTACAGCCTCAATCAGGACTGAACGAAAACCGAGGAAAGAACTTAGATTAGAGAAGAAAATAGGAAGGAAAAAGTCCTAGGGACTAAACTCTAAGCTAAAGAGGTTCCTGCGTATCCTTTAAATGCAGAAAAGATAGGCAGTCTTCTGAGTTCTATACCGAAGTTACCGGCCAGAGCGTAAACAAAGCTTACACAAAAGCATGGAACAAAGAAAATGCCCTGCTTAAATAGAGGCATGCGCCTGAAGCCAATTAAGACAATTAGGTCTCAATAAGGAGAAGAAAAAACGACGCGAGTGCCCTCTAGTGGCCAGAAGTCACCACAACCGCCAGAAAAGAGCAATCCGACTTAAAACCATGACAGCCTCAAGAGAACAGCCCTTAACCCCTTGGCTCAGATGGCAAATTTCACCTATTTAGGGGATGCTCTGTTTAAGGCTTTATAACTCCAGGTGTGAGCACATACACTTGGTAAATGGCTTAACTCCTTTGCATAGATGCATAGTGATAATGGCGCCGGCGCCATCATTTTGCTCAACTGAGACATTCGTTGCTCCTGCAGCCAAACTATTAGTGGAAATCACAAACTCAGTGTTTTAAATTTATTGGTAGACGATTTGTGACGATTTCTGTGTAATGCGGAGTTTCTAAGTGTCACTATTTTCCCGTAGCATGTCCATTTAACAAGCACCCCCCCACCCAGTCTATACCTACCCATGCGTGACATAGTGGACAATAGCGTCTATGTTTCAGTTCATAAATATATTTATTCATCATATAAAATTAGAATTCCGTCATAGCAACAAGATAAACCCAACAATAGCCTGATCGTATGCCTGAAAAGCCCTGCTCACTCAAATGCAAAATAAACACGTGAAAGTATTCTCTCATTCTACCATCTATTCTACTAGCAATATATGCTACTAAATATGAAATAAATATGCAATCCTACCATTGGTTTTACACATCGAGATGTTCCTTTCAAAATTCAGTGGTCATTTATTGTCTGGTACAATCAGTTTGAGAAATGTACAACACTTCATACCGCTATTACACTATCTGAAACGTCGACTCGAAATACCCCCCATGCCCTGCAAGCCTGTCTCATTCATTACAGTTCATTCTGGTTTAATTGTCGGCTCATATCCAATAGAGTACTTTATAACCTTAGCAACAGTATATGAAATGTCCTCTGGGGTGCTTTGAACAATTTACTACAGCCCAGCGTAACTGCAGTTTTCGTTTTAACGGTCTCGTATTACGCAAGCTCTATAAATAACGCATTAGGGAGGGGAGTTTCCCTTTATCGGTATGTAAGTACTTTTGCATCTACAATGCTGTTGGTCTCGCTGGATACATGTACGTTTGTTTTTCCACTCGAGCAATCTCTTTCCAATATGTTTGATAGCCCTATTGTTATTTTCGCATTTTGAGTGCATTTCACATACAGTAGTGCAATCGTTAATTTTATTTTTGATGTAGGCTACTGATTTTCATTGAAGATAGAACATTTGGCAGCATTTTGCAGATGGTGGAATACTATTTTATTTTCATGTTATCGTACATAATATAGGCTATGGCGTATATACTTGTCACTTATGGTATGGCAAATGCTTATTCCAATTTACTGTGCGTTGATATGTGGTAGATTAATGTAAAGATTTTCCTTAGAGTCATTATGAATAGTAACATAACAAATTTTAAAAAACTACAGAAAAATGAAATCCCGTGGCAAAAGTATACATACTGTAGAGTACAGGGAAAAGTGATGTTTTATATAGATATCTATGGGTCCAAAACCCCTATGCCACACATGTCATAAAATGAATAAAATTTGTTTTGTCCATTATAAAGCATATACATTTGCTCCTTCTGTTGGCTTAAGATAAAAAACATTGATATCACAGTGTTACATACACATAAATATGTTGCCTAATCATTCACTCTTGTACCTCAATAAAACATCACTTTTCCCTGTACTCTACAGTATGTATACTTTTGTCCTGGGATTGCATTTTTCTGTAGTTTTTTTATTTTTCTATTCATAATGACTCCAAGTAAATATTTACCTTAATCTACCACATATCAATGCACAGTAAATTGGAATGAGCATTTGTCATGCCCTAAGAGACAAGTATATATGCTATAGCCTATATTATGTACGAAAACATGAACATAAAATAGTATTCCAGTCTGCAAAATGCTGCCAAATGTTCTATCTTCAATGAACATCGGTAGCCTACATCAAAAATACATTTAATGATTGCACTACAGTATGTGAAATGCACTCAAAATGCGAAAATAACAATAGGGCTATCAAACATGTTGGAAAGACAGTGCTCCAGTGGAAACACAAACATACATATGTAGCCAGCGAGACCAACGGCATTTTAGACGCAAAAATACTTACATATCGGAAAAGGGAAACTCCCCTCCCTAATGCGTTTTCTATAGAGCTTGCATAATACTAGACCGTTAAAACGAAAACCGCCGTTATGCTGGGCTGTAGTAAATTGTTCAAAGCACCCAAAAGGACATAGCATATACCGTTGCTAAGGTTATAATGTACTCTATTGGATAAAAAAGCTGACAATTAAACCAGAATGAACTGTAATGAATGAGACAGGCTTACAGGGCATAGGGGTATTACACGTCGACGTTTCAGATGTGATAGCGGTATAAAGTGTTGTATATTGTAGATTGTACCAGACAATAAATGACCACTGAATTTTGAAACGAACATCTCGATGTGTAAAACTACTGGTAGGATTTTATATTTATTTCATATTTAGTAGCATATAAACAAAACTGAGATGCTAGTTGTTGGCCCAAAAACCCAACTGCCTCTTGTTGCAGACCTTACTCTGAACCTTGGGGATTGCATAATTACCCAGAGTTCTATAGTTAAAAACCTTGGCGTTACTTTCGACTCAGCTCTCTCATTTGATGCACACATTAAGGAAATCACTAAGATATCATTCTTTCATCTTCAAAATATTTCGAAAATCCGCTCCCTGCTAAATACGGCGGATGCTGAAACCTTAATACATGCTTTTGTTTCATCAAGACTCGACTATTGCAATGTCGTACTCTCTGGCCTACCTAACTGCAGTATTAAAACATTACAACTCGTGCAAAATGCTGCCGCCAGAATACTAACCAGAACCAGAAAATTTGATCACATCACTCCAATCCTAATCTCCTTTCACTGGCTCCCAATTCAAGTCAGATCTGACTTTAAGGTGCTTCTGTTAACTTATAAATCATTACATGGGCTTGCACCATCATATCTATCCGACCTCATCATCCCTTATATTCCCCCTCGTGCCATCCGATCGCTTGATGCTGGCTACCTTACTGTTCCTAGAATCAAAAAAAAATCAGCAGGCAGTAGAGCGTTCTCCTACCGTGCTCCCTGTCTCTGGAACCAGCTACCTCTTACAGTCAGGGAAGCTAATTCTGTTGAAATCTTCAAATCTAGACTCAAAACCTACTTATTCTCACAATCATATGACCTACCTTAGCACCACTGGCTTGGGTTCGATAGTCTTTCTCTTACCAATCTGATGTCTGTATGAGTGTGTCTGTGCCCAAACATGTCTGGGTTATGTGCTGTTTCTGCACTGCTCTGTGTGTGTGTTTGCGGGGCTGTAGAATAGCTAGATTGTTTGTCTTGCTAAACTCTGCTCTTGCCTACCTTTTTCTGTTTTCATCTTGTGATTTAATTTTTAAATTTAGTTTTTATTCTTTACAACCTATTGTAATGTTTATTGTCTCTCCTTGATTCTTTTAATATTGTTTAATTGCTGTAAAGAGACACCCTGATGTGATTTTGCACTTTAAATAAACTTTGATTGATTGATTGAGCATATATTGCTAGTAGAATACATTGTAGAATGAGACAGTAGTTTCACAGTTTATTTTGCATTTGAGTGAGCAGGGCTTTTCTGGCATACGATCAGGCAATTGTTGGGTTTATCTCATTGCTATGACGTTATTCTAATTTTATATGATGAATAAATATATTTATGAACTCAAACATAGACGCTATTGTCCACTTCCATCACAACGTCACCCTCTCTCTGACAGATCCCTCTGGCATGCTCCACGCTGTCTCACGTCTCCCAAAAAATCAGCTCCTTGCTTCATTGGCATCACCTTAGGACTATGACATTGTGACCATTACCTCGGGAACAAGAGGGTACGCTAGGGTTTGATGTACTGTCATCCACAGGGCTGTCTGTGTCTGATAATCACAGGCTTGACGTGCCACCATGGAGGACAGGGGCCAACCCTGACTATGTGACTGTCCTTTCTGTCTCACTACCACATCTGACCATCATCTCTGACAGGGCAGCCTGGCAATTCTTTCCTTCCCCAGAATGACCAATTCTGGTTCTTTTTAAGGACAGGCCCACCCCTGTCAAGGTATGTTACCTTGAAAGCCACCTTTTATTTAATTGTGCATGGGAAAAACTCCCCTACCATGTTTGTATTTCCATGTTGACCCCTACTAACACAGTAAACCCTCTCTATTATGGAATAATGCCATTTAGATTTTTAAAAAACGTAATTGTTTTGGAGGCAGAGCATTATTGAAATAGTTTTTACATATCTCATGTTGTTCATAGCCAGTCTCTTGAGTTGTAAGTTAATCTTTAAAATGTTAAAATAACATTTGGATGTTATTGCTGATTATTGATACAGGTACAATTTGTATACACAAATATATGAGATCATGGAATAGTGTGCTAAATTTGCTTACAGTGCGTACCGTACGCTCTGATTACATGTTGCAAATGTAGGTGCCACTTTTTGGGGAGACACGGATTCACAGGGAGGCATGTTCAGACGAAACACCAGCCCTTCCCACCCCTTCTCTCTCATAGCTCAGCACTGTCTCTCTCCACCTTGCGATTGGTCAGGTGGACCTCCTGCACTCCTTGGCTAGAACACACTGAGTTCAACACAGCAGGGTACCTAAATGCCAGGCTGACTTTAGCATGCCCTCGCACAGCTGCTTGCCAGGGCCCTGTCTCAGACATGGCTAAACACATAAATATAACTCTAACTGACAAGTCAAGAGTGACAGTCAGCTGACGAACCTTTTTGCCCCAAATCTTTGAGTAATTAAGATAAAAAGTTGGCTGTCTAACTCCCCATCCCCTTTTACTAGTGTAATATGGGATTTATGTTGATTTAATTTGATTTGTTTTCTTTGAAATGTATTTTATGTGAAGGTTTAAATTCTGATTTAATGACAAATACCTTTATCATGAAATATTGTATTCCTGTTTATGTATTGCTCTACTGCACAAGGGCAGAGGCGGGAGATAAATTGTGTTGTTGTTGGTCCCGGGAAAACGGAAAGCATTAAAACCAAGAAGAGATTAAGCTGCCATTTGTTGTGCTGTGTTTTCCTGTTCTCCGGAGGAATAATTAAATATTCTCACCCATTCCCACGTGTCTTACACTGGGGGCAGCGGGTTGTGGTCTTTTTTTAAAAACTTTTTGGCGAGTGACTTTGTTTTGTCAGTGGTATACGAGGTGCACAGAATTCAATGAGGCGGCTGCTTCTCTTCTGGAGTAACGTTAACAAGATAGGACTAGGAATAATGACCTGCTTGAATTCTATAGTACCAAGGACTTGGTTTGCATGGAAAAACACAGGTGGACATGGCTTTGGTTTGATGGTAACAACAGAAAGCTATGGAAGATTTTCAGTGACTTAATTAATTGCTTTAGCGACGCATTGTGAAAAGAAATACATATCTGCTTTTGCTTTTACATAAGGACGCGCATTTATCATGCCATAATTAACAACAATGCATATTGCATTGCATTTCATTGTGTGTTCTCTAAAACACTCATACCAAAATACAATATGGGGTATATTACTTTTAAACGCCAGTGCGCAGTTTTCATGCTATAATTGAAATGTAAACGTTTGTCAGCATTCGGTGGCACACGGAGCGTAACACAATTCAAATCCTCATGATTTTATTTATTGACCTACAGAGCGGTCTGTCATTGAATTTATCGAAGTGTTCCCTCTTTTCAGTGTCAAAATGAAATGTAGTCAACTGTCCAATCATAATCCGTGGGGCGGGGCGGGGTCTGGTGGGGCGTGGGGACGAAACAGTGCAAGACGTCAATCGGCCTCGGTTTAGTGTGTGTGGGTAGCTGCAGTTATCTTGCAAGTGAATCGATTATCTTGTGATTCATGCTGTAGGCCTATATGTTTTTATTTATTTATTTTTTATGATGATCTATCATTAAAATGGCAACAAATACCTCTATTTGTTGCAGATATATTAAAAGTGGCTGTCGCTACGGTGTTGGATAAGTGCCAAAAATAAGACTACTGAGAGGCTGGCGGAGATAATTATTTTCGTTGCATTGTACCGAAAATAACTCCGTAAAGGCTATTAACTGAGCTAATGTTAACATTATACTGGCTAAAAATGTCATCTTAAACTATCACTCTTCAACTGTGTTGTGTTGGTAGGATTTAATTTAGTATAACGTTACATTCAGCGAAATATCTGGCTATTTTAAAGATGAACTAACGTTAACATTAATTTTCCTAACGCTACATCGCTTGACACTGTTAAGCTGATGGTACATGGGCAATATTTTCAGGCAATATTGACGGGCAATGATTGCTGGCAATTATCCTATTAATAAATCAATATCTGAACAAGTTTGATCGAGGCAAGCAATATTTTGCTACCATCCAATCACAGATGAGAGTTTGGGTCACGTGACACCGGAGCCTCCCAAAAATAATGTGGCGGCCTGGGGGTTATCAACTGGCCAGCTAGGACCGGGTAGTGAGCCGCTACCCGGTCGCTATGTAAATAACTGTAAATAATGTGCTGTATGTGTTTTAATTTGTGCTTTTGTGTTGTTAGCTTGTTAGCCGCGTATTGTGTTAAGTTTGTCGCTTGCTGTGACCTAGTGGCTGTGTTATGTGTGGCTGTGATTGGTTAGGAGTGTGTAAGTGTGTGCGCCAATCGCAGCCCAGCTAGTTTCAAATATGGGGCAGTACCTGAGTGATTCGTGTCAGTCTAGTATATGTGTTTCCAAACTGCGGACATTGCTGAGCAGAATTCTATGAAGAACCAACGGCTCTTTTCAGAGCTGGTAAGGTAGCGACCAATAAAACGAAGCTCGGCTGCGAGCGATTCGGTACTGCAAGCTGCTGTCTCCCTCCCTCATTCTCCGCGCTCGTCACATTGATGTCCGGAAGTGGGATGGAACGAGCCCTACTGAGGAAGATAGAGGAACTGGAGCGGTCGATCGGCGAGCTGACCCGCAGGAAGGCGAGGAGGGCCGGAGCTATGACGAGCCCCGAGTGGCAGACTCCCGCGGTGCGAGTGTCCAGGCGACCGGACGGCTTCAGCAGCAGACAAGCGAATCCGGCATCGGTAAGCCGCGACGGCACGCCCGCGAAGCCGACAATGCAGCTGAAGCTACCTCGTTTTAATGGAACAGCATCGCTGGAGTCGTACCTAGCGCAGCTAGAGCTAGCAGCTCAGCTGGGTGGCTGGACACCGGAGCAGACAGCGGGACACCTGGCACTCGCCCTGGAGGGCCCAGCGCTGGAGGCGATCCTGGACCTGCCGCCGGCTGAGTGACAAAACCTGCAGGCTCTGACAGCAGCACTCCAACGGCGGTTCATCCAGCACCGCTCCGCCGAAGCAAGCCGGGAAAAGCTGCTAAGCCGCTACCGCTGTGAGGAGGAGAGCTGGGGAAAAAGTGGTGGCCGATGTACAGCGCTACGCCCACGAGGCCTACCCGGAGTTCGATGCAGCAGCGCAGGAGAAGCCAGCGCTGCATGCATTTCTGTGAGCCCTCACGCCAGAGCGGCTACGTGACCACGTTAGCCTAGCCCAACCGGGTTCCATCAGCGAGGCCTTGCTCAAGACAACTCGGGCGGAAGACACCCTAGCTATCCGGTCCACTCCACAACCAGCCTGCCAGCACGTCAGGGTGGCCGACAGCGAGGAGGTCCGCTGGACACGCACACCACTACAACGACCAGCGAGGTGACAAGGCCGGTGCTACCCGCTGCGACGAGCCGGGCCATATCGCACACGACTGCCCAGCTCCAGCACCAAAGCCACGGAAGCCCCAGCTGTCGGGAAACAAGGCAGGGACTGCACAGTGAGGAGAACGCCGCCCCGGGAACCAACCCTCCTCAACCAGGTACACACCCCTGTGACCAAACCCAGTCCGGCCTTACCCGCACCAGTGGCAAAAATTCCAGCTACCTCTGCGGAGGCTAGCACAAGCGCCTTTGTAAAGGCGACTGAGCATAAGTCCCATCTGCGGGTAGGTCGGCTGGGCAAAGCCAGTTGGTTGTACCTCCACTTGGCTGGACGGGCAGGCCTGCCGAGCCCTGGTGGACACAGGGGCTACCATCTCCCTTGTCCGGCCAGGAGTACTCCACAACACCGGCGGGCCCCAACTTCCCGGGGCGTGGACGCCCACCGCCACACTGCTGACATCAGTGACGGGGGCAAAGATGGCAATGAGGGGGAAGAACGAGGTGAAGGTGACGGTGAGCTGGCAGGAGGTGTTGCACGAGTTCTGGCTAGCTGACATCGCGGACTCGTGCATCATCGGTCTGGACCTGCTGAACCGCTGGGGAGCCTGTGTTGATGTGTCAAGGGCCAGCATCACCCTTGGCGCGGAGACTGTAGCCCTCCAGTCCGGTCCGACACGAAAACCGGTGCAACGAGCCCGCCACCTAGCCACCACAGCCCGGCCAGCACGCAAACACAGAAGCAAGCTACTGCAGCTAGCCACCGCACCGAAGCTACCGTCACTGACCACAGTGCCCCAGCCCGACCACTCGTTCGCCCACCACCACCAGCCTGCCACACAGCAACCGCCTGCCCAGCCCAAACCAGGTCTGCCTGCCGAGACAACAGCAGCTGTCCATGCCCTGTGGCAACGAAGCAGCAGCGGGCTCGACCACCAGCAGCGCCAGCAGCTCAAAAGCCTCCTGGACGGAAACGCAGACCTGTTCGCGGTGCGGGATGAGGACTGTACCCAGACCGAGCTGGTGCAGCACACCATCAACACCGACACAGCTCAACCCATCCGTCTGCGGCCGCACCGGATGTCCCCTGCCAAGCGACTGGAGGCTGAGGAAAAGGTGAAGGAAATGGCAACTGCTGGTGTGATCGAGCCCTCCGACAGCCCGTGGGCAGCCCCTGCGGTCCTGGTCCAGAAGAAGAGTGGGGAGTGGAGGTTCTGTGTGGACTACAGGTGTCTTAACTCCGCGACCACCAAAGACTCCTACCCACTCCCCCGCATCGACGAGGCCCTGGACCACATCAGCAGGTCGAGCTGGTTCAGTTCGCTGGACCTCCGCAGCGGCTACTGGCAGGTGAGGCTGGCACCCGAAGCGAAACCTAAGACCCGCCTTTACTATCGGGCAAGGTCTGTGGTAGTTTCGGGTGATGCCCTTCGGTCTATGTAACCTGCCACCATGTTCGAGCGGCTGATGGAGCGGGTGCTAGCGGCCGTCCCTCGCAGTCGCTGTGTTGTGTACCTAGACGACCTCCTGGTACACGCCACCGACTTCCAGCAGGCCCTCGCTAACCTGACTGATGTGCTAGCTGCAGTCCGCCAGGCGGGGTTGAGGCTAAACCCAAAGTAGTGCCAGCTTCTTCGGAGAGAGACGGCCTTCCTAGGGCACATCGTCAGCGAGCGGGGCGTAGCCACCGATCCATCTAAGGTGGCTGCTGTGAGGGACTGGTCGGTCCCTGGCAACGTGGGTGAGCTGCGAAGCTTCCTGGGCCTAGCGTCTTACTATCGGCGCTTTGTCCGGGACTTTGCTACCCTGGCTAGCCCCCTCCATCACTTAACGGATAAGTGCCGGCCGTTTGTGTGGCAGGAGGGGCAATCCATGGCCTTTGACCAGCTCAGGGTGGCCCTCACTGAAGCTCCGGTGTTGGCGTACCCCGACGCCCAGCGACCCTTCATTGTCGACACCAACGCAAGCAACACCGGAGTGGGGGCCGTCCTGTCACAGATGGACGAAGACGGCGAGCGAGTGGTGGCCTACTACAGCCGGGCCCTGGGGAAGGCAGAACGCAACTATTGCGTCACCAGGCGGGAGCTGCTCGCTGTGGTCAGGGCGTTGCACCACTTCCGGCCGTACCTGCAAGGCAGCCACTTCCTCCTGCGCACCGACCACGCCTCGTTCACCTGGCACCTTAATTTTAAAGACCCTGAGGGGCAAGTTGCTCGCTGGCTAGAACAACTGCAAGGCTACGACTTCGAAATCCGACACCGGGCAGGCCGACTTCATGGGAACGCAGACGCCGGCCGTGCACAGCCCAGGAGTGTCGCTACTGTAGCCGCCAAGAGGAACGGGACCAGGTGAGCCCAGATGTGGCGGTGGTCCAGGCCAACGGCGACGTGGAGAAGTGGCTGCCGCTGACGCCCATGGAGCCGCGAGAGGCCCAGGAAGCAGACAGCATGCTGGGCAAGGTGCGGGGCTGGCTGGAGGCGGGGCAGTGTCCTGAGCGGTCGGTGGTGTCGGCAGAGAGCCCAGAGCTTAAAAGCTATTACAGCCTGTACAGCAGCTTGGTGCAGCGCGACGGTCTCCTCTACCGACGGTGGCAGTCTCCAGGCTGGGGCAGCGACATCCTGCAGCTGTTGATCCCATGGGCGCTCCGCCCTGATGTCCTCAGGTTGGTCCACGGCTCGGTGGGGGCGGGCCACTTCGGCAACAACAAAACCCTGCACCGGCTGAGGGGGAAGTTTCACTGGCCGGGGTGTCGTCACGACGTCGAGCTCCACGTCCATTGCTGTGACTCCTGCACGGCGCAGAAAGGGCCTAGTCAACGCTCCTGAGCACCCCTGCAACAACACCTGGTGGGGGCCCCCATGGAACGGGTGGGGGTGGACGTTCTTAGGCCTTTGCCTGTCACCGACTCCGGCAATCGCTACATCCTCGTAGCGATGGATTACTTCACCAAGTGGCCGGAGGCGTTCGCTGTACCAGACCAGAGTATGGCGACGATGGCAGAAAGGCTCGTGGAGGAAATGTTCACCCGTTTCGGGGCCCCTGCCGAGCTCCACAGTGACCAGGGGCGCAACTTCGAGTCCCAGGTGCTGGCTGAGGTCTGCAAACGGCTGGTCGTGATAAAGACCCGAACGACGCCACTCCATCCCCAAAGCGACGGCCTCGTCGAGCGATTTAATCGCATGCTAGCTACCCAGCTTGCCATCTTAGCCAGCCAGCACCAGCGGGACTGGGATCGCCACCTGCCCTTGGTCCTGTGGGCTTACAGGTCAGCCGTGCAGGAGTCCAGCCAACTCACCCCTGCTGCCCTGATGTTCAGACGGGAGCTCAGGACACCAGTGGACTTGGTGTTCGGGGCCCCGCCCGAGCCTGAATAACCAAGCCGTACTCGGGAGGCGTACTACAACCGGCTGCGGGACCGCCTCCTTGTCGCTCACGACTTCGCCCGCAAGGCCCAGGCCTCCGCCGGCTTTAAGCAGAAGCAGTGGTACGACATGCGCTGCAGAGAACGGGCCTTTGCAGTGGGAGATCAGGTCTGGGTTTATTGCCCTGAGCGAAAGAAGGGCCTGTCGCCCAAGCTGCGAGTGAGCTGGCGGGGGCCTGGGGAAGTTGTGGAACGGCTCTCTGAGGTGGTTTATCGCATCAGGATGCCAGGCCGGGGGTGCCTGGTGGTGCTACATCAAGATCGGCTAGCGCCCTACAGGCCCCTGGCAACTCCTGATGCAGCTGAGCCGGAGGTGAACAGCGACTCTGCGTTACCCAGTGAGCCTGAGCCCAGCGACACTCCGCTGAGTGCTACCGGGAGACCTAAACGACACCGGCAGCCCCCAGGCCACTTACGGGACTTTTATGTGAGTTGTGGGTGGACTGCGGGTCGTCTGGGACTTGTGACCCCTTGGGTGGGGGCAATGTGGCGGCCTGGGGGTTATCAACTGGCCAGCTAGGACCGGGTAGTGAGCTGCTACCCGGTCGCTATGTAAATAACTGTAAATAACGTGCTGTGTGTGTTTTAATTTGTGCTTTTGTGTTGTTAGCTTGTTAGCCGCGTATTGTGTTAAGTTGGTCGCTTGCTGTGACCTAGTGGCTGTGTTATGTGTGGCTGTGATTGGTTAGGAGTGTGTAAGTGTGTGCGCCAATCGCAGCCCAGCTAGTTTCAAATATGGGGCAGTACCTGAGCGATTCGTGTCAGTCTAGTATATGTGTTTCCAAACTGCGGACATTGCTGAGCAGAATTCTATGAAGAACCAACGGCTCTTTTCAGAGCTGGTAAGGTAGCGACCAATAAAACGAAGCTCGGCTGCGAGCAATTCGGTACTGCAAGCTGCTGTCTCCCTCCCTCATTCTTCGCGCTCGTCACAATAAATTTCAACAATGGCTGCCAAGTGGTGCGAGGAAACCGAAGGGATGCTGATCTCTTATAAATTTATTTATTTATTACTGAGGTAAGTTATATTGATGTATCAGTCTAATGTTGAAATAAAGACCAACTTTTCATAAGTTATGGTATTCTTGACTTTTTATTGTAAATAATTGGTATTACTGATACTCAGTCACCTCCGTACTGATGAACCGAGTGACTTTCAACTAGCTAGCCAGCTAACTTTATTCAGCAGACCTAATCAGACCACCTGCTTACTGGTGAACACATCCATGAATGCTTCTGTCAAATTTAGAGATACGGTCGATTGAATTACATTGGCAGAAAGCTGTGGTTCTTGCCGTTCTGAGCACATATATACATTTGCGGTGAGATGATGGTAAAGGATCGAAATGGAGGTTAAAAACAGGATCTGCAAACATTATTTTTTCAGTTATTTTTCAGTCATTGCCCCATTGCCCATTGCTACAATAGCCCATACCCATTGCTGGCAATATTGTACAATATTGCTGGCAATATTGCCTGAAAATATTGCCTGTGTAACATCAGCTTTAGTTTCCATGTGGGGCTTGTAATGCTACGTTACCTAGCTAACGTTAGTTGATAGCTCACACAGTGTGGCACTTGTAGCTTCATTAACTTTACAGATAATATTGTGGACATGTCTCAAAGGAGTAACGTTAGTAGCTAAGTTAACATACATTTATTTTAATCTTGTTAGCGAAGTTAAATAGTAGCTGTATTATTTCTAGCTTTGTCACAAGGTAACGGTAGCTAGCCTGGCTAAGTTAACATTACAGTTGTTGTTGTTGTTCGGTCAGAGTTACGTGGAACTGCTGTGATCACTGACCTGGCAAAATATTTAAGCAAAATAACGTTATCCACCTTGCTCTCTCGAGTTTATTTGCCCACACGTCTTGTGATTCAGAAAAATGTTAAACCATATGGAAAATTCAAAACTCGCTTTGGACTTTTAGTTTAAAAATAGGTAAGTTAACGTTAGTAGCCTACGGCTGGTTCATATCTATGGGCTGGTTTCTGTGCGCTGTGGAAGCTTCAGAGAGAGCGAGGAGTAAGAAATCTCGCATTGCACATGACTGTGTGGTAACGGTAGTTTGAACTTTCAATTAGCCTTCGGTTGCTAGCAAATTTATGCCCCAATGTTAAGTCAATGGACAATTCATTTCCGGTATCGTAGAATTATAAAGGTTTTATTTAAAAACTGTACAATAAACAGAAATTTCACCCATCAAAAGCATTAGTCCATGTCACACCCGACATATCGCTATGTCAACTTTAATGATTAGAGTTGTAGAATTTGAGCGAGGTCGTTGGAAAAAAAGTCTTAATCAAAACTCATTCCATTCAATCATCTACAGTTGAAGTCGGATGTTTACATACGCTTAGGTTGAAGTCATTAAAACTAATTTTTAACCACTCCACAGATTTCATGTTAGCAAACTATAGTGTTGGTAAGTCAGTTAGGACATCTACTTTGTGCATGACACAATAACTTTTTCCAACAATTGTTTACAGACAGATAATTTCACTTTTAATTCACTATATCACAATTCCAGTGGGTCAGAAGTTTACATAAACTAAGTTGACTGTGCCTTTAAATTTTTTATATTTGGTCGCATATCCTTTGGCTTTGCATGCCATGATTTCCTGATGTCTTTGACCCAACAACATTAAAAGACTCTTGATATCTTATTTTCTGGTACTCGTACAAGCGATACTATAACGTCTCTGCATTTGAATGGATCTCTATGGGAATTGGGGGGTGGGACTAGATTTAGCTGTAAATTATGCTGGAACCGTATGGAATACATGACTGGTAAAATGGCTGTAGGTCATCAAGGGTCTGAGATATCAAATGAGCCTCAAACCATCACACTGCTGCCAGATATGCAGTAGATATGGATGGATCACTTTAAGGATTGTTTCTCCTGACAAATTTTCCTATTGAACTTTATGGTCAGGAGAAGAAACCCTTCAAGTTATCCATCCATATCTACTGTACTTCTGGCAGCAGAGTGATGATTTAAGGCTTGTTTGATACGTCAGACCCTTGATGACTTACAGCCATTTAGCCAACCATGTGTTCCATACTGTTCCAGTGTAATTTACAGCTAAATCTAGTCCCACCCCCCAATTCCCATAGAGATCCGTTCAAATTCAGACATCATAGTATCGCTTGTAAGAGTACCAGAAAATAAGATATCAAGAGTCTTTTGATGTTGTTGGGTCACAGACATCAGGAAGTCATGGCATGCAAAGCCAAAGGATATGCGACTAAATATAAAAAATTTTAGACAATGTCTAATACTGGTAGCCTACATTCCCAGCAATGTTGAATAGTAGGATTGTCACTGTTCAAAATTGAAAGGGTTCTGCCCCATGTGGGATTCAGACCGAGATCGCTGAATTAGTAAGCAGGAACTTTATCACTGCATAGTCTACCTACAAAGATAGTCTGTGGAATATCACAAAGTTTAATGCTCGATTTTGCTTGATCATTAAAATCTTTAAACAGATTTTTAACGTGGCAATGAAATCAGTGGACTGTAATTAATTTGATTCGAAGCTTGGGTTCGTTTTAATGGGGTAAAATGACATGTAAAACATTTTATTTGACAAGCAGGTTATGAATCTCTTATCCACGGTGCCCCCCTAGTGGTAGGCTAGTCGACAATGTCCTAATACATGTTTCTCTGAAATTATAAATGACAGTTTAAACCTTATACGGTCTATGGTTTAAACCCCCAAAATTCCGCCGCAACCTTCATCTTGCCACAGTCACACACTGTAATGCACTGTTGTAAAAACACCTAGTATGTAGGGTATGTGATGATTCTGATAAATTTATTCTGTTGAAAATTTCTGAATGGTAGGCCTAGACAGCCTCTTCTTCAATTCAAACTTCAAAACATGGATGTGCAGTGAAGTTTTTGAGATATGACACTTAGGCTAAATAAGACTTGCAGGCTAGCTAGATGAAAATAGCTTCTATAGCCTATAACTGATTGTGTTAGTACTTCCCTTGAATTGAACAACTGCTGCCTTGCAAATTCAAACTGAAAACGAGAGATAAGTTAATTCAGAAATAGTCAAATAAATAAATAAAAATTGCCAATCCAGTGGGTTGCCAGGCTAGGTAGGCTACGTGTGTGACCAGCCAAGTTAGTTGCAAATCCTGTGGGTAGCTAGTTATGCTAGACATGTAAGTTACCAGCCTAGGAATGCTAGTGACCAGCCAAGTCAGTTGCAAATCCAGTGGGTAGCTAGTTACGCTAGGCATGTGAGTTACAGCCTAGGAATGCTATTGTCACGTCCCGTGCCTCTACGTCTCAGTCCGTTTCTGGTTTTTCCGTTTATAAGTATTTTCTGTATTCGTTATCCGTTCCGTGTTTTCCCTTTCTCCCCATTCCGCGTCTCCGCTCCCCACACCTGAATTGTGTTTCCTCATGCGTTTCGTCTCACCTGTTCCTTGTTGTCTCTTTGTTAGTCTGGAATATAGTCTCCCCTGTTTCTTTGTTCTCTGCCAGATCGTCTTGTGCCCTGCATTCGTGCTAGCCTCATACTTTCCTGCGTTTTTCCTGCCTGCTCCTAGTTCCTGTTTCCAGTCCAGTGTTTACCCGTCCAGTCCCTGTTCTCCTGCCTGTCCTGCCTGTTCCTGTCTAGCCCTGCTCCATTCCTCCTGCCCGCCTGCCCTTCCCCATCCTAGCCCTGCTCCAGCCCTTCGCCCTCCTGTTCCTCAGCTCTGACGCATTCCCCGGTTCTGACCCCTGCCTGTCCTGGAATTCGCTTTTGCCTATTCTACATTGCCCTGATTGCTGGACTCTGACCCCTGCCTGGAACTGACTACGAATCTGCCTTGCCTGTATTGCACTGATTGCTGGACTTTTACTCAGTTCTGTCAACTCTGAATAAAGCCTCATTCCCATTATTTTTGGTGTCTGCGAGTGGTTCCGATCGGTTTGCATAACAGCTATAGTGACCAGCTAAGTCAGTTGCAAATCCAGTGGGTTGCTAAGCTAGGCACATGAGTTACCAGCCTCGGCAACAAATCAATAGCTGGCTTCACATTCACCAGCGTGGGGTTATTAGTCGCTAGATCATTTGCAGGCTTCGACGAGTAGCCTAGGATATAGCCTAGCCTACGCTCCACCGGCCTCTCAGTAGTCTTATTTTTGGAACTTATCCTGCGCCATAGCAACAGCCACTTTTAATAAATCTGCGACTGTCTTAGAGGTATTTGTTGCCATTTTAATAATGGCTACATCATAAAAAAATAATAAAAATTAAAAAACTATATAGGCCTACAGCATGAATCACAGGGTAATCAATTAACTTGCAAGATAGCTGCGGTGACACATACACACAATAAACCGAGGCCGATTGACTTCTTCGCACTGTTTCGTCCCCACGCCCCACCCGACCCCGCCCCTCTGATTATGATTGGACAGTTGATTACATTTAATTTTGGCAATGAAAAGGTGGAGCACTTCGATAATTGCAATGACAGACCGCTCTGTAGGTCTATAAATACAATCACAAGGATTGCTTTGAATTGTGTCACATTCCATGCGGAACCCAGTGGTCACAGGGCGAAATGCAATGGGCACGTTTACATTTCTATTTTGCCATGGAAACCACACAGCTGCTGTTGTAAAGTAATACCCCCGTATTGTATTTCAGTATGAGTGATTTTAGAGAACATGCAATGAAATACAATGCAGTATACATTTTGTTTTTAATTATGGCATGATAAATGTGCATCCTTATGTAAAAGCAAATGCAGATATGTATTGCATTTCATGATGTGTCGCTAAAGCGATTACATTTAATTAAGTCACTGAATCTTCCATAGAAAACAAGCTTAAGCTACGGTAGGAGAAACAATTCTGCTAACACGCAAGCTATACGGCTACGGCTAAGCTACGTGAAGTGACTGTATGCTGCTGTGGATACATTGTGAGGTACGTTAGAAGAGTACAGGTTGTAGCACCCAAAAATTAACAACTGTGGATATGTTTAAAGATACAGGTCAATTGGCTGAAATGTATAATCTTTCTCGCAGATACGTATATGTGTGAATTTAATAAGTCTTTAATAAACTTGGCGGATCACAACTTCTAATTTATTTGAAGAAATCAACAACCTGGTTTGACAGTCAATATTTAAATGACTAGGCTATATCTCGCTTAATATTTGGAGGAGAAAGATAATATTGTCATCGGCAGAAAGCTGAGACTATCCTATTTATAACTAATTATAATACACAAAATGACATAGCATCCGCCCGGCCCTCTTTTTTAAAAATTTTAATATATGGTCATCCTATACCAGGGGTAGGCAACCCTGGTCCTGGAGAGCCGCAGGGTCTGCTGGTTTTTGTTTTCACCTTAAATACAGAAACTACTTTGACCAAAGAATGCCCACGTGAGGTGAGCTAACTGTGTAATCACCTGCTTTAATTGATCAATTAAATGGCGAGTAACAACAAAAACCAGCAGACCCTGCGGCTCTCCAGGACCAGGGTTGTCTACTCCTGCCTTATACAGTAGGCTACAAAAGAAACTAGATGACTACTCTGATGATAACCACTATAGTAACATCATTTGTATTATAGTAGAATAAATTACTTGTATGCACCGCATAGACCGGTTTCTCAGTTTTTCAATGTCACAGTTGAGGTGCGCACGCAATACTGGGGCAAAATATTCAATATTTCAAAATAAATCAACATTAACTTGTAATTGCAGAAGCTGAAATGGATGATGAAGGTCACTTGTTTGACATCAAATATCTTAGTTACATCAACACTGATTTAGCTAAGCAGGGTGTAAGTATGTGTAATATTCTGTCAATTTAGCAAGTGTCCAGGAAGTATGTTGTGCTGGCTCCCTTCCCATCTCATCGTATAACTAACATTAGGCACTCAATTGAATGAAGACAGCTTCAACCATATGCAGCATAACCAGCTGCAGTTTTGAAAGCAAATGGAGTAGATGGCTAGCTAGCTATCCATTACAGAAAACATACTGTGAAACTATTTTGACACAAAATCAAATAGAATTCAATACTAAGCTATGCAAGTGACAGTGAACCTTGCATAATGTTGGCTTGCTCTTATGAATGTGGAAATTGAGACTTACATTTTAGCGAGCTGGCCATGAGATTTAAAAAGTAAAAGGTCTTGCTGCATGGTTATATGTTCATGTCGTAAAGACACAGGTGTCATTGGTTTGAGGCCTGCTGATATATCACTGGCGGTGGTTGCGACTCCTGGCCGCTGGAGGGCACTCTTGTCACTTTTTTCCTCTAGGGACCATTTAGTGTTAATTGGTCTCAGCTGCTTTACCCTATTTAAGCAGCCTACTACCACTCTGCCAGTGCTTCTGTGTAAACTCTGGTTATGCTCTAGCCGGTAATTTTGGTATAGAAACTTAGTGTGGACTGTCATGGTTTGGCTGCCTTCCCTTCATCTCTGTAATCATTTCCTTTCAGAGCCACGTGAGGGCGCTCCTGCCTCATTTTTTCCGCCGCCCGTGCCGGGTTTTTCCGCTTCCCAGCATTTACCTGGCGCACCTGTTTTAGGTTTCCTGCTAGCTATATAAGCACGGTGTTTCCTTCTTCTGGTGCTTTGGTGTTTTCATTGCCACAGCTCAAAGCCAGTAAAGGTATAGGAATACAGACAACATCTTGTCCTTTTATTCAAAAGAACATGTGGGACTTGTCTGTTAGAGTGCTAGGATTTCTGTTTAGGATTATTGTTTTCTTCACTTATTTCCTTCCTTGGTTTTCCTCTCCTGTCTGCTGCTAGACAGTACCTTGGTTTTTTTCCCGTCTCCTTTTGCTTCTTTGTTTATTTTTAGTCTTCTGACCGTTTTCAGAGCTAGAGGCTCCCTTACCTGTTTTGTTTTCTCTCTAGTCGAGTCTGCGAGCGTTCCCCCATTCAACTGGGTTGCTATTATTTTGGCTTACGCCGGGATTATTTTCTCTGACTTTCTATTTCTCTGCTCGAGTCTGCGAGCTTCGCTCTATTCTCTTGGGTCGCTATTATTTTGGCTTACGCCGAGATTGTTTTTTCCCTATCTGTTTTATTTTGATCGAGTCTGCGAGCTTCGCCCTATTATCAGGGTCGTTATTATTTTGGGCTTTTAGCCGGGAGGTTTTTTTTCCCGTTTCTTTTTTCTCTCTCCTTCCTTCTAGTGGATATCCACATTTTGTGGATATCTTTCTGATCCCCTCAGTCGTGTCTTGTCCTCTGAACCCGACCCCCCTCACAGTGGACAACTGATCTTTTCTGCCTATATCGCTAAAAGATAAGTTGTACTATCTTTTTACTGAGCTGTGAGGATTCTCCCTAAAGGTTTTTCTTTAATCCTCTTCTCAGCTGTTTCTATCCTTGGTTTTCTCCCAGTCCTCGTTTGAGGCTGTAACCTTCGTTACCTTTTCTTATCCCTCCTAGTATTTGAGCTCAATTTATTTTGCATTGAGCTGGAGGTTTTCGTTCTATTAGTTGTCTGTTTTTTACTCGTTTCCTCGAGTTAGCTTTCACCCTCTTTTCTGGGTAGTTTTCTGTTGGCTTATATGTTATCTCCCATAGGAGTACCTTTCTTTTTCTGTGTTTCCTGTTTCCCCTTCCTGTTTGAGACCTTGTGGTTACTCCTGTATGGGTAGCTCTTAGATCCACGTTCTGTCGCGTTTGGTTCTCCGACCCCTTCCGCTCCATCTCAACAGGTTGATATTGATCACCAAGCTGCTGTTACTGTTAGTTACTTTGATATCTCCGGTTTGGCTGGTACCAACAGGCACATTCATAACAAGCGTGCCAGCTAATTGTATTGTGTATAGGACTAACGTTAGTTTGCAAGCGTAGGTGAGCTGAGGTGGGGGTCTAATAGTCACTTTTTTTTGGCATACCCTGTGTTGTGATCTGTCTGTGTAGTGTTAGCCCACAAATTTTAACTCGCCACTGTAACGTACTGTCTTGGATGCATCTCACATGAACATTAAACTAGTTCGCTAACATTTGCTAACTGCTAATTTAGATCTTCATCCATGGGCAGACACTTACTACTTAAGAAAATAAAATAATCATCAATTGTGTACAATCTAAAGAAAGCAAACTAACGTTAACCATCCTAGAGTTAGCCAACGTATTCCCTGAAAAAACACATTTACACCAGTGAACACTTGGATAAAAGAAATAAGATGGATAAGAAACTTGGCTAGCTAACCGTTACAGAAGAAAATGCTGGTGGCTGGTGCCCTTTCTGTTCTAGCTGAAAAGTAGGCTTCATGGTTAACGATAGGCTTTAAACATTAAGTTATCAACACATCATTTCACACAGAATTTACTGAAACGATAGCTGCTCCACCTTTGTTTGTGTGCATTAAGTAACTTAGCTGCTTGAATGACAGGCATGTAGACTTGTATCTGGCCAAACATATATCAATTTCAAACAGACTAATTTTTAAAATTTGTTAATGTGGTGTATCCTGTCCAACTTTAAAGATATCAACTTGCCGCAGATCAAAAATTCAGTTTATGACGGTTAACTTGCACTCATTCATAACGTAAATACAGCTAGATGCTAGCTTACAACAAAAATAGTTAACATACAGAAAAGTTAGTTAAATCGTTGATGATCAAGCCTGCCGCATTGTGATAGCCAGCCAAGGTGATAAACCTTTTTCCCCAGGGTTCGCGTGCATCTTTTGTTTACGAACAAGAAATGGGTCTATTGGAGCCATGTTTGCACTTTAGAAGGCAGTGACCCTTGTGACGACATTCTCAACTGAACGTTCTAATGCAGGGGTAGGGAACCCTGGTCCTGGAGACCCACAGGGTCTGCTGGTTTTAGTTGTTACTCCCCACTTAATTGATAAATTAAAGCAGTTGATTACACAGTTAACTCACCTCACCTGGTTTCTTTGGTTTAAGTAGTTGCTGTATTTAAGGTGAAAACAAAAACCAGCAGACCCTGTGGCTCTCCAGGACCAGGGTTCCCTACCCCTGTTATAATGATACGTTCTAATCACATATTTGTGATGGTACGCTTTTGGGCCAGTTCTGGAATGCTAAAATAATCGTTCATTACAAACACCCAATCAGACCTAAACCACCTACATAATAGACTGTAGGCTATTTGCGGGTGTCATAAGCTACTGTTGGAATGGATTTGTTCTGTCTGGATGCTGAGGTTCAGTAAACAGTCTATTTTGGAGAGGAGTGCAGACAAGCAAACTCCAAGTAGATCAGAGGATATTGTTATTGAGATATTGTTTTTTAGCAACTAAAAAACTTGTGAGAATGCTGTCAAAGTGCGCATTCTCTATGTACAGAAATGTTAACAGGTCATTAAAACAAATTCAACTCTTCATATAGGCTAACAAAACAATTAATACATTTATATTTTATGAATTAAACTAATATGGTATCTAAACAAAAAAAATGCAATGTCCATTTTTATCACAATATATAAACCGGAGCGAACTGGAGCTTGCGGAATGGTAACGTCCTAATCGTGCTCATCACTCTAATTAAATTACATCCGCTTCCCCTCCTTGCTCACTCCGGCTCACATACTGAATCACACACACATTTGGGAATCAGATGCACTCCATCGCCCCGGTATACAGGCCAACCTACATGCTCCAGAACAATACCCGCCGTGCCTTGTCCAATGTTCCCCACTGGCTGCATACAGGTGTCCGGGCTGAGCTAGGCTTGCCTAGTCTTGTTTAAATAGCTGAATCACCTTTTTTTCTAAACTGTTTTTAAAATCAACAGGGTATGCTTAAGGCTTTTAAAAGGGAATATGAAACCATGACACTCATTTTCTTTGAGTGGCTTAAAAATGATTCTACTCTAGTTTATTGAAAACAAGAACCAAGAGAGTAACCTGTATTGGATTGTGTCTCATAGTAACCAAAAGGGAATAACCTACACGCAGTAAATCAATGTAATGACCAGGGATGGATTATCGATGTCGATGAACAAAACAGGCACGTGCACTTTTCTGTTGTAAAGGATTTCTGATCAATAGCAGTTGGTTTTTATTGTAATTGATTGAAACCTTAAAGAGTAAGTGCACCCACTGTCTCAGCCTGTCTCTCGCCTGCTACACAATTTAGAAAAATACTTTGTGGGGTGAGTGAGGGAGAGGGTTGGGGGCGGACGAGGTGTGTCCTCGTCATTTGCATAAATGAACGTACAATGTACAAATGATTTTGTTTAACTTGGATCAAACCGTCAAACTAGACATTGCAGATCAAATATGAATCAAGATTCAGCAACGGCATGGCCTATTTCTCACTTCAAATATTTTCAGAAAAATATTTAGGTTGAATAAGAGAGTTTACGGACAGGACGCCACGTTGTTCTGGTTTAAAAACGTGGAGCTGAAAGAAACCAAAGGACCGTAGTGCGTCTAACTAATCAGGTGCCGGCTATTTCCGTTGTGGGTGACAACAATTATCCATATGACGTAGAGGTACATCCAAAGAGGTACTCTGACATCATGATTGGGGCGGGGGCAGTGTGGGGACATTTCAACCGTCAGAGGGCAGCACAAAGACGCTTTTCTACCAGTTTCTTATGATATACAATATTATTTCAGAAATGTTGAAATAACAGAATGGATGAATAAGTTTCATTGTAAAGTAGGCATACAAACACATTTACAGCTAAAAAAAAAAAGTGAACAAGAGTGTACCCTTTAAGCTTGCACTTTGCACAGTCCAGCACAATCAGAAATGTTCAGTGCAATATAAGGGATAATTTGGGGTGCAAATGAGATGGCATTGTCAATGGGAGCCATTAAAGATCAGAGAGTGGGTGGAAGTAGTTTCTATAACTGGGGTAGGCAACCCTTGTTCTGGAGGGCCAGATACGGTGTTGGATTTTGCTCCATTCAAACCTATAACTACAAACTACATAACAAGACTAACTTTTGCAATCAACCTCAGATGGAACAAAAACCAGAAACATCACCTCTGACCCAGGGTTGCCTACCCCTGTTCTAGAAGTAGTAGTCTATGAAGTACAACAGAGGTGGTTGAAATTGTTACTGGTCTCTTTATTAGACACAAACAGTTTAATTGTTTAATTATGTAGAATAGGTGCAACATTACACCTACCCAACTATACCCAGCACAACCTGCAGAAGTAATAGACTGGGGAAGCATTGCAGGATAGGATTGCAATATACACAGTACATGATTAGGAGATGGTTTGTAACTTAGAGGTTGTTCAATTTCCATGTGGGACACTGCTGTTATAGCCAGGTCCAGGTACTTCATCTGAAAAGGACATGTCCAGTTGTTATAATAAAAAAAAGTGAATTGTGTAAATTGATCTACTGGATAAAAGCACATTGTATGTATACACCTAAATGCAATGCAATATCATTGAAATGCTTTAACTCCCGAGAATCTTAGTGACCTTCAGAGCTTAGCATTCACTTTATATGCACAGTGCCCTCTGGAATTGTTTCCGTCCTTGGTAAAGATTAACAAAAAAGGCTATGAAAAATGTTTTTGCACTTGCACTCAAAGTAAGAGAGAAAGCTAACCTTTTAACTGAGGTAAAATTGTTCAAAGTAAAAAATCTTTCAAGAGATATTTTTTACTTTCAAAAACATTATTTCAACATTATTTCAATCTTATATACTGTAAGTAGTATATTGGCATTTATATTATCATAGGCGGCATTTGCCATTTGGAGCCTGGTTTCAAAAAACAATTGGAGGCCCCCCCAACTACCACCCACCGAACCATCTTTTAAATAACACAACAAACAACGGCGTGCAACTGAAATTATCCTACTCACTTTAATATCACAGATTCACATTTAGATTTACAACCTTTAGCTTTCAAAAATAATAATCATTGGTCTATAACTACAACAAATGCTGCATCAAGAGCAATGCGCTTTTCACCTTGAACACGCAGCCTATTTGTTAAGGTTCCCGCAGGGGGGACCGGACCCAAATGCAAGACTCAGAGATGGCTCAGGGGAAAACTCCACCAGGGAGTACATTTAATCAGAGACATAGGCAGGGGCAAGACGAAACCAGACACGGGGCAGGAACAAGCCGAGGCAGGAACATGGAGGGGTCTATGACTAGGAGGGGTCTGTGACTAGGAGTGGTAAGGAACTAGGAAGGGTCAGGAACTGGGAAGGGTCAGGAACCAGGCTAGGCAGGGACGGGCACTCAGGCCCGGGGGTCAGGAACGTGGACGGCACTCTGGCCGTGGGGACAGGAAACATGGCGGCACTCTGGCCGTGGGGACAGGAAACAAGGATGGCACTCTGGCCGTGGGGGTCAGGAATGAGGACATCACCCCGGCTATGGGGTCCAGATCAAGGACGGCACACCGGCCGTGGGGTCAGGAACAAGGACGGCACTCCGGCCGTGGGGGTCAGGAATGAGGACATCACCCCGCCCGTAGGGGCCAGATCAAGGATGGCACACCGGCCGTGGGGTCAGGAACAAGGACGGCACTCTGGCCGTGGGGGTCAGGAACGAGAACATCACCCCGGCCGTGGGGTCCAGATCAAGGACGGCACACCGGCCGTAAGGTCAGGAACAAGGACGGCACTCCGGCCGTGGGGTCAGGAAACATGGCAGCACTCTGGCCGTGGGGTCAGGAAACATGGCGGCACTCTGGCCGTGGGGGTCGGGAACGAGGACGTCACCCCGGCCGTGGGGTCCAGATCAAGGACGGCACTCCGGCTGTGGGAGTCAGGAAACAGGACGGCACTCAGGCCGTGGGGTCAGGAATGGGTGCGGGGTTCCCACGGATAGCGCGGGGGCCCGCGGTCTGACGAGCACACAAGACGGTCCGGCCCCGAACAAAGTGACGGGGCAGACTATATACAAGACATGGCGAGGACAAAATGAGCAACAGGTGGGGGAAGGCTAACGAAGACACGAGAGGAAAACACAATGCAGGAAGTGGGAGAGAGGGAAAACACGGGGTGAGACAGGGGCGCCGGAAAGGGGGGGGCCAAGGGGCCATTGGTCCCCCCACTTTTACCGTCCTCCTCGCGAATCTATGGGTACGCTCCAAAACCCCTGCTGGTTCGCACTGATTATGGAGCGTCAAAGGCGCAGACAGTGCAATCTGTCAGCTGGCGGCAGCAGCACGTGATTTGCGCTAGCCTCCTGTCCGTCGTCTCTGGTTGGTCGTATTGATCACATGATGGTGACAGGTTTTTATGACAAAATGACAGTGTAAACACGGCGCCATCTTTAGGACCTATTTCGCGCTGCAGCCATCCCTCACGCTCAGTCAGCAGGTGGGGGAGAGATGGCTATATGCGGCTAACGTTTTAGCCACAAAGAAATCGCGCACATCACACTGCTGATGAAAAAAGTTAGCTATTCTAGATTGTGATTCGTAGCCTATTTGCTGCCTAGCAAGCTGCTGGTCCCACTTAGTTCCGCTGAAAACCTACTAAAATTAGCTTTTGGTGACCTGATCCAGAATCGTCTCTCTAGTTAACGTTAAGTTATGAGCTAACATTGGTGAAGACACCTGTTGTGCGAGCTTGTCACTTTTACTTTTAGCTTAGGCCTTGGAAATATGTGTCTGTAAGTACTTGTAGCAAACGTAGGTAGATAATACATTGTTAGCTAGCATTTCTGTTGTCCGTTTTGGACCGCTTTTAATATCTTAGAAGATCGCGGCGCCTCAGCCATTAGCAGCTAGACCCGCTAATGAGGATTTCAATGTTAAATTAGCTTGCTAATGCTAACTTGCGGTAAATACATTTTTACATTTTCTAGCTTGATGCTAAGCGTGTTATATTTCATTCATGTGAACATGAATGTTTGTGTGTACAAATTGCAACACTTGCAGTTTTTCAGTTGCACTCAGTAAAGACCCTAACGTTAAATCTTTCACCTGTCTCTTTGGATCTTTATTGGGGGGTAACGTTACCTGTCAGCTAAGTATCTGCTAAGCTAAGCAGAGACATTTAGCTAGTAGCAGAATAACGTGGTGTAGCGTTCAAGCACCCATTGTCGACCGCTTTCGCGGAAAAAACAGCAAAGTGTACACATATTTGCAATCGTAGGTAAAAATGGGATACATATCGGTAACACCCTGTACCTAGTTTTGTAGAAAAAAATGTCCTTGTTATCCTCCGAAGGCTATTTTCTTGAGGACTTCCGCTATTTTCTTTCTTTTACGGCAAATATGCAGGACGCCCGCCCGCCGTAGCATTAGCCGGGGGGGGACCTATTCTCGACCGCCCCTCGCGATTAGTGACGCGGTCTTTATTTTTCTCTAATTTTATGAAAGTGGAGCCACTATAAGTCATAAAGTAAGCACGCATTCAACTCTATGGTATTTTATCTTCTCAAAAATACGTCAATGGTCCCATGTACTCGCCAATTTATTTTGTAAGACAACATCTTCACCTGTGCCTTGTGGAAACACCGGAAGCTGACTACAATATACATGACAAAAATTCCTTATGACAACACTCATTGTTTCTTCTCAAACACCTTAATTAAATGGGTTGAACAATTAATATACATGTTAAAATACATTGAAACATAATTCAATAATTGCATTTCAGCATTGTAATGGTAAACAGGTAGCATGGTAGATAGCACGATCATCAATGGGACGTTATTTTAGATCAAGTTGTAGAAGCACCTTTCTACAAAAACGGCAGCATTCCCTTTTAGAACAAGAAAAATATCTAAAAAATGGTGACACATAATACATATCTTGCATTAATTCAAAATGTTCTTTTGTTAAAAAAAAACGTGTCCTTTAGGTGTATTCGTTTGTTTACCATTAATATAAAAGTTAAACAAAATCACGTCCTATCATCGTGATTGGAGGTTTAGTGACACATTTTAAGTTGAAACTTGTATTTCTTCTTGTTTTAATGTGATTAAACTTACAAATAAACACAGATAAATTGCTATACTTAATAGCTAAATATCCTATTTAAGTAGGCTAGATGTAAAAAGATGAAATAATATTTTATATTTGTTGTTTTTGTTCATGGAAAATCTGTAGGCTACGTTGCATTTCAGGACATAAAACCTGCCAAGGCTACATTGTGTTATGTCCTGCATTGCAAATTTCACCAGAAGAGGGGACCGTTTACAAAAATATACCAGCAATACTTACACAGCTATGCTCCCCTTTATTCCTCTGAAGAGCATATTTTGTGACATTAAATACAAACCATGCCTTGTGCACACTCCTTAACTGGACAGCAAAAAGGTGTGACAAATATCCTATTTGTAAATACATCCAGCCAGTTATTTCTTCTAAACCACCCCCCCGCCCCCCTCCTAATTAAATGTAGTTATCAGAACAAACGTTAAAAGGTATGTGAAAAAAACATTTAGTAATTCAGCCATTGCATACCTTTATTATAAATCACATTTTGTCATTGTGATGGTGATTGCATGATCATTACAATGGAGTTATTTGCTGGTACATTTGTCACATGAAAAAAATAATACTTCCACCAAAGTACATAGAAAAGAATAATTGTACTTCATAAAAGTGAATGTTTGACTTAAATTTTACTTAAACAAATGAATAAATATAAAATGTATTTAAATGTAGAAATATGAAATTAAAAGTTATTAAACAACTGTATATCATGTTAAAAAAGTTAAAACTCAGGGCAGTTAATACATAAGAATTGGCCATCCTCCTCACTCAACTTCAAGACATGAGGAGTGGAACCACTGCTCGCGGGATTCACAGGAAACCCATAATACCACCATGTCTTCTTCTTTGGGAGGGTCCACCTCGCCACATGCAGAGCATAGGCTGAGGCCTTCCATCAAATGTCTGATGATGATGTGCCATCTATAGAGAAAAGGAAGGGAAATATAAATTTTTTTCAGTACTTCATTTGTAAAAACGACAACAAAAAAGTTGTGAAACCACTTAGGTGCTGAAAAAATATTTATTTAGGGCTCTTCAATGTACAAAACGTATATATCTTGCCATTGAGCAAGGAAGGCTATCTGCACTGCTGTTTATGTACTGGCGACACATTTAGAAACAAGCCTCTCTTCCTCAGGCAGCATAATCAATGCTGCCTGAGGAAGAGAGATTTGTTTCGAAACATGAGTTGGCATCTGTTATTGAAGAAAAAAAAAACCAAAGAAAGCATGCATGAACTCACTGAGCTAAGCTTTCTACTTTTGTTGATTGCACATGATAGCACATAAGAGGGCAGTGGGATAAACAGTGTAATAAACCAATAAGATAAACAATGGAGTGGTGGAGAGAAGAGGGGCTGTGGAGGGAGGAAGGGCTGCAGTTATATGTGCTACAAAGTAAAATCAGAAAGGTAAACGAATGAGTACTAAAATGTCAAAATGTCATTACTAACTTATGCCTCATTTAGGATACAGATCAAACACTGTTATTACCTTTTGCTGCTAGCAGGAGGGTGGCAATGGAGGCAGGCAGCCTAGTGGAGGGATGCCGGACTTGGGAAGTCGTAGAGCACATGTGGCTAGGCGCTAAAGATTTGGCAGATGGACTGGTGATGACAGGGCCAGAGATGAGAGAAAAAATTCTTGTCAGGGGGAGGTGGATGTCCAAAGCGTCTTACTCTTCAGCAAACTCTGCTTTGAGTGGTGCAAAGAACCCCCTGTCCAACAGCTGAAATATATGGGAGAGATGTGGTGGAAGACAGAGGAGCACGACACCTTCCCTAATTGGCCAGGTCCGTGGTCTCCCTGTCGATGTGGCTGTTGTGGCCATCGAACACCAGGAGCAGGGGGCGCTCCTTCATCGCATACAGGAAGAAGTGTTTCTGGAACCACTTCAGGAAAAGGGTGTAGCCAGATGTAACAAGGTGTTAAGCTCTCCCAGGGTAGTCACCTCCCAGGTACCCCTTCCCGTAGATTATCATTGGTGGGATGTCTTCCTCAGATGCTTTCAGGGCAGGCATGCCAGCACTGTGATGTGGTGCCTGGTGGCGGGTGCTTGAAGGTAGGGATGTTTCCACCCCTTGCTGACCAGCATCTTGCAGCGAAGTATTCCCATCTGAAACCCTGACTCATCACCGTTGTAGATTTGTCTGGGTTTCTCCATTAGCACATTCTCCTCTACCATGGCCTTCAGCATGTTAAAGTAAAGGGCAATGTTCCTCTCCCTGGCACACCTGATTCTCCCTCTTGTTGCTAATGTTGTGTTTTCTACTTTGTTGAGCCTGACTGCCTGCCACATGGTCATCCCCTACTTGCATGCTTGTATTGCCCTCAGCACTGCCTCCTCCCTCCACAGACATCTCTTTTTGCCCTTGTTCATCTGTAAAAATGTTCAAAAATAAATTTCTGCACTCTTCCCTCCATTATTCCAATAATCTTATTATGTAATCTATGTGTTCTATGAGAATGGCTAAATTATAAGTAGAAATGAAGTTTACTTAACATTTTAAATGTAACTATTTCTCAATTTGTCAAAAAATGCAAACTTGAGGATTCCTACATTATTGATTGCAAGGAATAAAAATGTGAATCTAATTAAAGCCTACTAATATCTTAATTACATCTAATTATTATCCATTAAATGGATCTGAGCATTAAAGTACATATTCATTCATTCTATTAAATTAAGTTGCTGCCTAATTATATGTAATGATTTCACATGGCACAACATCTTTTTTTTTAAGCAGACTCATCATCACAACATTAACTTTAGTCTTGTTAATCCAACATCAGCATGTCACTAATAATTTAAATATAAGATAAGGAACTAAGTAAATATCTATGCATTATCTCAAATTCAATAATGAAATGAATAAATAGCCCATTTCATTTAATGAGCGAGAAACTTTCATAAGCGAGTCAAAAACTGAATGTCACTGTCCACAATTCTAGCCGTCGTGCACTGTCTGAACAGCTTCTGTGCCGTCCGCTAGGATACTCATTTTCTGAGGCGCATTTCTTTGTGTATTTAAGGTTAATATCAGAAAGGGTGGTTCTTATAAGCATTTCTAGCAATCCGTACATATTCACTGCAGTTAGCCAAGTGGTTTCGAGCTAAATAGCCGTTGGAAAGCTACGTTTGAAACTGTAAAGCGATATTAGGACTGTTTCATTTAATCGTCGCGATTAAGGAAATCGAAGCGTGCTCGAAGTATAAAAGTTAGCGTTGTAAAAGAGGTCGTATTAATATAACTAAATATATATCTATTAAGTTGAAAACTGTCAGTTAGACAGGTTATTATGTGCATTTTTACGGGACATACGTTTAATTGATCACAGTGTTCAGTCCTCGCAAATAAATATGAAATAAATACGTTGGCGCCTGAGGTGGCCGGAGATTGGTGACCCCTCCCCCCCGGTCGAGAATAGGTGCTCGAACGCTAACTGTCTAGCTAGCTAAGGAAATAAAACAAGAAAACGTGTCCTCTCATATTGCCCTCTAACGTAGCTAGCGGAGTTAATGTTACAACGTTAGTTCGCAGAAATGCATGAATCAGTTTTTAGCTGTTGAGCTTAAAAAAAAAAAAAAAGGTGTGATATTTATTCATATGCGCTATGGTCATATGCCACTCAGTAACCATGGAAGTTTTACCATGGCCGTGCTTCTTGTAGGCTATTCATCAATTGTCATCAATCAGACTCATATTTTGATCAACCAGTTGCCTTACGATGAGTAAAACAACTTCACTGTAACTTCGTTGTCGAATCATGTCAAGCAAAATCACGCATTGATTCTTATGTATTATGGGTATAAGTGTTGAAAATATGGCTGAAAACCTTTAGTTTAGCAGAAAAGGGCAGGAGTTTCTCCATAATTAAGTAAATGCTTTTCTGATTTTTCTTTCTTTCGTTAAACCCTGTTACCTTTGGCCCACTAGAAGCAATTTTCGTATCGGTGCGTTTTATGCATTTATGAAGGCTGTAAACAATGGTTGTATTGTTGTATTGCCCAGAGAGGATGTGTAATTTATAATTTCAGAGAAATATTAATTGGACCTACTATAATTGGGATGTCGATGACGCACCACAAGGGGACCACCGTGGATAGGGTATTATGGCTTTGGGATATAAGAAAGATGTAGGCTACACTGCTGACTGAACACAGCTAAGCTACGCTATGATATTCTTTGCTGCTTCTCAACGGCAGTGTTACAGTCCTGTAAACTCGTAGTTTAGGCTAATTGAACAAAGAAAGGCTTGTTCAATTATGCGATAAAAGACTGAAATGTCACTATACAAAGAGCATACAATTGCCTGCTGCAATAAGTCACATTAAGTCACAAATAGTTTGTGCACAATTTAAACAAACATAATTAACGTAGTCCGCGATGTTAATTGTGAAGTAGCCTATGTGCGGAACAACAGAGATGCTGTTGTAACAACGAAACATAGGCTACTGCATAAATCGTTAATATCTGCAATATTTGCCAGGACAAAACGCTGTTGGTTCAACAGAGCATACCCTGCATTGGTGTTTGAACCAGGAACCAATTGGGTCCTCTTTTGTTTGTTTATTGCCAAAAATGTTAGGCGTGCGTATTTGGGTGAGTTGTGGTTTCGTCGCATTTTAAATAGGCGTTTTTAACAATAAATTTGTTAGTCAGTTACTAATCATGTGTGAGGTTGACCAGGGGTATTCCAGAAAGCAGGATTACTGGGTTTGCTGGATAACTGCACTGATCTCGAACAGCTCTTTTTACTTCAGTCCATCCATGTTCCAGATATGGAAGGGTTCCGGGTTTCACTGCAGTTATCAAGCTAACCCAGTAATCCTGCATTCTACCCCAGCCCCCAGGTGCTCGCAGGATCATACATTTTACGGCAGTTTATACCACGACATCTTCATAGAGATTAATTTTAGGCTACAGGCTACAATTGTAGCACATAGTTACAACCATGCAGCATGGGGATGGGCTTGCTGTTTTGTTGCTTATAATGTCTGTGAGTAGGCTAGGCAATGCAAGTCAAACCTATATGTTAACTTGGAGCTTGGAGATAAATGATAAATATGTTAGCCTATGTGTTTTGGTTTAATGATTGCAAGGAGCAAACAAAAAACACATCCGATTCATGAATTAGGCTACTTTAGTGGGTAAATTATTTTTTTTAAATAACTTGCGCAGAGTTTAATGGAGAGCGCAAATTGCACGGATATCAGTTAGATGACAACAAAACGCATATGAACGCAGTTCCATATCCGTGCTTATTGTGTGAGAAAATGCGGTTATTAGGCAACCCCAGTGAGCAAAATCCGGAATCTAGACATCTAGAGTAATACATCCAAATTGTGCCCGTTCTCCCTTACATTTTGACTTTTGATGTTAAATAAGCAATTATATAGCTATATTATAGCCTATAATTGCTTAGCTAACGTCCAAAGTGAAAATGTAATAACAAGAAAAAAAATACCGGTAGGCAGACTGGAGATTTAGCCTATACATTTAGGCTATTTTATTTAGTAAATGTTTTGGCCCCCGAACTTATGAAATGATTCCGGCGCCCCTGCTGTGAAACAAAAGGAAAACCCGGGATGGAATCCGGGGACCTCACACTATTAGCCCTATCTATGATGACCACCTAGTGGTAGCCTAGTTGTCAGCGTCCCAATTATAGTAGCCTATTCATATTTCTCTGAAATTGTAAATAACAACTTTAAACCCTCAAAATTCCGATGCAGGTTTGTTACAGTGTCGCTGCTTATGCAAGCAGTGACAGTGCACTGCAGGGAATTAAAATATCAGGGTTCTATTAATAGCCCAAACCCGCTTACAACCATCTTGCTACAGTCACAGAAAATAACATGCATAATATACACCGTTTCTACACACAAAAAAACATTCATGTTCCGATACAGGAACAATAATAATAGGCTATAGGCTATTATTAAAAAGTTGTAGCTGTTACAAGTAAACATTTGGTGTCTTCCTTTTGTGTACTGCATGTAGGCTACAGTAGCCTACCCATTGTGTAACGATTCTACAAGTGGTTTCTGTTGAATGTTGAAGAGATTCTCTTATTCCATTTTGCCACTGCCCAGCAACGGTGACGTTTCCACAGCGCTACCTAACGCACTTGTGGCTGTAATACGTTGCTGTTGTTATGTAAAAACACACATACTTTTTAAGGTATATAAGTACATTAGGCTACGAATTTTATGTGTAATATGCACAGAACTGTGGTATTATGCGTGTACTGTATGTGATAATTCTGACATCATAGCTAGCAGCAAGTGTATTGATGTGGCTGTGGGTCAGAAATGGTCAGATCCATAGACTATAGAAAAATAAGGAGTAGCAAGATGGCATCACTGAAATAGCTTGTTAGGAACAGTGCCTACAATGGCTGAATGGGCAAACTACTGGGTCGGCAGTTATTTTATTCACTGTGGGGATTTTTATTAAAAAATATATATATACTTTTTTTCAGTTTATGATTGAGGCGAGGCCCCTTTCAGTTGAGAGGCCCGTTTCAGGTGAAACAAATGAAACATAGCAAGGCCGCCTATGTATATTATACTTTTTAAGTTCATAAGTTCATCTGAGTCTTTAGGAACTCTTAATTGGTCACCCGTGACTTCCTTGAGCCATCCATCAACATGGAGGTTCTGAGATATCAAACGAGCCTCAAACCATTACTCTGCTGCCAGATATGCAGTAGATATGGATGGAACACCTTAAGGGTTTCTTCTCCTGATTTATTTTTCCATAGAGTTCAATAGGAAAATGAGTCAGGAGAAACAACCCTTAAAGTGATCCATCCATATCTACTGTATAACTGGCAGCAGAGTGATGGTTTGAGGCTCCCCAAATTCCCATAGAGATCCATTCAAATGTACAGGGGTTATAGTATTGCTTGTTAGAGTACAATAAAATAAGATATCCGGGGCCCTATCTTGGCGATCTTGGCGCTTGTCTAAGTGCATGGCGTTAAGTCCATTTAGGGCGTGTCCAAGTCCACTTTTGCTATTTTAACGGCGTGTTTTTTGGGCGCTAAGCACAGCGCAAGGTGCAACTGGGCTGAACCTAGTCTCTTCATTAATTATAGGTGTGTCTTGGGCGTGACATGCAATAAACCAATCAAAATGTTATATCCCATTCCCTTTAAAAGCCTGCTTTTCCACCTTGGCGGATTGCTTATGATGGCGAAACAGACATGCTCGTGCGTGTTTAGTGCGATCAAGGAATCGGCTATATGGATCAGTAGCAGTAGTAGTATTATTAGTTCCCGGTAATTCCTGACAGTGCTGTTTACGAAATATATGCTGTTAAATTTCGTTAAAAGCACCTGCAACAGCTGAGAATAAGCGACCAATTGCTTCCTTCACACCTTAGAAAACGCCAAATTAGCCTGCTTGTTTAACGAATTTCGTTTGATTATGCAATGAACTCATGTTCAAGCTTCATCTGAAGTTCATTAAGCTACCTGCATTCTAATTTTGATTAATAACATAAATAACGTTATTTTGCCTTAATGATGACACTAAATATAATAAATCTGTCAGGTTGGCAACCCATAGGTTCAGCATATTTTCCCTTATTTTATAATGTCCTGCTTATGGAAATGCGACCAACCTATTTTACTGGTACCGTAATGCTTTAAAACGATCCACTTTCCCAGGAAGAACGTGAAAAGTGCGATTTACAGCAGAGGAAACAGACCTGCGCCTGTAAAGCGCACATGCAGATAATGGCATTAAAATTAATTGTAAATTAATTTTGTAACGTGCTGCAAATTTCGTTTCTAATTAGCCGCTTAGTTCTCTTTAAAATATTTTGTTCAGTTATGGAATAACAGGTGAAATCAGCGGGGTTTTAATAAGCTGAGGGTATGGAAACCTTGTCACTGTAATTAAAAAAATATGAAGGACGAAGAATAGCTAAGGTTACAATTCAGTTAACATGATGACATTTATCTCCGTTTTTTAACCATATGCTATCGAAAAAACCTTTAACCCGAATCCGCTGTAGCCTAGGCTACTAGAAAAACAATAAAAGCAATATTCACTGGACAAGGTTTTGAACTTTTTTCAGTCACAAACCATTCTATTTACTTACAGGCTGTATTCCTAGATAAACAGAGCTGTATTGTAATGACGTCTGAAGCGCATTTTCAGAACTCAAAAGTCCGTCTATTGCAGTGCTCGAGTTTTCCATTGAATGACAATTCACGCATTTAGGTGTAAACGACAATTTGCGCATTAGGCTTGATATAGGTGTTATCAGCTCCTTTTTAATGGATAGCCATTGTCCCGTACCATCGCACATCGCCTGGATGTTGATGGAGTGGGCTGAGAGCAATGTAATGTGGCATCGTTTCCCTTCGCCGAGGGAAAGGTATGTGGACCTATGGAACCTTTTATTATTATGCATTTTTGATATAGCCTACACAATAATAATATTTCACATTGTGATCTAGATATTTTAGTCATGCTTGTGCGCGCCCCTGTGTGTAACAGACAGGAGGGTACGCGCGTTGTGCACACGGCTATGTAGACGCACTTATATGCGCCGTTAAAATAACATGTAAACAACTGCGACATGACTTTAGACCAGGTTTGTGGTGGTTCTAGCGCAAGCGCTTTCTGCTGGCTCAAGATAGCAATACGCCAAAAAGAATCCTGGCCACTCCTCATCTTAAGACCAACACGCCCAGTTCACTTGTAATGGGCGCAAGAATACATGCTAGTTAAAGGACGTAAGCGTTAGGCGTTATAATGAACCTAGCGCCGGGTGTAAGATAGCAAAGACACTTGCGTTTGGGTTAGCGCCGCTTTGCGCCAGGTGTAAGATAGGGCCCCAAGAGTCTTTTTGATGTTGTTGGGTCACAGACATCAGGAAGTCATGGCATGCAAAGGTTATGCAACCAAATATGAAATATAATGACATTATATAAGTTTATGTTAATTTGTCCAATAACTTTTGGGCTACAATTGCTACACGGTTCACCCGATATGGATGTAAAAACTCTCAAAGTAAAGCTGAAGGTCTGCACTTTAACCTCATAGTCACTGTTACATTTCAAATCCAATGTTCTGGAGTACAGAGCCAAAACAAGAAAAATTGTGTCACTACCCGAATACTTTCAGTCCCCACTGTAAGCACATGTGCCCTGTTCCTCGTAGCTGGCTAAATGCGCTGAGTAAAACCCAGAATTACTCGTTTGTACAAACCCATATTCGGGTTTGTGGGTTTAGCCAGCCAGGAATGGGGCCCAGGAGTCATCCAATGGAGTCATTGGAACGTTGTTTGGAACCAGGAATCATTGGAACGTTGTTTGGAACCAGGAGTCATTGGAACGTTGTTTGGAACCAAGTTCTATGATCAGATGAGACAAACAAACGTAGCTTTTTAAACATAGCCACAAACACCATAGGGGGTTTCGGGCAATGCACAAACAGCAACCTAATCCCCACAATGAAGGAAGGTGGTGAATATATGATGTTGGGTATTCTTGTTTCCAACGTTCCTGGAAACTTTGATGACTGATTTTAGACAGAAATCAAGACAGGCTGCATTTGCCAGCAGGCTAAAACTGGGTCATGGTTGGATCTTACAGCAGGAAAATTATCCTAAACATTTCTCCAAATCCACAGAAAAATGCTTAACTGACCACAGAAGCTTTTGCAATGCCCATCCCAGTCTTCTGATCTAAACCTCATTGAAAACCTGTGAGCCCTTGCTACGTATTCTCTCTCCTCATCAAACATATAGTAGAACCCTTTCTTTGTTATCTTGTATTAAATGCAGGGGTGCAAATAATGGTTGTGACACATCTTTTTCAGAATAAAAATGATTTCAAGTTAAAGATTTTTTTTCCCTCTGGGAAATGGTATCACAATTAGACACATTTGATAAACAAAACAGTGAATTTTATCCAGCATTTTGTGTTAATTGAGGGTGACAATAATTCTGGAGGGCACTGTATACTGTATATGTATTCAGTCCACCCAAAACCTGTATTCCAGTCACAGTACATGGCACCTTAAACTCCCTTCTCCAGTCTTACTGCACTGAAGCTGGACTTCAGTTCCCCTGTCTGCACACACAAACCCATACCCGAATATTCCACCATGGCCTGCCTTCATTACAGCCAACCACATTTCAGAGCGGTGTTTATAAATGCAAGTTTGCAATGCGGATGATTTACATGCCCATGATGTGTACTGCCAAGCCCCTAGGGCTAAATCGAGGGTCACTCGATACCCCTGTCTAGCCCCAAAGACCCAAGGAGTGACAGACACCCATCCCACTCCCATTTGTATGACCAGGACCTTCTTGTCTACTTTCCAAGGATCACGTACATAACCAGAGAGCAATTATTTCCTTTAAATAGGCATGCATATGTCTTATTGCCACCACACACTGCCGTCTGTTGCCATTGTAACCAGGAGCTTGTACTGTATGGTACCTCCGTCTTTTTACTGCTGGTAAAAACAGTCACAGACATGGTAATTCAACAACCGGGTGGAGCATTACACAACTAGGGCATTAAAAATATGCTACATAAGTTTACTTTGTGGGCAAATGCTCAGATCTAGCCATATAGTTTAATTGTCAGTGCTCATTTAAAAAAATAATAAATCCTGTCACCTCTCATTGAAAGCATCTTCAAGCAAGCATTTTATCCACAGGAAAATATACCATAAATACAGTCTAATCCATCAAGTTAAAATGGTACCTGCAATCAAACTAATTGGTTATCCTTACAGTGATAAAGAGCTTCGATCATAGTATTTGTCTACTCAATTAAGCAAATTAGAGTGCAGATTAGAGGGGCCCTGGGGGACAGGAAAAGACACACCCCCCCATCCATACCTCCGTCTCTGCTGGCATCAAAGTACTTCCTCCAGCTGCTGTTCCTACTCATTTATCAGCACGATTGATTGACCTGTCATTGCACCTCCACGGGTGCATCCCAATATTCTTCACTCTCCACCTCCACTCCCCCAGTACCACTCCTCTACTACCCGGAAGTATGTGGAGGAAGGGAGGGGAGTAGAGGAGAGGAGCCGTGAACAAAATTGGGGACAGTGAATCTGCTTCACCGTCATCAAAATCGCCATCGACTATTGATGAAGTTGCCCTATCATAACTGACTGACGCCGAACCCACACATATTCCCAAAGTCAGTCACAGATCTTCCACATGGTCAGCTCATTTAAAGCTGCAAAATGTATTTTAAGTTTTTAAGTGCAAGTAACCTATAGTTGCATCAGTGTAAACAAGCCTGTATTGCGGTTCGCGTCAAGACACTAATTAACGTGTAATCAGCAACATTAGATCAAAGTAAACATGTTGTAGTATAGGCTACGCAAACATAACAATTTACTGTAATTCCAGAATCCCGATGTCTGAACATACCGAGCACTAATTCAACTATAGGCATAGGCTACTGTAATTTCTGAAATCAAATTTAAAAACGTTCTTTGGAATGGTTGAATAAATTCATTAATGCATATTCACATAGCTACTGAAATGGTAGCTGTCATGCTTAGGCTATATTTATGTAGGCCTATGGTCATGTTCGTTAATAAGCAACGTTAATGAGTAACGTTAATGTGCAAGCAAATAAATAAAGCTGTTTCCCTGACTTAAATTGCCAAATTTTTATGTAGGATATGAACCACAAAAACAGACTGGCATTTTGTTATCCGTTGTAGGATGCTATGTCCTTTGTGTGCTAATAGCTTACTGAAGCACACACAATTTAGGCTAAATATCTTGCATTGGGGCATCATTATCTTGGGGAAATTCATATAAGGCATAGCTACGCATCATCACTGTTGCCTCTGTGGGCGTGAGCTAATCTTCTACACTATTGGGACAGTGGAGGGAGGAACGAAAAATCGGTTTCCGGGGCAAGGAGTAGAGGAGTGGTAGTGGAGGAGGAAAGGTTGCATTTTTCGACTATTGGGACACACCCCACATGTCTCCTGGCATGCCGCACCTTGCACCAACTCGCAATCCCAATTAAATTCCTGCAATTAGCAGAGCTGTTTTGTTTCATGACGGGTAACCACTATCAGTCCTGATGGCCATTGTTGAATCAATCAGAGCAAGGCTGCGGTCTGGCTTGGAACATTGATTAGCTCTTTAAAAAACCTGAGTGCATCCATGATTACTATTGACTGGCTCTAACTCCAAGGTTGCTTGTTAGAAGGCATTTATTTTCTCCAAGCTTACCCACCCTCTGAAGGATCACTAATGAAAGGGCATTTGCCTTGCGCAGCCATTTGTCAATTTCTTGACTTGGAAGCATATTTTTGGCTAATGTGTGGTGAGCGTTCTCGAGCAAAACAGCTGTCTTCAGGTGGGTGCTACACATTTGTGGTGGTTGAGGCAAGTTTGTTCAATGTAAAGTGCTTTCAGATTGTGAAAAGCACTGTGTAAATGCTATCCATAATCTGTAGCACATCATGTGCCCTGAATTACTGTCATTCCTCTGCCAAACCTTGCTGTAGACAACCATTTCTATTCAATGTCTTTCTTTCAAAAACTGGATCAAACAAAAGATGGGTGGAGATGGAAAGTCTTGCAAGTTATTAAGCATCATAAATAACAAGACTATGTCTTCCTTAACCCCTTCTCCTTCCTCCATGTGTGCCCCAGGCCTGGGATCCATCACCACACTATACAGTTCCTCTGGCCTAAAAACCAGCTCTGCGTATGCCAGGCTGCCTTTGAACAGGGGCAAGGGAATGTGGCGCAGGGCATAAAATAGCCTGATTATCCCCTTTGTCATTTGACGAATACCAGAGTGGAACAAACGGACTCCTGGAGATAAGCCTGCCATCAGTTTTAGGATGTTGGAGTCAATTATGCCACTTCTGACAGGAGGAGAGTAATGGGGGAATTTTTTTAGTCAATTAACACCCTTTGACCTGTGACCTGCACTAACAAAAACATGTCCAACAGACTTTTTGATGTCACTCAAATCAGTGTTAAAGGGTAACAAAGCACGCTGGTTTAGCTAGACCCTGCCCCCTTTTGAAATTTGAAAAATGCAAAAATCTGGGTGTGATAAGGTAATAATATAGGGGCTGAGCTCCAGGTATCAAACCACGCCCCAGCAATTTTTTTCACTAGTAACCAAAAGCTACTCTGGACAGCACTGGATGGCTGCTTTGTTCCACTCTCTCTCTCTTGCTACCTCTCTCACTCATACACACACAAACAAACACGTTTGCTCCAGCTGCTGTCGAGCCCCAAGTAGCCGAGGCAGAAGCAATGGTGGAGAATGAGAGGATGGGCAGTGTTTTGGAGTGGTAGGCGACGGCACACATAGCCTCGTTTGGGCTTATAATGATGCGGCCAGCAAACAACAAATCACACGCTGTACAAACAGTTACCCATGCAATGTAGGCTACTCATTTTACACAGGCTTTGGGCAATCACACTAACGTTACCTGCAAGATATCAACAAAATGGTTTCTGCACTGAACTCTCTCCAAGAGAGATCTCTGGTGTAGGGATGTTGCAAAAAAATAAAAACTATCAAAAAACAAGGGACTCTAAAGCTGACTATAAAACAATATACCAAAAATAGGTTACTATAATTTACTAGAATATTCAAAAAAGCTAAACTGTAAGCTAGCTTATATATATCGCTTGCTCGCTCTCTCTTATCTCCTCTCCATCCACGCAGATCAACCACCGACCTATATAGAAAACGGTGAGATCAACCACTGAGATTCACTTTTATAGCTGGAGTGTAGCCCACTGTCGCTCCAAAACCTCAGGGCGTAGCTGTACAGGTTTCAATTTCGTTACCGGGAGGAATACGTCAGCTGGATGAAGTTTCTGGCCAATGACAGACTGGACATGTAGTACATAACGTTTTACCACTAGAAACACTTTTGAGCCAGATCCTTTGGGTTTATGCTGTTTTGCGCTGACTGTAGAAAAATGTCAAGATTTGGACCAGGATCAATCAGTAACATTTAAAAAAAATAAAAAAAATGTATCATTTCTCATCTAAAATAAGCGGTTTTAGTGCTTTGTTACCCTTTAAGATGAAGTTTCTATGAAGATAAAGCCCAAACATGTTTAATGTTCAATCATTTACAGTTTATTAAATCCATACATTTACTTGGGGTACGCTTTCCACAATCAAACATCCTACATGCACTAGATTCCTTTTCTATACATTTTAAAAATGCTCGACATTAATTTCAAAATCCACTTATAAACAATGGTGATATTTTGCAGGAAGTAGATTGAAAATGTGAAAAAGACTAAACTTTCCACTAAAATGGAACAATTTCAGTATGAAACATGTGTAATTTTATTTCAAGGAATATGTATATCATATATGGAAGTTCAAAAATTTTTAATTGACTGAACCAAGTGCTTGAAGTGGAATAAAATAAGTGCTGGTACTCATATCAAAATATAGAAGTCCCTGTACGGTCTGTTCTGGATCTTCCCAAGTTAGCTTGTTGAAAAGATGGGTTTCGTTGCAGAAAAACAGTGAGAAAGCAAGAAAGCAGGTACCATCTGGGTAATGAAGTCTGTTTGACATGTCAATGGGTGGATTCACTTGAAATAATTGTGATGGAGTACAATACAGTGACTGTAGCAGAATGCTAATGAAAGTGCTGGTACTCATATGAGCAAAACATAGAAGTCCCAGGGCCCTATCTTACACCCGGCGCAAAGCGGCGCTAACCCAAACGCAAGTGTCTTTGCTATCTTACACCCGGCGCTAGGTCCATAATAACGCCTAACGCTTACGTCCTTTAACTAGCATGTATTCTTGCGCCATCACAAGTGAACTGGGCGTGTTGGTCTTAAGATGAATAGTGGCCAGGATTATTTTTGGCGTATTGCTATCTTGAGCCAGCAGAAAGCGCTTGCGCTAGAACCACCACAAACCTGGTCTAAAGTCAGGTCGCAGTTGTTTACATGTTATTTTAACGGCGCATATAAGTGCGTCTACATAGGCGTGTGCACAACGCGCATACCCTCCTGTCTGTTACACACAGGGGCGTGCACAAGCATGACTGAAATATCTAGATCACAATGTGAAATATTATTATTGTGTAGGCTATATCAAAAATGCATAATAATAAAAGGTTCCATAGGTCCACATACCTTTCCCTCGGCGAAGGGAAACGATGCCACATTACATTGTTCTCAGCCCACTCCATCAACATCCAGGCGATGTGCGATGGTACGGGACAATGGCTATCCATTAAAAAGGAGCTGATAACACCTATATCAAGCCTAATGCGCAAATTGTCATTTGCACCTAATGCGTGAATTGTCATTCAATGGAAAACTCGCGTACTGCAATAGACGGACATTTGTGTTCTGAAAATGCGCTTCAGATGTCATTACAATACAGCTCTGTTTATCTAGGAATACAGCCTGTAAGTAAATAGAATGATTTGTGACTGAAAAAAGTTCAAAACCTTGTCCAGTGAATATTGCTTTTATTGTTTTTCAAATAGCCTAGGCTACAGCGGACTCGCTGTGCATAATGTTTTTTAGATAGACTATGGTTAAAAAACGGAGATAAATGTCATCATGTTAACTGAATTGTAGGCTAACCTTAGCTATTCTTCGTCCTTCATTATTTTTTAAACTACAGTGACAAGGTTTCCATACCCTCAGCTTATTAAAACCCCGCTGATTTCACCTGTAATTCCATAACAAAAGATTTTAAAGAGAACTAAGCGTCTAATTAGAAACAAAATTTGCAGCACGTTACACAATTAATTTACAATTCATTTTAATTCCATTATCTGCGTGTTCGCTTTACATGAACAGGTCTGTTTCCCCTGCTGTACATCGCACTTTTCACGGTCTTCCTGGGAAAGTGAATCGTTTTAAAGTATTACGCTACCAGTTAAACAGGTTGGTCACATTTCCATAAGCAGGACATTATAAAACAAGGGAAAATATGCTGAACCTATGGGTTGCCAACCTGACAGACTTGTTGTATTTAGTGTCATCATTAAGGCAAAATAACGTTAGTTATGTTATTAATCTAAATTAGAATGCAGGTAGCCTAATGAACTTCGGATGAAGCTTGAACATGAGTTCATTGCATAATCAAACGAAATTCGTTAAACAAGCAGGCTAATTTGGCGTTTTCTAAGGTGAGAAGGAAGCAATTGGTCGCTTATTCTCAGCTGTTGCAGGTGCTTTTAACGAAATTTAACAGCATATATTTCGTAAACAGCACTGTCAGAAATGACCGGGAACTCATAATACTACTACTGCTACTGATCCATATAGCCGATTCCTTGATCGCACTAAACACGCACGAGCATGTCTGTTTTGCCATCATAAGCAATCCGCCAAGGTGGAAAAGCAGGCTTTTGAAGGGAATGGGATATGACATTTTGTTTCTGGTTTTCATGCCAACTTCTGGCCTTAATTACCTAATTAGCCCTAATATTTACGCCATCTGACATTTTAGCTACAATTCTTGATAAGCGCATGAATGACAGCCGAAGACTTCTTGTATCCCTATATGAAACATTTTAATGTGATCTAATCTACCAGTGTTGGTGTAAACAGCCAATTAGCTAATTTAGCTGGGGTAATTGGTGGGAACAAAAATCTGCATACACACCGGCCCTCCAGGACTGGAATTGCCCACCCCTGCCATATAGAATACACTTCCCATGTTCACATTGTGCTTATTGTGCTATATTGCAACAATTACATAAAAAGAGGTTACAAATTTATGTATTTTAACTGATCAAATTAAAGACTGAAGTGAATCAATATGCTCCTAATTAGGTGGTTGAACATATGTGTTTAAGTTCTTTCATGTTTTTTTCCTTAAGCTTATTAACACAATGCAGGTTTGGCTCATTATAATTTGCTTTGTGTTTGAATTCTTTATCATGTACCAATGGTTAGTTTTAGTGCCCACACTTTCACCAATTAGGAGCCTTGATTCAACTCTTTAAATTGATCATTTAGATAATTTTCTTATCTCTTTTAAATAATATAGCACAATAAGCACAATGGGGAGAAAATGGGGAGTGTATTCTACATGGCATGCATAGCTATTTCTGATATAATGTGGCTTAAGAGCGTAAATAATCCCTTTAAACATGAAAAGTACCTAATTAAGCTTGTTATACTTCTGGGATTGCAATTGTGGTTGGAACAAAAACCAGCATACACAGGGGGGTCCCAGGACCGCGTTTGGGAACCACTGGTGTAGAACACAGCATACTACTGTCATGGTTTTGCAGCTCGCCGGTCCTTTTCTGCGGACGTTTCCATTCGGGTCCATGCCTGTCCTGGCGTCAGCTGGTTATTTAAGCGCAGCAATTTCAGGGTTCTTTGCTTTTGTGTCAGTTTTGCCATGCTATGCACAGGTATAGGAACCAAGGTGACCGCTTGTCAGTTCGGCTAATTGCTAAACCGACATGCGGGACTTGCCTTTTAGAGTGTTAAGTTTCTCTTTAGTTAGAGTTTTATTTTCCTTTCACTGCCAGTCTTCTCCTTGGTGTCCGTTTCCTATCTCTTTGAGATAGTACCTCTGTTGACCGTTTCCCATTTTGCCTCCTTGCTCATTTTATTTCTCTGTTGAGCCAGAGGCATTCTTTCTTTTCCTCACTTCCTTATTTTGGCTGTTTATAGTTTAATGTACCGGAGGTTATTCTCTTTTATCTTCATTTCTGTCTGCCCCTTATTCTAGCTTGTTTATTGAGCACCAATCTTGTGGGTGGTCAGGGGCCTGGGCACCCACAGGCCAATCATATGCAGGGTGAATCGTACTGCAGAGTGAAGTTATAGTTTTATAGTTATAATCTCCGGTTTTTCGTTCCTGGGTAACGTTAACATTAAGATTACCACTTATTTTAGATGAGAACTGATACATTTACTGATACAAGTGTTACTGATTGATCCTGGTCCAAATATTGGACATTTTTCTGCAGCCAGTGCAAAACAGCATAAACCCAAAGGTTTTGTAGGGATAATCAGAGGGGATTACCATGTGCTCACTGTCTTAAGACAATATACTGCCCCTTGTTGTTGAAACAAAGAAAGCCTTTGATCAGGGCTGACATCCTGTTGTTGCCTAATAAACACATAGCCTCAAGAAATAAAGTGGTAATTCCGTTACCAATGTAATTCTGTTACCAATGTAATTTCGTTACCAATGTTTTGATAGGAAGAAGTTAAGATATTTCAGAAGTTGATGTTTTAGGCTTAAAGTAGGTAGATGAAGGAAGAGAATTTACAATTACAGAATAATTCAGCAAGAAATAAGTTCATGAGAAAAACTTCTTTCATATTTCGGTAACGGAAAAACTGGGCAGATTTGGTCATTCTCTCCTGCAAATACCGAATGCAGTTGTAGAAAATACTTTTCAAAATAAGATTCCAGGGTATAAACGTGTAAAATTAGGAAGTATACAAAATAATAAGTTTTGGTTTGGGGATTAATTGAATATTTGGCCAAGGTTCCCCTACATAAAGCCAATTAAACTCTTAAAAGTTCAAATCAGATTTTCAGGAAAACTAATAAAGTTATTCCAAAACGGTTTTCAGTTCCTTATTAAGTATACAGTTGTCCACATGGTAAATGTAATCTCATAGAGATTTGATAAACTTTCAATTTTGCTGTTTTTGTCATTTCCCTTCCGGAAATGCCCTGCTATAACCTCCTGCAAAGCAAATTACCAGAGCTGCCAAGATGCTTATAAAACGTACGCGAATTGGGCTTGTTTTTTCCAAAATCCTTTTGAAGGTTGTGGTTTTTTTGGGCTTGTTTTTAAAAAATCTGGGCGCTTATTTGGAATTGTAACAACTTTTCTTATTCATATTATTGTTTAAAGACATTAACTAGCTTATTAATTTAGATATTAACTTAGCTATTCCACCCACTCCCGTACGCAATCGCTTAACGGCAAGATTGCTTAACTTAGTCTCTCGAGTTGGCAACACTGCAAAGACGTTACCATTGCTTAGCAATGCTGGGTTAGTTAGCAAGCTAACGCTAGCTTATGGCAAGTTGTTTTAACATTTAGCTAGCAAGCTAACAATAGCGTTATGGCAAAGTAACGCTAGCTTATAGCAAGCCGTTTTAATATTTATTCGACTTCCATAGCTATAGCTATTAGTCCTACCTAGCTGCCCATTTTCCTCGCTGGCTGGTCAGATGACTTAGCTAGACAATCGTGGTAGCTAGTTAAGGTCAACCACAAAAACGCAGCTAGTTAAACTACCTAGGTCCTAAGTGCAGTTAGTTTAACTAGACCATTTTATTTTGTGTACAAAATAAAACGTAGCGCTAGCTAGGCAATTGTAGTAGTTAGCTAAGTCATATATGGCCAGCTAGTGAGGAAAATGGGCAGCTAATTAGGACTAAAAAGGTAGCTAGCTATTGAAGTTGAATAAATGTTAAAACGGCTTGCCTTACAAGCTTGCTGGCTAGCAAGCTAACAAAGACCTTAGTAAAGTGGTATTCGTTCACATTCTAGAAATTAATATAAAAACAAGTGATGTGGAAAAGTTTGAAATGAGCGCAGACACGAGTAGCTAGCTACGCTTGAGAGCCACCAAGGATCTGCCTGACGTAATGACTTGACAAGTTGTAGTTTGAATAGAGAAACTTGTTAGCAACATACTTTTTAAAGCACATAAAAGCTTCAAAATTCATGGTTAAGATATTAGCATGTGTAATTTATGTTGTAGAACAAAATGTCAAACTCTCTTAGGCTTATATTAAACACAGACCTTATATTCGGCTCAAATCGAAAACCCTAAGGGAAAAAAGCATTGAAAATCTGGCCAGTGAACCCATTAGCCCACAATGGACATATTTATTCATAATGGACAAGTATTTATTTGGATATTGTAGTAATGGATTAGTGTCTTCACCAAGGGGGGTTATACAGCATGCAACAGAGCTATAACCAAGAGAATAATTCATTCATAAGCTAACATACATAACTTAGCTAACATTACCCAGATAAAATGCTGATATCGGATCACTACTAGTCAATTAAATCAATGTTAGTAAATAAGCTGGAGGATTTCATCTGGTGAGTTGGCAGCGGTCTGCGAGTGGAGTGAAGCTAGCGCCCAGCACACTTATGGGTCTTGCAGGTGTTACTCTCTTGCCATTTTGAGGCCTGCAGAACTGCATCGGGGGACCGGCATATTAACAGTTGGATCTGCTGATGGGTCTCTGTTGAACCAGCAGAACCAGCAGACCTCTGAGTCCGATAGATGTCCGCTGGTAAACCGAGCTGCAGAACAGCTAGAAGCCCGCCAGCTGATTCTGCCAGTCCCTGTCAGACCAAAGCTAGATGACCTCTCGTAAACCAATGTGCAAACACCTAGCAGCCCAACAGCATCTGAAAGCTAGCAAGCAAACTAACACGTTAGCTTACTGGTCGAGTCTCCATGTCGCTTCTCAAGCATTGTGATTTTTTGAGCTCCCTCCAACAGCCAAATGCTGGACCAAGGTTGACCCTCATCTTGCTCCGGTTCTTGTCGCTAAAGACTGGTACCGGGGTTTCTTGGGTTTAGCATTACTGGTGGAGCCAGGAGCTTGCTTGGCATCAAATTCCACCATCAATGTCGGACTAGCTGAATCTGGCAACCAGTTGAGACTCCTGATAGCCTACAGAGATCGGTGTGCCACCAACGTTGTAATACTACTGGCTCAGGAGTTTGTTAGAGCCGGGAACCAAACACTGACGTATAGAAACACTACAATTTTTTTTTGTAATGATAAATTCATAATCAATATTTATTTTTAGGGAAAAGCAATACTTTTATTCTGCATCTTTCATCAAGCTCTGTGGATGTACATGTATTATGTAAAAAAATGTCTTTGTCTCCATAAAAATGTTATATCTATAGCCTTTAAGACATCCTTGATGCTGACATGAACGTACTATATACCCTACTAGCTACTGGCTCTGGTTTGTGAAAACACAATATGATGAGCTGGTATTTTTGAAAATATTGATATATGTGCCCGCCGTAAAAAGAATTTGAGGCCTGTCCCTCCCAATAATTCTGCCGGGTTTGCAACTGCAGCTCTTCAGTCTTCTCATTTAAAATGTAAACTACCTGCTCCATAGTTAAATAAACAGATATTTCTCTGAGAAAACCGATGGTCAGCTAGTGACAGTTACTGACAGCAAGACCTGAGCAGTATAAATTTAATGCCAAGTCAAGTTCCTCCACTCGTCTCCTACCTGGAAGTATGCAAAACTGTACGTTTCAAGTACAAGTAGCTGCATGTACAGTATACAATGTACCTGACATTGGCGGTTTGTGTCGAGACATTAATTAATTAAGTAATTAATATATAGTCAGCAACATTAAATTATGACACAAAGATTTCCTGGGCACGGAGGAGAAGGGTGGTAGTGGAGGAAAGGAGGATGCATTCTTCGAGTATTGGGCCGCACCCCAAAATAAATTTAATCCGATAATATGATGTCGGACATTGACGCCAGTAGCGCCGTCAATATTAGAGCTACAGATTAATCATACATATAGGCTACTATAAAACTAGAGACACAGGGCAACAGTGGATTATTCTTGCTCATGAGAAGGTCATTACATCGGCTCTTGATATGGATGAATTTGTACATGTTTTTTGCTGAAAGAAACAGAAGACTGATGTTGTGATCTCATGTAGCATGCAGGAATGTGTATACAATTAACAGATTGTGAGTCACAGAACTCAAAAAGAGAAAAAAATGTGATATGTTGAAAATAAAAAAAAATGTTTTAATATAGTTAGTGAATAGATTATGTCCTTTAAGAAGGGGTGGTAAATATATGAGAAAATAAACTTGATCAAAACACTAAGATTCTATAATAATTAAATTTAATTGGGCATTGATAAAGTTGTCCTCCGATAAGGGGGGGTGGGGAGGGCTAAAATATAAATGAAAATGATGAGCCAATTACAGTATCTTAGTTTTACATGTAAATATATAATAGCACAAAGAGACTGAAATGATGAAGGAATACAGCTCATCTTTAAAATACTTGTTTCCATATAAGATTAGATAATGATTTGGTATTATTGGGCATACCAAACCAAAATGTTCATAAATAAAACATGTATTTTAGAAAATGCCCTGTGTGAGGTTGTGTAGAAATGCAGGAAATTAGATTTAAAAGGCTCAAATTTTTCTAAGGGAGGACCCCACTATTTCGCTCCCCCCTTGTGCCCCACCAACATCTCTTGATGTCCCCCCCAATCAAAGCAGGTTTCATCACTGCTTAGTTTGTGATATCAGTAGGCCTAACTGTAACAGACTTGAGGTAAAAATATTGTCTCAATTGATGGTTCACACACAAAGTTACTTAAGTAGTTTCACCATGGCAGTAATAATGAAAAACAATGAAAACGCTAAATTTGGCAAAGCAATATTTATTGTCAATGTTATTCACTGCACCATAACATTTGTAGTTAATTTCAAATGCTTCATGATGCCAACTGTACAGTAACTAGTTCTAGAGTAATTTTGCAGTGATTCTATTGTTGTTCCTGTAAGGTCAAAGGTATTCTGATGCTGACTATGTGTGACGGCTCCGGTGTGTATGTCCGTCCCGGGTTTTCCTTTTCCCTTTTTAGTTTCTTTGAACGCAAGGACGCTGGGAACAAAGGGGATGGGCTATAAGAGCCAGAAGATCCAGCCTCCCGGGAGCGAACAGGGGATCGCTCATTCTGACATTTTGACTGTTGTAGCAGCATGGCTGCATTCTGAAAGCTTTGGGCTCTATTTGACCCTGTTATAAATTAAATATCTTGTGATTTACCTTCAGCTGTTGTTGTTTGTGCAGATTATTTGAGCCGGATCATCACAAGTGGGGGCTCGTTAAAAAAATCTAATTGTTTTGTGGACTTTCATGTCCAAATTGGAGCCGCGCCCAAATCACAGGTGGGGGCTCGTTAAACAAAAATAATTGTTTGGTGGACTTTTATGTCCAAATTTGAAGTTTTCTGCCATTTGTTAAATTGTAACATAAGGTAAGAACTTGTTATTTTGTGTAAAAGGCTTGGCATTCTCCTGTATGTTAAATTGTAACTAAAAGGGGATTTGCTTATTTAAAGGCTTAAACACATTTTTTGTAAAGGTTTAGGCTTTGCTTGTCGTTGCAAGCCTAAACTTGAATTTTGCATTTGAACTCCGTTGATTACCGACGGCAGCTTCGATTTTGGTGGGGGGCATCCTTGCCTAAGCTGTGCGAAGAAAAACTCAGTTGGAGTTTGACTTCGGTTAATAGGTTTGAGTGATTCTCTCAGCTACCGTCCTTTTTTAGCATAGGCCTACCTTGTAGCCAGTGCTATATTTGATGTCTCTGCATTGCGGTGGTTTTGTTTCTGAAGAAATAAAAATATTCATTTGTATTGTTTGCAGTGCATCGCCTTATAGTGGGTTGTTGGTTTTCCGAGTGTTTGGTTGGCAGCGGTAAGTACCAGGCGATTGCAGACTATTGTTTATATTAGGTTGAAGGTTAGGTACCCACAAGAAGGGGGCCAGGGGGCGTTCCTACCGGCAAACGAATTCGCCTTCATGCTGGTTTCAGGGCTCACGCTTAATTTACCTACCGCCGGGTACAGGGGAGCGTAAAGGGTGAAGTATAGGCCTAGGACTTGTTTGGTCTACAATCGCCTGCTCCCACTTTCACGTTGTCGGCCAGGTGGTCGGAAAAGTGTGCGAGTGTTGGCTTTTCGGTGACGTACTGTGAGGTTAAAATTATTCTTTTTGCGTGTAGCACTGAATGTATAGGCCTACGCGTAGCACGAAGAGTCTTATACAGTTGCATTCAAACTCCCGAGTGAACGAATTCTTAACTAGGCCTTCTGAGTTTTTATTAAAGAACTTTGTTAAAGAGGAATTGCTGTTACTAGCCGATTACTGGGGTGAGGCGAGTGAGGTAGCAGGTAAAAAGGTTGTTGAACTACGTTCCCTTGTGATTACATTTGCGGTAGAACGCAGTCTTTTGAAATCTGCTAAAATGACGGCCGAATTAAGCGAGATGGAGCTTAAATTGAGAATTGCTGAAATGGAAAACAGTCGGTTAGAGAAAATTGAACTAGCCAAGATTGCTTTTGAGGGGGAGAAATTGAGGCATGAGTCTGCGTTGGCGGAGGAAAAGTTAAAACTCGAAGTCAACAGATTTAAGAGTGAAGAGTCGTACCGTGAGGAGCGTTTAAGCTTGGTTAGGGAGGGTAAGCTAGATGCTTCTCTGTTGTCGGATACCGAGTTTCACCAGGGCCAGCTCGTCCAAGTTCGTTGGTTCAGAATTTAAGGTTGTTGCCTAAATTTTCAGAAAAGGACCCGGACACATTCTTTATATTATTTGAGCGTATTGCTGGAGTGCGTAATTGGCCTGAAGAGGAACAGGTTGTTATGTTGCAGTCTGTGTTAGTGGGAAAGGCTCAGGAAGCGTATGCCGCGCTGACCACTGAACAGGCATCATCTTATGATTCTGTGAAGAAAGCAATTTTGAAATCTTATGAATTGATTCCAGAGGCCTATAGATTAAAGTTTCGGAATCTAAAACGTGAGGACAAACAGTCACATGTTGAGTTTGTACGCAAAATGTTATTACAAATGACCAGGTGGTGTACTGCTGTTGGGGCAGACACATATGATTTGCTCTGGGATTTGTTTGCTTTAGTTCCTGCCACTGTGTGTAATAACGGTGTTGGTTTTTCTCCATTTGTGTCAGAGGGGTTTGTGTCGTTTGGACAGGGGCCTGAACAACCAGTAAAGATACTGCGGGATACTGGTTCCTCTCAGTCCTTGATCCTGTCTCACATTTTACCGTTCTCCTCCAAGTCTTACACGGGGCACAGTGCAATTATTCAAAGTGTTACTGGCCATCTCACTGTTCCCTTGCATTCTGTCACTCTGTCCTCAGAGTTAACGTCTGGAGTCGTGGATCTTGGGGTCTGCGAGACGTTCCCTATGCCAGAAGTGTCCCTAATCCTTGGGAACGATTTAGCCGGACGGCAAGTGTCTATACCCGTAAAGGTGATAGACAGTCCTATTGTGGGTAAGGATAATGACGAATTTGATCGTCAATTTCCTAATATGTTTCCCTCGTGTGTTGTTACCCGGTTGATGGCCCAGTCGGATAAAAACAACGCTGAGAATAACCTCAGTAAAGAGGATATTTTGCTTGAAGATTCATTTCTAACTAAGCTAGATGAAGTTCCGTCCAGCTACAAACAGGCAACCTCCCTTGATGGTGCTAACCCTACCCCTGAATGGAAAATCGTTATGCAGGCCGAGGAGGGAGATGACATGGCTCTGATTGATGTTTCTGAGGATATGTTAATAAAGGAGCAATTAGCAGATGACACCCTCCGAAATGTTCGTGAAAGGGTGGTTGCCCAAAATGAGTGTGGTACTCAAACAGGTTATTTCTTGCGGAGTGGCGTGTTATGTAGGAGATGGGTTTCCCCAGTGGGAGATAAAATAAGCAAGCAAGTCATACAAGTGGTAGTTCCCTTTATTTTCAGAGAAAAGGTGTTACAGCTTTCTCATGGGGGGCTGACCGGTCATTCCGGAGTCAGGAAGACATATGACCGATTGCTCCGGAAATTCTTTTAGCCTGGTATAAAAAAAAATGTTACCATGTTTATTAAAACATGCCATACCTGTCAAATTGCAGGCAAACCCAATCAAACAATTCCCGTAGCCCCACTGTATCCTATACCTGCCATTTCGAAACCATTCGAGTACTTAATTGTGGGTTGCGTCGGACCTTTGCCGCGTTCGACAGGAGGACGCAGCTATTTGTTGACAGTCATGTGTCAGTCCACCCGATATCCAGAGGCATACCCACTACGTTCCATTAATGCCAAATCAATATTGAAAGCGCTAACTACCTTTATGTCTGTGTTTGGTATTCCAAAAGTTATTCAGTCAGACCAAGGTTCGAACTTTACGTCCCGACAGTTCGACAAGGCTCTGAAGCAGCTTAAAATACGCCATGGTATTTCCAGCGCTTACCACCCGCAAAGTCAGGGAGCCCTTGAACGGTTCCACCAGACTTTAAAGTCTTTACTACGCACTTACTGTGTTGAGTTGGATCGCGACTGGGAAGAAGGCCTTCCTTGGTTGCTATTGGCTATTCGCGAAGTCGCTCAAGAAAGCACAGGGTTTTCGCCCAATTAATTGGTATTCGGGTACGACGTTCGGGGTCCCATGGCTGTGGTGGCTGAGAAGTGGGGAGGAGCTACCCCACCCGAAAATGTAATTGACTATGTAGCCGGACTACGCGTTCGTCTATACCAGGCTTGTGCTGCCGCCCAGCGGGGACTCAAAAGAGCACAGTCAAAAATGAAGCGTTTATTTGATCGCAAAGCAAAGATCAGAGAGTTTGAGCCGGGTAGTCAACTTTTGGCGTTGTTGCCAATAGACCATAACCCGTTACAGGCCAAATTCATGGGACCGTATGACGTTCATAAAAAATTGTCAGAAATGAATTATTTAATTCGTACACCAGATCGACGGAAGGAGATACAGTTATGCCATGTAAATCTCCTGAAACCATATCACAAATGTGTTTCTACCACTACTGTACCTGATTGTCCTGTGCCTGACAAAAAATCTGAGTCCACAGAAATTCCTGTGTGTCCGGTTTGCCACATGGTGGCGTCGACCTCCCACCCTGCTCCCGATGAATCTGTGACCAGGGGGTAAAATGGTGAAGGCGACGTCCAGGCACCTGGAGAGGAAGTGATGCAGGGCAGGTTGGAAAATTCTGCTTATTTAAAGGACTTGGCAACTCGATTTAGTTACCTCTCGTTGGAACAACGGGAGGATTTAATTAATTTAATTGAAACCTATCCGGGTTTATTTCCTGACACCCCAACGCGTACTCATTTAATTGCGCATGATATAGAGGTGGTCGACAGTACGCCCATTAAACAGCGATTTTATCGGATTCCAGTCCCGAAAAAGCAGTATGTTAATGCTGAAATTAATTACATGCTAAACAATGGGATAGCCAAACCTACCATTTCAGACTGGTCATCGCCGTGTCTCTTAGTCGATAAATCTGACGGGTCTTATCGCTTTTGCACGGACTACCGTAAAGTCAATGCGGTCACCAAGTCAGACAACTTTCCGCTCCCTCGTATGGAGGATTGCGTGGACCAGGTGGGGTCCGCACTCTTTGTCACCAAGCTTGACTTATTAAAAGGGTTCTGGCAGGTGCCCCTTACCCCACGTGCACAGGAAATAGCAGCGTTTGTTACACCAGATGGTCTATACCAGGGGTGTCAAACTCATTCCATCGAGGGCCGAGTGTATGCAGGTTTTTGTTCCAACCGTGCCCTACACCAGCTGATTTCACTAATTAGCTCAGCTCTTCAACCAAGGAGGTGAACTAATTAGTGGAATCAGCTGGTGTAGAGCATGGTTAGAACAAAAACTTGCATACACTCGGCCCTCGATGGAATGAGTTTGACACCCCTGGTCTATACACTTACTTGGTCATGCCTTTCGGATTGAAGAATGCGCCATCTACATTCCAAAGGTTGATGAATAAGGTCCTGGTGGGTCTGGATGGCTGTGCCGCCTATTTGGATGATGTGGTGGTTTGTAGCGATTCATGGAAACAGCATATGCAGCGGCTGGAGAAATTGTTCTCCCGCCTTTCATTTGCCGCCTTGACCGTTAACCAAAACGGTCGGCAGTAACACTTTCAAAAAAAGGATGGTGAGTAAAAGGGACGTGATAATGCATGCGACGTGGATGAAAGTCCACAAAGCATATTGAGTACAAATAGATGTGCATCTATTTTTTTTATATTTTGTTGCTCTATAGTGCCACTTTCAGAAGAATTGTGTATTTTAAAAATATTTTTGGCTGTAACTCCTCAACTACTTGGTCTAAATTCAAAATCCTTACATTCCAAGATTAATCAGTCAGGTGTCTCGCATCATTCATTACATCCTGACATATGATACATAAGACTCTGCAGTTGTGCAGAATGTCCACCATTTGCCCAATGCTGCTTGGACCCTATTAAAGGGTAACAAAATACGCTGGTTTCTAGACCCCGCCCCCTTTTGAAATTCGAAAAACTTGTGATAAGGTAATAATATAGGCGCTGAGCTGCAGGTATCAAACCACGGCCCAGCATTTTCTTTTCAATAGTAGCCAAAAGCTCATTTCTACTCTAAACAGCACTCACAGCGGCTACTTTATTCCACTCTGTTAGGGACGTACGTTGAAAAGCTAAATGTGTAGCATCCATATATTACAACTCCTGGCTCAACTATTTGACCAAAATCCCCCTTTCTGCAGGAAATACCACATATAGCAATAATATACCCTAAAACATAAATTCAACAATATTTTTTAAAAGTGACTTCTTTAGCCAACAAAATGTAAATACATGTAACTGCTGTCATCCACAGTCCAAAACTAAACGGTGTCCTGCAGCGCGAGTAATAGTTTGTTTACAAAAAATATTTGACATAAACAGGCCAGCAAGGGCAAAGTGTGAACAAAGTAAACGATAGATACTTTACTTACCTCGTCAGAACGTAAAATTCTGTTTTGTAAAAATACACGTAATATCCACACCATGCATGCAACGCAGAGAGTAGATCTCCACGTCCCTGTCAGATACGCAGTTTTCATATGCTTTATACTATATATTTATTTTAAATAAAGTAGCCTATATATATATATTTTTTTTTTTAAACTAGCTAGCTACTTGCTAAGCTAGACTGAAACACAAAAAATAGACTGAAAAAATTAATAAAAAACTATAAAGCTAACTATAAAAAAATACCATGAATAAATAGGATATTTATATAACTATATATAACTATTTATATATATATATATTTATATAACTATTTAATTAACAATATAACTAGAATATTCCAAAAAGATAAACTATAAGCTAGGTATATCGCTCGCTGGCTCTCTCTATCTCCTCTCCACGCAGATCAACCGCTGCACTGCCCGCCCTCGCTCCAAAACTTCAGGGTGTAGCCACCAAACTATCGGTGGGCGTAGCTGTACAGGTTTCTATTCCGTCACTGGGAGGAATACGTCAGCTGGAGGAAATTTCTGGCCAATCACAGATTGAACGTGCAGTAGCTAACATTTTACCACTAGAGACACTTTTGAGCCAGATTCTTAAAGTTTACGCTTTTTTGCGCTGACTGCAGTAATTTGTCAAGATTTGGACCAGGATCAATCAGTAAAAACCAAATGTATCAGTTATCATCTAAAATAAGTTGTTTTGCTTTGTCACCCTTTAATTGCCACTTACGGCTATATTTAACTTTAGTTTTTTATTCAAATGAAAACATACAATGTTCTTTAGATGATTGGTTTTGTACAAACAATGGGCCCTATCTTGGCGCTTGGTCTAAGCGCATGGCGCTAAGTCCATTTAGGGCATGTCCAAGTCCACTTTTGCTATTTTAGCAGTGTGTTTTTTGGGCGCTAAGCACGGCGCAAGGTGCAACTGGGCTGAACCTAGTCTCTTCATTAATTATAGGTGTGTCTTGGGCGTGACATGCAATAAACCAATCAAAATGTCATATCCCATTCCCTTTAAAAGCCTGCTTTTCCACCTTGGCGGATTGCTTATGATGGCGAAACAGACATGCTCGTGCGTGTTTAGTGCGATCAAGGAATAGGCTATATGGATCAATAGTAGCCTATGATCAATATTATTCGGGCTAACCATTATGAGTTCCCGGTAATTCCTCACAGTGCTGTTTACAAAATATATGCGGTTAAATTTCGTTAAAAGCACCTGCAACAGCTGAGAATAAGCGACCAATTGCTTCCGTCTCACCTTAGAAAACGCCAAATTAGCCTGCTTGTTTAACAAATTTCGTTTGATTATGCAATGAACTCATGTTCAAGCTTCATCCGAAGTTCATTAGGCTAAAAAATGCTAAAAAGTTGTGTAAGTCGCTCTGGATAAGAGCGTCTGCTAAATGCCTGTAATGTAATGTACCTGCATTCTAATTTTGATTAATAACATAAATAACGTTAATGATGACACTAAATACAATAAATCTGTCAGGTTGGCAACCCATAGGTTCAGCATATTTTCCCTTGTTTTATAATGTCCTGCTTATGGAAATGTGACCAACCTGTTTTACTGGTAGCGTAATACGATCCACTTTCCCAGGAAGACCGTGAAAAGTGCGATTTACAGCAGGGGAAACAGACCTGCTCCTGTAAAGCGCACATGCAGATAATGGAATTAAAATTAATTGAAAATAAATTTTGTAACGTGCTGCAAATTTCGTTTCTGATTAGCCGCTTAGTTCTCTTTAAAATCTTTTGTTCAGTTATGGAATAACAGGTGAAATCAGCTGGGTTTTAATAAGCTGAGGGTATGGAAACCTTGTCACTGTAATTAAAAAAATATGAAGGATGATGAATAGCTAAGGTTACAATTCAGTTAACATGATGACATTTATCTCCGTTTTTTAACCATAGGCTATCGAAAAAAAACCTTATGCACAGTGAATCCGCTGTAGCCTAGGCTATTTGAAAAACAATAAAAGCAATATTCACTGGACAAGGTTTTGAGCTTTTTTCAGTCACAACCATTCTATTTACTTACAGGCTGTATTCCTAGATAAACAGAGCTGTATTGTAATGACGTCTGAGGCGCATTTTCAGAACTCAAATGTCCGTCTATTGCAGTGCGCACGTTTTCCATTGAATGACAATTCACGCATTAGGTGCAAATGACAATTTGCGCATTAGGCTTGATATAGGTGTTATTGGCTCCTTTTTAATGGACAGCCATTGCCCCGTACCATCGCACATTGCATGGATGTTGATGGAGTGGGCTGAGAGCAATGTAATGTGGCGTCGTTTCCCTTCACTGAGGGAAAGGTATGTGGACCTATGGAACCTTTTATTATTATGCATTTTTGATATAGCCTACACAATAATAATATTTCACATTGTGATCTAGATATTTTAGTCATGCTTGTGCGCGCCCCTGTGTGTAACAGACAGGAGGGTACGTGCGTTGTGCACACGCCTATGTAGACGCACTTATATGCGCTGTTAAAATAACATGTAAACAACTGCGACATGACTTTAGAACAGGTTTGTGATGGTTCTAGCGCAAGCGCTTTCTGCTGGCTCAAGATAGCAATACGCCAAAAAGAATCCTGGCCACTCCTCATCTTAAGACCAACACGCCCAATTCACTTGTAATGGGCGCAAGAATACATGCTAGTTAAAGGACATAAGCGCTAGGCGTTATAATGAACCTAGCGCCGGGTGTAAGATAGCAAAGACACTTGCGTTTGGGTTAGCGCCGCTTTGCACCGGGTGTAAGATAGGGCCCAATGTGTACAACTGACAGTTAAAAACTGTCCCGGTCATGCTTTATGCCAGTTTGTTTTTTGTCATGAAATACACATGGAGAGATTGCAAACTCACTGAAGAAAATTTTTTTTGTATCCTTTGAAAAGCGGTTGGTAGCCTACAATTAAAAGCTGAACATGGCATTGTTAATTTCTGCCATTAACTGGAACAATCTAGCATGGAAAAACTTAAATGCAATAGCGATATTGTATGTAAACCATAGCATCATCTTAAAATTTATTTAAGAGCAAATTAAATATATTAAAGGGCAATTCCACAAAAAAAAAAACATTAACCTTATTTAAAAGATCAAGTCGCAACCAATTAAGTCTCTCTTTATGGCTGACCAAAATAATTTCTGGGCTGAGATATCTGCAGATAAAGATTACATTTTGGTAGAGGTATACGTCGTAATGACGTACACCTCTACCATTCCTCGTTTTTAAAAAACTACACTGGTGTCAAGTGTGCGTGTAAGTTACATAGGCACATAGGTGGAGCCAGCGAGGGGGAAAACAATGCCGCGTTTCTTACTGTTATATATAAATGACTACACGTTAAATAAATGGCCTCAGGCATCAAATGATATTAGTATTGTCAGTAACGAGTAATATAACGAATTACTTTTCAAATTTAAGTAATAATATTATAGTTACTAATCTAAGAAAACATTAGTTACTTTATCGCCATCTAGTGGGGGAAAAAAGCATTGGTAATAATCACAAGACCGACCATCCACAAAAACGTAGACTGAAATGCCAGGCAACGTCGCCGTCTCGGAAACTCGGCAGTTGTATTTGATTACGGGCTATTTTATAGCGAGGCCCTTTGGGCTTAACACACATGAGATCACACAGAGCATGGCCAGCACTGCCAGTGGGTAAACGGGGATGATACAAGAAGGGAATTCAATTAAATTCAGGAAACTGCCAATCAGTCAATAGCGCTCTGTCAATCCTGTTTAGTCAACACATGCGTGCATTATTCACAAACTGAAGTGAATGATGCAGTTTTCTTAGGCCTTCAACTCGCAAATTAATCGTTGTCTCTCTATCGCTCATTTTAATTTAATTTTGCTGCAGCGTTTATTAAGCCATGTTCTGAGCTATGACAGAAACGTTCAGTAGGCTATGTTGTTACCAACTTTGCTTTAAGTCTATATAACATCTTCTTATTAAATAACTTTTAAAATGTGGGTCTGTTGTGATTTGCTTGTGTGGGTATGTACCTATAATGTTGGCACTGTTTAGGCTATAAATTGTAAAGTCGCCTCTAATTCAGCCTTGTTCTTAAATGTTGTGTTACTGCTGTCTCCTCCCATCAATTACGGATGTAACGTAAAAGTAATATAAAAGTAGTGTAATTAATTATATTTCTCACGGAGTAATATGTAACGTATTTAATTACTGTTGGAAGTAGTAACGAGTAGTGTGTAGTATATTACTTTTTTAAAGGAAGGAGCCCAACACTGGTGGTTAAGAAGCCTGCCTCTAGTGTGGAAGGTTCTGGTTCAAAACTTGTGTGGGGCACTTATCTTTTTTTTCTAAATAAGGGATAATATGCAGGCAGAACTCTGGCCTATCTTCTCAAACAATATTATTCTCTACAGTGCAATGTTTTAGAATATTTCTAGAAATTCCTCCATCCTTACTGGCCAAAGTTTTTTTTCTCTATAGTGGTGGCATGTATTAATAATATACGTAGCAATCTTCAAACCAACTGGTGTGGTAGTGTAGTGGGTAAGTCATTTACTTACAATGCTAGAGGTTGCGAGTTCAAAACACACCCAGGGTAACTAATTTTTCATCCAAATTAGTCATTTAAATCTATAATCTACTGAGACAATATTCTGCAACTATTTTTTACATAATGTAGGTTCAATAGGAGGTAATATGAAAAGCTGCCCCAAATCCAGTGTATGTGTGGTCCAATTCCAAAGTGTGTGTGTTTGGGGATTTAAAGAAAAAAAAAAGACCCAACAAAACAGGGCACTTCAAAGCTCAGAGATCGGAGGCCTACCATGAGCACAGACTTATACAGCATAGAGAGAGAATGGTGCACAGAGGTGATGGGTGCTTGTTAGCTACCTAATAGCTACTCTGCTAGTTAGTTAACCATTTAAGTTGAAGATGAAGCCCCCAAACTAGTCGGTTAAATGTAACATACCTGATATTAATCATTATTCAATCATCAAACTGTGAGTTCTAATCAACATGCAGCCATTGTTCAGTCAAGTATCAGACTAGAGTCATATCATCTCCCCACTGGTACTGATAACTGTGTCCATATTATACTTTATGCAGGGCACGTATGTGTTAAACTTCCTGCATCAATTACCAGTTTACTGGTTTAAGTACATTGGTGACCCTTCCCATAACATACAAACATTTAGATTAGTCATTTAGGAAATTCCAAGGAAAAATGTTGATAACATTAAAACATCAAATATATGTTAGAAGGGTAATCCCAAATGCGCTACAGGCCAGCTATATAAAAGAGGACTACTTAGGTGCTGAACAACCAGGACCAGCAAACAAGAAGAATATTCCTTACCCGGACCACTCTGTGTGCTCCAGCCCTCCTTATTTCGGGTTAGTCCCAGTGAAGTGGTCCGGGTAAGGAATATTCTTCCCATCAAATATATGTTTATAGCAGAAACACAATATGCAACATTACAATGTGTATATTAAGTCTCAAGAACACACACATTTTCTCAAGTTTAAATTTTTAACACAGAACATACAGTACCAGTCAAAAGTCTGGACACACCTACTCATCGAAGGTTTTTTTCTGTTATTTTTACTGTTTTCCACATTTTTGAATAGTAAAGACATCAAAACTATGAGATAACACAAATTAAATTATGCAAAAACCAAAAAAGGGTTAAACAAATAAAAAATAGTTTTATATTTTAGGTTCTTCAAAGTAGCCACCCTTTGCCTTGATAATGGCTTTGCACATTCTTGCCATTCTCTCAAACAACTTCTGTGGTAAACAGGTATTCCACAGGTAAAAGGGTGATGCCATCATGACTATATAAAAGGACGGTTGGCTAAATGGCTCTAAGTCATCAAGGGTCTGACGTATCAAATAAGCCTTAAACCATCACTCTGCTGCCAGAAATACAGTAGATATGGATGGATAACTTGAAGGGTTTCATCTCCTGACTTATTTTTCCATAGAGTTCAATAGGAAGATTTGTCAGGAGAAACAACCCTTCAAGTTATCCATCCATATCTACTGCATATCTGGCAGCAGAGTGATGATTTAAGGCTTGTTTGATACGTCAGACCCTTGATGACTTAGAGCCATTTAGCCAACCATGTGTTCTACACTGTTCCAGTGTAATTTAAAGCTAAATCTAGTCCCACCCCCCAATTCCCATAGAGATCCATTCAAATGCAGAGGTTATAGTATCGCTTCTAAGAGTACCTGGAAATAAGATATCAGGAGTCTTTTGATATCCTTTTATACAGTCATGATGGCATCACCTTTTTACCTGTGGAATACCTGTTTACCACAGAAGTTGTTTGAGAGAATGGCAAGAATGTGCAAAGCCGTTATCAAGGCAAAGGGTGGCTACTTTGAAGAATCTAAAATATAATACTTTTTTTAAAATTTGTTTAACCCTTTTTTGGTTTTTGCATAATTTAATTTGTGTTATCTCATAGTTTTCATGTCTTTACTATTCCAAAATGTGGAAAACAGTAAAAATAAGGGAAAAGACTTCCGGTTATGGCGACGAGATAGACAGACGTACCCTGCAGTTCTCTGACTAGTGAACAAAATATACACCCTTAGAAAGTCCACAATAGTGTTCAAAATTAGGAAAAGCTTGAAGTTAAAAACTAATTTTAGAATGGAGAAAGTCAAGAAGCCAAGAACAAAACCTGAAAATACATCTAACACTAGGCAAACAACGACAAGAGTAACTTCGGCTAGCAACAAAGCTCAAGCTAGCTCCGACCTAGTGGCATCAAGATTGCATACTGATAGCAACATGTTCCAGAGAATGGAAGCGGATCCCGAAGATGCTATCCAGCAGGATACTGCTTTACAACAGGACGCTATTCTCGAAGCCATCAATTCTCTGAAGGCAGAGAGTCTGGCGCGACACAGAGAAGTTATTGGCGGTATAGCTAATGTGGAATAAAATTCAGGTATGAGAATAATCATTCAGAATGTGTCTAAATAGTACTAGTATAAACAGTAATGACATAATCCTGGTAGGCATTGCGCAGGGTGTAAGGGCAGGGAGATTGAGGGAGTGCCCCTCATCTTCCACCCAGGTATCCTTACACATAAATGTATAAAAGGGAATGATGAGGCCTAAAAACAATATATGACCACTATATTTGATTATACACGATGTATTGCATATATATATATGTATGATTGCATCTAAGTGTATATATATATATATATATATATATATATATAATGTATCACTACAGACCACTGTATGTCCAGAGTAAGGGCCCTGTTCTGACTTTATGTAAGCATGATATTCTGTGCCGGGCATCGCCTTGACCGGCTTATGACACGCTTACATAAAGATGGTATTCTGTATAGGGGGGTTTGGGCTAGTCGCAAAACAAGTCTAAACCAGAACCAACACACACACACACACACACCAATATACTCACACATAGGCCTCTCACCATCAAAGACACATGGGCAGACCTACACACATCAGGGGCCCAGCCACATTTTTAATTGTTATTGGAAGGATCTGAGTGAGAGAAGACTCCCACATCCTACCAGGAAGATCCGGCTAGCTTATCAAGCTGAAGTGTCAAAAAGACATATATTCACGCAGTTGTGCTCATTAAAATTAAAATATGGCCTTCAGTTTCCTAGCCTGGGCCCATCCTAATCTAGATTGTGTCAAAATGAGATATAGTCACAAGTATGCGCTCATCTTCGAACAAAGGACCATTCAGATGCAATTATAGGTATTTTTCTGCTTCATAATAGAAGGACATGAACACACACATAGGAAAAATGAACACACACACTTCTTTAAGTTTAAGTTTCTGACTGCAGATCTCTCAAGGCAAAGAGGCCCGGCTTGGGGTTTTTGTCTGATATGAAATTACATTACACATTCTAGAGAGATTTGTTTGTTCCATAACCTGAAACTCAGCTGTTATTTGTATCACACAAACTGTTGTTAATGCTTACTAATATTGTGTTCCATATTTCGCATGTTAAATGAAAGGAGAAATTAACTACAATCAATAGTCTCTGTATTACATGTGTCATATGCATTTAGTTCATTTTTGGTTTCTGAGTGTATTTATTTCTGTTACTTTATTGTACCTTTATTGTTTTAACCTAGTAGATCATTGTAATGATCACTTATTGAACTAGAATGGTCAAACCATGGCCAGGCCATTTCCTGTATATTTAAATCATAGCATTTCATCAAACTACTGTATAAATAAATGCCATAAGTAATGCATAATTAAAATGTTGTGCCATGAAAATAAAAAGGGCCTGGTGTAGGATTTCAGAGGATGGGACCTGCCTCTGCGAGGATGCAAAGTTCCGCCCCAAGTAGGTAGAGATAAGGACAGGATAAAAGGCCTAGTAATTCAAAATGAGGGGGGCTTTTTACGATTGCTGAGATTGAATATGAGTTGGTCTGCGCAGACCAGCCCGGGGTTTTTTGTATGTCATTATTGAATCATATGCAATAAACCTGATTGCATCAGACTCTGAAGATCATGGTTGTTTTTCTTGAAGAAACACTCAACCATCTGGCCCGGACTGGGGTATTATATTTTCTTCGATACTAACATCAGATCGGATATGGAAACTATCAGGGGGAGACTAACCACAGCTGAAAGTCGTATCGGTGATACAGAGGACGTAACAACACAGCTCTCAGCTAAGGTAACTGAACTTGAGACTAAAGTGAAACTACTTACGGAGAAGAACGATGACCTGGAGAATCGCTCACGTCGCTCTAATATACGCATCATCGGTCTTCCAGAAAATGTAGAGGGTGACGATGCCAAAACTTTCTTGGAGAATTGGCTCCCAGACGTCCTTGGAAGTGCGAACTTTCCTACTCCGGTGCGGATCGAGTGAGCGCATCGTATACCGGCCAGTTCACTCAGCTCTACGAGCCCAACTTCAGCTCCCAGACCACTGATTGCGAAGTTCTTGAACTTCAAAGATAAAGTGCGGGTGATGAATGCGGCACGGAAAAAGAACAAGGTGTTTTATGACAACCGATAGGTTAAGTTTTTTTCTGACTTCTCTACTGATGTACAGAGCCAGAGGAAAGCCTACAGTGTGGTGAAACAGATGCTACACTCCAAGGGATTCCAGTACGGGCTACAGTATCCTGCCAAGCTTCGAGTCAAATACCGCGGAAAAGACATTATTTTTCAGACCCCTCAAGACATGGATGCATTCCTGCAGAATATAGACAGTGGAAATCCTCAGGAGGGAACTGATTAGAGGATCTGGCCTTCTTAAGCCTTGAATTTCAAGGTGAGGAGGGATAATTAAACAACGCAAATTTACTCTGTGAAATCTCTATAACTTTATGTTTGATTGAATATCCTACATATTCAATATGATAGTCTGTCGGTCATAAGGAGTGAGCTATTTCAGTTTTTCCCCTATGGGAATAATCTTGGTTACAACACAAGTTACTTTTAAAGAAAGATTTAATAAGGGTTGTTAAACATTTGAAGCTAGTAGTCAGAGATAAAGGGTGTAAAGTGAGCTACTGTTTTATTTTGCTCCTTTTACAGGAGCTACAATAGCCTAGGAAGGTCAAAATTGTTTAGTTTGGACTGTATAGAAGGCAGTCAGTAGGTTGGATGTTAAATAATTTTGCATGTTCTGGCAAAATGTTCTACTATACTAGGGTAAGTGTTTTTTTTATGTCTGTTGGGTTTTTTTTCTCACCCTGCTTTCAGATTTTCTTATATATATTGAAATTACAAGCAATGTCACAGGAACTCTTGTCCAGGTTGGTCCGCCCCTGATAGAATATACTCATGATATGTCATGACGTGTAACCAGATATGTAAAATATCATTTTGGAATGTCCGTGGTCTAGGTGGATTGGTAAAACTAAAACAAGTTATGACTAGACTTAAACACTTGGGTTCTAAAATTGTGTTCCTTCAGGAAACACACTTGGTGCCAGCTGAGGTTATTAGACTGAGAAGAAGATGGCAGGGACAGGTCTATGCAGCTAATTTTTCATCTCATGCTAGGGGTGTGGCTATTTTAATCCACAAATCCATCCCCATTCAGATAAACACCACCAGTTTAGACCCCTGGGGCAGGTATATCATTTTACAGGGAGGTCTGTTTGGCCATCATCTCAACTTGGTTAATGTATATGGCCCTAATAAGGACGACCCAGACTTTTATAACAGCATTTTTCTGTCACTTGCATCATTAAGAGGGGAAATTATTATGGGAGGAGATTTCAACTGTGCATTAAACCCCAATTTAGACCGAGAGGGTGGTCAGGACGTATCTCACAGTCAAACGAGAAAAGTAATTCTCCACTTTATGGAAGAGTTGGGCCTTTGTGATGTGTGGAGGAAAAATAATCCTGATAAAAGAGAATTCTCCTGTCATTCAACCACACATAAGACTTATTCACGGTTAGACTTTTTATTTTATTTCTAGAACCTCACTATTTAGGGTTAAGCACTGTTACTATAGCAGCATAATACTTTCTGATCATGCCACAGTATCTTTAGAGTATAAGGTCCACAAAGAATACTACGGACCTCCTAGATGGAGATTTGATAACAAATGGCTACATGATCCAGAATTCACCCACTTCATTAGCACAAATATAGATGTGTTCTTCCAGGTCAACACATCTGAAACGTCATCCTTAATCAGATGGGACGCCTTTAAGGCTTATATAAGAGGGCAGATAATTAGCTATACCAGGTATAAGTCTAAACAACTTAAAAACAAACTGTTGGAAATAGAAAAAGACATTAAAGCATTAGAAAACGAGATTATAGTTAATAAAACTCCAGTTCTGGAACATAAATTAACTGTACTCAGAGCTCATTATAACGAAATATCAGTAAATAAGGCCCTAAGTAATTTAAATAGATTGAAGCAGCAATTCTATGATCAGGGGGAAAAGGCTGGAAGATTACTTGCCTGGCGTATTAAAACTTTACGGACTGAGAGAATGATTCATGAGATAGAAGATCCAAATGGAGCTATTACAACAGACCCCAAGGAAATAAATGAAACATTTCAAACATTTTATCAATCACTGTACAACTCAGACATTTCAGCAGACAAGAACTTATTGAACCATCATTTTCTCAATGGTCTAGAATTCTCTACTCTCTCCCCGGAGGACAGAGAGGTTCTGGATAGACCACTGGAACTGGAGGAGTTGTATGATGCCCTCGCCTGTATGTAGACGGGGAAAGCAGCAGGCCCAGATGGCCTCCCTATCGATATATACAAGACTTTTAAAGACATGCTGCTACCTCCCTTTTTTGATATGCTTAAAGAGGCTTTCAGGACTAACTCCTTACCACCTTCTCTTTCTAGAGCACTTATTACTAATATCCTAAAACCTGGTAGAATACCATCTAAATGTGAATCGTACCGATCTATCTCTCTCCTGAACTCCGATACTAAACTTATAGCTAAAGTCATAGCACGGAGATTGGAACAATACCTGCCAGGTCTTATACATGAAGAGCAGAATGGATTTGTCAAAGGCAGACAGGCATTTCACAATTTGAGAAGAGTGCTAAATGTTATTTATGCAGAGGGGGGAAGCCCAGATACGGCCATTCTATCCCTGGATGCCGAGAAGGCTTTTGACAGGGTGGAGTGGTCATATTTATATGAAGTACTCCCAATATTTGACTTGGGAGAAAATGTCACTAAATGGGTGAAATTACTATACAGTAATCCAAGTGCGGTAGTGCTGACTAACTCTATAGCATCAAAGCCCTTCAGTCTGACCAGGGGAACACGTCAAGGATGTCCATTGTCACCCCTTTTATTTGTGTTATCCATAGAACCGCTGACATTAACAATCAGATCTCACCCCCTGATTAGAGGAGTAACAATAGGAAGCTATGAGCACCGTATTAGCCTTTTTGCAGATGACATTATACTCTTCTTAAAACACCTGGCCCAATCGTTGCTTACGCTTCTTAGTATAATAGAGTCCTTTGGGAAGATCTCAGGCTATAAGGTGAATAATACCAAGTCTAATATACTGTTTCTAAATGACACAGAAAGAAACAATCCAATAGTGGGGAATGAATTTCATAACTCTACCAATGGTTTCAAATATCTAGGAATAAAAGTCACCCCTAACTTAAATGACCTAGTCTCAGAGAACTATAATCCAATTTTAACATCTATAACAGACTCCCTTAAAAGATGGGCAGACCTCCCCATATCTTTAATAGGTCGTGTCAATATCATTAAAATGAATATTTTGCCAAAATTCTTATATCTTTTTCAATCCATTCCCTTAAACCCTCCGCCTACTTTATTTTCTAGATTGAAAGAACTAATAACTAACTTTATTTGGAATAACAAACGCCCAAGACTCTCCTTACTATATATGCCTTACGATAGGGGAGGACTCCAAGTTCCAAACTTTCTCTGGTATTATTGGACTGCCCAGATTAGAGCTGCCATGTACTGGTTCTCAGATGATCTCATCACTCCCTGGGTCAGAATAGAAAATGACACTACATCTTCATTACCTTTAAATCTGTATTTATACTCTGATACACTGAAAAACCTGATAAAAACCACCCATAATCCTTTTGTTAAGAATACCATTAAAGTCTGGTACAAAATACAAACATATCTAAATTCAGAGCCTGATAAATCAGGATTTACCCCAATATGGGGTAATCGCAGATTCTGTCCCGGCAGAACTGACCCTGGTTTTAGATCTTGGACAGAGCGAGGGATTAGCAAAATTATGGATATGTACAATGAGAATGATGTAATGCATAGCTTTGAGGATTTGCAAAGAACCTATAATATTCCTAGGAATCACTTCTTCAAATATTTGCAAATCAGGAGTTTTATTTTAAAAATACATAACCAGTCCCCTCATAGACCCCCTCTGTCCATCCTTGAAAAGGCCATATTAGACCATCTCCATGGTCATGGTCAGGTGTCCCTCCTATATAAATTGATCGTGGATAATTCTAAAGAATCCTCAAATAGCAAAAGCTTGGAGTGGTCTCGCGGCCTGGGCAGGGAAATCTCTGAAGTAGACTGGAAGACAGTTTGCCAAGCGGCTAAAACTCAGACTATCAATACCAGATTTAAATTGACACAATTTAAATGGATTATGCGCACTTACATAACTCCTTCCCTTCTGCATCGTTTTAATAAGAATAACCCAGACCTTTGTGTTAAATGTGGCCTAGAGGAGGGTACACTATTTCACTGTCTGTGGAACTGCCCAAAAATTAGAGAATTCTGGGAAAAGGTTATACAGACTTTGTCTGACATTACCTCTGTGTCGCTGCCTGTATGCCCTAAGATTTTCATCCTTGGTCTTTTTCCACTTGAGATAAGACTGTCAGGTGCTCATAAAAAGATAATTACTGTATGTTCGCTACAGGCTAAACACTGTATTGCTACCTCATGGAAGAGCACGGAGGCACCTTCAGTGGGATTATGGTTTAAGAACCTTTCCAACTGCCTAGCCATGGAAAAACTAACATACGCCAACAAGGGGAAAATCCAGAACTTTTACAAACTATGGGGACAATTTACTGAATACCTTGAGAGTCACCTACCTAGAAGTCTACCGAGTACCTGATTCATGCTACTGTATTGTTTCAAGTAAAAAGCAGGTTTTTTTTTAAAACTTTTCTTTTAAACATGGATGTATGTGTGTGTGTGTGTGTGTATATATGAGTATATATATATATGTTTATGTGTGTATGTATGTATGTATGTGTACACATGCATGTATGTAGATCCTGATACCCGAATAAGAGTTATGTGTATGGTAGGTTATGTGTGCGATGTTATGGTATGTCAATTTTGAAAAAATCCAATAAATATAATTTTCAAAAAAATAAAATAATAAGGGAAAAAAGCCTTCTATGAGTAGGTGTGTCCAAACCTTTGACTGGTACTGTACATTGAACAATAATAGAACATGAATAAAACAACAATATTGATACTATATCGTTAACGACAAAAGGAACTATCTACATGGTAAAATAATCAGTAATCCTACAGAAAATGGTCATGTGGTTGTCCACATGACCATTAATCATGCAGTTATTAATGGTATTAATGTTAGTATCTTTGATCATAATCATGCAGTTTATGATCAAAGATACTAACATTACACAAACTCCAAAATCTTAACGTTGGCGAACCACTCACAATGTGAGATTTATTCATACATGAGCCTAACGTTACAAACAAACAAACAGACTGGCTGGCTACAAGTTGACAAAACGTTGAAGAAACTCCATGATACATTTTAGTTTCATCATGAGTTAGTCAATATCAGTCCAGAGAATGTTTATCAATAGCGTTACACATAGCTATGATGCCCTGAATATACATTTTTAATTAAACAAATTAAACACCTACGATACACTTAAAGGGTAAGTTCGCTATTTTGGACCTTGGACCCTATTTGCGGTCCGTCTTCCATGAACCTGACCCATGAAGTCCATTTTTTCGCTGATCGGTCCAGTATTGAGTTCGGTACAGATTTCCTGTAGGCTCTCACTGGGCTACAATGGAAGTGAACGGGGCAATCAGAAATGTTATGGAAAAACAACGATAAATGTGCTTTTATAGCTCAGTGTGTATTCTTACGGTCTCAGTATGCTCTCCTGTGAAATGTAGGCTATCGCAAACGCAAACCGAACGTTGAAACAACAGTTCCATTTGAAACAAAACTATTTCTCCGACCGCACTACCTCGCACTGTGAACTTCCGCAGTCTAGCTACGTTGTAGAGAGGCCGCTTGAAAAGCAGTTGATCACAAATCCTGACCTCCCGTTGGAGTTTACTAGCTAGTAGCCTACAGCAGAAATATTTGTAACGCAGTTTTTGTAATCATCATTTGTAATAATTCATCACAGCAATGGTGCGCGAATGTGCAGTCCCCGGTTGTGGGAATAAAATGTCTGGACGCTCAAATACCAGTTTTCACAGGCTTCCGTTCTCTGACCCAGAAAGATTGAGACTTTGGCTGGTTGTCTTACGGATCGACATAAACACTCCAGTCAATGAACTCCGTTTGGCAGACTCGCGAGTTTGTGGAGCGCATTTCGACGCTACTGATTTCTGTAACCGCAAATCAGAAGCAAAACACTGGTTTCTAAAGAACACAGCTGTTCCTCGTGTCGGACCTGCAGCACTATCAAGCACCGGAGCGGAGGTAAGTTATATTTAGCTATAACGTTACTAACATTTTTATTTTTTTTGAGCGCGTCCTCTGACCCAGCACTCAATACCAACTAACAAAATCCGAGCTTGACATAAGTTGTTTTCTTGTAACAAAACTGTCGGAAACGTTCATCAACTATAACTTTTTACAATTCTATAATGTTTTATTTACAAATGCTTGACGCATGGTGTCCTGTCCAAAGTTCTCATCTATCACATATCTGTTGGCAGTCATAGTGTAATGGTAATCAATGGAGATGATCCAGTGTCATCCACGGATACATCCAGGTTTTCAATGGCATTCGGTAGCAACAGATCCCACTCCCTACAACACAAACTTTCCTCCTCTCTGGGCATCTGCTTGCACCTCTTGCAAGAACACCAAAAGTCCCCCGAAATTCTTGGTCTAGCCTCGGCAGCGACTTCGGATAACATTACCTGCGCAACTTCAGCCTCTCTCTCTTCTCTTGCTCTCTTATCATCCATCTCTTGTAGTTCCGTGTCCGTGTATTCTGGCTCAAATCTGTAGCCAGTAACGTCAAAGTCAAAATCGAATTCTTCGTCTTCGTAGTCATTATAGTAATCCATCATCCAAGTTTTTTTGTGGAAATTGTAGCCTACGTTGCTGCAGGTAAACAAACGCAGACTGCTCAGCTAGATAGTTTCGTAAACGGCCGGCACACCTTCCCGCTCCCCTACCCCCGACACATAGTACTCCGCGGGAGCAGCGAAAACAAGCAACAGAGAAATGCTTACTTCCAAGCCATGCCAAGCACGTAAAAATGTTCGGATTGAGATACATTTCACAGGAGAGCATACTGAGACCGGTAACAATACACCCTGAGCTTCCCGTCTCATTTATTGTACATGAAAGCACATTTATCGAACATTTCTGATTGCCCCGTTCACTTCCATTGTAGCCCAGTGAGAGCCTACAGGAAATCTGTACCGAACTCAATACTGGACCGATCAGCGAAAAAATGGACTTCATGGGTCAGGTTCATGGAAGACGGACCGCAAATAGGGTCCAAGGTCCAAAATAGCGAACTTACCCTTTAAGGTTATAACCAACAGACTGGCTGGCTACGACAAAACGCTGAAGAAACTCCATGATAAATTATAAATTGCGTGAGTTAACCATTAGTCAATATCAGACGAGAGAATGTTTATTGATAACGTTAACATTACACACTGTCATGGTTATTGCTGCCTCTGCGATTCCTCTGTTTGAATTCTCGTTTGGGCGTCGTCTTGACGCTCTATCAGATTTTTTCCGCCTCCGTTCCGGTGTTTGCTTCTCGCCCGACAATTATTTCCCACACCTGTGCGGTGTTTCCGCCGGCTATAAATGCTCAGGACTTCAGCATTTCTGCACTTCGATATTGTCAGTTTTTATGTTGACAACGAAGTCGGTATTAGGATTTTCGGTCACTGCATTCTTGGTTTGTCTTAATAGAGAATGCAGCAAGTCCGTTAGATAGGTAGAAAAAGAAATAATATATCTGTTTCTCCTTCTTTCTTTTGGCTGCCTAGTATCGTTAGGTTTTAAACTCTTTTTCGCTACAGAGTTTATAGGTACAGGTTCGCATATTTCTTTCTTTCCTTTTCCCGTTTTCTTCGGGTCTTTATATTTTTTCCGTTCTATTTACCTCTTGTCTACGCCTACTAGGTAGAGCGTGAGGTTTCTTTTTGTTTGGTTTATTATTCTCGCTGTTTATTCGAGATGCGCCTCCTTTTGAGGTTGGATATTATTTTGGCTTGAGCCAGGGAGGTTTTGTTCCCTATCTTTTGTTTAACTCCTTCCCCTGCGGTTAGTTTCCGTTTCTGTGGCGAGTTTGTATTTAACTCGCTTTCTGATTCCCTATCAGTCGCATTTGGTTCTCCGAACCTAAAAACTCCAAACAGTACACACACACACGATGCCCTGAATATGTGTTTTTAATTAACATTAACGTAAACAAATTAAACACCTATCGTTATGAGACACTTGACATTATAACGTAACAGTTAAGCTACGTGGCTAGCTATGGTAACGTTAGCAATCAATGGTTCACGTTATAAGCTATGTTTATCGATAACTTTAATGCTAATTACACATATGATGCCCTGAATATATATATTTTTTAATTAAATTAATTAAACACCTAACGTTACGAGACACTTAACGTTAGCTAAGTGGCTAGCTAAAGTAACAATAGCTAGCATTTGATATCAATAGTTCATGTTAGCTAACAAACAAATAAGACTGGCTACGAGGAAACGTTGAAAAAAACTAACTCAATAAGTTAGTTTCACCGTGAATTGGTCAAAAGTAGTCCAGAGAATATGTTAACGTTAGCTATCAATGAATAGTTCACATTAGCTAACAAACAAACAAGACTGGCTACGAAGAAACACACTTCCTGCTTACGTCACTTCCTGCCTGACACTGGAGCTACTTCACTTCCTGTCTACACTGGAGCTCCAGCTCCAGGCCTTTGCAGGCAGACTCTATTGGCAAATCCGGGTTTTTAAATCTGTTTGCCATGCAGTAGCTAATCCATACACCAGCTTTTTGGCATTTCGAAAATTGCAATGTTTTTAATATATTACTAGATTTTCTCTTGGTGGAAGGCTTCTGTTTTGAGCCCGAATATATGGCCGAATCCAGAGCCGAATGCGCTGCGCCAGTGGTATTTTTTCAGTAGAACTGTAACATTAGTGGCTATACATAACGGTCCGGTTGTATTCAGTGTGAGTGGCAACCTGTGACTGGTGTTGTCTGACACCGCCCATAAACTGTAAGTGCTTGGCCATTGTAGTTCACAGTAAAGCAGGTACCTGGTACATGCACAGTAGTTTTGGGCTAAATCTCTGCTCAAAATACAGGTAGAGAGTTGGCTGGGAGCTCGTTTTAATGAGGAGGAGAGCTACCTTTCTACAAATTAAACTTTATTTTTCAGTGGAATTCCCCGTTAAGCTATTCTCATTTATTTACGTGTACTATTTACATGCTCATCATGATTAGACTTGATTATCATCATAATGCAAAGACCGAAATACCACAACTAGTATAATTCTTAATAAAATGTATTAGTAGCAACATCAAAATAACAATGTAGTTGTGGTATTTCGGTCTTTGTATTATGATAATAATCAAGTCTAATCATGATGAGTATAATTGTTAATAAAATGTATTAGTAGCAACATCAAAATAACAATGTAGTTGTGGTATTTCGGTCTTTGCATTATGATGATAATCAAGTCTAATCATGATGAGTATAATTGTTAACAAAATGTATTAGTAGCAACATCAAAATAACAATGTAGTCAAAAATAATAACATGTTGGAATCATATCAGCATCATACCATCTTAATTTACTCGTCCCGATTCATCATCATGAACAATGGACACAACAAGAACATGCCGTTGTTGCAGATAACATTAATATTAATAACGTTAATAGTAATAATATCAAAATAACAGTATCATCAAAACAATAATGATGCTGCAGTCCTCATGGGTGTTCAGCAACCCCCACCCAGTCTGACCTGCAACTATACCTACCGATGTGTGACACAGTGGACAATAGTGTCTATCTGTGAGTCCATAAAAATATTTTTTCAAAACCAAAAATTTGTGTTCCACCATAGCGACAAGATAAAGCCAACAATAGCCCAACTATATGCCAAAATAGCAGTGAAAAGCCCTGCTCACTCAATTGCAAAATAAACAAGTTAAATTATTGTGTAGGCTAATTATACCACATCATTCTATGATCAATATCTGCTACTGCATATGAAATAGATATACAATCCTACCATTGGTTTTATGCATAGAGCTGTCCCTTTCAAAATTCAGTGGTCATTTATTGTCTTGGACAATCCATTAGAGAAATACACACTAGGGTTGGGCAATCGTCTCTATTTTCAGATTGTCCTATCGTCATCATCAGCGATCGCTGATACCTGATCCGAACACTTAATATGATATTTATTATTATTATTATCCGCGTATTGTGTTACAATCAAGTTATGATTCAGCCTACGTTTAGGTCTGCATTGTATGTGTGTGAACGACTGTAGTCCCGGCAATATGCCGTCGGATGAACACGTGTCGTGTCAACTGCAACAAAGAAGGCTGAATATATAGATCTAATACATTTAGCGTACATAAATGATCATATAGCCTACTATTTGAAAGAGTTTCCTCCTTACTATACTATTGCTAAGTATGTTTTTGGACTCATGTATTATGTTTTTTTCACATACTGTAGGCATTCATAGGTAGTTCAGTCACATTTTATGTTTTGTTTGCCGTGAAGCTAGAATTTTCCTGATGGTGGAATATTATTTTTAGGGCTGCCCCCAAATAGTCAACTAAACCTTTAGTTGATCAAAAGAACTTGGTCGACCAAAATCTTAATTGGTTGAATCATCGCAGTGTGAAAAAACGCGAGAGTGGAACTATTCATTCCGGTCGTGCGCCTTGTAACGAATAATTGGTGTCTATTAATTAAGGAATAGATCAGTTGTATAGAATGTCTGAGAGAAAATCAAAAGTATGCGAGCATTTCGTGCGTCTAAAGGATGACCCCAAAAAAGTTAAATGTAAACTCTGCAAGCAACAATTCGCCTATCATTCAGCGCATCTTCTCAAAGTCTGGCTTCATTGTTAGAAAAACGTGGAGCTCACTTCTCCCGAGCAACATCAACAAACTCGTGTTCCTCACGCATATGAGAAGACTGCGATCGGAGGAAAAACAGCAGTGAGTAGGCCTAATTTGACAAAGTTTGCTGGTCACAAGTAGGCTAAAACACACTTTTACGTTGCTAATATAGATTATAATTAATCTTTCGTTTGGCCTGTTGTTGATATTTCTCTTTTAAGTGTTTCAGTTTGCTGTTTTTTTATTTATTCGTTTGTTTATATCATTTATAGCCTATTTGCATTTTAAAAAGAAAATAAAAGATTTTTTTTTTCCTATCTAGTTTTTAAATTAGCTACCTTGATTTTGCTTTCGTATCACCGGACAAAAGGCTGCTTTTTTATTTAGTTATTCAATATTTTTAAGTTGTGTGTTATTATAAAGTGTGGAAATAAAAATATCAATGTTCACTGTTAAATGTCTCATTGCTTGTTGTTCCGACACATTCATTTACCACTTTGTCTATGCAGTTAATAGCCTACAGCGTGGGCCATAAGCAAACCGATGTCGTTAATAGGCTTTGTTCTTGCTGGCTCTTTGGTTACTTATCTTGTAGAAGTATGGGACCGCAGATCTCTGCTCTATTTCGCCTGTAAAATGTTTCTCTCTCCTGGGAGATTGGGCGTTCACGCTTTTACTTAGTTACTTAGCTCGTAGAAGTATAGGGTTGCAGTTCTTTGTTCCATTCGCCTTTGTTTGGTTTTCTTACTGAGAAACCAGGTGTTTGAGCTTCTACTCATTTCCGTGTTACAGTGAGCCGGTTAGTAGCTTCGGTATGTTTGTTCCCTATTTTGTCTCCTCCTCGTGGACTACATTCCCCTTTGTTGTGAGTCAGGGTTTTCTTTATTATATTGAGAGGCAGTGCATGCTATATTCTATTAAATTTGCGTTGGTCTTTTGGTACAGCTGTCCTGTTCGTCCTTTTTACCTGCAGGACGATTTTGTTTGGAACTGTTGTTCTGTTCGTTCTCCGGGTGTGTCTCTCCTTATATGGAGCTTGGGCGATGTTGTGGACATGTTTGTGTGTGACTGCACGTTTCTGAAGGTAGCCTTGGAACATTAGCTGTCTGTTCCTTTGCCTCGTTACATATTCCTTTACTGAGAGGCTAGGGCGTGTGTTTTCAATTAAGCTTGCGTTAGTCATGTTTGATAGTAAAGTTATGGGAAGACGGTGCTCCGTCGGCTCGCCTGTAAAATGTTTCTCTCTCCTGGGAGATCGGGCATTTACCCCTTTGTTTTCTGCATGTGACTGCGAGCCTATGAAACTAGCCATGGAACGTTATCTCTGTTCCTTCGCCTCGTTACATTCCTCTTTACCAAGAGGCACGGCGTTTATTTTCTATCAAACTCGTGTTAGCTGCACCGGACATCACCGGCTAAAAGACTGTCTGGTTTCGTCCTTTTTACTTGTGGGACGATTTTGTTCGGAACTGTTTTTCTGTTCGTTCTCCGGGTATGTCTCTCCTCATATGGAGCTTGGGCGATTTTGTTGACAAAGTCTCTGAAAGTAGCCTTGGAACGTTAAATCTCTGTTCCTGTTCACCTTGTTACATTCCTCTTTATGGAGAGGTAGGGCGTTTATTTTCTACTAATCTCGCTTTGGTCTTTTAGCCGGTAACTGTCCTGTGCAGCCTGTCCTGTTCGTTCCTTTTGGTACCTGTCTCCGTACATGGAGTTTGACAATTTTGTTCGGAACTGTAGTTCTGTTTCGTCTTTTGGTACATGTCTTCCTATAGGGAAGATTGGGCAATGTTGTGGACATGTTTGTGTGTGACTGCGAGTCTGAGTGTAATGGGGCGTGACGTGTGAGGTGGGAGGAGCCAAACGCAGCAAGGGGATTCTTTAAGCCCTAAGGCCACTAAGGCGGGAAACCCCGCAGTTAAGGGAGGAGACAAGACAACGAACACACGTACCAAAGCTACAGACCGGCTCACTGTCACACACTAATGAGTAGAAGCGCAAACACCAAGTTTTCAGCAAGAAGACCAAACAAGGCCAATGGAACAGAGCACAAGGTTCCCATACTTCTACAAGCAAAGTGACAGAAGAAAGAGCCAGAAACAACAAACGCCCTGTCTCGGCAACAAGACGCATAAGAAACGGCGAGTAGCATAAATGGTACACATAAAACACACACAACCAACAAACACTGAAAACGAATAAGAATTAGTATACCAAGAGGCGAAAGGAACGGGGATCTAACGTTCCAAGGCTACTCTCGAAGGCTCGCAGTCAAATGCAAACATGTCCATAGCATCGTCCAAGCTCCATATAAGGACGGACACACCCGGAGAACGAACAGAACTACAGTTCCGAACAGAATCATCCCGCAGGTGAAAAGGACGAACAGGACAGCAGCACCGGACATCACCGGCTAAAAGACCAACACGAGTTTGATAGAGAATAAAAGCCGTGCCTCTTGGTAAAGAGGAATGTAACGAGAAGGCGAAGGAACAGAGATAACGTTCCGTGGCTACTTCCATAAGACTCGCAGTCAAACGCAAACATGTCCATAGCATCGTCCAAGCGCCATATAAGGAGGGACACACCCAGAGAATGAACAGAACTACAGTCCCGAACAAAATCGTCCCGTAGGTGAAAAGGACGAACAGGACAGCTGCACCAGACATTACCGGCTAAAAGACTAACACGAGTTAAATAGAAAATAAATGCCGTGCCTCTTGATAAAGAGGAATGTGACGAGGCGAAGGAACAGAGATAACGTTCCATGGCTAGTTTCATAGGCTCGCAGTCAAATGCAGAAAACATAAAGGGTAAACGCCCGATCTCCCAGGAGAGAGAAACATTTTACAGGTGAGCCGACGGAGCACCGTCGTCTCATAACTTTATTATCAAACATGACTAACGCAAGCTTAAGTGAAAACACACACCCTAGCCTCTCAGTAACGGGAAATGTAACGAGGCGGAGGAACAGAGATAACGTTCCATGGTTACTTTCATAAACGCGCAATCAAACATAAACATGTCCATAGCATCGTCCAAGCTCCATATAAGGAGGGACACACCCGGAGAACGAACAGAACTACAGTTCCGAACAAAACGACAAACAAAGGACAGACCAGAAAGCGGAGACTGAAATGAGCACACAAAACAGGAATTCAACCTGAGCTCAAAGCACAAAGGCAAGTATCGCAAAACTCCAATAAAAGCACAACGGAGCAAAACGGTCTCCTTAAAAACCTAGATCTAATCATACGATTAAAACTTTAAAAGGGCAAAATAAACCGCACACAAAATAGCACAAATAATACCAGAAAATACACCACAGAACAAACAATTGCTCACTCTACTCTGGACAGCACTCACAGCGGCTGCTCTCTCTCTCTCTCATACACACACAAGCAAACACGCTAGCTCCAGCTGCTTCCGAGCCACTCTTAATCCCTCTCACGTGAGCTGCATTGTCTCCTGACACTCAAACACTGCTTAAATTGTAATTCTATGTTTTTAAGTTTTTTAAGTTTTTAATTTTATGAGCTTCCTGACATCTACTAACAAGCTAAGTGATCAAGCAACCAAAAGCTCTGGATGATTTTTGCATCACAAGATATTTGATGGATTAAATCTTTTCTGGCCTACTCCTCTGCAGTGCCAGAGACTAATTGAGCTCCAGCAGGCCCCAGCAGCACTCAGCCACCAGGTACCATCAGGCCAGGCCCAGGCTCCAGTAGCCAGCCAGCTACCACTAGGCCTAAAGGGCTATCATGCCACCAAAAAAAAGCAGCCCAGAGGATGAGATCATATCACTCTCGGTTCTTCATGAATTGCTCGACCAACAAAAAACTTTCTACAAAGACTTGCTGGAACAACAAGATAAATCCTTCAAATCATTTGTTCAGATGATTCTGGACACCACCAACAAACGAATGGACAGTCTAAGCAATGACATTGGCAGGATTACTCAGAGCCTGGAATATTCTCAAGCTGAATTGGAGGATCTAAAGATTGGATACCAAACCTCTCTGGATTGCCACAAATCAGTGAGTAGTGAACTGGCTAGCATTCAATCCTCTCTGGATAACCTGACATCTAAAACGGATTATTTAGAAAACCAAACCAGACGTAACAACCTTCTGATTGACGGCATCCCTGACGCCAAAACTGAAACATGGCATGAATCTGAGACCAAGGTGAAAAAACTAATATCAGAACATTTAAAGATGGACCCCACACTCATCGAGCTGGAGAGAGCCCACAGGACGGGGAGGTTCGATGCTGAAGGTCGACCTAGATCTGTGGTGGTAAAGCTCCTACGTTTCAAAGACAAAGAGGAAATACTCAAAAGAGCCAAAAACCTGAAGGGCACTAAGCTCTTTATCAACGAGGATTACTCAGAAAAGGTACGACTTAGAAGGAAGGAGCTTCTCCCCCAGCTCAGAGAGGCACGTGACCAAGGCAACGTAGCCTACCTCAAATACGACCAGCTGGTTGTGCATCCCCCCCGCACTGCCCCATCCGTGGCCCACCATTAGGTATCTATGCTGTACTTGATTACTTTACCATTTACTAGATCATTTTTTGACACTCACTCTGAACTATGGACTATAATAAATCAGATTTTGAAGGTCAGATCTTTACACCTTTTGATCCTTCTACATTTGACTCTTACAACTTTGATGTTGACCCAGATCAAAATTTCTTTTCTTCATTTGATGTCTCTAGTTTGTGTAGTTTTTATAATGAAACCCAGTTTAATGACTTATGTGCTTCTATGCCTGTTAATATATTCTCTACTTTTCATCTGAATATAAGAAGTCTTTCTAGTAACTATGACAAATTCATTCATTATTTATCTTTACTCAAACATGACTTTTCAGTTATTGCTTTATCCGAAACATGGTTTACAGAAGACTCTAAAGAAATCTTTAAATTACCAAATTACAATTCGGTTCACCACGTAAGAGAGAATAGATCTGGAGGTGGAGTATCTTTGTTTATTCATGGTGATTATGAATTTAAAATTAGGGATGATCTCTCTCTGAAATCAGATAGGGCTGAAGTGGAATCTATTTTTTTGGAGCTCTCTGGTGTCTCTGGTGTAAGGAATGTTATTGTTGGTGTTATTTACCGCCCACCTGACTCTGTCATCAAAGACTTTACTGAAAGTTTGTTCTGTTCACTTGACCGGATAAACAGTGAGAATAAGCTTTGTTACATTTTAGGAGATTTTAACATAAACCTTTTTAAAAATAATTTAGATACTCTTATTGGGGAGTTTCTCAATGTTCTTTATTCTAGTTACTTTTTCCCCCTTATTCATAAATCTACACGAGTTAAAGAAAACTCAGCAACTTTGATTGACAACATTTTAACTAACTCCTTGAGCGAAGGAATGAAATCTGGTGTTTTGTATTCAGACTTGTCAGATCATTTTCCCATATTCCAGTTCTCTTTGATCAAGGTTAATAGAGACAAATATACTAAGAAAATAATGCCCAAACGAATTATGAGCAAGTTTAATATTTCAAAATTTAAAGATATGCTTGCCAATAATTCATGGAATGATCTATATGAGGAAAATGATGCTGATTCTGCATACCAACATTTCATGAAAGTTATTAGCTCTTGTTTCAATGAATGTTTTCCAATGATTAGTTCTACCAAGAAACACAGTCGAGACTTCAATAAGCCGTGGTTTACAACTGATTTACTGAAGCTGCTGAGGAAAAAGAACAAACTGTACAGAAGATATGTCTCAAATCCTACTCCTCTTACCCATGATGTTTATAAATCCTACAGAAATAAATATATTCATTCTATTAGATCCGTAAAAAAGAAATATTACAGTGAAGAATTTAACAGGTGTTCCAACGATATCAAAACCACATGGAAAGTAATAAACCAGTTGCTACAAAGAGAAAGGACTAGCCCAGAGGTACCTTCAGTTTTCTTAAATGGTGAAAATTCTATAAACAACCCGTTTGATATAGCTCAAAAATTTAATGATTTTTTTGTTAATATTGGTCAGGAACTAGCTAACAAAATTTCTACTTGTCATGGAAACCCACTGGATTTTATTACAAGAAAATATCCTATTATTTCTTCTTTTAAGCTTCCAGATACCCAAGAAATAAGTGACATAATTGATCAATTAAAAACATCTTCAGCTGGTCATGATAATATATCTGCATTTCTTGTCAAACAGGTGAAACAGTCAATCTTGCAACCACTTATTCACATTTTCTCTTTGTCGTTGAAAACAGGAGTTGTGCCAGAGGATTTAAAAATTGCCAAAGTTATTCCTTTGTATAAAGCAGATGATCCATGTTGTTTCAACAACTATAGACCCATATCTATTTTGCCATGTTTTTCAAAAATATTAGAAAAAATTATATACAAAAGGATTCTTTTCCATCTAGATTCCAATTTAATTCTTTACAAACATCAGTATGGTTTTCGGAAAAATCATTCCACTTATATGGCTCTGCTTCATTTGTCTGACAAGGTTATCTCTGCACTTGAAAATAATGAATTTACATATAGTATTTTCATAGACTTTTCAAAAGCTTTTGATACAGTTAATCATTCTATTTTATTGGATAAATTACATACATATGGTTTTCATGATGTTACGTACAACTGGTTACAAAATTATATTTCCAACAGAAGTCAGTTTGTCTGTGTTAACGGTTGCTATTCCAGCAAAGCCAGACTACACTGTGGGGTTCCGCAGGGGTCCATTCTTGGACCATTATTATTCCTTATTTATATAAATGATTTGTCTAATGTCTCAAATATCTTTTTTCCAATAATGTTTGCAGATGACACGACCCTTGTTCTCTCCCATTCAAATTTCAATTCACTGATTAATGATGTTAATGTTGGTTTAACTGCCTACATTACATGGTTCAGAATTAATAAATTATCTCTGAATATAAAAAAATCTAATTTTATAATTTTTAGTGGCAAAAAATCTTATTCTAAGGATTTATCTAAAATTACAATTGAGTCTATTGAGATGCCTCAGGTATCAGCTACAAGATTCCTGGGAATCATTATTGATGAGAGTTTGGGTTGGAGAGAGCAAACGGATTGTGTTGTTAGAAAAATAAATAAATCTATTGGTATAATAAGGAGGGTTAGTCATCTTGTCACCACAAAGTGTCTCCTTACTCTTTATTACAGTTTAATTTATCCTTATCTGTCATACTGTAATATAGTCTGGGGGAGTACGTTTCCCACTACACTCCACAAAATTTGGATTCTTCAGAAACGTTTTGTTAGGATTGCAACTAGATCAGAGTCAATGACCCCTTCTGCTCCTTTATTTCAGAAATTACAGATTCTTACTATTTATGACATCAATATCTTCCAAATATGTGTTTTTATTTATAAGATATATTCAAATGAAGGGAAGATTCCTGAACAGTTTATGAGTTCCTTCAAAGAGAATTCACAGGTTCATTCTTACTCAACTCGTCAATCCTTTGATCTTCATCCCCCTAAATTTCTCACTTGCAGAGGTCAATTCTCGATCAGATTTAGGGGCACTAAGTTATGGAATGGCTTTTCTCGTCTGGCAAGAAACAGTTCCTCTATAAATTGTTTCAAAAAACATCTAAGAGATCATTTAACTGCTGCTCTGTAACTGTTTATTTTTATTTTTATATATGTACTTTATGTATCCTTGTTTGTTCCATATCAATATTTCTTATGTATGCATAACACACACACTCACTGACATACATACATCCACACACATACACCATATCTGCATCTACACCACATAACCACACATTCACATTTTCTTTTTTTTGGTATTGTTGTTGATATATATTTTGTCACTATTATTATTATTAGTTAGCTATCACTCTTATGTATTTATGTTAATTTCTGTATGTTATTTTGTGTTCTTTATAACACTCTTGGCGATCATTAGGTGGAGGCTCCACATAAGCCCATTGGGCTTTTTTGCCTCTTCCTGCACTGTTCATAAATTGTTTTCTCTGTAAATTTTGTATTTTAAATTTGTGCGAAATAGAAAACTAAACTAAAAAACAATCAAACAATCACAATCAACAATCAATATCGAAGCCCAGAACGAAAGGAACCTGGGCTTAAATAGCTCACCGGAATTCCATGCCCAGCTGTAAACATTGATTAAACTTGAAAAGAAGGAACGGAGCCAGAACTCCACCAACGGAGCAGCGCCCACGTGTGGCGACCGAGGAACACGACCGCAAGGGAGAGTAGCCTTGGAATGTTAGATCTCTGTTCCTTTCGCCTCCTCATATACTATCGTATTATTTTGCAGTGTTTGTTGACTGTGTTTTATTTTTGCCATTATGCTACTCGCCCGTTCTTATGCATCTCGTTACCGAGACAGGGCGCGTATTATTTCTGGCTACTGAAAAACCTGTCCATCCCCTTGCTGCGTTTGGCTCCTCCTACCTCACACGTCACACCACCATTACAGTAATACTAGTCCATAACGTTGGAGCATAAAATTCTGTTATTTTCACTATGCTTTTTGTGATTAATTGCCTGCTAATGCAATTAGCAAACTAAACATTATTTTGGGTCACGAAAAGTATGGACTGATATCCTTGGGTCATCGCTGAAAACGTGTGTGCACCCCTGCTGTAGAGTACAGAAAAAGTGATGTTTTATTGAGGTACACCAGTGAATGATTAGGCTACATTTTTTGGTGTGTGTACCAGTGTGATATCAATGTTTTCATCTTAAGCCATCATAAAGGGCAAATATATATGCTTCATAATGGACAACAAATATTTTATTCATTTTATGACAGGCTTTGGATAGGTTTATGGACCCTTAGATATCTATCCCCCTATACTGATTCTAGCAATTCCCACTTGAAATTGAGTTTTATGAGCCAAAACAGTTGATTTGTAGTTGAATATATGTAGATTATTTTATGATTTACAGCAGTGCACAATTTAGCCATTTTGGATATACAGTGCCCTCCACTATTATTGGCACCCCTGGTAAAAATGAGTAAAAAGGGTTAGAAAAAATTCACCGTTTAGTGAATTAACTTAATCTCACACTGAAAAAATGAGAAAAATCCAACCTTTAATTGAAGTAAATCTATTATGAGAAATAATTATTTTTAACAAAACCACGTGCCACAATTATTGGCACCCCTGCATTTATATATAGAATAAAGTAATAATTTTTCATATTTAATATACTAGATTTAGCTGTAAATTATGCTGGAACAGTATGGAATACATGGTTGGTAAAATGGCTGTAAGTCATCAAGGGTCTGAGCTATCAAACGAACCTCAAACCATCACTCTGCTGCCAGATATGCAGTAGATATGGATGGATCACTTTAAGGGTTGTTTCTCCTTACAAATGTTCCTATTGAACTCTATGTAAAAATAAGTCAGGAGAAGAAACCCTTCAAGTTATCCATCCATATCTACTGTATTTCTGGAAGCAGAGTTATGGTTTAAGGCTTGTTTGCAACATCAGACCCTTGATGACTTAGAGCCATTTAGCCAATCATGTGTCCCATATTGTAACAGTGTAATTTACAGCAAAATATAGTTCCACCCCCCGATTCCCATAGAAATCCATTCAAATGCAGAGACGTTATAGTATCGCTTGTAAGAGTACCAGAAAAGAAGATATCAAGAGCCTTTTGATGTTGTTGGGTCACAGATATCAGGGAAGTCATGGCATGCAAAGGATATGCGACCAAATATTAAAAATGATTACTTTATTCCATATACAAATGCAGGGGTGCCAATAATGGTGGCACAAGTGGTTTTGTTAAAAATAATAATTTCTCGATGAGGGATTTTGTTTTCTCATAATAAATTTACTTCAATTGAAAGTTGGATTTTTCAAATTCTTTCAGTGTGAGATTAAGCTAATTCGCCAAATGTTGAATTTGTTATAACCCTTTTTACTCATATTTAGCAGGGGTGCCAATAATAGTGGAGGGCACTGTATTTGGAGACACTAAGGGACAACAAGGTACACTGTCTACATTTTGTGTACTTTAGTAGTTCTGCATATCACCCTCATATTTTTCACACTTGTGGATAAGGAGTCTGTGCTCCAGGAAATGTATAGTTTTACCTGTATTAGATATGTAGCTCTAGTTTTTTTATTGCAAACTAAAGAAAAGTGTTTTGCACCAAGATAAATTTTTATTTGTGGCACTTTATTTGCACCTAAATTATGAAAATAAACTAATCTAAGTTAGTATTGTGAATAGTACAACTGTCTTGCTTCATTTAAGCCATTTTCCAAGTTTCTGTGATGCTCACATCAGGGGCCACATGTATAAAACTGAGTAAAAGAATGTGTAAAAGAACGCTCAGGGTGAAAGTCGGAAATCTGCTTAAAGAAAGTTTTGCATTTTCTACCTCTGCCTTTCTGTCACGGTGTCCGCCATATCACACGGACTCCAAACATTGCGTACGTATGGTGTCCATCGTGTGCAGAGGTACGCAGATTCTCACAGCACGTGTTATATTATACATCTGAATTTCTGCATGGAAACTCGCTTACGCTGCTTTCTGAGGGCATTTTTTCTGCTCAGCACTGGTTATACATGTGGCCCCTGGAGTTATAAAGCCTTAAATAGAAGACCCCCTAAATAGGTGAGAATTGACCACGTTTAGCATCTGCGTGAAGGGGTTAAAAGAACTGTCCAAAATAGTATAATTTGGCCAGGATAATTAAAAAATTTTGAACGGACTTCAATGGCGAAATTAGATTTTAGATTTTCAGAGTCTGCAATACCTCCAGTGACCACTGGAGTTTGCAAGCTTCAGGGTGAATGTCAATCATAGACTGTATAAAAATAGATGTCAATCCCTGGTCCACCCCCCCACTCACGGGCACCATTGAATCTAGGGTTAGAACCTACCCTTCTGGGGCTGACCAGTTGTGACTGGGTGAGTATGACATTAAAAAGACAGTGGCAAAGGCTGTTATTTGACTAGTTTGGTAACTAGCTAGGCCTAGTTAGCTTGTCTAAAAGAAAGAGAAAATCCCTGAGCAGTTCTCAAAAAAGACAACTGGCCTAAAACAAAATGCGGAGCTGAATAAAGCTACCAAAAATATCATCACTCTGGTCACTGCTGAAACATGTTGGAGAGTGAGTAGTGTAACAGATCAAACATATTCACATAAACACAAACCTCTATTTTTCCTCTTCTTTTATGATTGGTTGCTGGCGTCACATGATCTGAACCAGGTGTCCCCGGGGGTGGGGTTAGCTGGATAACTAGCTGGATAATGGTAATTTACAGCTGAATCTAGTCTCACCCCCCAATTTTCCATAGAGATCCATTCAAATGCAGAGAGGTTATAGTATCGCTTGTAACAGTACCTGAAAATAAGATATCGACAGTTTTTTGATGTTGATGGTCACAGACTTCAGGAAGTAACAACATGTAAAGGATATGCGACCAAATATGAAATATGATACTTTAAAAATACGTTAAAGCAAAGGCTATGAATACTTATGTAAATGAGATATTTTAGTTTTTTATTTTTAATAAATTTGCAAAGATCTCAAAAAAACTTTTTTCACATTGTCATTATGGGGTGTTGTGTGTAGAATTTTGAGGGAAAAAATTAATTTAATCAATTTTGGAATAAGGCTGTAACAGAACAAAATGTGGAAAAAGTGAAGCGCTGTGAATACTTTCCGGATGCACTGTATATAGGCTCATAAGGTCGAGGTTTTACAGAATGTAAGTTACACAACTGAAAAAAACATTATTTTGACAGGTTTTACATTGGCCGGTTAACGTTAGCTAGCCAAACAGTTTGTGAGCTAAAGTTGTTAAAGTAGCATACCTGTCTAGCGTTAGCTTGTGATGCTAGGTCATGGTAGGTAGGCTATATTTGCAGGCTGTTAACTAATTAGCTGGTCAAAAAGTAAAGAAAATAGTAAAGTAGTAAAAATATATTCCCTGAAAAACTGGAGAGAATGCTTTTGAGAGGGTTGATCAGTAGCCTACAGATTGTATACACACCATAACAAATTCAGCATGAGTGACAATATAAAATGTGATGTGTGCATTAGCCAAATTCTCACATTAAAAGGATAAGGATGGGTGGCGCTGGGAATGTCAAGGTCAATCCTAACCACGTGAGGTATCGCCCATGTTCCGCCCCCCCCCCCCCGAGTGACACGGAAACTGTCCCTGAATGGTCCACAAAAATGGTAATACACTGTCCAAATGACACAATAATTTAAAAAATCGGCATATGGAGAGGCAGTAGATGAAGGAAAAGCACCTATTGCCTCATAGGAAAAATTTATTGACTTAGTATTTTGACAGCATTGCTGCCATTGACTTACAATTATAAACCGTGCTGAAAGACCTATACTGGAGCCAAACGCAGTGGCGCAAGTGAGCAACGTCTCTCAGCCACTCTCTGGCCGCTCCCAGCCAAACCAGGAAGTGAGCTTCAAAAATGAGGGTCACCAAGTGACTGATTTTATCCTATAGCCTACTTTTTCCTCATTGTTATGTGATGTGCTGATCAATGGTGCTGTCATGGCAACGTGACTTGCATGCGGCTGCTTATCAAGGGGGGGCCATGGGGGGAATGGGGGGTGCTACGCCACTGCTTTTTCCTATATCCACATTATTGATGACATAAAATGTGTAATGTCACACAAAGATTCTGCAGTTTAAATTCTCAATGAATAGCACAGATTTTCGTAAATTTGTTCTTCTAGCTGGTTCGAGACACTTAAATTGTTAAATTCATGCTTTTTAATATTTTCATTGTTTTGACTAAACGATTGCCATTTTAAAATTAATGACATTCTTTATCCTGATAAGAAGAAAACGCTGCATGAATGTGATACAATTCCGAGAAAGCCTTGGGATTTTTTTGCTAATTAATTATTCAGATTATTGCCATGCTTCTTAAACAATCTCACAAGCAGTTATCACTTCGTCATTATAATTTCTTAATCATTAAAGACTACATATTGGTCTTGATTAATCAAAAAACGAACTGTCTGATTGCTAATAAAGCATAATATACTGAAACAGGTTAAGAGTAGTCTACTGTTCGGTTTAAATGCTTTACGCCCCCCTTTTCCAGTGCAACAACCGTCACTACATGCAGTATATTTAAAAGCTATACAATTGTATGACAAATAGAAAAATTCTAACACGCAAACCTTGCTATATTTATTGATATTCATTCGTTATTCAGTTAATTGCCTACTTTTGCATCCACGGTACGCAACTGGTCTACAGTATGTGTATGTGCCAGCCAAGACTGTGAGAAATGTAACTACATCTGAATGTCAAACATCTCGGATGTTAGATTCTTGAACTTTCTAAAAGTAACTAAAATTGATTTAAACTCCTGTGCCCTGTTCCGCGTATGTGGATAACTTTGTTATCTGGCTAACTGTGCTAAGTAAAACCCAGAAACCCATGGAATATGAACTAGTAAAAACACTTTTACTCAGCCCAGTTGCCCAACCCAGTTAGCCAGCTATGAGGAATAGGGCCCTGAACTCATCAGTTCTCTGGGACTATGAGAAGAAGCAAACAAACAAACATCTTCCAGTGCTCCACAGCATGCCTTACTGGGGCTATAGGGTGGACTGCAGCATTTATTTTCAGGTAAAAATAGAGCACTCTTCCCAGAGCTTGCTGTACTGGCCCTCTGTGAGGAAATATTATCTCTGACCTAAAAGAGATCTTCGGTTCTCTATGAGGAACTCGCCCCCGATACCCCCCATCTCATGTGCCTGCATCAGACAGGCACACTCCCTCTCAGTACACACATGCACCCCAATAGTGCCCGCCAATAACATTGCAGTATACAGCACTCAGTGAGATTATGGGTTTATGGAATTTATGCATCTGTCTAATAGTATAATAGTTTATGTTCATGTCCGTGTGCCTGACGAAGAGTGGTAGTCAGTGGATTGCATGTAGCTACTGTATATAATTAGCCTTATAGCAAAATAAGAGAGCTATAGCAGGAGTTCTCAATCCTTTTTTTGGAATTCCCCATGGCCTTTATTCAAAGCAATCTCTTGATTAACCCTATTAACTTTGGCCCTCCAGAGGCAATTTCCACCTATTTTCTTCTAGTCTTATGTCAATATCTCAAAAAATATTCACTGCACATCCAAGGTTTAAAGTTTGAATTGAAGAAGAGGTTGTATCATTCAGAAATTTGCAACAGAATACATTCATTTCAGAATAGTCACATACAGTGTATACATAATATGCTAAATAAGTAGCCTATGTATTTAAATGGGGTTTTTTTAAACATACAAAAGCATGTGTGTTTTTACATAACAACAGCAACGTATTTCAGCCCAAAGTGTCAACTGTACGGGACTAGATAAACTCTTAAGGGTTAAACAGAAAACTGTTGTCGCTTCATATACAGGTAAGATATTTGGTTTCATAAACATATTTATACGAGAGACTTTAGAGAGAAAAAAATAGGTGTCTTCTAAACAGAAATTGGATCAGGTACTGTATATAGTACAATAAGCAAGGAAAAATGCTGAATGCTTATTTGTACAATGTTTTGTAAAAATATTATTGTTTCTATATCTGAACATGATGAGTGTATAAACGGTGCATTTTATGCATTTTACAGTCTGTAGCAGTGAGACGAGGGTCGTAAGCGCTTTGGGCTATTAATAGTATCCTCCTATTTTATTGCCCTGCAGTGCAACTGGCGAGGCTGAGGTTTTCGCAAGCGGCTACCCTTTTAAACAATCCTGCATGAAAAATTACGGGGTTTTCTTCAAGCTGTAGTTGATCATTTCAGACTAACATGAATACTGTATTTCAGACGGATACGTCGATCGCTAGTGGGCCAACATGGATCGGATTAAGGTTGCTGAAAACATGTTTAAGTTTAAAAAATTAGCCAAACCCAAATTGTATCAAAATCTGTTTTTTATAAAATTTTGGTTTGGCTCATTGCTTTTTGCTGTGTCTTTGAACTTTTCATTTTCATTTTTCAGTTATAGCTACAAATTGATCAAAAAACCTCTTTCAAAAATAATCATTTGCCACAGCATGTTAGAGAAAATTAATGTGCATTAGAACAAAGAAAACGCCCTGCTTAAATAGAGGCATGAGCCTGAAGCAATTAAGAAAATTAACGGACACGAGTGCCCTCTAGCGGCCAGAAGTCGCCACAACCGCCAGAAAAGAGCAATCCGGCTTAAAACCATGACACCATCACTTTAAGTTGGCCTGCCATTATGAAACAACCTTGTAAAATATAACTTTCGGCAACATTCATAGTACATGTCACGGTTTCTGAGAATTTTTAAACACAGGACACTGTTCTTTTACGACACAGGCCACCTTGAATTTTTTACAAAATTAGAGTATACCCACTTCTCCAGGCACCACTACACCACTGAAGAAAATTGACAAGGGGGGGTGTCCGTTTTTATGCTCAGTTACTATGAGTCCCACACAATAGCTAGCTCGCCAGTAGCTGGCGGTTACGCAATGTACCGGGGCTCCAGTCTGCCCTTTCAATCCGGACAACATTGTTCCATTTCTTGGACAAATTTCAATCTTTAGGCCATTTGTGTACATGTCACTAACAAGAGTTGTTGCATCCAAACATTATACACGTTTTAGTCATTTTAGCTACCTTCAGTGATCACAGCAGTGCAGCTAACAATGCTGCTTCAACAGCATCTCACTTCCTCCATCTTCACGTCACAAAATATGACGTTGGTGAGGTTTGGCGAAAAATGGAGGTGGGGCACAGAAAGTAAACGAATCTTTTAGGGTTTATTTCTTGCCTTTATTTTAATAAAATTTAATGTTTTTTAACTCTATTTACTTTGGCCCTTCAGAGGCAATTTCCACCTGGTTTCTACTAGTTTTATTTAAAAGTCAATATCTAAAAAAATATTCCTTGCACATCCATGGTTTTAAGTTCGAACTGAAGAAGAAGCTGTATCATTCAGAAATTTGCTACAGAATACATTTATTTCAGAATAGTCACATACAGTATATATATAATAACCATAACATACCTCACCTAATGTATTTAAATACGTTTAAAAAAGAACGTATGAAAGCGCGTGTGTATTTACACAACAGCAACGTATTTTAGCCCTAAGTGCGACGGGTGGTCGCTGTGGAAATGTCGACTGTAGGGGACTTTGGCGAAATATAACAAGATAAACTCTTCAGGGTTCATCAGAAAACAGCTGTAGCTGAATATACTGGTAAGTACTTGGTTTCTTAAACATATTTATACGAGAGATTTTGGATAAAAAAATTAGGTGTCTTCTAAACCGAAAGTGCACCAGGTACTGTATATAGTACAGTAAGCAAGGGAAAATGGCGAATGCTCATTTGTACAACGTTTTAAAAAAATATTATTGTTTCTATATGTGAACATGATTTTCTTAGTGTGTATAAACGGTCCATTTTATGCATTTTACAGTCTGTGGCTGTAGCCAGAGGAGGGTTGTAAGTGCTTTGGGCTATTAATAGTGCTCTCCTAATTTATTGCACTGCAGTGTAACTGGAGAAGCTGAGGTTTTCGCAAGAGGCTACCCTTTTAAAAAATACTGCGTCAAAATTTACGGGGTTTTCGTAAAGCTGTAGTTTATAATTTCAGACGAACATGAATACTGTAATAAGCCTATCTCTCATTTCCGGGGTGCGATTTCCGGTTTATGATTACTCGTTGTATCTTCACTTCCGCCCCCACCATTCGCCATGGCACAAAGCAGAAGCAATAGGTGGTGCTGTGTCCCTATGTGCAAAAACAGCAAACAAACGCACCCATATTTAAGTTTCCACAATTTCCCGGAAGACGAAGGTCGAAAGAAGAAGTGGGTCCAGGCCGTGAGGAGAGAGGAAGGTCCTTTGTTTAAAGTAACGAAGTGCACCTACATCTGTAGCGCCCATTTTGAGGAGGGAGACGTGTTCCTGACGCCGGGTGGCCTGAAACGTGTGAGGAAAGATGCGGTGCCTTGTCGTTTTGCATGGGCAAACAGGTCTTCACGTCGAAAGTCAGCGTATGCAAGGGCTACGGAACGACTTGGGTCTGATGTTCGGGAGATTACGGAAAACGGCGAAGAGGTAGAGATGGCCGCCGCTGTTCCTGCGGTGTCCGATCATGACTACGATGCTCGACCACCTGCCGGTAAGTGTATATTATTAACTTGATTAGCCAGCTAGCTAGCTAACCTACTTGGTTACCATTCTGTTTTGTTGATTGTTGTTTGTATTGTTATTTTAAATTGGTTAATTCAACCAGTGAGGTTTTAGGTTAGCTAGCTAGCCAACTAGATTGGCTGCACAATAATATAGGCTATCGATAGATTACTAGTAGGCCACCATCTACATGTAAAATATGGACCAAATTCGAAAGTGAACAATGGCAACACTTTCATTAACATCCTCAACATATCATAAATACATATATAGGCTAAATATATAGTTAACGGGCTAGTAAAAAAGCTAGCAAGCAAATGCTAGCTAGCAAGTGGCTAACGTTAGCTAGCTACTTGGCATTTTACCTTCGTAATTAAAGATAAATTCTTCATGAAAAAACTTGTATCCCTTATCCATTTTTTACCGTTTTGTCTTTGTGTGTCTTTCTATCAACGTGCCAACGTCTGAAAGACGGAGTTTTGGTAGATGTGCTAAAGATCTGCTAAAGATTATTGTTTCACCCATTTCTTCCACACAGTTAGCCATTGCTACCGCCACTGGCAGGAAACCGGGATACAACGACATTGCGTCACTTCCTTTTTCAAAATGGCGGTGAGAGATAGGCTTATTGAGACGGATACCTCTGAACCACTAGGGGTGAAGTTTATAGAGTTAAAGGAGCTATATGTAACAAATTTACTGTACTAAATCAGAAAATGACCATGATACAGTATGTCATCAGAGATTAAGGAAACATGCTAAGTCGAAATACTGGCTTCTCCGACAACAATGCTACATAATAATAAAAAATAAATAAAAAATAAAAAATGAATAAATAAATAAAATAAAAAAGGAATAAAATACAAGCGGCGTAAAAAAGGACCAGACAATTGCCGAACAAACACAACATTGACTTAATTAAAAGAAAATTAAAAACCTAATTAAAAGCAACAGTAAAAAGAAATGATTTAAGTCTACTTTTAAAAGAGCTAAGTGTTGGGGCATTTCTGATATCACTTGGCAGTACATTCCATTTGTTTGGGGCATAATGACTAAATGCAGCTTCTCCTGCTTTAGAGTGCACTCGGGGGACAACAAGAAGTCCACTGGCTGATGATCTTAGGTTTCTTGTTGGTTGGTATGGCACAAGCAACTCCTTAATGTAGTGGGGAGCAGGGCCATTTAGAGCCTTATAAACAAATAAAAGGATTTTAAAATCAATTCTGACATTGATAGGAAGCCAGTGTAAGGATTTAAGAACAGGTGTGACATGATCATTTTTCTTGGTCCTACTCAAAATCCGTGCAGCAGCATTCTGTATAAGCTGCAGACGCCTAACAGTTTTCTTGTGGAGTCCAGAAAAAAGACCATTACAATAGTCAAGTCTGCTTGAGACGAAGGCATGTATCAGTTTCTCAGCATCTGAATAATTTTTGAGATATTTTTTAGGTGATAGAAAGCTGATCTTGTTACATTATTTATATGATGGTGAAAGTTAAGATCAGCATCTATGATGACACCAAGATTCCTGGCATGTTCTTTAGTCGTCATGGAAAAGGAACTGAGGTGGGCAGAAATTTCCTGTCTCTTTGCTTTTGTACCTAGAACAATAATTTCCGTTTTGTCACTGTTTAATTGCAAGAAATTTTAAATGTTAATATCATTAAGGCATTTATTCAGAGTTTCCACAGGGCTTAAATCATTTGGAGAGAGGGAGAAGTAAAGTTGCGTGTCATCCGCATAGTTATGGTATTGTATGCTATGTTTCCTTATTATATGTCCAAGCGGAAGCATATATAAATTAAACAGTAAGGGACCAAGGATTGAGCCTTGTGGAATCCCACAGGTCACAGTGACTTTATCAGACGTAAAGTTTTCAATGGACACATAGAAATCTCTGTCTAGTAGGTAGGTCCTGAACCAGCTAAGAACAGGGCCAGACAATCCTACCCAGTTATGAAGTCTGTCTAGGAGGATTTCATGATCCACAGTGTCAAACGCGGCACTGAGATCTAAGAGTATGAGGATTGAAAATTTACCGGAGTCAGTGTTCATGCGGAGATCGTTTACAACCTTAACAAGGGCAGTTTCTGTACGGTGGTGAGATCTAAAACCAGACTGAAAAACGTCAAACAGGTCATTTGATATAAGGTAGCTATTCAATTGGTTAAACACAATTTTTTCGAGAATCTTACTGAGAAACGGGAGATTTGAAATTGGTCTGTAATTACTCATGCTTAAAGGATCTAGATTTTTCTTCTTTAGTAAAGGTTTTATGACAGCGGTTTTAAGAGCACTTGGGAAAATACCAGACTGAAGGGAGCAGTTAACAATTTGTAACAATTCCTTAGTTAAACAGTTAAATACAGTTTTAAAAAAGGTTGTAGGAAGTGGGTCCAGACAGCAAGTGGAGGATTTGAGCTTCAGCACAGCATCCTCCAGTGCTGTGGAATCCACAGAAGTAAAATGTGACAAACCACAAGTCCTTTTAATGGGAGTGGGTAGTACCTCTACTTTGCTAAAACTCAAAGAACTTATATTTTTTCTGATGGTCATGATTTTACTATTGAAAAATGTGGCAAATTCTTTGCATTTTGTGGTAGAGAGAAGCTCAGGGTAGATCGAAGAGGAAGGGTTAATAAGCCGATCAACAGTGGAAAACAGTATTTGTGCATTATTCAAATTATTGTTTATTATTTTAGAGAAAAATAATTGTCTGGCGCCTTTTATTGCCTTGTTATATTTATAGAGGCAATCTTTGTAAATATCATGCTGGATTTGAAGCTTGGTTTTCCTCCATCTACGTTCTGCCTGTCTACTCTGTCTTTTTAGTTGTTTAACAGAGATATCATTTGTCCAGGGAGCTTTTTGTTTTCCAGAGATTATTTTTGTTTTCAAGGGTGCAACAATGTCAATAATACTTTTTACTAGTAGATTGAAGTTGTCAACCAGAACATCCGGTGATAGAGAAGTAGACGGTACCAGAGCGGACATAGAGTTAGTAAAGGCTAACTCCGTCAGCCGATTTACGAATGCCTAAGCTAAATTCAACATCGTTTCCATTTAGCTAGCTAGCTAAAGATTTAAATATATATGTATATAGTTACTTGCTAAACATACCACTAACGTTAGCTTATATCTGTGTGACCGTAAACATAGCCAGCCATGCATCTAGCTAACATTGACAGAGTTATAAAAAATCCACATGAGCTGGTTTATAATCTGCAAACAATACATAATAAACAAATTTCATACGTATACATTAGTTGATGAACTTACAGTGTAGGACTCGTCATCGCTTGTCATTGTCAAAATAGAATAAGCTTGTCTCAAAAAAAAAAATAATGTTGCGCTCAGCTCGTCTTGTGCTCGTGTTCATTCAGTGTCTCGTCTCTCCAATATTTAGAATTTGGATTACATTACCCATTTTAAACGCTCTGTGTCAATGTTACATATAGCTCCTTTAATGTTGTGAATAATAAAAGAGGACAACTTCCTCCATTTGGCTGGTGTATTTGATGTTTTATAATATCTAGTGCTTACACTTTAATTAAAGTAATCCATCCATATTTCTGCATATCTGGCAGCAGAGTGATGGTTTGAGGCTCATTTGATGCCTCATACCCTTGATGACTTACAGCCATTTAGCTAACCATGTGTTCCATACTATTCCAGTGTAATTTCTAGCTTAATCTAGTCTCACCCCCCAATTCCCATAGAGATCCATTCAAATGCAGAGAGGTTATATTATCGCCTGTAAGAGTACCTGAAAATAAGATATCAAGAGTCTTTTTATGCTGTTCGGTCACAGACATCAGGAAGTCATGGATATGCAACTAAATATTAAATATGACTTTATTTAAGTTTATATTCATTTGTCCAATTACTTTTGCTGCCCTAAAATGGGGGGGGGGGGGGCGCTATGTGTAAAAATGGCTACAATTGCTAGACAGTTCAACTGATATGGATGTAAAAACCCTCAAATTAAAGCTGAAAGTCTGCACTTTAACCTTATAGTCACTGTTCCATTTCAAATCCAATGAGTTTGAGTACAGAGCCAAAACAACAAAAAATGTGTCACTGGCTGCGGTCCAATTCGTTAAATGCTCTGCCCTCCTGCACTTCCCCTCGCCACTTCCACTTGGGGAAATCCCTTCAGAAACCAGAAGTTGGGCATTGCCAAGGGTGAGTGCAGTTCAATCCGTCCAATCCAGTGGTGCAGCGGACAAATTTTCAGTCTGTGCGGTTGCACCCCGAGGATCGGGGGTTCGATCCCCAGTCCTACCAGTTCCAAGCATGGCCGTTGCCTGAGGGAGTGGCAATTGGCGGCTGCTCCCAGCAGGAGGGGCTCGGAGAGAATCGTTGCGCACAGAACGGCCCTGGGCGAGTTGGAATCACGGTCAGGAGTTTGAGGAGTCGCGCCCTCCGTCCTACTACCGGCTGACAGGACTCGTAACGGCGGTTGCTACACGGGGGTAACTGAATAGCATAAGGGTTTAATTGGCTACCAAATTGGGAGAAAAAGGGAAAATCAGAAACAAGTTTATATATTTTTAAAAAAAATGCAAGTGAAGTATGTGAAATTTGGCTCGAGGGAATGAGTCCGCAAGACTGCAGACTTCAGGCAGTGAAATTGCCCAGAATGCTTTACTGTAACCCCAAGCTTACATTACATTACATTACATTACAGGCATTTAGCAGACGCTCTTTTCCAGAGCGACTTACACAACGTTTTTTTATTACATTTTATCCATTCATACAGCTGGATATATACTGAAGCAATTCAGGTTAAGTACCTTGCTCAAGCTTCTTGTTTCGGAAATTTTAATTTTATGCCTTTACATATCTCCTGGGGAAAATCCTAAAAATAGAGAAAGCGGCACCCGAGTATGAGATCTTTTAAAAGTTTGTAAACTGAATCGCAACTGAAATGTTGAATAAATTAGGAAATAACATTGATTTAGTGATTTGATAAAATCGCTTTAAAATGTATCTCCAATGCATAGTTTCATGTTATCCTACTAGTATTCAGTATTAGAATTATTCGATTATTTCAGGCAATTTAACGATAATAGATACATAATCAGCTTGTTGCAGTTCAGCGAGTATCCAGCAAATGAGCCAGTGCAAGCTTATTCATTTTGCACTCATCTCACATGCGCAGTTGTGTCCTTGGAGTCAGATGTACAAAGAGGATGGTGCAGAAAGTGACGTGGAGACGGCCTTACAAGCATGTAATTGGTTGCAGACTAGCGAGCAAACATAAGATGTAGGCCGGAATAAATAATAAGAAAAAAATGTATATCTTTGTCTGTGTGGTAAGAAAAAAATATTTGACCACGGAAAAATAATAATAAGCAATTTTTGTTTGATGACAGTTATAGTTAACAATATATGAGTGGAAGTATTTTTAATTTGCTGTCAAAAATGAATGGAGCCCAATGGGGAAACTGGCTTTTTGAGCGCAAATCTAGATATCAGCAGAGGGCGACATTATATCCAGTGCGGAGGTTGAGAGCCGAAAGCTGGCTCCTTGGTGTCTACTCGTGTTGTTTTGGTGCTGCATCAGATCATCCCAAGTGGAAGTGGCGAGGAGGGCAGAACATTTAACGGATTGGACCGCAGTCACTGTCTTAACACTTTTGGAGTTCACTGTATTTCCATTTAAAGCAATGCATGAATACATTCTAAATACAATAAATACTTGCAATATTTGTTAAAGGTTGTGAACAAATATTGCAAGTAAACTTTCACTATCAGATTCATAGACTTGGCAGCCCAGTGGGCTAGTGGAATTTTTTTAATCTATCTACCTTGGTAACAGGTCAAAGCAATACCACGTGGACATGAAAAGTTTGTGATCATCGAATTATTGATGATTCATTAGGTTTTCTGAAATAGCTAAATAAAGCATTTATCAAACAATGTGGGTAGCCTATCAGTCTACCAAAGCCTGATAATTATTGAAAATGAGACGGTGCTGATACACACATAACACTGGGACAGGAATAAGTGAAAGTAAGTAAAGCCGGAGAAAATGGTCTTGTAATGCGGCGTGACGTGTGAGGTAGGACGAGCCAAACAAGGGGATTCTTTAAGCACTAGGCCACTAGGACGGGAAACCCCGTAGTTAAGGGAAGGAGACAAGACAGGGAAACACACACACCAAGGCTACCAACCGGCTCACTGTCACACGCCAATGAGTAGAAGCGCAAACGCCAGGTTTTTCAGAAAGAAAACCAAACAAGGCGAATGGAAACAAAGCACTAGGCTCTCATACTTCTACGAGCTAAGTGACTAAAGAACGAGCCAGAAATAACAAACGCCCTGTCTCGGTAACGAGACGCATAAAAACAGGCGAGTAGCGTAATGGCACAAATAAAACACACAGCCAATAAACACTGTAAACTAATACCAAATAGTATACTAGAAGGCGAAAGGAACGGTGATCTGACGTTCCAAGGCTACTCTCATAGACTCGCAGTCACACGCAAACATGTAAACAAAAATCACCCAGTCTCCCTGTGAGGAGACGTACCCGAAGGGCGAACAGAACTACAGTTCCGAACAAAATCGCCCAGACAGGTACTGAAGGACGAACAGAACAGCTGTTCCGGACATTTACCGGCTCCATGACTAATGCAAGATTAAACGAGAATAAGCGCTCTGCCTCTCGGTAAAGAGGAATGTAACAAGGGGAAGGAACAGATATAACATTCCATGGCTACTTTCACAGGCTCGCAGTCACATGCAAAAACTAGGAAGCAGGAACAGACAAGAGCCAGGGGAGAAGAGTCCGGATAACTACATGCACATAGGCACATACGCCAGGAGGGGAAGAGTCCGGATAACTAAGTCCCGCATTACTCCAGAAAACGTAAAGGGGTAAATGCCCGATCTCCCTGGAGAGAGAAACATTTTACAGGCGAGCCGACGGAGCACCGTCGTCCCATAACTTTACTAGCAAAAATGACCACACAAGCTTAGTAGAAAATACACGCCCTAGCCTCTCAATAAATGGAAATGTAACGAGGCGAAATGGAACAGAAAACTAACGTTCCAAGGCTACTTTCAGAGACTCGCAGTCACACACAAACCTGTCCACAAAATCGTCCAATCTCCCTATGGGAAGACATGTACCGAAGGGCGAACAGAACTACAGTTCCGAAGAAAATCGCCAAAAACTCCATGTACAGACACAAGTACTGATGGATGAACAGGACAGCTGCATCGGAATTACCGGCTAACAGACTAACGCAAGCTCAATAGAAAATACACGACCTGCCTCTAAGAATAAATAAAGCCCTAAAGTCAGTATGATAAAACGCCCTGTCTCTTAGTAAGAAACTACCATACAAATACACACAAACAAAGACTCCTCGCTTTCACGGAAGACAGCAGACAGAGAGAGGAGAAAGAGACAGAAAGGGGCAAAAGATCTAGGCAAACAAACAAAGGAAAGACCAGAAAGCGGTAACAGAAACGAGCACACAAAAAAAGGAATTCAACCTGAAAGCTCAAAGCACAAAGGCAAGTCCTGCAAAACTCCAACAAAGCACAACGGAGCAAAAACGGTCTCCTTAAAACACTAGACCTAACCATACTGGCTAAAACTTCAAAAGGGCAAAAATAAACCGCACACAAAACAGCACAAATAATGCCAAAAAATACACCACAGTACAAACAACAGACAATCAATATCGAAGCCCAGAACGAAGGGAACATGGGCTTAAATAGCTCACCGGTCAAACACGCACAGCTGAGAACGCTGATGAAACTTCTCCGCGAAAAGACAAGACGGAGCCAAAACTCCACTAACGGAGCAGCGCCCACGTGTGGCGACCGAGGAACACGACCACAAGGGAAAAAGGGTCATAAACCATGACAGGTCTGTGATGGTCTCCTGCTGTAAAATGGGCTTGAGGCACCCAAAAAAAGAATACTTGGGTAAACACAAGGCTTGTCATTGTTTAGAGAAAATTGTGAAATGTCACACCCCTCCAAATACTGCACTGTTCCACTTCCTACCAACTATCAATCACTCTGAAGCAGGGACACTCCACTGATCGTCTCTTCGAAAGCTTTTGTATTTTCACTATTTTTACATTGGAATGGTAAATAAGCCAGCATTGGATCCATGCTCAATGTTTCATGTAAGCCGATCAAGAGTACAATCGGAAGGAGAAAACAACATCATACTCTGAGACAAACTGTAAGGTTGACACAGAGAATCACATTTGTGTTAGAAACCAAGCATCCTCTGGCTTTATAGTGACAGATAAATCCTTTAACCCTACAGATACTAAAAGGTTGCAAGAGCTTCTTGTTCTAATCCTTTCTCCATACCTGTTGATTCAACTCTTCCAACAGATCCCCCAAGACCACCACACAGACACACGTACACGCACACACAACGCACACGCACACACACACACATGTAATAAATCTACCTTTTTAACTTAGTTTTATGTAATAACTACGTCTCTGGAATATTGTGGTTGTAGGGGTGTGTGTGTGTGTGTGTGTATTTGACTATTTTTATTTTTTTATTTTATAAACCCCAATTCCAAAAAAGTTGGCACAGTATGTAAAATGCACATAAAAGCAGAAAGCAGTGATTTGTAAATTCTCTTTTACATATTTAATTGAAAACAGTACAAAGAAAAGATATTTAATGTTTTACCTTATCAACTTTATTGATTTTTGTAAGTATGTGCTAATTCTGAATTTGATGTCTGCAACATGTTCCAGGTGTGATATCCTTTTATACCCAGTCATGATAGCATCACCTGTTTACCTGTGGAATGTTCCAAACAGGTGTTTTTTGAACTTCCCAGTCTTTTTTTTTTGCCCCTGTCCCAACCTTTTTGGAACGTGTTGCAGGCATAAAATTTGAATTAGTGTATATTTACAAAAATCAATAAAGTTGATAAGGTAAAACATTAAATATATTTTCTTTGTACTGTTTTCAATTAAATATATGTAAAAGAGAATTTACAAATCACTGCTTTCTGCTTTTATGTGCATTTTACATACTGTCCCAACTTTTTGGGAATTGGGGTTTGTAGTTTATATATACAGTGTGTATATATACAAATACATACTGTATATATTCCTTTTAATTTTGCAAAGCACATTGAATGCCTTGTTATGGATGAAATTTGCTATGTAAATAAAGATTGATTGATGTACATGCACACACACACACACACACACACACACACACACACACTGGGCCTGGCTTTCTTTCAGGCCTCCCTCATCCCCCACACCAGCAAGTCATTGGCTCAACATATTGCACAGGGTGGCATTGGTGTATATTCTTAAAGACATTACAGAGGAGATTTAACACATTGATCCTCTGTTTGGTCCTTAGCACTTAGTGAATTCAAAAAAACCCTCCTGTTCACAGCACAACATATAGCAATAGCAGCCTGTACAATTTCCTGATAGAGCAGGGGACTTTGATCAGATATAGATGCATGCAGATGACAGAACTGCATTCCCAGTTCGGACACTGCCATTGTATTCTTCAGCAAGGTCCTAACATAACATTGATGCAAACTTAAAGACATGATTCATTAATGCATGATTACATGGGCTTTATGCTTATAAAAAGTAAATACTGCAACAAAATATAAATATCAGCTCTATACGTTTTATAAATCTGCTTCCCTGTACGGTTCCTGCCAAGGAACACTCAAGAGCAGGTGAAGTTAATTAATCTGAGAGGCCTGCCATGGGTTTGAACCAGCAGGCTGGCTGTACCACAACAGATACAATTAGCCTGCTTGGCTAAAGGCCAGGGTCCACTTCCAAGGGAACTAATTATATGCTTATCAGTTGTCCAGGGGTGACAGCTCATTCTATAGCGGACATTCACATGCAAACTCCCGTCTCTGAATTCTGCTTCACTAGCACCAATTAGTCAATTAATTGATTAATGACTAGTAAATAATCTAATTAATCACTGAATGATGACATATACCATTTAGCCGTTTATAATAAGGAAAAAAGTAGAATTCAGGACATCAAGTTTCAGGGAAAGCAGTATTGTCAGGAAGTATAATACTTTGTGTCCTAAACTCCAAGGTCCAAAACACCAAAGTACACCATAAGCTATGTTAGTGGACTAAAAAGTACCTTTCCTGTCGATCAGAAACATTTGGCGTGAAATTTGGGTTTAAGATTTTCATCCATAAATTTGGCTCATTTTCAACAAATATTTCCAATCTCAAAATTAAGTAATCCTAGAGGACACACATACACAGGCACACGTGAGGGACAGCTCACAGGCTTGCTCGCATCTCCCCCCTCCCCTCATACCCACCCCATTATCATGGCTGCCAGACAATGACCCCCAGGCATCAATCTCTTCCCAGGGCTGAGGGCCCAGAACAAGGGCGACTAAAGGCCTGAAACGCAAGCTTTACGGGGCCCTGAGACCCCCAGCTTGCACAAGCTGGCCTTTCACAGCTCCTCAAGGCTTCCTCTGCTATCATTGTGGCTATTTGTATACATGAGGCTATTTACAGTGCATAGCACATGCATGCGCACACACAGACACATCACTATTAATGGTAGGCAGCTGTTTTTTTTTTGTTGCGAGGATCCTAACTGACACATGGTTCACTTGACTCATTTACGTTCGCACAAGTCTTTTGTGAATTTGTTATTTTATGCTGGAAAAAACAAGAGAAATTACACGAGTAATAAATGAAAAGCCACCGCAGCTTTATGCACATCCAAACTCTGATGTCCAATGAGGCCTCTGACATATGGGACATTTGCGCCCTCTGGAACAGTGATCTTAGCATTTATCTACAGGAAATGTTTCCAGTGTGCTATTGTAATGTCAAACGTGAAGTTCTACTAAATTCACAGCTGGTCTGATTTGCAGCAGAGCTGCAAGCATGCTCACTCTCACACACACACACACACACACACACACACACACACACACACACACACACACACACACACACACACACACACACACACACACACACACACACACACACACACACACACACACACACACACACACACACACACACACACACACACACAGGTACCTCTCTCTCTGATTCACGCTTCTGCATGTACAAGAGCATCAAGCTACTACTCCACAAAAACCACCAAGCAGCTCCACCTCATCTGCATTCCTATTTGCTAGGAGTGTAGGCAGCTCTGAGATCATCAGAAATGAGTCAACAGGCACAAAGATGCATGAAAGAATGAATGAATGAATGAAAATGAAATGAGAGGAGCTCTGTCTAAGGCCTCCCACCAGCACCACCAGTGTTTCAGGTCTTACCTCACCGTGCTCTGAGTCGATCCCTGGCTGCTTATGCCTTTAATGACGTTACCGCTGATATTCTCGTGTGCTGCTTTGCCTCTCGCCGTCAGAGAGGGATTGTTATCCAGTAGTACAAGGTACTCCCGGTCTGTCTGTCTCAACCTTCCGTCCTTGCGTGTCTGTATGTGGGTGTGTGTGTGTCCTCAGGTTGCCTCAGCCTGATTCACGCATTGCTGTGAGTCTGGGAGAGAGGGAGGGGGAGAGAGGAGATGTTCGTACTGCTACCGGTCTCCTGCAGGCCTTCAGAGAAGAGGGAGTGTGTCACAGGGAGGGGAGGAGGAAGGGAGGGGGGTTCTGTGACAGAGGGCTGTAAAGAGGGACGGGAAACCGCCGTGGAGGAAGGACCTGGCATGCAGAAATCAGCATGCTTGCTAAATTTAAAACGACCAGCCTCGCTTCTCACTTCTCACATCTCTTTCTCTCTCTCTCTCTCTCTCTCTCTCTCTCTCACTCTTTATTTCTCTCTTACTCTTGATTTCTGTCTCTCATTACTTGTTTCTCTCCTTATCTCTTGCTCACTCTCATGTTCTCTGTCTAGCACTTTCTCTCCATCTCTACCTCCTTCTTTCTTTCCCTTGCTCCATCTCTGCCTCTCCTTTCCTCTCTCATTTTCTATGTCTATCTCTCTGTCTCTTTCTCCACATGACCTGAAACAGGTACCCAGGACTCTCCTGGGTTGGGAGGGGGCAGGGGGTGAAGTAAGGGAGGGAGAAACATGGGGATACATGCAGTAAAACATAAATAATACCAGCGATACCATAACAATCGCCCAATTAATTTAAATACCAAGTGTTAGGGGGCTGGGATGGGAGGGGAGCCAAGATGCCATCTGAGAGGTGGTTTTCAGTTTGTGTGAGTAGGTTTCCATGCAGAAATACTGTAAGTGAACTGTACAGAGTGACAACAGCAGTAGCCATGGTCAATCAGGGGTGACACAGGCAGGAAAGTCAACACCACAGGGCTCAGGGCCTGAGTGCTTTTATTAAGACGCTGCATGCAGCTGAGGTCACAGCAAGAGCAAACTGTGCTGGGCCTCTGTGACAGGAACCTGGTGGTTGTTGCTGTGGAGGTCTATTGATGATGATTGATTGATAAGGGGAAATCAAAGCCCATTTACTCAATGAATTTGTAATGAATCCTTATAGATGATGCGTTTGGGCACCTGGGAACTGACATGACACAGCAAAACACTCATTCACCCCAGTTGCTGTGTCTCCTCTAAATGATGGTGCACCACAATTTATTATCAAAAAATCTGCTTTTAAATTGTAATGATATCCAATGAGCTTTGGACTGGTTCACAGTACTTGCTTATACATTACATTACAGGTATTTAGCAGACACTCTTATCCAGAGTGACTTACACAACTTTTTTTATTTTTTTTTACAAATGCTAAAAGCTGGATATATACTGAAGCATTTCAGGTTAAGTATCTTGCTCAAGGGTACAGCGGCCTACCTGGGAATCGAACCTGCAACCTTCCGGTTACAAGGCCAGTTCCTTAACCATTATACTACACTGCTGCCTTATAAAATATTATCAGCTGTGTTTTTGTGTATCATGCTTGATATTGTGTGTGATGCTGCAAGCAAATCATCCATAAAGGGGCCATGAAATGTAACGCAAAGTAGCCTATATAGCAGTGGTGGGGAACCTCATCCGCAAAGGACTGGTGTGGGTGCAGGTTTTTGTTTTAGCCCAGCACTAAGACACCTGTTAATTACTTGAATCAGGTATCTTAGTGCTGGGCTAAAACAAAAATCAGCACCCACATCGGCCCTTTGCGGATGAGGTTCCCGACCCCTGCTATATAGGATGTCAGCTGAAAATGTATTCCCATTAAGTCTTTTCAGATATGATTTCTGTGCAACAATTACCAGCAGAATCCTCCTTCTTGTGATAATATTACCTGTATTCAGCATCATTGAACAGTATGGTAATAAGGAAATAACTCAATCTCTGTCACACATCAATTTGAGGTACACTGGGCAGTTGTAGCACAGCATTCTGGGTACTCTGTCCTGCTCCATGTGCATCCACTTGTCAGTCTGGACCTTGAATTTATGTTCTGGCTGTAAACGTGTGACTCTGTTGCTGCCATATCAATTTCAGTTTCATTTCCATCTGTCTCTGAAACTCTGCACGTTCAGATAAACAAGCATAGACTGTAAAACACTAAAAACAACACAGACACTTGTTAAAATCCTGAGCCTACTCCAGCTGGTTCTCTCATGCTCATGTCCTGACCAAATGGTGTCTCAAGCCCCCCCCCCCCACATCTCCTGTACTAAGGTTTTGGCAGCATCAAACAGGAAAAATGCTCAATGTAAAACTACTCTCATTTGAAGTAACACTGAACATTGTACTGTGCAGGAGTCGATTCTGAACTCTGAGCAACTGCTGTGTTGGCCCAAACTGCACCCAAGAAGAACCTTCCCAAATACTTTTACTTTTGCTAAGTCAATGAAGAACAGCTGGAGCTGTGAATACAAAGACAGAGCATAAAGGTATCGATTTGTGTGTGTTTTTGCAGCATGACAAACAGACTGTCATACCAAACAGGCCATGGAGCATGCACAACAGTAACTAATGGGGGAACATGCAAAACTGGGCACTTCTTCCACTCTAGGGGAAGCGACCGAGCAGGCACTCAAACCCCTTCTCTTAAATCGCCCTCATAAATCTTCACAAAAATGTAATTCATAATTCCTTAAGGGGGAAAAATGATCCTGTTTAACAGTCAAAATGACACTCAGTGCTCTATTCTCAGGTTATTAATGGCTATCCTCTGTGTGTGCCTGTGGTCGCCATAGAGACCCTGTGGGATACAGCCTGCAAAGACCACCTGTTGTCCTTTTCAGGGGATCAGTAACACCGGTCTACTGCAAGGCATTCTGGGCCTAGCACCAACCATGTGGCAGGCTATGAAAAACCCTACAATAAACCTGACAGACATCTCTAACTGGGTGATCTGTGGCTTCAGTAGGACTTTTTATTGAATAAATTATGCTTATGTTTCAGTCATTCTTGTAGTGTTTTTTTTAAACATAATAATTTTTAAGTGTGTCTGCTGTGATAATCAGTACACAACAAGTGGTTGAAGTGGTCAACTTATGTGCAGCAGATGCATGCATTCTTATATACTTCTGCTCCGTGGGACTGAATTGGTGGGGGTGCAGAAGTAACATTCTGCACCTACCAGATGTTTAAGCTCATTACTTCAGAGATTAGTGGAAGAGAAACAACAAAGGAAACGTATGCTGCTAGTGATAAACCAGGGAGGTTTTATTACTTCAGCAAATCCAGGATCAGTTCTCAGTTCAAAGTGATTACACTTGACAGGGATATCTTACAGAATGATTACAGAAACTAAACCTCAGTCTCTGTAAACATGTCACAGAATTTACCTTGTAGCGATAAAATCACTTTTTGTGCAGTCAGTGGTGACTTAGAGATTCACACATGTGCATGGCTGATTTCTAAAGCAGCCAAGCTGCAAGGTATTTTTTTAAAGTTACAACTGTTTCCATTTCATTGAATGTGCATGAACTGTTAGCTGAAGTCCGTTGCACCCGGAAACCAACATTCGGAAGGCACTTCAATTACACTAATAAAAACAGATAGCATGTAAAATATAAAATATGAAAAGATACTTACTTGGGAATTTACTTGTAATTTCATCATAGTAACCTGGGGTGGACTGGGCCCCTGGTGAGCCGGAGACCCTTTTGGCATGGTTTGTCACTGGGAGATATTGTCATGAATTCTGGGGGTAATGTGTGTTGTCAGCTATGCTGGGGATTCTAGGAATGGAAGAGTTGGATTCCATCTCATCAGTTTCACACTCTGTGCAGTGCTTTCTCTGAGACACAGAGCCGTGTGTGTTTGAGTTCTGTACCTCTTATGCTTTCTCTCCCAGCCACAAAACGCCCTCCCTGTCCTATCCTTAATAAGCAGCATATAAACACAAGGTGGCCCTGCAATGGATTGGTGACCTGTCCAGGGTATATTCCTGCTTTTCACCCAATATCTGCTGGGATAGGCTTCAGCCCCCTCCCCCCTCCGTGACCATAACTAGGAGTAAGCAGTTTCGGAAATGGATGGATGGATAATCACAAGGTACTGAAATACTGTGACACCATTATCTGGGCTTTCAATAAACTTCTCATCACTACAGGCCCATAAACCAGTTTCTGCTAGATTGTGTTATGAGATAATGGCCTGCACTCAGTCAGCATCTGTTCTTAAATTTGACTCACAATTCAATGTCTACAAAAGTACTGTTTGGCAAGTTCAGCAATCATGAAAAAAATACTTTTTTAACTTAACTGTAAGACAAAAGTAAATATATTTCCATGAAATTTCCCTTGCCAGCCACCCATGGCCCTCTCAGTACGAGTTTATGGAAAGGTGCAGAAAAGCGATGCTGGCTTTGTTGGTTCCTGTCCACAATGACCCACGCCGGTAACCAAACACTAATCTCAAGCATCACGGATTTAACCTCCTCAGGCAGTCCCCAACGTGTGCCTCTCTAAATGTGCAGGACTAAAACTTTCCACTCGGCCAAGTGCTCGTGACCAAGGACAAGGGGGTTTCTATTCCAGTCTGTGGCAGAATCATGACCCCTCTACTCCTTCATGTGAAGTGGAGAGAGGAGAGGGGGGTGAAACCGGCAATGCATTCATTTTAGTTTACTTTATATTATTTAACTCTATGGGCTTTGGCCCCCTAGTGGTGGGACGTATCCGTCCCAATTTTTTATAGTGTTCATATTTCTAGGAAATTCTAAATTAAAACGTTAATAAAACACGGAACTTTCGAGGCAAAATTGTTAAAAACAGTCACAGCCTGCGAACACAATCGTTTATATGCTTATCAGCATATGCTAATAGCCCAACCCACTGTTTACAGCCTTCACCTCGCCACAGTCACAGACAATAAAATGCAAATCACAAAAACTCTTGGTACAGTTTCTACACGCTAAAAAAATCAAGATCCTATTTGGGAACAATTGTATGTTACTGAAAAGTTGTATAAATGAACATAATGTGTTTTTTCCCCATGCTCACTTCACTATGCGTACAACCGATGTACGTCCGGTTTTGTATAAATATATTTTATTTTCTACAAAATCTCTTGATAAACATGTTTATCAACCAAATTTGCTACCTGGTTATGCAGTTATAACTGTTTTCTGAAGAATCCTGAACTTTTTTTCGTAATCCATTTATTCATTGTCCAGCAAAATCTCCATTTCCACGGTGCGTACCCATCGCATTTGCATTTGTACTACATTACTACCGTTGCGTAAAAACATTACTAGACTGCTTCAGGGATGATCTAACGTAAACCACGTAGATTATCTTCTACGGGGTTTCCTACCCTTTACAACGAAGTAAAATATGTCATATTCAAGCGACTAAGAACAGCGCTGTATCCATGCGTAACGACAGCCCATAGGGCAATCGTGGTGTGCGCTTTTGACCACATGACACTGCTGTTCGCATCAGATTACGCCTGTGGCCATTTTTACTGAGTTTATCCTGGAAGGGATGGACTGGATTGCTGTACAAGTAAGTTTTTAGCCTATCCAGATGATATTTTGCCATGTGTAGCACTTTTGTTGTATGTACGTCATAGGCTAGCGTTTCTCTTTACGCGTACGGGGTTTGCTGTATGGTGTAATTGCGCTGATCACATGTCTTTGCTGCTTCAACGATTACGATTATTTTATACATTTATACGCAAATGTGGCAAGCAACGGTGGAAAGAAGAGTGCTTATTTCACGGTTGCTCAGGTTTTGGATGTGCTGCACCGCAGTGATTTCGGAGGTGAAGAAGTCTGTCCTCCGGCATAGCAATGACTCTGTGGCATGGACCCGTGCCTGGACATGTAAGTGTTTTTAAAAATATATAATACAAATTATTATTATTATTATTATCATCATCATCATTATCATAATCATCAACAGTATGGAGCGCTATTATCTACAGTATTTTTAGTTTGGTGATAAATGGATTCTCGCAGAAGTTCGCTAGTTAGCTTCTATGTTGTCACAGGCTGGAAAGGAGCTCATGGTCTGCTAAGGGGGTTTGTTTTGTTGCATTCATTCGCAGTTTTTTTTGTGTAGCAACCAACACAAGGGCTAGTTGTTGAATTCACGCATGAAACTACATCCATTCTCAGTACTTTATTTCACGGTTCAGTCAAGATATTACAGTATTATAATAATGTAATTTAGTTTGTGCAAGCTGACAAATTAATTCATAAATCCTAGTTAGCTACGATTGCTAATTATGTTGGAGCTAAGATCAGACGTACTATGGACGTAAGATTTTTTAATGTATATACTGTATATACGTGTGAGTGTGTGTGTGTGTGTGTGTGTATGTGTATATATACAGTCAAGCCGGAAAGTCTGCACACTCCTTTCACCTTCTCCACGTTTTATTACGTTACAGACATATTCTACAATAGATTGAGTTACTTTCTTGTCTCAAAATTCTACACAAAATAGCCCATAATGACAAAGTGAAAACAAGTTTTTAGATATTTGTGCTAATTTATTAAAAATCAAAATGTTAAATATCATATGTACACAAGTGTGCACACCCTTTGATATGACACCCAAAAGTGAGCTGAGGTGCATTTTGTTTCCACTGATACTGCTTGAGATGTTTCTACAACTTAATTGGAGTCCACCTGTGATAAATTCAATTGATTGGACATGATTGGGGATTGCCAACACCTGCCTATATAAGGTCCCACAGTTGACAGTGCATGTCAGAGCAAACTCCAAGCCATGGGGTCAAAGGAATTATCTGCAGACCTCAGAAACAGGATTGTATCAAAGCATAGATCTGGAGAAGGGTACGGAAAAATCTCTGCAGCTTTACAGGTCCCAAAGAGCACAGTGGCCACCATAATTCGTAAATGGAAGAAGTTTGGAACCATCAAGAATCTTCCTAAACCTGGCCGCCTGGCCAAACTGAGCAATCGGGGAAGACGGGCCTTGGCCAGGGAGGTGAGCAGGAACCCGAGGGTCACTCTGACAGAGCTCCAGCGTATCCTTGTGGAGATGGGAGAACCATCCAGGCAGCACTCCACCAATCAGGCCTTTATGATAGAGTGGCCAGACGGAAGCCCCTCCTTAGTAAAAGGCACATCACAGCCTGCTTGGAGTTTGCCAAAAGGCACCTAGAGGACTCTCAAACCATGAGAATCAAGATTCTCTGGTCTGATGAAACCAAAATTTAACTTTTTGGCCTGAATACCAAGCGTCACGTCTGGAGGAAACCAGGCAGCACTCATCACCTGGCTAATACCATCCCTACAGTGAAGCATGGCGGTGCCAGCATCATGATGTGGGGATGTTTTTCAGCAGCGGGAACGGGGCAACTAGTCCTGATAGAGGGAAAGATGAATGCAGCTAAGTACACCGAGATCCTTGAAGAAAATCTGCTCCAGAGTGCTCTGGACCTCAGACTGGGGCGAAGGTTTACCTTCCAACATGACAACGACCCGAAGCACACAGCCAAGAGAACAAAGGAGTGGCTTTGGAGAAAGTCTGTGCATGTCCTTGAGTGGCCCAGCCAGAGCCCAGACCTGAATCCAATTGAACATCTGTGGAAAGAGCTGAAAATGGCTGTGTACCGACGCTCCCCACCCAACCTGACGGAGCTTGCAAGGATATGCCAGGAGGAATGGGCAAAAATGTCCAGAAACAAGTGTGCCAAGCTCGTAGATTCTTTCCCAAGATGCCTTGAAGCTGTAATCGCTGCCAAAGGTGCAGCAACCAAGTATTAGGCTAAGGGTGTGTACAGATATGTAACCCCTAAATAACCTATTTTTGTCAGTAAAATAAAATTGCATATTTTCTAAAAACCTGTTTTCACTTCGTCATTATTGGCTATTGTGTGTAGATGTTTGAGGCAAAAAATGAACTCAGTCTATTGTAGTATAAGTCTGTAATGTAATAAAACGTGGAGAAGTTGAAAGGGGTGTGCAGACTTTCCGGCTTGACTGTATATATATATATATATATATATATGTATTTTTTCACTTAATTGTAATACTTGCCATATGTCCTTTTGAGATAATTAGTGTTCTCATTTTTTAGTGATTCTACTTTGTAATGTACTTGAATCTGTCTTTTTCACGGAGGACAGTGAAGACACCCCTCCCCCACCTGACACCTCTGTTGTAGGAGGTGGTAACAGACAGGTTTGCCAAATAAAGTGATGTATAATTCATTACTTTTGCTGTAAAAAGTCATGTTTAAGGCTTGTTATAGATAAACCTGTTATTCTTCTGGCTTATGGGGCTCTGGTAAATCAAATTTTGAAGTACAGTGCCATTTTAAATGTAAAGCAGATTGGTTGGATAACATTAGGGTAAGTAATCCTTTTCGGAGATGTATTTGGGCACTTTTGGGCACGCTTTGTAAGAGAATATCCTCATACACATAAACACAAAACACGTGTAGGTTAATTTTCTTCACATTTTGTATTACAAAAACTGTTTTAAAAGAAAAATAAAGTTTTCTGATGACTGACATGCCTAGACAGAAAGATATGCACATGTTTTATATTTGGAGAGGTTTGGACACCTTTTGGGACACCTGGGCCCCGTTTTGGGAAAAATAGCAATGGATAAGGAAAGCCTATAGATATCTTTACCAAATTGTATACACAAGTGGACAACATATTAGTACACTAGTAAAAGCAATTCTGGCTTGCTCCAGTACTTTGAAGTTGAGATATTCAGTGATAAACTATAGCCTCTTCTTTCATTCACACTTTCAACCATGGATGTGCAGTGAATAGTTTTTGAGATATTGGCACTTAACCTCTCCCTACCGAGGGCAAAATAGGCCAATTTGTGCCTGTTTTCACTAGTGACAAACAAAGGTGGTTATCTCAAAAACTATAAATGGTACAAATATGGTTCATGGCTTTTATTAAAGCAGACACCTGCACTATTACGACTAAGCAGTGAGAACTCATAGAAATCCAGTTTTTGATACTTAACTACAACAATTTATGTACAGAAAATATAAAAAAACTAAAAAACGGGTACCTACATTCAAGTTTAAGAATTTTTACCTGGGGAGCTACAAATGCTATGGAGGAAATGACTCCTCTATCTGATTCATCAATATGCTGCCTACCTCTGGTAACAATCTGGTGTCAATATCTCAAACCATTCAAATTTTACAGGGATTTTTTCAGGTGAACCTTTTTCGTTATCCAAATGGTGCCAAATGGTGCCAAATGTGCCAAAAATGGCAATGTTCCAGAAAGGTCTCAATATGATTTATTTTTTAGGTTTTTACAAAAAAATGAGATAATTTGTCAATATTGGCAATAAAAGTTCATTTTTAGACGTGTTCTTGGTGCTCTTCATATTACACAACTAACTACCCAAGGTTACAAAAAGCTGTCAAAACCCATGTAGCAGCACAGTGAATCTTGTGTATTTCACCAGAGCCCCATTAGCCAGAAATGAGTCCAGGAATGTGCAAACAGGTTTTCAAATGAATAATGGGAATAGTATGAAACTTCCCTACACATTACTGCTTGCCAGTCCTGTCCTTTATTCTGTTGCCACCTCCTATGACAGGGACGTTGGGGTTGGGTTTTAGGTGGCAAAACTTTATACATGACAAACATATATCAACTATATACAAGTGCACTAAGGTGTACTACTAAAAGTGCAGTGGATAAAAAATCAAAAGTCCACCAGTTTCCTAGATAAAAAATAAAAACACCCCTGCTGTAACAAATAAAAAGATCCTTGCCCTCTAATTGCTGAAGTTACCGTATTTACACAAAGAAAGTACAAAATGGCAGGGTCCAAAAAGCTAAAAAAAATGAACTAAAAACAAAAAAAGGCAAAGGATCAAAACATGGGGGTGGAGGGTGAGGAGAGATTATTTAACCATTCATACAGAAGCCATTTAGACTACACATTCCCTCAGGAGAGCAATCTGCATCACTGCAAACCCCACTAACCCTGTCCATGGAATTGTCTTTACTAAACACTTCCAGAAGCCATTTCACACTCAAAAAAATCGATTTAGTAGCTCATCTCAGACACAAATAGATAGCTAGCTGCTTGTTACCTGTAATTTTGCTTGCTAGCTTGCCACTGTAAAGGTAATACTATCTATATTAATTTAGCTGAGAGGGACCGATTTTATGCATAAGTATATAAGGTTAGTTAGCTTCACAGAAGAAACACAGGGATTCACGCATTGCAGCTAAATTGCACATTTCCTTCGATGCTTACACCAAACTTACCGTTTCCACAAACATCTGTGTTGTTGGCAACGCCACGTAACACGTGCGAGTTTGTCAACACAGACAATACACCCTAAGTTTACTTCATAAATTATTTATCATACCGTTGGAATGTGCAATTTGTAATATTAATTGTATGAAAAACAATAAAATACAGTTGACAATGTAATTACGAACCCGCATGGCATTGCGTGAATTCACACTGGTATATAGAAAAATCGGTAATACCACCAGCCCTAACGACGTTACCTGCCATGGCGAAATTCAATGCGTTTATAGCATAACACTGTTAGTATGATAAAACAACTTACATGTCAGCAACATCATCTCGGTCATCAGTGGATTCAGCGTCACTGAGACAGGATGAGTCTCCCTCGGCAAAAACATCTTCTGGCTTATCCAGTTCGTCTAGCACTTGGTGCACGGATAAACGCCTCAAAAATCTCGACATAACTACACAAAAACTGTATCAAAAATACTCTAAAGTAAAAAAATGTAACTGCGGGCCTTACCTAATTAATTGTGCTTTGCTAAACGGAATGTAGCGAGCTACGCTACAAGGTAAAAACACTGCGCCATCTTGGTTCGATAATTACGTGTGGTCGCCACTTTCCTTATACGCAGGGCAGTATTTCCTTTTTTTACGACGGCATTGTGTTCAATGAGGGCTTGTTTGAAAGATAAGAGTCTTGGCTATTGGCTGGAATATTTGACAGACAGTTTTAAAACCCAATGGAAAGCAAAAAATACTCAGAGTGGAGGCGGGTGGAAGACAGTTTTTCCCACTTCAGATAGGCCTATGGTGCTATCAGTCAAAGAAATACACCCAATTGACGACGGTTTTGCATAAATCTCTGCAAGCAAGTTCAAAACAACTCTAGCTAACATATACTAAGCCACGGGATTGGTACTCCAGAAACTGGCTGAGTTTCACAACGCCAAAGTGAACACAGCTGAACGAGTCGTAATCAAGTGCAAAAAAGCACAAGTCGGTTTAAAATTGTAAAAAAATAATGTACAGCCGTATGAAAGTTTTAAAGTATTTTTTCTTGAAGCCTAAAGGTATAATGATTTTTCAAACCAAAGTTTTGTGAAATACAATTAAGCAGAACAGTTTACCAGCACATTGTTTATGGTGTGACATCAAGCTGCAATACATGTTTGAGAATTAGGTCAGAGTTTCCAACGTTATTTACGAAGTTTTATCCCGACGTTTTGGGCTTAAAAACCACTTTCCCAGAAGGAATGGATATATCTTAAGGATATTTAATCAAAATATTGAGGTGAGCAGTTTATTATATATTATTAAATTAATGAAATGTATAATTTAATAATTTCCGTAACGCCCGCGTTACCGCTAGGGGGCGTTTGGTATTAAGAGGTTAATTGACACTAGTAAAAACTAGACAAAAATTGGGCCAAAGTAAATAGGGTTAATAAGGTCTCTAGCCTACATAGCTATATCTAGCTAACAAGCAAAGTCTAGCTTCGGGACAACAATATAGCTAGCTCTAGACTGAGAAAACTAAAAGGGTAGCCTATTAAGCCACTTCCTTCATTAATTACTTTAAAGAATATGTAGCACAAGCTTATTCACTCCTCGTATTAGTTGAAAACTTGTTTGTTTTCTGTCATAGCCAAATTCAGGAAAGACACATCTAAATGATGAAGACCTAAATAAAGTGCATGGTAATTGATTCCTGTCATGGTTATTAGCAGCCTCTGCTGTTTCTGCTTTCGGTTTTCTTTTTGGCGTCGTTGGGATGCTCTATCAGATTTTTTCCGCCTCCGTTCCGGTGTTTGAATCTCACCCGGCAATTATTCCTTTCACCCGTTTTGGAGTTCCTGCTTATTATAAATCAAATTAAATGAAATCAATATTTATTTATATAGCGCATTTCACAACTAGTTGTCACAATGCACTTCACAGTAAAACCCAGCCTAAACCCCCCACAAGAGCAAGCCAGAGGCAACAGTGGCAAGGTCACTCCACTGGCTGGAGTGAGTTGTAGCCAGGATCAGGTTCAAAGTTCTGACCCTGGCCTACACTGCAGCCAATAGGACAGGCCCCGCCTACCTGCAGGACTTAATCCAGAACTATGTTCCTGCTCGATCACTTCGCTCTTCTACAGCAGGGCGACTGGCACTTCCCCTCCTCCGTGTCAAAGGCTCTCGCTTGTCCCGACTGCGGAGTTTTTCTTTTCCACATTAGCTCCTCAGTGGTGGAATGAACTTCCCATTCCCCTACGTTCTACTCCAACCCTGCCTGCATTCCGTCGAGGCCTGAAGACACACCTCTTCAGACTCCACCTTGACTGATATCCTAACCTTGGAATATCAGTTCCCTGTTTACTAGTTCCCTGTGTTTTCCTGTCTGTTTATTATAGTTTATAATAGTATTTAGAATAGAAGTGTAGTATTGCTGATTTACCCACAGCTTACTGTGAACTACAGTCAACGTTCATTACTAGGGATAGCTGCTACATTATGGGAAGGATGTGCTTTGTCTTGTCTGTTCTGTAGTGATCTTGATGATGTCTCTTGTATGCACTTACTGTACGTCGCTTTGGATAAAAGCGTCTGCTAAATGAATGTAATGTAATGTAATGAAAAACTCCCTAGTGTAACTAGGAAGAAACCTTGGGAGGAACCAGACTCAAGGGGGGAACCCATCCTCCTCTGGTCGGCTCAGGGTTGTAGGGAATATTCATTTAAATATATACACGGGGCACCAAAAATGTAGGGGACATACCTCTATATTTATACACGGGGCATCACTTATGTACTGCAATACGCCACTACCATCCTTATACAACTGGTGGCATGATTTTTGTATAATAAATCAGTCTCATAGAATGTATATATTATTCTCAAAAGAGAATATACTAACTAAAATGGGTAACTTGAATTAATAATTAAATTAATTACCAATAAAATGACACATTAATAATTGTCTTAGCAAAATCACAATATCATGTACTCAGTTGATGCCGAATTAATATAAATGATCCAGATAGAAGGTGAAGGCATTTTCGGGAATCCCTGCGATTAGCATTGGCTGATTCAGTTCAACACAAGAGCAACATTAATACAGGCAATCTTGGATAAATGTAATAGTTTATTGAACACAAAGTACCAAACAGAGCAAGGCACGATTCATTACTATAATGTACAACAAACTGTGTGTGTGTGTGTGTGTGTGTGTGTGTGTGTGTGTGTGTGTGTGGCGCGTTGGGCGCATGTGGGGTTTCCATGTTCTCCTGCGTGTGGGGGGTTGCCTCGGACACGTGTTCAGAGAGAACAAAGTTGGACAAGTGCCCCCGCCAGGAGTAATCTATGGCTACATATCTATGAAGACTTCTCTGGGCCTGGCTCTAGACTATAGCTCGTTATAAGCCTGATCATAAAGGTGTGTTTTTAATCTAGACTTAAATATTGAGATGTGTCTGATTCCCTTATAAATTTTGGCAGGGTGTTCCACAGTAGTGGCGCTCTGTAGGAGAAAGCTCTACCACCCGTCAAGTTTTTAAATATTCTAGGGGCTACTAGGTAGCCTGCGTCTTGGGAACGAAGTGATCTTTTCGGTTTATATAGTAAATGCAGATTACATATATACACTGGCGCAAGTCCATTTAAGGCTTTAAAGGTCAGAAGCAAAACCTTAAAGTCTATCCTAAACTTAATTGGTAGCCAATGAAGTGATGCCAATACTGGGGTAATATGCTCATATTTCTTAGTTCTAGTTAAAATGCGAGCCGCTGCATTCTGCACAAGCTGGAGATTATTTAGCAAGGATTTAGGGAAGCCAGATAGCAGGGCATTACAGTAATCTAGCCTAGACGTAACAAAAGCATGGATCAATTTCTCTGCGTCCCCTTCTGTTAGGAAGTGCCTTATTTTAGCTATGTTCCTTAACTGAAATAAAGCTACTCGAGATATGTTTTTTATGTGCGTGCTAAAGGTTAGATCTGGGTCTATAGTAACACCTAGGTCTTTCACAGCTGAATTTGGAACAACTAAACAACCATCGAAATTTAAAGTAGATGTACCCAATTTCTCCCTTTGTTTTTTTGGACCTAAAACCAGCATTTCAGTCTTCTCTGAGTTTAGGAGCAGGACATTGGAGAGCATCCAAGCTTTAATATCTGCAATACAAGCCTCTAATCGAGAAAGTGGTAGTGCCTCACCGGGTTTCATGGAAATGTACGTATATCTGCGTATCGTCCGCATAGCAGTGAAAATCTACCCCATGTGCCAGAATAATATCACCAAGTGGTAGCATATATAATGAAAAGAGTACTGGACCTAGCACTGATCCTTGTGGAATACCATATTTCATTACTGAGTAACTGGATATTTCTTTATTTAATTTAACAAACTGCTTCCTATTGTATAAGTATGATCTGAACTATGCAAGAGCTTGACCACTTAGTCCAACACAGCCCTGGAGTCTGTTCAGTAGAATCTCATGATCTATTGTATCAAAAGCTGCACTTAGGTCAAGGAGTACAAGAACAGACACAGAGTTTGGGTCGGCTGATAATAGTAAATCATTAATAACTTTAACAAGTGCCGTTTCAGTGCTATGGTAGGGTCTAAATCCTGACTGGAATATTTAATGGATATGGTTTGAACTAAGATATGCACCAAGTTGCTTCGCAACAGCTTTCTCTAATATTTTTGATATAAATGGAAGATTTGAAATGGGTCTATAGTTTTCCAGTTTGTCAGATTCGAGGTTTGGTTTCTTCAGTAATGGCTTAATAACTGCCATTTTTAGTGGCTCTGGTACATATCCTGCTACTAAGGATGTGTTAATGATTTTTAACATATGCTGGTCTAGTATGGGGAAAAGTTATTTAACTAATTTTGTAGGGATTGGGTCGAGTAGACAGGTAGTTGGTTTTGAGGACATAACCAGTTGAGACAGCTCCTCCATGTCAATTGGCGTAAAACAGTTTAGTGCCACTGTTGATACATCTTCCTGTGTTGACCAAGATCTGGGCTGTTCATTGATTATGGGAGGAGTGATGCCTAGAGGAGGAGGCAATTTGGAGATCTGGTCTCTAATAGCTTCAATCTTCTGATTGAAAAAATTCATGAAATCATTACTGCTATAAACGCTGGGGTAAGATGAAAATTCTGATGATGGTTTTTTAGTCAAATTGTCCACAGTACTAAACAAAAATTTTGGGTTGCATTTGTTTTGTTCAATTAATTTAGAGAAAAAGGCAGATCTAGCCGATGCAAGAGCTTGCTTGTACTGGAGGAGGCTATCTTTCCATGCAAGACGAAATACTTCTAGTTTAGCTGACCGCCATTTTCGCTCCAGTTTTCTTGTGGACTGCTTCAGGGCACAGGTAGTGTCATTGTACCAGGGAGTACAGTTTTTCTGACAAAACTTTCTTTTAAGAGGGGCAACCATATCAAGGGTGCTTCTGAGAGTTAAACTTAACTGGTTAGTCAATTCATCCAGCGATACTTCAGTGGTATTTTCTTTGTTTGAAAGGAATGATTCCAGAAGCATATCTATAAACTTTGGAATGACGTCAGAGTTTAACGACCGGCTGTAATAATGTCTTGGCTCTGATATAGAAGTTAGAAGTGGTGTTAGAAGTGGTGGTTGCCTCATTTTCAAAAGTAATAAGGAAATGATCAGATAATACAGGGTTATGGGGTGCAATAGTAAGATTCATAACATTGATACCATAGGATAACACAACGTCTAGGGTATGGCTATGGTAATGAGTGGGCCCACAGACATTTTGTTTGAAACCAACAGAGTCAATAATAGAGGCAAAGGCTGTTCCTATGGGATCACCCGGTTTATCCACATGTATGTTAAAATCACCAACAATCACGGCCTTGTCTGCCGAAATAGCAAGGCAAGACAAAATTCAGCGAATTCTATTAGAAAATCCGAATAGGTGGTCTGTAAACAGACACTAGGAAAAAGGACTGCATGCTACCCCTTATTTTAGCTAGGTCATGCTGTACACAATTCATAGAAAGAACGTCAAAAGATGAGAATGTATTTCCACACTTAGGGGTTAAGCTTAAGGTGGACTGATAGATCGCTGCAACACCACCCCCTCTTCCTGACTGGCGCGATACCTGAGTACTTAAAAAACCTACAGGAGACGCTTCATTAAGTGCGACATATTCACCAGGTCTTAGCCAAGTTTCAGTCAGACACAGTACTTTGAGATTATGATCTGTGATCAATTAGTTTACAAGAATTGCTTTATGAGCAAGAGATCTAACATTCAGTAGTCCAATTTTTAAGAGTGATTCACAACAGCTGCTAGCAGCAACATGGTTTAATATTAGAGTAATAAGATTATCCGTGTTAATATCACGGTTTGCTTTACATTTAGCATAGATGCGTGGGGCAGACACAGTCTCAATATAATAAATACTAGTTTCTAGCTCAGATATGTTAGATAATGGGGCACTGGGATGAGTACTATTGCCAATTACTAGATCTGAAACGCACCTTGCAGACAACGGCGTTGGGCCATGTGTTTGAGTCACAGGCATTGGGAAACGCACAGGCTCCGATGTGGAATCAGAGGCCTGCTGCCTGGCCGGCTCCCTGATAAGGTGTCAGGATCTGGCCTTACTAAGACTAGCATCTAAGTTATTTGCTAGGACAAGAGCACCACTCCAGCTCGGGTGGAGTCTGTCTCTCTTCAGTAGGCCAGGCATTCTCCAGAAATCAGGCCAATTATTGACGAACCCTATGCCACTAGATGAGCACCACTCAGACAGCCAGCGATTTAGCGACGTAAGTCTACTGTAGACCTCGTCACTCCTACGAACTGGGAGCGGACCAGAGCATATTACTTCCTGACACATCTTTTTAGCCATCACACACACCGAAACAAAGTTATTTTTGGTGACCTCCGATTGCCTCAATCGGACGTCATTTGTGCCGACGTGAATAACAATTCTAGAGTATTTACGTTTACTTTTAGCCAGTACTCTCAGACTAGCCTCAACATCGGTAGCTCTGGCACCAGGCATACACTGCACCATGGTCGCTGGTGTTGCTAATCTCATGTTTCTCAGAATACTATCCCCTATGATCAGGGCTTTCTCAGTAGGTGTGTTACTGAGTGGGGAATATCGGTTTGAAACGCGAGTAGGGTGGTGCTCGCCGGCTCTAAGCCGACAGCTATATTTATTTTGCACCGTGACAAAATCGTCCCACAGTGAGGACTCTGAAGGGGGAGAAATACTAGCATCTAAACTGGCATCTGGCTCAGGTAAGAGGGAATCTATCAAACTCTCACTCTCCCGGATCTGATATAACGTCCGGATGCGGGCCGCTAGCTCAGCTATTTTCCGTGCCAATTCTGAATTAAGCTGACACTTTGCACATATACCATTACTGGTAAAATTAGCAACAGAACTAAGGCTAAACATGAAACACACCCCGCAGGAAACACTTGCAGTGGAAGCCATAATGTGCGCTTACCGTATTTATCCTTGATTGTTGTTAGATTTTCTGGGTCTGGATCTGATCAACTTCAGAGCAGTACTCACAAAAGTGGGAAAACGTAGAAAAAAAGTAGTCGTGGAAAATTGTCGTTGAAAAATCTAAAATAATTCAGTAGCCTATTTAAGATAAAAAAGTTTGTTGAGTTGAACAAGCGAAGCAAACACGCCTTCAGTTCAAGTTCAAACAGCAAACAGGAAACAGGAAGTCATGATGCAGAAGCGGAAATGGGCTTTGGGAAGGTAGGTTTGGTGGCCTATGTTGGGCAATTTTTACAGCTCTCAATTTTTTTCATCTGAGGTGACTAAGCCTTAGCTTAGCCTTAAGTAGCTCAGGACTTACACCTTCCGGCACTTCGATATTGTCTTTGCTATGTTGACAACGAAGTCGGTAAGGTATAGGAAATTCAGTCACTGCATTTCTGGTTCGTACGAATAAGAAACGCAGCAAGTCCGGTTAGAGAATTAGGATTAGATTCGTTTTCTCTTTTATTTCTAATCTTTCTCTTTATCTGTTGTCTTTTATGTTCAGCCCTTTCACTACAAGAGCTCTGGATAACAGGTTTTCTTTTCTGTTCCTTTCCTTCACTCGTTTTATCGAGTTTTGCTTTGTTTATCTACCTCTTGTTACGCCTAATTAATTAGTGCGTGAGGTTCTTTTGTTAGTTATTCTCACTGTTTATCGAGATCGCCTCAGTTTTTGAGGTTGCTTTGTTTTGCCTTGTGCTAGGGAAGTTTTACTCCCGATCCTGTGTTATCTCTGTCCTGTTGCGGTTTCTTCCGCTTTGTTGTGTATCTTTCCAGATACGCTTTTAGAAATTCTTATCGGTCGCGTTTGGTTCTCCAAACCTTACACTCCCCCTCACAATTCCTGTATTAGGCTTTACGGGAACATATATGAACATAGGGTACCGCATATTCCTGTAAAATAGGCTACTTTGCATGCAGATGTTGTATAACCTACATCTACATGTGCGCGGATGCCTCCTCTGTTTTCTTCACAATTTGTTGCATATATATCTATATATATCCCTATTTACTTTGGCCTATTTTATACAATTTTCGCCTAGTTTTTACTAGTGTCAATTAAGTGTCAATATCTCAAAAACTATTCACTGCACATCCATGGTTGAAAGTTTCAATGAAAGAAGAGGCTTGTACCATTCAGAAATTTGCATCAGAATACATTCATGTAAAAATGGTCACATACAGTTTATACATAATACACATAAAAAAACAAAAAAAAGTACAAAACGCCTTGTGTTTTTACAGTTTAGCACTGAATATTTCAACTTCAAAGTACTGGAGCAAGCCAGACTTCCTTACACTAGTGCACTGATATGTTGTCCACTTGGGTATACAATTTGGTAAAGATATCTACAGGCTTTCCTTATGCATTGGTATTTTTACCAAAACGGGGCCCGGGTGTCCCAAAACATTTCCAAACGTCGCCAAATATAAAACATGTGCATATCTTTCTGTCTAGGCATGTCAATCATCAGAAAACTTTATTTTTCTTTTAAAACATTTTTTGTAATACAGAATGTGAAGAAAATTAACCTACACATGTTTTGTGTTTATGTGTATGAGGGTATTCTCTTACAAAGCGTGCCCAAAAGTGCCCAAATACCTCTCCGAAAAGGATTACTTACCCTAATGTTATCCAACCAATCTGCTTTACATTTAAAATGGCACTGTACTTCAAAGTTAGATTTACCAGAGCCCCATAAGCCAGCAGAATAACAGGTTTATCTATAACAAGCCTTCAACTTGACTTTTTACAGCAAAAGTAATGAATTATACATCACTTTATTTGGCAAACCTGTCTGTTACCACCTCCTATGACAGAGGTGTCAGGTGGGGGAGGGGTGTCTTCACTGTCCTCCCTGAAAAAGACAGATTCAAGTACATTACTAAGTAGAATCACTAAAAAATGAGAACACAAATTATCTCAAAAAGACATATGGCAAGTATTACAATTAAGTGGAAAAAAAATTTTATTTTATAAAAAAAAAAATATATATATATATATATATAGATATATATATATATATATATATACACACACACACACATATATATATATATTATATATATACGTATATACATTAAAAAATCTTACATCCACAGTACGTCTGATATTAGCTCCAACATAATTAGCAATCGTAGCTAACTAGGATTTATGAATTAGTTTGTCAGCTTGCACAAACTAAATTACATTATTATAATACTGTAATGTCTTGACTGAACCGTGAAATAAAGTACTGAGAATGGATGTCGTTTCATGCGTAAATTCAACAACTAGCCCTTGTGTTGGTTGCTGCACAAAGAAACTGCGAATGAACGCTAGAAAACAAACAAACAGCAGGCGCTCCTTACCAGCCTGTGACACCATAGAAACTAGCGAACTCCTGCGAGAATCCATTTATCACCAAACTAAAAATACTCTAGATAATAGCGCTCCATACTGTTGATGATTATGATGATGATAATAACAATAATAATAATAATAATAATTTGTATTATATATTTTTTAAAAACACTTACATGTCCAGGCACGGGTCCATGCCAGAGTCATTGCTCTGCCAGAACACAGACTTCTTCGCCTCTGGGACACTTCTTCACCTCCAAAACCTGAGCAACCGTGAAATAAGCGCTCTTCTTTCCACCGTTGATTGCCACGTTTGCGTATAAATGTATAAAATAATCGTAAACTTTGAAGCAGCAAAGACATCACCAGCGCAATTGCACCATACAGCTGCCCGTGTCTGCGTACATAGAAAGACTGGTCTGTGACGTTTTTTCAGCTCACAAAAAAACCTACACATTGCTAAATACATCTGGATAGACTAAAATAGACTAAAAACTTACTTGTAACAGCAATCCAGCCCATCCCTTACAGGATAAACTCAGTCAAAATGGCCACAGGCGTCATCTGATGCTGTCGACAGTCAGGAGCGCACAGCCGATTGCCCTATGGGCTGTCGTTACGCGTGGATACAGCGCCGTTCACAGTCGCTTGAATATGACATATTTTACTTCGTTTGAAAGGGCAGGAACCCCCGTAGAAGATAATCTACGTGTTTTACGTTAGATCATTCCTGTAGCAGTCTAGTAATGCTTTTACGCAACGGTAGTAACGTAGTACAAACGCAAAAGCGAAGGGTACACACTGTGGAAATTGAGACTTTCCTGGATAATGGATAAATGGGTTACGAAAAAACGTTGAGGATTCTTCAGAAAAGGGTTATAACTGCATAACCAGGTATCGTATTTGGTTGCTTAAACATGTTTATCAAGAGAATTTGTAGAAAATAAAATGTATTTATACAAAATCGGAAGTATATCGGTTGTATGCATACTGAAGTGAGCACGGGAAAAAAACACCTAATGTTTATTTATACAACTTTTCAATAATATACAATTGTTCCTGAATCGGATCTTGATTTTTTAGCGTGTTGAAATGGTACCAAGAGCTTTTGTGATACGCATTTTATTGCCTGTGACTGCGGCGAGGTGAAGGCTGTAAACAAATAAAAAAAGTGGGTTGGGCTATTAGCACCCTGCTGCTTTATGGCTCTGTAGTGTAACCTGAGAGCTGATAAGCATATAAACGAATGTGTTCGCAGGCTGTGACTGTTTTTAACAATTTTGCGTCGAAAGTTCCGTGTTTTATTAACGTTATAATTTAGAATTTAAGAGAAATATGAACACTATAAAAAATTGGGGCGCATGCGTCCCACCACTAGGGGGCCAAAGCCTATAGAGATATATATATACAGTACCAGCCAAAAGTTTAAGTAGCCACCCTTTGCCTTGATAACGGCCTTGCAAATTCTTGCCATTCTCTCAAACAACCTCTGTGGTAAACAGGTATTCCACAGGTAAACAGGTGATGCCATCATGACTCTATATAAAAGGATATCAAAAGACTCCTGATATCTTATTTCCAGGTACTCTTAGAAGCGATACTATAACCTCTGCATTTGAATGGATCTCTATGGGAATTGGGGGGTGGGACTAGATTTAGCTTTAAATTACACTGGAACAGTGTGGAACACATGGTTGGCTAAATGGCTCTAAGTCATCAAGGGTCTGATGTATCAAACAAGCCTTAAACCAATACTCTGCTGCCAGAAATACAGTAGATATGGATGGATAACTTGAAGGGTTTCTTCTCCTGATTTATTGTTCCATAGAGTTCAATAGGCTATGGCTATCCATTAAAAAGGATCTGATAACACCTATATCAAGCCTAATGCACAAATTGTTAAACCCGCGGATTTCACCGGTTATACCATAACTAAACAAAACGATTTTAAAGAGAACAGTTGAAGAGCCTGGTGCTAAAAGTACTGAAGTCACAAAATGTCTACTTTGAGAAAATCAAATCCGAAAATATCATTGATCCATAAAATCATCCATTAAAAGTTTTGCTGTTTTTATGCATTGCTTAGGCACCTTTTCTGTTAACAATATTTATTGGTTAACTGAGCTGGACTAAACAAATACAACATGTTTCTATGCTCAACTTGAATTGTCTAAAAATGTGACTTCAGTACTTTTCATTTAATTCATTCACATTCATTCTTCAATTAATTCACAATTCATTTAATGCCATTCTTTGCATGTGCACTTTAACTTCATACAGGAGCAGGTCTGTTTTACCTGCTTTAAATTGCACTTTTCATGGTCTTCCCAGGAAAGTGGACTTGTTTTTAAAGCATTAGCTGCTAGTAAAACGCGTTGGTCACATTTCCATAAGCAGGACATTATAAAACAAGGGAAAATATGAGTGGACCTCTGGGTTGCCAACCAGACATTTTTTGTTGTATTTAGTGTCATCATGAAGGCAACATAACGGTATTTGTGTTATTAATCAATATTAGAATGCAGGTAATGAACTTCGGATGAAGCTTGAACTTCTAGAACTGCATGAGAACAGCCTCATGGAATTGATGTTTGACAATGTTTTATTGCATAATCAAATGAAATTCATTAAACAAGCAGGCTCATTTGGCGTTTTCTAAGGTGCATGTTGCGCCGTGCTTAGCACTCAAAAAATACGCCGTCAAACTAGCAAAAAGTGGACTTGGGCCATGTCCGAATCAGCACTCTTCCACACTGTTGAGTAGCCTTGGTGAGTAGAGTAGATAGGACGAGAAAGTCGTACAGTACACGAAGATTTTTCTAATTGCAGTATACTTCAAACAGCTGGATGACACACTTACTTCCGAGGTTTCACTGAGTGCATTCGGGAGCACACTTTTCAATAGGTACACAAACATTTTGGTCACAAAATATGACGTGAACTTCATTTTTAAAAAATTAGGCGCAGCTTCGCTGACGTTTTCCTTGAAATACAACGTGACATGGCAGGGCAAGAGTGTGCTGCGGGGTTGCCAGATCTTGTAAGACTTTCCAACCAAATGGCGACCGAAAACTAGCCCAAATTATAGCCTATTTTAACCAAAACCAATGTATTTTAAATAGAAATCATCATGTTTTTACTTTTTAAAATAAGTGCATACTTTGCGACTTTTCATTTTTACCTGTGACTGCACTTTGAAAGTATCCCAATTTAGCTGTAAAACCGCGGACATGGCAACACTGGTGAGACATCTTATGACCTGCTTACGACACTTCAGCAGTGCAGTTGGAAAATAGTATGGCGGATATTTTTTGCGGACTGCTAAACAGTGCACATTAAACAGCACACTTCTGCCAGTGCACTGTACGCAGTAGACAGGGCTCTGATTCGGACACAGCCCTTGTAAATCTCTCCTTCCAACTTTTCCTTGACCCCCATGAAGTTTTCTGGTGAGTTCTAGGAAAAGTTGCAAGGAAAGGAAAAAGGAGCTATTTTTTTGACTATTCGAATGCAGCCAAGAAGTAGGCTACACAAACATTTTGGTCACATAAATATGACGCGAAGCTTCGTTTTAAAAAAATGAGGCGCAGCTTCGCTGACGTTTTCCTTCAAATACAACAAAAACAACAGGTGACATGGCAGTCCAAGATTGAGGCACAGGGTTGCCAGATCTTGTAAGATTTTCCAGCCAAATGGCGACTCAAATCTAGCCCAAATTATAGGCAATTTTTAACTGAAACCAACGTATTTTAAATATAAATCATCATGTTTTTACTTTTTAAAATAAGTGCGTGCTTTGCGACTTTTCATTTTTACCCATGACTGCACTTTGAAAGTATCAGTTGTAAAACTGCGGACATGGCAACACTGGTGGGACGTCTTATGACCTGCTTACGACACTTCCACAGTGCGGTTGGAAAATAGTATAGCGGATATTTTTTTGCGGACTTCTAAACAGTGCACATTAAATAGCACACTTCTGCCAGTGCACTGTACGCAGGAGACAGGGCGCAGTATAGAGCTCTGATTCGGACACAGCCTTGGACACGCCCTATATGCACTTTACGCCATGCGTTTAGACAAAGCACTAAGATCGCCAAGATAGATCCCCATGTGTGAGCATCACATAAACTTGGTAAATGGCTTAAATGAAACAGGTGTACCATTTACAATACAAACTTAGATTTGTTTATTTTCATCATTTAAGTCAAAATAAAGTGCCACAAATGCAAAGAAACTTTGGGGAAAAAAAAAAGTTTTTCTTGAGTTTGCAACAAAATACTGAGAGCTACATAAGTGAAATCGGTATACATTTCCTGGATCGTAAAGTCCATGTTCACAAGTTTTGCAAAATCTGAGGATGATATGCAGAACTACTAAAGGTCTATGATGCAAAATATAGCAGTGTACCCTGTTGTCCATTAGTGTCTCCAAATCTATCCAAATGGCTAAATTGTGCACTGCTCTAAATAAATAAAAATTATGATATATTTAATTACAAATCAACAGTTTGGCTCATAAAACTCACTTTTGCATAATTTTCAAGTGGGAATTACTATATTTTCATCAGTATAGGGGGGTAGATATCTATGGGTCCAAAACCCCTATGCAAAACATGTCAAAATGAATAAAATTAGTTTTGTCCATTATAAAGCATATACATGTGTACCTTCTGATGGATTAAGATAAAAAACATTGATATCACAGTGTTACATACACCTAAATATGTTGCCTAATCATTCACTCTTGTACCTCAATAAAACATCAGTTTTCCCTGTACTCTTGTCCTGGGATTGCATTTTTCTGTAGTCTTTTAAATTTTTTTAATGTTCCTATTCATAATGACTCCAAGGAAAGTTTTACCTTAATCTACCACATATCAGCGCACAGTAAATTGGAATGATAATTTGTCATGCACTAAGAGACAAGTATATACGCCATGGCCTATATTATGTATGATAACATGAACATAAAATAGTATTCCACCATCTGCAAAATGCTGCCAAATGTTCTATCTTCAATGAACATTGGTAGCCTACATCAAAAATAAATTTAATGATTGCACTACAGAATGTGAAATGCACTCAAAATGCGAAAATAACAATAGGGCTATCAAACATATAGGAAAGACAGTGCTCGAGTGGAAACACGAACGTACATATGTAGCCAGCGAGACCAACGGCATATATACTTACATATCGGGAAAGGAAAACTCCCCTTCCTAATGCGTTTCATATAGAGCTTGCGTAATACCAGACCGTTAAAACGAAAACTGCCATTACGCTGAGCTGTAGTAAATTGTTCAAAGCACCCAAAAAGACATAGCATATACCGTTGCTAAGGTTATAATGTACTCTAATGGATAAAAAAGCTGACAATTAAACCAGAATGAACTGTAATGAATGAGACAGGCTTGCAGGGCATGGGGGTATTATGAGTCGACGTTTCAGATAGTGTAATAGCGGTATAAATTGTTGTATATTTCTCAAACTGATTGTACCAGACAGTAAATGACCACTGAATTTTGAACGGAACATCTCAATGTGTAAAACCAATTGTATATTTATTTCATATTTAGTAGCATATATTGCGAGTAGAATACATGGTAGAATGAGACAATACTTTTACAGTTTATTTTGCATTTGAGTGAGCAGGGCTTTTCACTGCTTTTCTGGCATACGATCAGGCTATTGTTGAGTTTCTCTTGTTGCTATGATGGAATTCTAATTTTATATGATGAATAAATATTCATATGAACTCAAACATAGATGCTGTTGTCCACTATGTCACACATGGGTAGGTATAGACTAGGTGGGGGGTTGCTTGTTAAATGGACTTGCTACGGGGAAATAGTGACACTTCGAAACTCCGTATTTGGCAGAAATCTCACAAATCATCTACCAATAAAGGTAAAACACAGAGTGTAATGGGGCGTGACGTGTGAGGTAGGAGGAGCCAAATGCAGCAAGGGGATTCTTTAAGCCCTAAGGCCACTAAGGCGGGATACCCCACAGTTAAGGGAGGAAACAAGACAACGAACAACGGACACGACTACAAACGCTACTAACCGGCTCACTGTCACAAGCCAATAAGTAGAGCGCAAGGACAGGTCTCTGAATAGCCAGAAATAACACGCGCCCTGTCTCGGAAACGAGACGCATAAGAACGGGCGAGAAGCGTAATGGCAAAAATGAACTGATAACAAACACTGCAAAAAATAATACAATAGTAAGTAATAGAGAAAGCGAAAGGAACAGAGATTTAACGTTTCATAGGCTCGCAGTCAAATGCAACGACTAGAAAGCAGGAACAGAAAAGAGCCAGGGGAGATGAGTCCGAATAACTACATCCACATAGGCAAGTCCCGCATTGGTCAGGAAAACGTAAAGGGGTGAACGCCCGATCTCCCAGGAGAGAAACATTTTACAGGCGAGCCGACGGAGCACCGTTGTCCCATAACTTTACGAGCAAACATGACTAACGCAAGCTTAATTGAAAACACACGCCCTAGCCTCTCAGTAAAGGAATATGTAACGAGGCGAAATGGAACAGAGAGCTAACGTTCCGAGGCTATTTTAAGAAACACGCAGTCACACACAAACACGTCCACAACATCACCCAAGCTCCATATAAGGAGACAAACACCCGGAGAACGAAACAGAACAACAGTTCCGAACAAAATCGTCCTGCAGGTAGAAAGGGCGAACAGGACAGCTGCAACAAAAGACCTACGCAAACTTAATAGCAAGCACTGCCTCAATATAATATGAATAACCCTGACTCACAACAAAGGGGAACGTAGTCCACGAGAAGGAGACAAAACAGGGAACAAACGTACCGAAGCTACTAACCGGCTGACTGTAGAAGCTCAAACGCCTGGTTTCTCAGTAAGAAAACCAAACAAAGGCGAATGGAACAAAGAACTTCTACCCTATACTTCTACGAGCTAAGAACTAAAAAAACCGGCAAGAATAAAGCCCTGCCTCAGCAACGAGACGCCAACACAGGCGAGTAGCATGAAAGGTACAAATAGCACACACCAAATAAATAAAACCCTAAAGTCAGTATGATAAAAATGCCCTGTCTCTTAGCAAGAACCTACTACACAGATACATGCAAACAAACAAATACTCCTCTCGCTTCCACGGAAGAAAGCAGACAGGGAGAGGAGAAAGAGACACAGAAAGGCAAAAACTAGGCAAACGGACTAAAAGGGAGAAACCAGGAAGCGAGGACCGAAAAGAGCCAGGGGGGAAGAGTCCGAATAACTACATCCACATAGGCGAGTCCCGCATAACTCCAATGAACCACAACGGAGCAAAACGGTCTCCTTAAAAACCTAGACCAAAAATAATACTGACTTAACATACAAAGGGCTGAATAATACCACACACAATACAGCACAAAACACCACAACAAACAATCAATATAGAAGCCCCGATAGAAGGAAACGGAAGGCTTAAATAGCTCTCAGTGATCACGCACAGGTGTAGATGCTAACAGAAGCTCCGCAACTCAGCAGGGAGGAGCAAGCATCTACCAAAAGGGCAGCGCCCTCACGTGGCCACTGAGGAAAACGACCGCATAGGGAAACAGGGTTAAAAACCATGACACAGAGTTTGTGATTTCCATTAATAGTTTAGCTGAAGGAGCAATGAAAGTCACAGTTGAGCAAAAAGGTTCCACCAGCGCCACCTTCACTATGCATCTACGCAAAGGGGTTAATGTGAAGCATTGTGGGAATTGTGGTCTTATAACAAAGCAAATGGAGATCAAGCTTCCAAAATGTGACCTCCACACAAAGTGATATTTTGGTCAGGACAACTCATGTATTAAATTACATGTTTAATGAATGAATGTGCTGCATAATTTTTTTTTTGGCGGTGAATGGATCTGCTTTAGTACTGCTCCGGAGCATGGGCATCTCCCCGCGCTAAACAGAAGATGACCAGAAACCACCAACAGCAGATCATCCAGTACCCAACCTCGCCTACTGTCTCCTGAGATCAGGAAGACCATATCAATATCCCTCCAGCATGGAGCTAGAACACAGCTGTGATCTTGGACCAGACATTGGCCATACTAACATTATGTGACAGTATTATATGACAGCGGGATCGAAAAAGGACATAATTTTTTAGTCAGTACCCAGCAACCACCATATTTTATTTATTTATTTCATTTTTTTTAAGCAAGTAGCCAGTTTGGATCAGACATTGGCCATACTAACATTATGTGACAGTAGACTATGTGTACAGCAGAGCACCTGCTGTTTCCTGAAGATCAGGAAGACCATATCGATATCCCTCCAGCACAGAGACAGAACATGGCTGTGTTCTTGGATCAGACATTGGCTATACTACACAATGTGATGCCTAAATAGGCCATGTGTAGCCTAGCCGCTCTGGCCGTGTGGCTTATACTATCTTGTGAGAAAAGCTATGTGTAACAACAGGGCACCTGTTGCTTCCTGAAGATCAGGAAGTCCTGAATCGATATCCCCATTAACCACTGCACGAGAAACCAGATGACAGCAGGATCGAAAAAGAACATACTAATTTTTAGTCAGTACCCAGCAACCACCATATTTTATTTATTATTATATATATTTTTTAAGCAAGTAGCAAATGTCAACAGCACAGAGATGACAGAATTTTGCACAGAACCCGCTAGACGAGCCATTGCCGGCATCGTTCATGAACAGAGGCTTATGAAGGGTCGCGGTCATAGCGACACTCATATAGGATATCAGTAGCAAACCCCCCCCCCCCCCAAAAGTCTTACCCGGATATGTTATATGACTAGTGGAGTATCCACTATACAACTCGGCCAATACCCCACTTGCTTCAAGAGATGATGTGACGAAATGTAATGCTATTGCATTCCTGGATCGACCTAGTCATTCTAATTTTAACGTGAACCTTGCAATTTGAAGCCAGGCCACACTGTGGCCATGGAATACCATCAGAAACGAGCCATTTGTGTCAACTTGCCATAAGGATGTGATTACCATTACAATGCTTAGCCATTAGAAATGGTTTGCCTTAGGAATAGAGCAATAAGCCCAACATTCCACCAGATCTGCATAACCTATAAAGCAGAATAAGCTTTGCCATAAGAAATTAACCCGACAATCCAGCGAGATGCAATATCCAGCAATCCATCAGATATGCAATATGAAGCGGCAAGGTGAAACTTAAAAACAGCAGCTTTATGATGCATGAGAGCTCTGAGCCTTTGAGCACGATAAAGGTTGTGAAACCCTGTACTGATGCTCCAGTGTATACTGGTCAGTCTTTTAATTTTGTACCTTTCTCTGTGCAGGAAATTCATAAAGACCTAAATATTTTAGATCCTAGAAAACCCCCAGGACCTGATCTTATTGATCCTTACTTTTTGAAATTGGCAGCTGATTTTGTAGCAGGGCCTCTAGCATATATTTTTAACCTTGCAGTGGAAAATAAGGAAATTCCTAGGATATGGAAATCTGTGTCACGATCCTGAGGGAGGTAGGACCTAATAGCACGACAAAGGAGGCAGAAGTGCAAGAAAAGGGAGTTTATTAAGTGGCTTGGGGTAGACCCAAGCCGTACACAGATTTCACACAACAATAAAGGAAGGTCAGGGATTTCTCCGGCGCTTGGATCTGCTCCAAGCCGGAGCTGGACTTGAACGGGAACTGGAGTTCCAAACAGGAACTGGGCAGGACAGGAAACAGGAACGGGATCACAGAAACTGGATCACTGGAACACGGAGTAGTTCCAAACCGGAACTGGACTTGGTACAGGAACTTGGACAGGAAACAGGAACGGGATCACAGGAACTGGAACACGGAGTTGTTCCAAACCGGAACTGGACTTGGTACAGGAACTTGGACAGGAAACAGGAACGGGATCACAGAAACTGGATCACCGGAACAAGGAGTAGTTCCAAACCGGAACTGGACTTGGTACAGGAACTTGGACAGGAAACAGGAACGGGATCACAGGAACTGGATCACCGGAACATGGAGTTGTTCCAAACCGGAACTGGACTTGGTACAGGAACTTGGACAGGAAACAGGAACGGGATCACAGGAACTGGATCACCGGAACACGGAGTTGTTCCAAACCGGAACTGGGCTTGATACGGGAGATGGGAGTTCCACACCGGAACTGGACTGGTTCTGGACCGGAAGGTCCAACAGGAACTGGATCACGGGAACGTGGTGTTGTTCCAAACCGGAACTGGACTAGATACGGGAGACGGGAGTTCACCACCGGAACTGGACTGGTTCTGGACCGGAAGGTCCAACATAAACTGGAACACGGGAACGTGGTGTAGTTCCAAACCGGAACTGGGCTTGGTACTGGATACTGGACGGAGGGTACCGCAACACAAACAGGGAGTGGGAAACAGCTACAGACTGGCAGGAACAATGGAGGTGGTTAACGAGACAGGAAATGTACAAACAGGAAAAAACCGCAAACAAACAGGACTGGAGCAACAACAGCAGGCAGTGAGCATCTAAGCCCCGAGACAGAACCGAACTGAAGTTGGCAGCAAAGGACAGGGATTATAGGATCGAGATACAAGCTCACGTAATAGAGAAGTAACAAGGTTAGGAAGGCAACAAAGGTAATGAACCAGCACTGGAGGGGAGACAGCAGGTGGGTTAAATAGGGGAGTGTGATTGGAAACAATCAGGAAAAGCATGAGAATGAAGACATGGGTAATTGAACAAATGAAGGGTGCAGAATGCTTGCAACAACGGGGAAAGGAGATTGGTTGAAACCAGAGTGGGTAAAAGGAGTGAAACAAACAGAGGGAACACGCCCAGTCTGCAGCAACAGGGAAAACATGGACAAGGGAATCAAACATGACACGGAGGGACATGGCAAAACACGGAAAACGGACTGGATGGGAACGGTACGTTACAATCTGCTTTTGTTCTCCCTTTATTAAAAGGGGATGACCCAGCTATTTTAAATAATATAGGCCAATATCTAATTTATCAGTACTGGCTAAAATTCTTGAAGCTCTTGTGAGTGATCAAGTTTTTATACACCAATGCCATTTTATCAACATATCAATCAGGCTTTAGAAAAAAACATAGTACCATCACAGCGGCACTGAAGGTGGTAAATGACATTTCTGTTGCACTTGACAAGAAGCAACATTGTGCATCACTCTTTATTGATCTGTCCAAAGCTTTTGACACAGTTGATCATGATGCTTTAAAACTTAGACTTCTTAACTCAGGACTCTCGGAGCAAGCAGTCGTTTGGTTCTCAAACTACTTTAGTAATAGATCTCAGTGCATTAGATATGATGGTCTATGTTCTGATATTGTATCTGTGTACCACAGGGCTCTGTATTAGGTCCTCTTTTATTCACTATTTATATAAATAATCTGGGTCAAAACGTTTCAGAAGCTAATTTTCATTTTTATGCTGATGACACTGTTATATACTGCTGTGCGTCAACTCTTGTACAGGCCATTGAATACTTGCAAAATGCTTTTATTGTTGTCCAGAATACCCTATTTCAGCTGAAACTCGTTCTTAATGCAGATAAGACCAAACTTATGTTTACAAACTCTAGGAATAGGCCAAAAAATATCCCTTCGGTGGTCACTCTTGAGGGAAGGGAAATAGAGGTTGTTAACTCTTATAAATACCTGGGTATTTTGATTGATAACTTCCTCACTTTTAAGCCACATGTGCTGTATCTGGTGAAAAAGCTGAGGCTAAAACTGGGTTTTTAATTTTCGAAATAAGTTTTCTTTTAATGTAAAAAAACGAGACTGCCACTGAGACGGATGCGTGAGGGTAGGACCAGAAATGCACGAAGCAGTTGTTGCAGATAAAGTCCTGTGAGGGCTTTTAATGAAGGAATGTCCAATGAGCGTGGTCAAAAAACAAGCAAAGTTCATACACAAAAAATCCAGCCAAAACCAATGTACAGTACCGAGGGAGAAGGCAGTCTCAGAATCGGTACACCATGCAAAAGTCCAGTAACCAGAGTAGCTGTCAGCGGGGCAGAAGTACAGGCAGATGGTAGGCATGCTCGGGGTCGAAGGCAATGCAAGAGTCAAGACCGAAGTCCGCTCCACGGGGCAAAAGTACAAAAGACAGCAGGCAAAAACTTGTGGTACAGGCAGGCAGTGGTAAACAAAACAGAGGTCAATAACAATGGTCAATAACAGGCTTGGATCGTAAACAAAAAGGCAGGCTTGGAAAAACGCTCAAAAGTGCACTGACAAACAGGAGGCAACAATTTTGCGAAGACAAGACATGAACACTGGTGTAGACAGGTGCAGACAATTAGCTTGAGAGCAGCATGCGAATGGAAATCAGGTGTGGAAGGCCGACAAGGTAACAAGATAATTAGTAATCGTTAGTAATAAACCTATCCTGACCTAGCGTTAGTAAATTAGTAAATGACATGCACGAGAAATGTAAGGTAAACATGAACACATGGTTAGAGAGTTAGTATTACCCAATCCTGATCTAACGTTAGTAGATTAGTAAACTAGACACGGGAGAATGAAACAATTAGGGAAGCGTGAGCGACAGCAAGAGAGATAGAGAAAGCATGAACGCAAGGCTGCGGAAAAACACGAAAATGTGTATGCTAACAATGAACGGGGAACGTAACATGAATCAAATATAAAACGTGACAAGACAAGAAAATAAATTGTAACAATAATCAAACATGAAACCTGACATGACAAAAATGAAACGTAACAAGAATAAAACATAAAACGTGGCGTGACTAGACTAAACACAATACGTGACATTTACAAGAAATCTAACTAAGAAACTAAATGAAACATAAAACGTGACAAGAACAGCTAGAACCGTGACAGCCACTTTTTTATCTGTGTTGGACTACGGTGATCTTTTATATATGCATGCCTCTGCTCAGTGTCTTCATAAGGTTGACGCAGCTTGCCATGCTTCATTGAGGTTCATTACAAATTGTAAAGCTCTGACTCACCACTGTGAGTTATACTCTCGGGTAGGATGGCCTGGTCTGGCCGCCCGTAGGCTCTGTCATTTGTACACCTTTATATATAAGGCAATTCTTGGTCTGCTCCCACATTACCTATGTGTTTTTATCACGCAGAAAAGTGCCGGACAGTACTCTTCTCGGGACTTATTTATGTTTTATGTCCCAAAAGCACGTACGGAAATTGGAAAAAGGACATTTGTGTATTCTGCACCCTCGGCATGGAATACATTGCAGAATGTTTTGAAATTCAATCAATTAATTTTGTTAAATGCTTTTAAATCCAAAATGAAAGAATTAGAGGCAGATTCCTTAAGTTGTCAATGTTTTTAATTTACCTGGTTACGAAACTGACTCCTAGAAATTGCCATTTTGAATTTTGAGTTCCCTATGCTTGTTTTTTATTTCTTGTAATTTCGTTGCCTTTTGTGTTTTCTGTCTGTAACTATGTGTTTTTATTTTATGCTGCTGCCTGTCTTGGCCAGGTCTCCCTTGAAAAAGAAATTCTTAATCTCAATTCTCCTGGTTAAATAAAGGTTAAATAATAATAAAAAATTTAAATGAGACGTAGGCAGAAATCCAATGCTCAGAGTCTTCCCAAGCTTTTTTCAGAAATCATCTGAAATACATCTCGATGATACTGCTACCATGTGAACGAAAGATTTTAGATTTGACAAGATATACAAGTGGCGCTTTGCCCTATTGTTTTTAATTTTTTGCACAAGGGGAAGTGATCAGGCATGCACAATAGTAGGGTGTTAGGGGTCAAAAAGAGACAGAGGTTCTAGGATTACACTTGATATTACATACAATAAAGCACATTTCAAGGATTCCAAAACAGTTTATTTCATGAGGATATGACTTACCATTGCTGAGATATCACATTTTTAGTTCTCGGAAAGAGGTCAAAAAGGTCGCGGATTAATTGCATTAGGTCAATGATAACCTTTTTATCAAAAATGGCACCAAAACGACCAAACTTTTTGAAAAACTTGAAAATGTTTTGACATGTTTAGACCATATCTTTTGATAGGGTAGTCATATTGCTACAAAATTTTCAGGGATGGTGCATTACAGGGAGCATGTTCGAATGCAATAAATAGTTTTTACTAATTATTAATTAATTATGCTAACTGTGTCGTTAATATGCTAATTAGTCTCCTAATTTGCATATTAACTGGCCGTAAGTTGCATTTTCCCAGTGTATATAGTCAAATATTTTAATATAGGGTGGTCATATTATTAAGACTTGTTCAGGACTTATGTAGAACTGATCATGTTGCATGGTATAATATCAAAATAGTCTAATATGATGAAAATATATCCAAAAAGTATAATTCTTTACATTTTTTAATGCGTATGCAAATCGTGCCATCAATAATTGGTAAAATTCTTCCCCCATCTCCTTTAACAGGACAATTGAGCAAGCTCCTGGAAAATGCACAAAATATATCATAAACATAAACCCATAAACTATATATATGAAAATGGACCTATAGCAAAAATACCTGTAAACATAACTGGGTTATAAATACAATCCATTTATACTTGAAATTACATTAGTCATATAACAGAGCTCATACTAACAAAGACTGAATGCAATGTTTTAGAGGTGGGCTGGAACAAAACTCTGCACACAGCTGTGGATTTCCCAGAGATGACTCGGTGTCAAACACCTGCAAAGTTTTTAGAGCAATATAAACAAATATTCACATGAAGCAATGTGTTTCGACACAGAGGCTTCTTCAGGCAGTACCCAAAAATGTGAATGCCACAGGATCTGGAAAAGAGGAATAGGAGAACTCAAATTTGAACACTTAAAATTGCTGCTTGTGCATACTCAATGTTTTTTAACTGAAGACTAAAATAAGTATATTATGTGGCTAGGTAGGCCTATACAATGTGATTTAATTTCCATGTACATATCCATTGACACTTTAAATTTAGGTAATGTGGTAAGAAATATAAAAATCTTTGCTATGCTGAAGTAGCACACAATGTAATGCACAGGTCATTCCATGTCATTTCACAAGCCATGACATCTAACATCTGATTGTTCTGAAATGTTTCCTGTAGTTAGAAACAGTTAAGATTAATTCAATTCAATTCAATTCAATTTTATTTGTATAGCGCTTTTTACAGAGAACTGTCACAAAGACGCTGCACAGGGAGACAGAAGGAAAATTGAGCAAAAAAAAAAAAAAAACCAGGCCATAGCCCCCAACCAGCAAAATGAGGTAAAAAACTCCCCGGTAGGGGAGAAAAAAAACACTGAGCAGTGGCGAGAAAAAACTCCCCAGTGGGAAGAAATCTCGGAAGGAACCTGGCTAGAGAGGGGGTGCCCATCCTTCGCTGGCCGGCCCGGTTTAGACTAAAGGTGGACTGAATGGTAATAGTCAATTCAATAATCAGTTCAATCATCAGTTCAATCATCAGTTCAAAGGGGGCGGGGTGATGCATCTGGGACTCCGGTTGCGTGAAGTCGGGAGGATAAACCAAACCAAAGGGGGGACGGGTCCGAAGCAGTCTGCAAACTCAGGGTGAGGGGCATAACTGGAGCAGTCTGCAAACTCAGGGTGAGAGGGGAGATTAAGCATTCACATAACATTATTTTGTAGAAACATAATTTTATCTGAGAAATCAAGCTAATTGGTTGCACCCAAATTGGACATTAGAATTGTTCACATAATGTTCATGAAATATAGTTATGTTAATTTAAAGCTTTACTTTCAAATGATACTTATTTAGACATAACCCTGAATTTGTAACAGACCTGACGCTATTCTCAAGGTTGGACCAGTAAAGTGGCATTTGGTCATCAGAAACAGGAACCATTACATCATATAATGGATCATAAATGTGTGCCACAATAAAATGTTCAATTTGGGTGCCTCAATTAGCTTGATTTCTCATATTCTCAAAATAAGGTAACATTAATGCTCATCTGTTTTCTAACTACAGGAAACATTTCAGAACAATCTGAGATGGTGGGTGTCGAAATCCACTTTTTTTGTGAAATGCCATGGAATGACCCACATGTAATTTGGGAGGACAGGTTTTAATCGTAAAATTTCTCACTAAACAAAAGTTAAATAAGCCAAAACAAAGTAGGATGTGCATTGTTTTTTTAGTGACACACACACACACACACACACACACACACACACACACACACACACACACACACACACACACACACACACACACACACACACACACACACACATTGTTTTTGATCATTAATGAAAAGGTGGAGAGGTACAGGCCTGTACAATTAACCTAAGATGCAGATAAGCATAAGCTACTGATATTGGTCAGATGATCACGTTAAAACAATGCACATCCTACTCGGTTTAGGCCTATTTAACTTTTGTTTAGCGAGGAATTTTACTATTAAAACATATATTCCCAAATTACATGTGAAATAATGAAAATAAGTCTTATCGACAGTGCGTTCTACGCCCCTAGCAACGCCTCAGCGGGCGGCGCTACAGCTAAACTGCCCAGCTAGCTGCCTACCAACCGTCATGTAGTCAAGAGGCGTAGCTCCAATCCTAAACCAAACCAAACAAACTATACATCAAAATGTAGCTAAGAAGATGTACTTTCTTATTTTGATAGTTTTTTCTTGACTTCTATTCAACATTTTGACGAAACTACTGAAAGAAAAACTTTCTTACCGTAAAAGTTAGGAAAACGTAGTCCGATGACAGCGAAACTTTCCTCAGACCACAATATAGTCCCTGGCCACAGGATGAAACCTGAAACCCATGTCTGTTCACTCGGAAAATCACCCCGCCTTGAGCAAACGTGCGGACACCTCATTTTGACATTTAGCGAAAAAGTGCTTTTCCCGCTGCAGAGCGCTCTAGACAGGGAGATCACCTTACGGTTTACCTCATAAGTATTAATTATAGAAACGGACAGTATTGAAACCTCTTGACATTAGCAACAACTAAATTAGGAATATTTTGATGTAATTTTTGTGCAATATAACAAACCCACTATTGAGGTTTCGTGATTTTAGTTTTGAAAACGATGCTTTTTTTACCGAATTCTCACGAAGCGTCCAGTTTATGTGACGTCACCTAACACCCTAACAATAGTGTTTTCAGTTAGCTTAGCAACTGAAGTTACATAACGTAGCTTATGCTTAGAACGTGCGCATCAGACCGGCGCTAAAAAACTCAATTGACCTCCGATCATTCAATGAGCGCCTGTAGTCGGTCTAATAAATTCTAACTACGGACGTTCCAGCCCCGAAGTTGGAACTCTCGCTCCGCCTACATCCTTGGTGTGAACGCCGCATAGTTGCTAGCCATCTGATGGTAAATGGGAGAAAGAGGAGGCTGCAGACCTGGAGCACAGGCAGATATACGGCCCAGGCAAATATACAGCGCAGGCAGTTTCACGACCAGAGTTGCCAACTCTCGCGAGACAAATAAGCAACCTCACCTCCAAAAAGAAGCCCAAAACAAGCCCAACACTGTTATGGCCGCATATTCATAATAAAAAATATTAGATGCATATACGTATAACTATGATTACTATGTATAGGTATGTGTTTATTAGTGTTTTGCTTGTTATTTATTATAACCTGTAATAACAGGTTAATACAGCCTTTCTCAAACTTCTTTGAGCCAGGGTCCAATAAAGTATGACCCTCAGCCTCTGGGGATCACTTAGGCCTACATAAAAACTTTTTTAAAAATAAATCAAAAGGGCTCGATATATTCTTTATCAAAACAAAACTTTATTGTATAAATGTTTTTAAGTTCAATTTAAAGTTATATTTATAACTATAATAATATTTATATTGTGTCTTTATCAGTGCCATAATGTCATTTTGGCTATCTGTCTGTGTTAGGGTGGTAGGATAGTCTGTTGTCTTTGGTGTGTGTCCGTCTCTGTTGTCTGTTGTCTCTGGTGCGTGTCCGTCTGTGTTTTCTGTTGTCTCTGGAGTGTGTCTGTCTCTGTTGTCTCTTGGAGTCTGTCTCTGTCAGTTGTCGTACTGTCAGCATCTCTTGCTTCTCCTCTTTCCCTGCCAGCAAAAGATGGAAACAAATAGAGAAACATAATTAATACATGAGTTACATTTGTCCTATGGACTTTGGCCCCCTAGTGGTGGGACGCATGCGTCCCAATTTTTTATAGTGTTCATATTTCTCTTAAATTCTAAATTATAATGTTAATAAAACACGGAACTTTCGACACAAAATTGTTAAAAACAGTCACAGCCTGCGAACACATTCGTTTATATGCTTATCAGCTCTCAGGTTACACTACAGAGCTATAAAGCAGCAGGGTGCTAATAGCCCAACCCACTTTTTTTTTGTTTACAGCCTTCACCTCGCCGCAGTCACAGGCAATAAAATGCATATCAAAAAAACTCTTGGTGCAGTTTCTTCACGCTAAAAAATCAAGATCCGATTTAGGAACAATTGTATGTTACTGAAAAGTTGTATAAATGAACATTATGACGTATTTTTTCCCCGTGTTCACTTCACTACGCATACAACCGATGTTCTTCCGGTTTTGTTTCAATATATTTTATTTTCTACAAGATCTCTTGATAAACATGTTTAATCAATTAAATTTTATACCTGGTTATGCAGTTATAACTGTTTTCTGAAGAATCTTGAACGTTTTTTCGTAATCCATTTATCCATTCTCCAGCAAAATCTCGATTTCCATGGTGCGTACCCATCGCATTTGCGTTTGTACTACGTTACTACCGTTGCGTAAAAACATTACTAGACTGCTTCAGGGTTGATCTAACGTAAACCACGTAGTTTATCTTCTACAGGGTTCCCTGCCCTTTTAAATGATGTAAAATATGTCATATTCTAGCGAATGGGAACGGCGCTGTATCCACGCGTAACGACAGCACATAGGGCAATCGGCTCTGCGCTCTCGACTGTCGACAGGGTCAGATGACGCCTGTGGCCATTTTTACTGAGTTTATCCTGGAAGGGATGGACTGGATTGCTGTACAAGTACGTTTTTAGTCTATCCAGATGATATTTAGCAATGTGTAGCTTTTTTGTGAGCTGAAAATACGTCACAGGCCAGTGTTTCTCTGTACGCACACACGGGTTTGCTGTATGGTGTAATTGCGCTGGTGATGTCTTTGCTGCTTCGATTATTTTATACATTTGTACGCGAACGAATCAACGGTGGAAAGAAGAGCGCTTATTTCACGGTTGCTCAGGTTTTGGAGGTGCTCCACCGCAGTGTCCCAGAGGTGAAGAAGTCTGTGCTCTGGCAGAGCAATGACTCTGTGGCATGGACCCGTGCCTGGACATGTAAGTGTTTTAAAAAATATATAATACAAATTATTATTATCATTATTATTATTATTATTATTGTTATTATCATCATCATCATAATCATCAACAGTATGGAGCGCTATTATCTAGAGTATTTTTAGCTTGGTGATAAATGGATTCTCGCAGGAGTTCGCTAGTTAGCTTCTATGTTGTCACAGGCTGGTAAGGAGCGCCTGCTAAGGGGGTTTGTTTTGTAGCATTCATTCGCAGTTTCTTTGTGTAGCAATCAACACAAGTATTATTGTTATTATCATCATCATCATAATCATCAACATTATGGAGCGCTATTATCTAGAGTATTTTTAGTTTGGTGATAAATGGATTCTCGCAGGAGTTCGCTAGTTAGCTTCTATGTTCTCACAGGCGGGTAAGGAGCGCCTGCTAAAAGGGGGTTTGTTTTGTAGCGTTCATTCGTAGTTTCTTTGTGTAGCAACCAACACAAGGGCTAGTTGTTGAATTCACGCATGAAACTACATCCATTCTCAGTACTTTATTTCACGGTTCAGTCAAGACATTACAGTATTATAATAATGTAATTTAGTTTGTGCAAGCTGACAAACTAATTCATAAATCCTAGTTAGCTACGATTGCTAATTATGTTGGAGCTAATATCAGACGTACTGTGGATGTAAGATTTTTTAATGTATATACGTATATATATATATATATATATATATATATATATATATATATATATGTGTGTGTGTGTATATATATATATATATTTATATTTTTCCACTTAATTGTAATACTTGCCATATGTCTTTTTGAGATAATTTGTGTTCTCATTTTTTAGTGATTCTACTTAGTAATGTACTTGAATCTGTCTTTTTCAGGGAGGACAGTGAAGACACCCCTCCCCCACCTGACACCTCTGTCATAGGAGGTGGTAACAGACAGGTTTGCCAAATAAAGTGATGTATAATTCATTACTTTTGCTGTAAAAAGTCAAGTTGAAGGCTTGTTATAGATAAACCTGTTATTCTGCTGGCTTATGGGGCTCTGGTAAATCTAATTTTGAAGTACAGTGCCATTTTAAATGTAAAGCAGATTGGTTGGATAACATTAGGGTAAGTAATCCTTTTCGGAGAGGTATTTGGGCACTTTTGGGCATGCTTTGTAAGAGAATACCCTCATACACATAAACACAAAACATGTGTAGGTTAATTTTCTTCACATTCTGTATTACAAAAAATGTTTTAAAATAAAAATAAAGTTTTCTGATGATTGACATGCCTAGACAGAAAGATATGCACATGTTTTATATTTGGCGAGGTTTGGAAAGGTTTTGGGACACCTGGGCCCCGTTTTGGTAAAAATACCAATGCATAAGGAAAGCCTGTAGATATCTTTACCAAATTGTATACCCAAGTGGACAACATATTAGTGCACTAGTATAAACAATTCTGGCTTGCTCCAGTACTTTGAAGTTCAGATATTCAGTGATAAACTATAAAAACACAAGGCGTTTTGTACTTTTTTTTGTATTCTTATGTGTATTTTGTATAAACTGTATGTGAGCACTTTGACATACATTTATTCTGTTCCAAATTCCTGAATGGTACAATCCTCTTCTTTCATTGAAACGTTCAACCCTGGATGTGCAGTGAATAGTTTTTGAGATATTGGCACTTAATTGACACTAGTAAAAACTAGGCGAAAATTGGGCCAAATGGGCCAAAGTAAATAGGGTTAATTACATTGTCTGTGTGTGTGTGTGTGTGTGTGTGTGTGTGTGTGTGTGTGTGTGTGTGTGTGTGTGTGTGTGTGTGTGTGTGTGTGTGTGTGTGTGTGTTAGAGTGGGAGTGAGAGAGAGAGAATGAGTATGATGGCTAAAGAGACGAGATAATGGCAATGAGAGAAATAAATGGAAATGAAATTGATTTTAAATTAAACATAGTGTATATATAAAGATAATGATACACAAAAATAACATAGGCTACATTTTTAGAATGTATGCCGGAAGATGTTGTTTACCTTTATAAAAGAAGATCATCCCGCTCCTCCCCTGCATCCATTGTCTCCCCTGTCTCCTCTCCGTCTTTGTACATTCCCGACATTGAATCTTTGCATCTCTTGGCTTGGGACAAAGTCTTTGCAGCAAATCCCCTGTCTTCTCAGGCTGTAGCGGACACAGAGTATGCTGCTCAGAGTCTTCTGGCCCATTCTGTTCCTCAATTTTGATTTGACATGGTTCATTTGAGAAAAGACTCTTTCAAGACTCTTATCAGCATTGCTCAGGGGCATTGCGTGAAGGGGCAGCGCAAACAGGGCCAGTTCTTTGAAACACTGCTCTCCACTGCTGTCTTTGTAGCTTAAAACCTCAGCCGAGAACTGTTCTGCTTGACAGTCGTCCTTTGTTTTCCACTCCTGGAAGTTGATTACTTGGTTTTGTGCATCCAAAGCCCCAAGATCACCTGAATACATTTTCAACATGGATACTGTGGCTAACTGTGGTTTGCTCTGTGATAGAATCACAGATGGGCTGAAGGATGCCATGACTTCCATGTGTTGACATTTGCTGGGAGCCTATTTTGCACCTGTTTTGCTGCTTCAAGAAGGAAGTCCCGGCATCTGTTCTTCATGTTTGTTTCAACAGTGCTGTCAAGCTTGGCTTCACCTAGAGCTATGGTAAATTGCACCCCGAAGTTAATAGCACACACAGGCAGTTGTTTGGCTGTGTCATCCAAATTTACATCAAGGAGTTTTGAATCGGATGGAGGAATGGTGCTGGGTGTGATTACTCTAGAGATAGTGCACGGAAAAATGACTGTAGGCAGTCCAGCATTTTGAATGCATTGCCAGTTTCAAGTTGGAACAGCTTGTTGACTCGAGAAAACTCATGCAGGATGGGCTTGAGAAACTCCAGGTACAGTTCACAGTACATCTGGTAGAGCACTTCTGCATCGTAACAGCGTTTGGCATCTTTGGTAAGCTGGAAATGCAACTTGAGCTCATCCCACTGCCCTAGTATATGCATGCACCAGTCATGTATAGAGAGCCATCTAGTGCCTGAAAGCTAGCATCAGTGGCTTTTCACTGGGATTGATTAATTGGAATATTTTGGCATATTCTCTGCGCCTCAGTGCACTGTGAGAAAACCAGTTGTGCAAGTGTGAAATTAAAAACTCGAGATTGCGAGGCAGTGTTTCAACGGCTTTGCTGGCACAAAGTTGAATGGAATGACACACGCACTTCAGCAGTTGGAGTTTGTCTTTCTTTTTCTGGAGGTGAGTATATACTGAGTTTTTCTGTCCAACCATAACGCTACAGCCGTCAGTTCCGATGCCCATGCACTTCTTGAAATTAAGACCGATACTGTCCAGAAATTTAGTCAGTGTTGTCGCAATAGCTTCTGCCGTTTCTCCCTGCATATCGACTAAGCCCAAAAAAGTTGAAACAATCTTGTTCAATGAGACGCTAAAGTAATATACTACAGCACACAACTGTTTTACCAAGGCCACGTCAGTGCTTTCGTCGATCACCAGTGAATACTGAGACTCTCCAATGTCTTTTAGCAATTCTTTGAACATGCAGGGAGCTATGACGTTGTTGATAAGTGCTGTGCATTTTGTACGATAAATGTTCAAGTCCTTTTCAAAGGCCGAGCCTACCAATTCCCCCCAAGTGATCGACTGAACTGACTGCTGTGTGACAAGCGATATAGCTAGCTAGCTGAAGCTCTGCCTTTTGAATTGTGGTTGAGGTTTTTGACGCAGTAAATCCGACGTCTGTTAGACGTGTTGAGGCCTGGCGTTCCTCTTGTGTAGCATGTTGCAGGAGGTCTGCATGGTGAGCAGAAATCTCCGATTTACAGTACCTGCACACAGCTTTGCAGTCATCACCAGCCACTGGACGTATCCAGTCTTTGCTGTATTTTTGTTGCCATACTTGGCCCATTTTGTTGGCGACATTTTTTGCACATTTGTGTTTTCACGAAATGGCGAGTTCTCAAGACAGTGGTTCTTCTTTGATCAACACATGAAACATAATTCTCCAATGGGGGGGGGGGGGGGGGGGGGCGAATAATACCAGAGACCCTCCCCCAGGGGGAGACAACAATCATTGGTCTAAAATGCGTAACGCCTCAGTGAGACTGACAGTGAGACCAAAGGCTGTTTCGGGCTGTATGGAATGGAAGTCAATGGAGAAGATCCCTTAGCACCCTGAACAAGCTTCTGTTTTGTGGACACTGTTCGTGACATAATAAATTGACTGCCTTGTCACTCATCTTCAACATGTTTGTCATCACATACTCATTTTGGAGCGAGCTATGATGTGTCTACTACGAAAAAAATACTGTTTTGTGAGATGATAGACAGTAGGGAATGTTGCAGCAGTTAGAATTCATTTACGTCACTACAGGCCCAGCGTCTCCGAGCTAGCACCCAAACTGTGGGATAAGTATCTCAAATTGATTGCGCCATGCCTCTATACCATTGTTTAATAATAAAATATAAATCGGTGTTAGGTTGTGTGTGTTTGTTAGCGAGTCCGTTTTTGAAAGGATGTTTAACGGTAACTTATACCATCGCTAGCTGGCTAATTAGCTACATAGCTAAACATCCAAATTTGCGCTCTTTTTTCTACTCTTGGAATTGTATTCCACAAACATTCTACCAAAATATCAGTGTATAGATCACATCGCCATGCCACGTCTACGTGCAGCAGTAACGTTAAATTGCAATAATAGGTCGAGACAAGCACTTTTTTTAAATAATTTTTTTATTTCCTTCCGATGATTTGCAGTAGGCCCACGTTACATAGGCTAGCTAGGTAGCACCTGTAAAAACGGTTTCCCTTCCTAATGCAATTAAAGTGTGGCCATGTGTCTTTGGTAAACACTGATATTTCAGTGTAACAGTGGTGATAAGTAAGCAAATCACTCTTTAGAGGTGCATGGAGTGGTAATATCAACACAATTGGCAGTGTAAATACTTCACAGAGGAACAATTTAAAAATAATGATATCACAAACCGGACATTATCAATAATACATTTTAATAGTAGGAGTCTCTGTAAGAATATCTCCAAAATCCAGGACTGTTTGACACAATATAACAAGAATTTCTCTGTTATAGCAGTTTCTGAGACTTGGCTAAATGAAGAACAAACTGCCATGGTCCAAATGAAAGGATATGATTTATTTACTGCAAACAGACTTAATAAAAGGGGTGGGGGTGTTGCACTGTATGTCAGGGCATCTTACCATAGTGAAATTGTTAAAAATATGACATTTGCAATAGATAATGTGATGAAATGTGTTACTGTTGAAATTAAATCAGAGAAATCAAAAAATATAATTATAAGTTGTGTATATAGAGCCCCGGATACCAACATTGATATTTTCAAGGATAAATTGTCAGAAATATACAACTCAATCAATAATAATAAGCTGATTTTTGTCTGTGGAGATTTTAATATTGACCTGTTGAATCCTCATGGACAAAAACAAACAAATAATTTTATAAATTAAATGTTTTGTATGGGATTGTATCCTTCAATCACACACCCGAGCAGGATAACAGTAGATACTGCTACGCTAATTGATAATATATTCACCAATGCCACTGAGGGGAATATAACTGGAGGTTTACTCATAAATGATGTTAGTGATCACTTGCCTGTTTTTATTGCCTTCGATTACAGTATAAAAAAGAATGAGGAGATAGAAACCAGGAGATTCATAAGACGAGTAACAGAAAGTGCCATTGAGGGAGGATTTATTTAATCAGGATTGGAGTGACATTTATGTTGAAGATGTAGATGAATCATATGAAACATTTATTTCTATTATATCTAACTTCTATGATAAACATTGCCCTCTTGTGGCTGAAGTGGATAAAAACAAATATACAGAAAAGCCATGGATAACAAAGGGAATACAAAATGCTTGTAAGATACAGTAAAAAAATGCATTATAGTAATCTATTGGAAAAAAACAGGAATATCAAAAATACTTGGAGTTTTAAATGAAATCATTAAAAAGGACACAATAAAAAGATGCTACCCATATTACTTTATTTCTGACAATGATACTGTTATTAAGGAAAATAAATTGATAGCTGATAATTTCAACGAATATTTTGTTAACGTGGGAAAAAAATTAGCAAATTCCATTATATCACCAAGTAGTATAGATGGAGTAAATAGAAATATTATTAATATAAATACTCATTCAATGTACATTAGAGAAACGGATGAAAAAGAAATAATTGAAATTGTACACAAATCAAAAAATAAAAAATCAACAGACTGGAATGGTTATGATATGTCTTTGATAAAAAAAATAATTGACTGTATTGTTAAACCTCTAAATTACATCTGTAATCTGTCCCTGATGGCTGGAAAATTTCCCAAACAAATGAAAACAGCCAAAGTCATTCCACTATATAAATCTGGGGATAAACATGTTTTTTCAAATTATAGACCAATTTCATTGTTATCACAATTCTCAAAAAGTTTAGAAAAAATATTTGTAAGAAGGTTAAATGATTTCATATCTAAGCATAATATACTTTGTGAACAGCAATATGGATTCAGAAAAAACCGGACCACCTCTCTAGCACTAATAGATCTTGTTGAACAAATTACATTACATTACATTACATTCATTTAGCAGACGCTTTTATCCAAAGCGACGTACAGTAAGTGCATACAGAGACATCATCAAGATCACTACAGAACAGACAAAGCACAGAAATATACAACTCAATCAATAATAATAAGCTGATTTTTTACAAATGCTACCGAGAGAAATTAATATACAGTAGGAATATTTCTTGATTTACAAAAAGCATTTGACACCATAGACCATAAAATATTACTATTCAAATTACAGAGGTATGGTATCAGAGGATTGGGTCATGATTGGTTAACCAGTTATTTGGAAGACAGGTATCAGTATGTTTATATTAATAATGCAAATTCAAACCTCTTGAAGGTTATGTGTGGGGTGCCACAGGGTTCGGTACTTGGACCATTGCTGTTCATTTTGTATATAAATGACATATGTTTGGTGTTAAAGTCACTGAAGTGCATACATTTGCTGATGATACAACCATTTTTTGTAGTGGGGATCATTTGAAACAACTTCTGGATACAGTGGAGAAAGGACTGCAGAAAATAAAAACATGGTTTGATGTTAATAAATTATCTCTTCACCTTGGCAAAATGAAATGCATAATATTTGGAAATCGGGCATCACATTTTCATAGAAATATTAGAATAAATTAAGTTGAAATTGATACAGTGCTAGAAACCAAATTTCTAGGAGTAAAAATTGATAATAAACTAAGCTGGAAATCACACATAAACCATGTTAAAGCCAAAATGTCTAAATCCATTGCAATATTGTATAAAGCTCAAGAGTTCTTATGTCAGAAATCACTGAACACACTATACTATTCACTCATAGTGTAACGTTCCATTCCCATCCTGTCCGTTTTCCATGTTTTACCTTTTCCCTCCGTGTCATGTTGGATTCCCTTTGTCCGTGTTTTCCCCGTTGCTACAGACTGGGCGTGTTCCTTCCTTTCACTCTTTTTCCCCACTCCGGTTTCAACCTATCTCCTTTCCCCGTTGCTGCATGCATTCCGCACCTGTCAATTATTCAATCACCCTCGGTTACATTCCGCACGCTTTCTTTATTGTTTTCAATTTCCCTTCCCTATTTAACCCTCCGGCTGGCTGCTATTCAGCGCCAGTTCGTTAACGTTTCTCCGTTTGTATCCTGGTCTGAGAATCCCTGTCCTGTGCCCTATAGACTTCAGTTGGTTTGACTCTGTGCTTACTGCTCTAAACCTTCTGTTGTTGCTAACTAACTCTGTTTGTTTGCGGTTTCCCTGCTTGAACTGTTCCTGTCGTTAACTACCACCATCTACTGTGTCTGCCAGTCTGTAGCTTTGTACCTCTCCCTGTTTGTGTGCGGTACCTCTGCCTCCACCTGACGTTGCGCCCGCAGCTGGGTGTTCTGCCTTTTCACCCTACAGTGGTTCCTGTCCGGCCGTGGCTACCGCCATTGCTACGGCTACGGTTGCAGCCTCCACTGTCGCCCTGCTGCCCCAACCGGGCCAACCTGAGCTCCGCTACACTGCTCTGCCTTGCCGTATCCAGCCATATCCCTTCCTCTGCTTCCAGTCCAGATCCAGTCCAGTTCCAGTCCAGTTCCGGTCTGGAACATTACCGCGTTCCAGTGTTCCAGTTCCAGTTCGAACCGCTCCAGTCTCCTGTATCAAGTCCAGTTCCGGTTTGGAACAACTCCTCGTTCCCGTGATCCAGTTCCTGTTGGACCGTCCGGTCCAGAACCAGTCCAGTTCCGGTTTGGAACTCCCGTCTTCTGTATCAAGTCCAGTTCTGGTTTGGAACAACTCCAGGTTCCCGTGATCCAGTTCCTGTAGGACCATCCGGTCCAGAACCAGTCCAGTTCCGGTTTGGAACTCCCGTCTCCCGTATCAAGTCCAGTTCCGGTTTGGAACAACTCCATGTTCCCGTGATCCAGTTCCTGTTGGACTATCCGGTCCAGATCCAGTCCAGTTCCGGTTCGGAACTCCAGTCTCCTGTATCAAGCCCAGTTCCGGTTTGGAACAACTCCATGTTCCGGTGATCCAGTGTCAGTAATCCGTTCCAGTTTCCTGTCCTGTCCAGTTCCGGCTTGGAACTTCCGGTGACGATCCAAGTCCAGCTCCGGCTTGGAGCAGATCCAAGCGCCGGAGAAATCCCTAACCTCTCTTTTATTGTTGTGTTAAATCTGTGTACGGCTTGGGACTACCCCAAGCTCCATAAATAAATCACCTTTTCCGTCCCCCTGTCTCCTGGTCGTTGCATATGGGTTCAGCTCGTGTTAGGTCCGTGACAGAACGAACTGGCCTAAAATATGGACCCAGCCGACCTTGAGCAGATTCGCCACGCCTTCTCCTGCCAAACCGCGGTCAGTGACCAACAGGGCCGTCGTTTGGACGACGTATCGGAGGTGCTGAGGGGGCTTACGGAGCAGGTCACCCAGCTATCGCTCCACCAGCCTCTTCCTCGGATCCCTGTGGGTCCGACCCCCCCCAACACTCGAACTGCCTCCCGAGGTTCCGGCTCCCTCTCCGAGCCGGGAACCCAGAGTTCAACACCCCGAATTATACCGCGGAGGTTTGGGGAGGTGCCGCAAATTCCTAATGAAGTGCGACATCGTCTTCCGCATGCAGCCCACCTCCTTCGCCTCTGACCCATGCAAGATCGCCTTTGTTATGAGCAGCCTGGGAGGCAGTGCCCTGGAGTGGGCCACATCCGTGTGAGAGAGTCAATCTCCAGCCTGCAACAACTTCGCCATCTTCACCTCCGAGATGCGGCGCGTCTTCGACCACCCAGTCTGTGGTCGAGACGCAACCCAGCGCCTTCTTCAGGTTCGGCAGGGCAGTCGCAGTGTGGCGGAGATGGCATCAGTTCCGTACCCTCGCTGCTGAGGCGGGATGGAATGACTCTCTTCAGGGGGCCTTTCGTCAGGCCCTCAGCGAGGAGCTTAAAGATCAGCTGGCTACTCGGGAGGAGTCCAACTCCCTCAACAGCCTCATCAGCTTGGCTATCGCCATAGACAACCGTCTCAGAACCCGGGCCCGTGAGCGAGGGAAGAATCCCTCCCGTCTTCCGCTCTCCACGCTTCCCAGTGTTCGACAGCCCTCCCCCTTCAAGGGGTCGAGAGTCTCATCTATGCCCTCCGAGGAGGAGCCCATGCAATTGGGCAAGATCTCGGTGGACGCCGAGGAGCGCCAACGACGGTTCCTGACCAGGTCTTGCTTTTATTGTGGCAAGACAGGCCACCAGATCGCCACATGTCCTGTTCGCCCAAAAGAGATGGCTCGCCAGTAAAGCTGGGTGTACTGACGAGCCCTATCATTCCTGACCATGCTGCCCAGAACCGCCTAGAATTCAAGGCCACTCTCCTTTGGAGGAGCAACACCGCGTCCTCATCTGCCCTTATCGACTCCGGGGCCGATGCCAATTTCATTGACATTTCCTTTGTCAAGAGGTTCGGGATTCCCACCGAAGCCCTATCTACCCCTATCACTGCTCTCGCTCTGGACGGTAGGAGTTTGGGGTTAGTCACCCACTCCACCGTTCCCCTTCAATTAGTTTTATCAGGCAATCATCGGGAAACCATCCAACTTCTCCTCATTCATTCTAAACAATCCTCCATGGTTCTAGGGCAGACCTGGCTATGCCTCCATAACCCGCACATCGATTGGCATTCCGGTCGTATACTGGCATGGAGCAGTCATTGTTTAGCCAACTGTCTCCGCTCTGCTTTACCCCCCCCCCCCCCAGGGGCCAAACATAACAAGTCCATTCAACCTATACCCGACCTAACCAATGTTCCCTGCCAATATCACGACCTGTCGCAAGTTTTTTGCAAGTCACGTGCTCTGTCTTTGCCTCCTCACAGACTCTACGACTGTTGCATCGACCTTCTGGCTGGAGCCAAGCTTCCATCTGGCCGCCTCTACAGTCTGTCGGGTCTGGAGAAATTAGCCATGGAGACCTATATTTATGAGTCACTTGCGTCAGGTATAATCCGACCCTCTTCATCCCCAGTTGGTGCAGGGTTCTTTTTTGTTGGGAATAAGGATGGTTCGCTGCGGCCCTGCAGCGACTACCGGGGTCTCAATCGGAGTTACTATCCGGAACAAGTATCCTCTCCCTCTAATTAACACCACCTTTGAACCCCTCACCCAGGCAGTTACCTTCACCAAGCTCGACCTCCGCAACGCGTACCACTTGGTTCGGATACGCGAGGGGGACAAATGGAAGACTGCCTTTAATACCCCGCTGGGCCACTGAGTATTTGGTGGTTCCTTTCGGCTTAACCAATGCCCCAGCAGTCTTCCAGGGAATGGTTAATGACGTGCTTCATGACCTGTTGGGTAAATTTGTTTTTGTTTACATTGATGATATTCTTATTTTTTCTAAGGACCCTCAGGAACATGTTCTCCATGTCCGGGAGGTTCTCCAGCAACTGCTGGAGAACCAGCTCTTCGTGAAGGCCGAAAAATGCTCGTTCCACACCTCGTCCGTACCGTTCCTCGGCTTCATTATCGAGGAGGGCAGAATCCGGGCGGACCCTGCGAAGGTCAAGGCGGTGACAGAATGGCCCCAACCTTCTACACGTAAGCACCTCCAACAGTTCCTTGGCTTCGCAAATTTTTACCGCCGGTTCATCCGTAATTACAGTGTCATTGCTGCTCCACTTACCAAACTCACTTCCACTTCCATTCCCTACTGTTGGAATCCCGAGGCACAACTCGCTTTTGAACAGCTCAAGGTCTGGTTTTCCACAGCCCCTATTCTCTGTCATCCTGATCCTACCCGCCAGTTTACTGTGGAGGTTGATGCCTCCGACACCGGTGTAGGGGCCATTCTGTCCCAGCGAGCCACCTTGGACAACAAGCTCCACCCCTGCGCATTCTTCTCCCGGAGACTGTCCTCCGCGGAGCGAAACTATGACGTCGGGGATCGGGAACTATTGGCCATAAAGCTGGCACTGGAGGAATGGCGTCACTGGCTGGAGGGGGCAGGTAACCCATTTATTGTCCTTACGGACCATCACAATTTGCTGTACATTAAGTCGGCTAAGAGGCTTAATGCCCGTCAGGCTAGGTGGTCACTGTTTTTTGCCCGTTTTAATTTTTCAGTTACCTTCCGTCCCGGTTCCCGCAACACCAAGGCAGATGCCTTGTCCCCTATTTTTTCCCCCCTTTCCAGTCCTGCTGATCCGGAGCCCATTCTACCGGCGTCCTGTATTGTGGCTGCGGTGTCCTGGGAGATCGAGGAGACCGTGAAGGCCGCCCAGGCTTCCCAACCGGATCCCCGCAATAACTCCTCTCTCTTTGTGCCCGACTCCGTCCGTTCCCAGGTCCTTGAATGGGTTCACGCCTCCGGTCTGGCTTGTCACCCAGGTGTTGCCAGAACCATCGCCCTGGTCAGGAGGAGTTTTTGGTGGCCCACCCTCAAGGGGGATACCCGTGCCTTCGTCCTGGCCTGTCCTGTTTGCGCCAGGAGCAAGGCATCCCACCCCCTCCCTTTCCCGGGCCGTCCTTGGAGTCACATTGGCGTGGACTTCGTCACCGGTCTACCTTTGTCAGAGGGTAACACCACCATTCTGACAATTGTAGACCGGTTCTCCAAGGCGGTTCACTTTATCCCTCTTCCCAAACTCCCTTCCGCCCTCGAAACAGCGGAGCTCCTGGTGCTGCACGTGGTCAGGCTGCACGGGATCCCCTCCGACATCGTTTCTGACCGTGGGCCCCAATTCTCCTCCCAGGTTTGGAAGGCGTTCTGTGTGGCCCTGGGTGCGTCTGCTAGCCTGTCATCTGGGTTCCATCCTCAGACTAACGGCCAGGTGGAGAGGGCGAACCAGAACCTGGGGGCCGCCCTGCGGTGCGTGACTGCTCGCAACCCCTCTTCCTGGAGCCGTTTCCTCCCTTGGGTGGAGTATGCGCATAACTCCCTCAAAAGCACGTCCACGGGGATGTCCCCCTTCGAATGTTCCTTGGGGTACCAACCTCCCCTCCTGCCGGTCCAGGAAGCTGAGGTGGCGGTTCCTACTGTCAAGTCCCACCTCCTTAGGTGCAAGCGGATGTGGAGACTCACACGCACCGCACTCCTTCGCTCCAATTCCCGTACCCAGCGCCTGGCGGACCTTCACAGGACCGCAGCCCCGCAGTACAAGGTCGGTCAGCAGGTCTGGCTTTCCACAGCCAATATTCCCCTTCAAACCACCTCAAAGAAACTTCAACCCCGGTTTATTGGTCCCTTTACCATTGTTTGTGTTGTTAACCCCGTTTCCGTTAAACTCTCCCTCCCTATTTCCCTTAAAATCCATCCTGTGTTTCACGTGAGTCAAATTAAGCCTGTTGCCTCCAGCCCCCTCAGTGCCCCGGCGGTCACTCCACCTCCGCCCCGGATCATCGACAATGCCCCGGCCTACACGGTGAGTCGCATTCTCGACATTCGCCGTAAGGGCCGGGGCTTCCAATACCTTGTCGACTGGGAGGGATATGGCCCAGAGGAGCGGTCCTGGCTCCATAAGAGCCTCATTTTGGACCACTCTCTCATCCGCGACTTCCACAACCTGTTCCCGGACAAAGCTAGGCCTCCAGGTACGCCAGGTGGCGTTCATTGAGGGGGGGGTACTGTAACGTTCCATTCCCATCCTGTCCGTTTTCCATGTTTTACCTTTTCCCTCCATGTCATGTTGGATTCCCTTTGTCCGTGTTTTCCCCGTTGTACAGACTGGGCATGTTCCTTCTGTTTGTTTCACTCTTTTTCCCCACTTCGGTTTCAACCTATCTCCTTTCCCCGTTGCTGCATGCATTTCGCACCTGTCAATTATTCAATCACCCTCGGTTACATTCCGCACGCTTTCTTTATTGTTTTTAATTTCCCTTCCCTATTTAACCCTCCGGCTGGCTGCTATTCAGCGCCAGTTCGTTAACGTTTCTCCGTTTGTATCCTGGTCTGAGAATCCCTGTCCTGTGCCCTATAGACTTCAGTTGGTTTGACTCTGTGCTTACTGCTCTAAACCTTCTGTTGTTGCTAACTAACTCTGTTTGTTTGCGGTTTCCCTGCTTGAACTGTTCCTGTCGTTAACTACCACCATCTACTGTGTCTGCCAGTCTGTAGCTTTGTACCTCTCCCTGTTTGTGTGCGGTACCTCTGCCTCCACCTGACGTTGCGCCCGCAGCTGGGTGTTCTGCCTTTTCACCCTACAGTGGTTCCTGTCCGGCCGTGGCTACCGCCATTGCTACGGCTACGGTTGCAGCCTCCACTGTCGCCCTGCTGCCCCAACCGGGCCAACCTGAGCTCCGCTACACTGCTCTGCCTTGCCGTATCCAGCCATATCCCTTCCTCTGCTTCCAGTCCAGATCCAGTCCAGTTCCAGTCCAGTTCCGGTCTGGAACATTACCGCGTTCCAGTGTTCCAGTTCCAGTTCGAACCGCTCCAGTCTCCTGTATCAAGTCCAGTTCCGGTTTGGAACAACTCCTCGTTCCCGTGATCCAGTTCCTGTAGGACCATCCGGTCCAGAACCAGTCCAGTTCCGGTTTGGAACTCCCGTCTCCCGTATCAAGTCCAGTTCCGGTTTGGAACAACTCCATGTTCCGGTGATCCAGTGTCAGTAATCCGTTCCAGTTTCCTGTCCTATCCAGTTCCGGCTTGGAACTTCCGGGGACGATCCAAGTCCAGCTCCGGCTTGGAGCAGATCCAAGCGCCGGAGAAATCCCTAACCTCTCTTTTATTGTTGTGTTAAATCTGTGTACGGCTTGGGACTACCCCAAGCTCCATAAATAAATCACCTTTTCTGTCCCCCTGTCTCCTGTTCGTTGCATTTGGGTTCAGCTCGTGTTAGGTTTGTGACACATAGTCCCATACATGACTTACTGTGTAGAGGTATGGGGAAACACTTATAAAACAAATACGAACTCTATTTTTTTATTACAAAAGAAAGTCATACGAATTGTAAGTAAAAAAAACCTATAGCGAGCCTACTAATCCGTTATTTACTCAGCTAAACATACTTAAATTTATTGATTTAGTAGACTACATTACAATACAAACCATGTATAAAGCAAAAAATGGACAATTACCATTAAGTATCCAGGGGTTGTTTAAAATGAGGGACAGTCAATACAATTTGAGAGGAACATGTATATTTGAAAAACCAAAGATACGAACAAATGTCAAAAATTATTGTCTGTCAGTAAGAGGGGTGACCCTGTGGAATAAATGTACTGAACATTTTAGAACCTGTAGCTCACTGATCAGGTTCAAAACAATTTATAAGAAAAATTTTATCATGCAATACACCATTGAAAAATAATGTATGTTAATGTCTTGTCTAGTAATAACATTAATGATAACATTAATAATTCATAAGTGTTTGTTTCTTGCCATGAATATGTTTTTGTGAATTTTATGTTTTCATGAGGTAAGAGGGGTAGGTGTAAATAAGCTTTAGCTTCAGCCTACACCCTTTTGGTATATAACACAGCATTTAATATAATAACTTGTTATTGTGTTTTGTCTATTGTAAATGTACCAAATAAATACATTTCATTCATTAATTCATATCATAAATGGTCATTTTTCTGTCTTTCAAAATATTAACGGGTGCATGCAATTCTATATTGCCAAATGCCATAGATAACTGTCGAAAAACTCTGAAGAGTCTCACTGACGTCAATACGAATGGCTAGCAACGGTGCACGTGATCCAAGCTAAGCTACTACTAGCCGTTACGCTTTTCACAATGCAAAAGACGCGGAGTCTCCCATCTCCCCCTTTATAAGAAAATACACCATATCATTAGACTAGCGAGCAGACTGTCACTCAATGCATTGGGGAAAATAGATACCATAAATGTCAAAGAAATAGTCGCTTGTTAAATTTTCCTAACAAGCAAACATATTTTTAAAACCCAAAAACCCGCAACCCGCGACTTGTTATTTTTTAAAGCGACTTCGGAAAAAAAACAAGCCCAAAGTCCCTTATTATAAGCGGACTTGGCAACTCTGTTCACGACCCTGCTGCCACGCATGCGAACAGTAAGACGTATGAGCCAGCAGACAAGAAGGGGGAGGCAGTTTCATGACCCAGACCGAAATAACCATATTAAATAGACGGTCGAAACTTAAACATTAATAACCGTCTATAGACGTTGACTAATTGAGTGGTTTTGTGAATTTAGTGTTACATTGAGATGGTTTCGTGAATTTAAATATAAACGTTACATTAAGATATCAGATAGACATTGTAATGATCAGCACTACTGATCAAAATATCTGTGGAGTTATATTCACTGTTGGTTTTCATACATAGCCTACATACAGATGTTGGTTCCATGAAATTAAATATAAATGTTACATTAAGGTATCAGATAGACAATGTAATGATAAGCACTATGCTACTGATTAAAATGTCTGCTTTAGTTATACATAGTTGGTTCTCATACATAGCCTACATAGACAACAGGAGACAATTGAATTGAAGTGCAATTGAATTTAGTGTTTTTGTGAATTTAAAAATAAATGTTACATTAATATATAATAACCATAGCTGGATCAGATGGACAATGTAATGATATGCATCAAATCAAATATCTGCTGTAGCCTAGTTATATTCACTGTTGGTTTTAATATATACAGGAGACAGTGCAATTGAGTGATATATGTTGTTGTTGTTGTGAATTTAGATATAACCGTTACATTCAGATATTAAAGGAGCTATATGTAACATTGACACAGGGCGTTTAAAATGGGTACAGCAATCCAAATCACAATATTGGAGAGTCGAGACACTGAACAAACACGAGCGCAAGACGAGCCGAGCGCAACATTATATTTTGAGACAAGCTTATTCTATTTTGACAATGACAAGCGACAACGAGTCCTACACTGTAAGTTGATTAGCTAATGTATACGTTTGCAATTTGTTTATTATTTATTGTTTGCAAATTATAAACCAGCTCATGTGGATTTTTTATAACTCTGTCAATGTTAGCTAGATGCATGGCTGGCTATGTTTACGGTCACACAGATATAAGCTAACGTTAGTGGTATGTTTTGCGAGTAACTATGTACATATTTAGTTTAGTTTTTATTATAAAGAGAGTTTCGCAGAAACAAGTCTGAAATACACTTCTTTACACAGGGAAAAATGATTAAAAATAATAATAAAAGTTTATACATTTTAGTACACATTTCAAGCCTGTGGGAGTAGTGACAGTCAGACAATTTTCACTTCTTTATCGTTATAGAGTCTAACTGCAATGTGTAGGAAGGACTGCTGAGGCGGCAGGGGGAACGGAGAGGGCAGTGCTGTTTCTCATTTTCCTGCCAGTACATTGTAGTCTGGTTGAAGGGAGAAGGTCATGAAGTGGGTGGGATGGACTCATCATTTGTTTCAGCAGGGTGATTGCAGCTTCGTTCCTTTAGAGATGGAAGGTGGGGGAGCGGCCGAATGCCCCGTCTGGAGATGATCTTAAGTGCCCTACGTTGCACTCGCTCTAACTCCTCCTCCTGTCCTTTGCTGCATCCAACCAGGAGGACATGTCCATACTCCAGCACTGATCTGATGAGGGCAGAGTAGATCAGCAGGAGGTCATCAGCTGACATGCTTGTTCTAGCCAGAACTCTCAGCAGATAGAGGCGCTTTGATGCCTTGAGCACCATGTCCTGGACTTGGTAGGAGTGAGAGAGAGAGGAGTCTATGTGCCAGCCCAGGTAGCGAGCAGTTGGAACCACTGGCACTGCCTCTCCACCTAGATGTAATGGTGTAATCATAGGGGCTTTTCTCACACAGGTGATCCACACCTCACAGCTCTTCTTCCCATTTAGAATCATGTCATTTTGCAGGGCCCATTCGTTTAGTTGCATTGTCTGATCTAATGGGAGCAACTTGGTAGCAAAGCATCTTGAGAGACTAATATCATCTGTGTAACCAACAGAGATTGTGTCATGAAAGAGTGTGTTCCTGGAACTCATATAGAGCAGGAATAAATGCGGAGACAACACACCTCCTTGAGGGACTCCAGATGTTATGTGGGTCCACTGGCTGTGTGTGTTGTTGGCAAAAACTCGTTGAGTCCTGCCGTGGAGGTAGTCCAGGGTCCATGCTATGTCCCGGGGGTCTGAGATGACCTCACAAAAACGCAGCATCAGTGTTGCGTGGTTGACTCTGTCAAAGGCCTTGCTCATATCAGCCAATAACACCCGGATCACTGCCTTCACGAGAGTCCAATGCAGTAGGCCAGGACTGGTAGGCTTTGACCAGGGCCATTGTCGTGGAGGACTTCTTTTGATAGGCAAATTGGTCTTTCACCACTGAAAGGATGTGATCACTGGGTCGTTTAAGCATAGATTTTTCTAAAAGTTTGGCTATGACGCTTATTAGGGATATTGGTCTGAACTGATTTAGTTGATTTGCCCCAGGCTCTTTGGGGATGGGCACCACATTTGCACTTTTCCAGAAAGATGGAAGCTTGCCCTCTGTAAAAGACTGGTTGACAAGATGCGTAATGACTGGTGCTAAGTCTTCAGCATGTTCTTTTAAATATATATATATTTAAATCTTTAGCTAGCTAGCTAAATGGAAACGATGTTGAACTTAGCTTAGGCATTCGTAAATCGGCTGTCGGAGTGCCGGAGTACATCTGGTTGTTCGTAATGGTCAGTGGACTCAGAGTGAACTCGGAGAATAGTGAATCACACAGGCCAAAACAAATACAGACGTTCCGACCCAGAATGGAAATTTCAAAGGAGAACATACTGGCTGTAGCATTGTTGTCGGAGAAGCCAGTATTTCAACTTAGCATGTTTCCTTAAACTCTGATGACATATCATGGTCATTTTATGATTTAGTACAGTAAATTTGTTACATATAGCTCCTTTAATAACCATATTTAGCCCATCAGACATACAGTGTAATCATATGCACCATCGATGAAATATCTGCTGTAGTACTCACTATTGGTTGTCATACAGCTACAGAACAGTATCCTACATAGCATTTTATGAAGACAAACACAATTCACCCCTTTCAAAAATTCCAATGGCCATTTAGCCATCTGAGAAGAAAAAGATGACTTTTTTTGTGAGCAAAAATGTATTTATTAAAAGAACTTGACCTTGAACTTGACCTTGAACTTGACCTGCCATTATAAAATGGGAATGAAAAGCAAGCCACAAAAATAAGAAAACAAAATAGGTGTTTTACTAAATATCATCCAATCACAATAGAGGGGGTAAAAAAACAAAACAAACAAACAAACAATAAAACACACACACACACACACCTTCCTAAAGTGAGTGCTCCTCACAAATTAGTCACATTTCAGTCTCTGCTAATATAATAATATAATAAGACTAAAATAAAACATCATACAATTTAAACAACAGACAAAAATCCCACTGAAAGATTTCAATTGGAATTCTGTAAGAACATATTAAGAGTTCACAGAAATGCTCCAAATAATAATAGAGTTGGGTATCTTCAGTCACAAAACAGACTTATTTGTTATCAGACAAAAACAGAACTAAAAACAATGGATAACAAAATGAAATGAATACATTAAAGAATGGCTGAATGGCTGGAATTTTATCGATCATTGAATAGAAAATATACCATAGCACAATACCTTGTTAATATAAAAATTTAAAAAAGAGAGTTATCGATCATTGAATAGAAAATATACCATAGCACAATACCTTGTTAATATAAAAAAAAAAGAAAGAGAGACACACCATAACAATGACTCAGTGACCATACTCTGGAAATGGCCCAACTGAAGAAATCTAGACTCATCTCAACTGAACTGGTAGAATTCTAGAACGGTTTTGCTCAGATTTTCTCAGATTTCTTCTGGCAACGGGGGTCGCACACTGGAGCAACTGGAAAAAACAGAGAAATTCCAACTGCCAACTAGCTGACACCGCAACAAAAAATAAGTCCTTGCTTACGTTCTACAACAATGGTTTTTGAGCAACTAGCTAATGCTTACGCTATGCATGGCAAGTTTATTTTTATTAAAACGATTATTATGAAAGTGGGACCAAATTTGAACTTTCCGGAGATTTAAACTACTAGTAGGCTAGCTTACAATAACATCATTAAAATCAACTCAAGTTTTAATTCAAAGTTGATCTCAACAAAGGTATTTCCATGCATTGTCATTCAAAAATATTAAAATGTGTAGTAATCGGAGATAGCTTTTGTCTGTATTGCGATCTGAATAAGCTTTACTTGAACAATCAGGTTTTCTTCGACCAAAAATCAGCAGGTCCTCACGGTCTCTCGTCCAGAAGTTGGCCATATTTGTGTGTAACGTTATCTGTGTAGCTACAGAAAGCTGCGCGAACAGTAGGCTAGTTGTTCAACCAGTTGTAGGCTACGTTCTACTTGTAGTCAGTTTTGCAGGATATCCTATGAATATAATTATTAGGCCATTAACTGTAGTATAACTTGCCTACCGTTATGTTTTCATAGCCTATCCACGAAGCAATGGACAAGTGTAGCTCAGTCACCTACCACAAAATACATTGAGCCAAATCCAATTATTAGCATCAGGACAGTTGCCAGGCTTTTGAGGATGAAAGCTGGATGAACTATTGTGTAATTTTATTATGTTTTTTTACAAAGTTGACACATAGGCTACTGCGACAGTGGGTTAGCCATACAAATGTGTCGGTACACTGCAACACTATTCAGAGCTCTCCTTGCTGCTTGCAGCTGACTTGTGCATTTGTTTCAACAATCACAAAAGACAATCATTTAGCCATTTCCTGACATTACTATAATTTACTCAAAATTGCATACACATTGGTTGAGCAATACTGATGCTGATGCTGATGTTTATACAGCCTATTCTCAGCCAAGCGAACAGGAAACATTAATTGTGACGCAATTCGATCATAGGTCTAATAAAATAATGCCCGTTTATTGGCTGGAAATTGTTCTACCAGTTTTTGTCAGTTTTAAACCCGGTTTTAAGTCCATCCAAGACTGACTGAGATCCAACATCTTCAAATCTGAGAAAATCTCGACCAAAAACTGAATTTTTTCTGATTTTCTCAGTTTTTTTTACGTGCAAACAGACCGACTGATAAAAACCAGTTGAGTTGAGATGAGTCTAGATTTCTTCAGTCGGGCTGTGTCTGTCAGGCTTAAGAGAGGCTTTCCAGAAATTATCTGCAAAATTTCTGACAGCCTGCCATGAGCTAAGAGAAAAAATGAACACTCTAACATAGTCCTAATCTATTCAGTTCCAGATAACCGCTTGTTCTGTTTTTGTTTCTTTGATTTTTGTTTCTTTTTTTCCCCAATAACTATTTATGTATTGTATATTGTATTGCTTTGGCAAAAACGGTTGATTACCATTCATGCCAATGAAGCCATTTGAATTGAATTTCATTAAAATTGACTGATCCTGACAACTACGGTGAAGAACGGAATGTTACATGGTAACCATGGTTCTCTGAGTGAGACACTATCTCTCCACCCAGATACATATTCCATATGTACGGGATATGACACCATCAGTGGCATGTGACATGGATAATTAGTAAGACAATTTTCTAGCTTGCTAGTCAATGCTAGTCATACGCAGAGAGCATAAATAGTACTAAGCTATGCGCATGACAGCCTCTATTGGAGACACGCGTCTCTGAGCGACCCCCCGGTGGAGAGATAGTCTCTCACTCAGAGAACCATGGTTACCATGTAACCTTCCGTTCTCTATCGTATTGAGACTATCTCTCCACCCAGATACATATTCCATATGTACGGGATCCCCTGTAAGACACGTCGTGAAGAGATGGTGCAGCCGCAGAGACAATAGGAGACTCAACGAGGCCCAACCAAGACACAAGCCAGAGCAAAAGAAGTATATACACTGCGAGTAGGGGCACAAACTCCACATGGCAAATGAACTATATACAAATGTACAATATATACAAAACTGAACAGTTTTGAACAGCAGGAGGTGCACGCGCGAACGAGTTTGCAGAGCAAATTCTGTCTGAGAACCTCTCGCTGTAGCCAACCATGGTCGGCTAGCAATCACATGCACACACCTCTAATGGAGCGCCCTTTTTAAGCCAATAATTAGTTCTCTCTGTACTGCTTGAATGCTGATACGCTGCTCTTTGTTGCTTACGGCTTGTGTTAAAAGAAATTTGCTGTCACTTTGCCGTGCCCTGCTGCTGCAAAGCTTGGAGGGATATCGATATGGTCTTCCTGATCTTCAGGAGACAGCAGGCGAGGTTGGGTACTGGATGATCTGCTGTTGGGGGGCTGTTGGGAGTTTCTGGTCATCTCCTGTTTAGCGGGGGGAGATGCCCATGCTCCAGAATAGTACTAAAGCAGATCAATTCACCGCCAAACTAAAATAATTATGCAGCACATTCATTCATTAAACACACATTTAAATACGTGAGTTTTTCTGTCCTGACAGAAATGAGCATCGCGAACGAGTTCACAGAGCAAATTCTGTCGGAGAACCTCTCGCTGTAGCTGACCATAGTCGGCTAGCAATCACATGCACACACTTCTAATGAAGCGCCCTTTTTAAGCCAAGAATGAGTTCTCTCTGTACTGCTTGAATGCTGATGCGCTGCTCTTTGATGCTTACGGCTTGTGTTAAAAGAAATTTGCTGTCACCCTCCACCACCCCAGCTTCCACCTGTCATTTGGATCTGCTTTAGTATGGGGGGTTTCTGGTCATCTCCTGTTTAACGGGGGGGAAGCCCGTGCTCCAGAGCAGTACTAAAGCAGATCCATTCACCGCCAAACTAAAATAATTATGCAGCACATTCATTCATGAAACATGTCATTTAAATACGTGAGTTGTCCTGTCAGAAATATGAGTTGTGGCACCTGAAGAGAGAATACAATTTACGTCAGGACACAAAACCCATACACTCATTCTCATCATTCCATTCTCATCATTCTGAGAATTTGAACGTTATTCATATGAAAAAACAAAGTTTATTTTTCAAATATGCTTCCTCCCAAATATAGGAAGAAAAAAAAACATATCTGATATACTGTCAGCACAGTGTACTGTCTGAAGCTATTGCATTGACAGTAAATAGGAGGCTTACTTATTGGACTCACAGAATGTAAATTTGAGTTTTATATTACCAAATAACAGCAAACAATATGAGCTGGATTCGAGTCCAAGACCATAGGGTAATAGTGCATTCTTCAATACCACCAGGATAATAATTGCCCAAAGTGTGCAGTAATGTATTTATTTCCATATTTCCGGTGAGTGAGTGAGTGACTGACTGACTGACTGAGTGACTGACTGAGTTACCGACTGACTGACTGACTGACTGACTGAGTGAGTGACTGACTGACTGTGCTTCCATGCTCCCATCCATGTGTTTTTGAACCAGACTTACCAGCGGTAACCTCCACTGAGGTACCTGGTACCTTGTACCTGGACAGGGGCAGGGTCTGGAGCTGGAGAGAGAAAGAGGGGATGGGTGTGTATAGTTTATAGAACTTGTATAAAGAGGGACCAAGGAATTCAAAATCAGTCTTCACTCGACCAAAAAGAGTTGTGTATGTCCTACAAGGTGAGAGACAGAGAGAGATTTACACACATAGGCCTATTATAAATGTGTCTTTGGTGTGTTCACACATATCCAACATCTACTCTAATGTTGCTCCAGAATCAATGTGGAGTGTGTTTTAATGCAAGGTGTAAACGGGGTCAGAGGAATATCTTACCAGAAGAGGACAACTCAAACCTGAGAGCTAGAGACAGACAACAAAAGAAAATTAAAAAAAGAAATAAATATGAAAGGGACAGAGAGAGGAGAGATAGAGCTAGGAGGCAGAGGGGGGGTAGATAGTAGGTCGATATAATGTACAGTGCCCTCCGCTATTATTGGCACCCCTGGTAAAGATGAGTAAAAAGGATTATAAAAAATTCACCGTTTGGTGAATTAGCTTAAAGGGATAGTTCGGAATTTTGGACATAATGTCTCAATTACGACTTACCCATGATGTAGTTGATTGATATTCTCTGTGGAAGTACGGTGGCGGAGCATACGTGACCATTGCAACTTGTTGCTCTTCTTTGTTGTTGTAGTCAACCAGTGCCGGCACTACATTCGTAGGTAACGTAAAATATCGCGCCGCCGCCGTACTTCCACAGAGAATATAGGTCAGCACAAAGTAAAGGATTCAACGATAGTTTGACTTAAAAAATTATGGTATAAACACTCAAAATAACCCCAATAGACTGTCGTCGTATTTTATTAGTAGTTGCGCTAGCATTAGCAACGTGTGTACGTCCAAAAGAAGGGACAGCATGGAATTAGCTGAAAATGGTTTCCATCAATCAACTACATCATGGGTAAGTTGTAATTGAGACATTATGTCCAAAATTCCGAACTATCCCTTTAATGTTACACTGAAAAAATGAGAAAAAATCCAACCTTTAATTGAAGTAAATTTATTATGAGAAAAAAAAATCCCTCAACAAGAAATAATTATTTTTAACAAAATCACGTGTGCCACAATTATTGGCACCCCTGCATTTATGTATAGAATAAAGTAATCTTTTTTAATATTTGGTCACATATCCTTTTGTAGGGACAACAGGAACTACAATTCCATACAACTACAATTCCATTCCTACGTCACTTCCATCCTCGACGTTGGAAGTGACATAGGATGTTATACCAGTTGTGATTTCCGTCCGCACTGTAATGTGATACTGCGCAGCAGAAATGCTCGACTGGCAATAAACTTTATAAAAGGGGCAACACACCCAGTTCTTTGCAGTTCTTCCGGTTCAGTTATCCACTCAACTCGCTAGGGTCTTCACTGTCTCGTCTCCCGACCCCGTGCGGCCTGCACGCCCGGGGAAGAGCCCTCGCTACACAAGGAAGCGCGGCCGTTCATGACGCCGATCCAACTGAGCGAGGCGGGCTCATCTACCCCCGGCTATCAGCCAGGGAGGACCGGAGACGAGATGCAAGGAGGCAACATGAGCACCCGGTGGTCAAGAAGAAACACCAAGCGGACCACGCAGCCACTGATCCTGCAGCAGAGCACCGCCATGAGTCCCCAAAGAGGCAAGCGGTCTGCAGTAGGATGACACTGCATAGTTCGGGAGAAATAATGCGACGGCTTCCATTATCCACCCCTACGAACTGCAACCCTGACGACGAAATAAACCAGTTCCAGGGACCCAAGATGAGGCGGCCAGTTCCCCCCTATCGCAACCCTGCGAACTTGCCACTACAGGATCAGGATCAGGGATTTCCCCTTTTCATTGTGAGTGCAATCCAACGGAGGAACCTATTTAACGGACTTTAACTCAAGTAAGGCTGTAACACGGGCATAGCTTATTAGTTAGCAACCGCAACATGTTTGTGACTGGATGAATGTAACTGTACTATTGAATGGTTAATGTGTGTTAGGTAAAAGTTTTGTGTTACCGTTTTACTTTGGATGGCCGTAAGCCATCCACCGCGCTGCGTTATGTTTAATGCGTCATGCACAGAACATATTTTGCATGTGATCTGTCTTTACACACTAACCAGTAGTGATGTTACGGATGATACCGAAGCTCTGAGCTGTCGAGTACGTAGGGCAGTTTCTACAGAAGCCTCGCACCGAAGCTTGTATCACTTTCAGAGAAGCACGTGATCAATGACAAACGAGGTCTCGGGTGCTGTAGAACCATGCGATCGGTTTGTTTTGCGTTTTGGGCGGAATTAGGGGTTTTGAATTGTAGATATAAAGGAGCGATACCCCCCTTATTTCGAGGGTTGTTGCGGAGAGTTTGTTATTATTGGTATTATTGCTATTGAAAGTATTTGGAGGATTTTTTTTAGGATTTTTTGGAGTTTTTTGAGTATTTATTTATTTTTTTTGTACCGTTTTGTCATTTTTGTACAAAAATAGCCTAATGGAACCTGCATGGAAGCGAAAATCTTCTCTTGCTTGGGAATATTTTGACCTGATATCTCCCAATAAGGTAGGCCGAAGTGGCTTAGATATAAAAACACACTGAAACGCTATTCGAACACTGGGCTAGCAATCGACTGTGCATGTAGTTCGTTGGTTGTTATTTTAACGTAACTACAGCAGATTATTATGATTTGTTTAATATTATTATGATTTGATTAATTCTTATTCTTTCTTATTATCATTATCATCTGCATTCCTTCTCAAATGGCATATTATTTAATTTTGAAGGTAAAGTGCTTGCTTGCTGTGCCTAAAGGAGCTGGCTTATAGCAATAATACCTCGTCCATGCTGAGGCATTATCGGGCAATGCATGAAAATGCACCTGCCAATGAGCAAGAAACCAGCGGAGGTTATTTATTTATTTATTTATTTATTTTACTTTTTAATAACAGTTATGGTTGCTTTATCATAATCATACTGACATACATGTTGATAAAAATAGATTTGCATATTGTTATTTTGCCATAGGTTCCAGAAAGCAAGAACTTGATGAGGCCGTTAATAAAAATCAATAAAAACGTCCCTTCTCAGTCACAAAAGCACCTTCCCTTTCACTGCCCATACTGAAGCACATTCACTTTCACTGCCTGGTTACAGAAGCACTCCCAGTCCCCAGTTCCAGAAACACTCCCAATCCCCAGTTCCAGAAACACTCCCAGTCCCCAGTTCCAGAAACACTACCAGTCCCCAGTTCAGAAACACTCCCAGTCCCAGAAACACTTTTACTGCTCAATAGAACCCCACACAAATGTTGTCCCCCTTTATATCAATCCTTCCTGTTTTTTTTCATTTTCAAAGTTAATATAATATTATTTTATAATATATATTAGTAGAAAACAAATCTAGCCTAATGAAAGTTACAAATATAAATTGTGAGTATGTTAGTATGTGTATCGCCTGAGCGGGGTTTTGAAGTCCGACACGTTATCAGTGAGCTAAAGGGTCGCTTGTTGCCAGCTCGCAGCAACTTCGCTATTTTGAACCTGGGGTGGAATTTTATGGAGCTCAGTAACTGACAAAAGTATTTGAATTTGAATTTAGTATATTTGAATTATATACGTGACTTGTGACTTTTCATAAACTTGAATTTTTTTGTGCTGTATTTCATAAATTTGCATTTAAACAAAGATTGAAATTCAGATTTTAAAAATTCAGATCCATAAATACAAATCTAAAAAAGTAGAAGCGTTCGGAACTGTTGAACTCGCATTTAGCCAATCACAGAGCTGCTAGACTTCAGCTAGCGGCGGCAAGTGCAGCAACGCTGTTATTCACGCCGTGGTGCAGATGACGAGCCGTAACGTTAACGAGGTAATTATATAGTTATATAGCCTACGTTAGTTATATACAGGGTTGATAAACGCTCAAAGCGCTGTATTGCTACTAGTGTGATATATTTTGCGTTAGCTAATAGTGGTCGAATTGTGAAATGTTTTCCGCAGGCAGGTACATCCAATCTTGCCGTTCCTTTTCATTTATTTCAAAAAATATATTAATTTCACCGTAGCCTATGTAGCCTATGCAATATGTCACGTTTAGCCTAAACAAAAATGTCAGTAATATTATGCTTATCTGCAAAACTATAATGTTTTAGCCTATTTTTGCCATGAATAAACGTGGCTTTTGTTCGTCCTAAAGAATGGGTGTTGTTATGGATTAAAGCGCTTTATAATAAATGAAAAGGAACGGAAGATCGGATGTAGCTACCTGCCTGCAAAAAACATTTTACAGTTCGACCACTGTACGTAACCACTGACAGCAAGCTAATGTAAGCCTGGTGTAGGTAGAGAACATTAGCTAACGCAAAATAGTCACACTAGTAGCAATACAGTGCTTTGAGTGTTTATCAACCCTGTATATAACTAACGTACCTATATAACTATATTTACATTTTAGTGATTTGGCAGACGCTCTTATCCAGAGCGACGTACATTAGTGCATTTTCCAACTTGAAACAAGTGCGTTAAAACTACCCTAAAAGGTAAACACGATTTCAAACATCAGGCGCAGTCAGTTTTTTTTTTTTTTTTTTTTTTGGGGGGGGGGGGGGGGGGCACACGATATCAATCATTGGCGTGTACAACAGTAAGCCAATAAGTAACCTTAAGTATTAAACTAGCAGTTTGAACCACTTAAACAAGGATTCAGAAAAACACAATCAAGGGAGGTCACAAGGAGCTAGGGAGGGGTGGAGAGAGGTGCAGCTTGAAAAGGTGAGTCTTCAATCTGCGCTTGAAGGTGGTCAGACTTTCTGTTGTTCTGACCTCCACGGGGAGCTCATTCCACCACCGTGGGGCCAGGACAGACAGACGTCGAGACCGGGTGCTAGTATGAAGTGGGGGGGGGGGGGTACCAGTCATCCTGAGGAGGCGGAACGCAGGGATCTGGTAGGTGTGTAGGGTCTGATGAGCTTTTGGAGGTATGGAGGGGCTGATCCTCGGACTGCCTGGAAGGCGAGCACCAATGTTTTGAATTTGATGCGAGCCATCACAGGTAGCCAGTGGAGGTCAATGAGCAGGGGGGGTGACATGGGAGTGTCGGGGGAGGTTGAAGACCAGGCGCGCTGCTGCGTTCTGGATAAGCTGAAGGGGTCTAATGGCCGATGCTGGCAGGCCAGCCAGGAGAGAGTTGCAGTAGTCCAGGCGGGACAGCACCATCGCTTGGACCAGGAGCTGGTCCTATATGCTTACCCGGTCTGTGTAACGTTTATCAATTTGATTTCCTGATGCATCTCAAATTGAAAAATTGACAATTGGATTCAATATTTCAATTTCCATTTTTTTATCCCTGAAATAAAAGGAAAATGAACCATTCAAACTCATTTTTCAAATTCTTTGATTTACTGTTTGTCTTTTGAAAGTTGAAAATTGCATTATTGGCGTGGGTGGTAAACCGGGGTAGTTTCTAATATCAACGATCAATGGACGGACTCAACCATGACCGTAGAGTAGCGATAACAAAGACTTCTTTCTTATTAGTCGCTGGCTTAGCCTTTTACCTTGACGTTCAGGGTGCAGGATAAGTGCCAAAAATAAGACTACTGAGAGGAGCATATCTTACTCGAAGCTGGCAAATGATCTAGCAGCTGATAAGCCGGTGGTGGTAAATGAGAAGCCCTCTATTGATTCGCCGAGGCTGGTAGCTCATGTGCCTGGCTTAGCAACCCACCTGGCTGGTCACTGGCATTCCTAGGCTGGTCACTCGCGTACCTAGCATGGCAACCCACTGGATTGACGATTTATTTATGTTTTACAATTTCTGAATTAGGCTAATTTATCATCTCTCTTGCATTTGCAGTTTGAGTCTGCAGCTATCCACGAGGCAACAGTCGTTCAATTCAAGCGAAGGACTTAGGAAATCATTAACCTCTTAACTTTGGCCCACCAGAAGCAATCTTCACCTATTTGCTAGGCTACTTGTCTTATTTAGCCCAAGTGTCATATCTCAAAAACGATTTACTGCAGCACATCCATGTTTTAAACTTCAAATTGAAGAAGAGGCCTATAGCCTACCATCAGTTGCTGCTGGAAGTGGTGTTGGTGGACCAGTAGGGGGCTATCTTCCCTCTGGTCAAATAAATCCCAGTGCAGTGATGGGGACACTGTGCTGTAGGAGATGCCGTCTTTCGGATGAGACGTTAAAACCGAGGTCCTGACTCGCTGTGGTCATTAAAGATCCCATGACACTTATTGCAAAGAGTAGGGGTTTCCCCGGTGTCCTGGTTAAATTCCCAACAATCTGCAACATTCTTTCAATCTGCCACCTAATCATCCCCCAGTAATCATCACCTAATAATCATTCTCTCCCTCTCCACCTCAGCTGATGTGTGGTGAGCATTCTGGCGCAAAATGGCTGGTGGTGGTAGAGGCGAGTGTCCCCCTCGTCACTGTATGTGCTTTGAGTACTTTGAATAGTGTCGTGGATTTTTCCCTTTCAACCCACAGTGAGCAAGTCTGTCCAAACAGAACCACAACAAACCGATGTAATAGAATAAGAAAAAGAATTTCAGTTTATTGGAGATAAACTTAGAATGAGAGAGAGTCTCATCAGAATCTCTCTGCCCTAGAAACAGCATACAGAGGAGATTTATACACAATATCGTTGCTTTACTGATTTGCCACAAGGGGCGGTTTCTAAACATACAGAGACAAGGGTATCCAATTCTTGGTGTTTTGTCTTTCTATAACTATCAATAACCTTCAAAACAAGTAACGAAAACATCTGCCTGTTCTCAGCAGTTTGTGAAAGAGAGACACAGAGGGAGTGAACCATGACCTACTCAGTGTTCACAAAGAATACATTATTTAATTACTTAACTCAATATATAATTGATCTATTATATTAAATGCTTAATGATAATCATGTGATTGTCTTTATGATAATACACACATATTGTAAACCAGAAAATTCCTTCACATTTCCCTCCTTTTATCATTTCATGATAACTAACAATTTTCTGTTACAATCTACCTAATGTACTCAATCAATTAGTAAGTGATTCATTTTAATAACATCATAAATGATTACATGATTATACAGACCAAATACAATAATTTTGTGTGGATATGTACAATACTCCAATAATCCAGGGGGAATTGAAAAACCGGCAGACTCAGGATTTATATGGGACAAAACTAGCACAGAGCCAGAAAACCCAATCAGTTCCGGAAAAAATAATCCCCCGATCCCTCTTAAGGCAATCAAGCGTCGCTTCCGGATATTAGCAATTATCGCACATCATCCATATCTGATTAATAACAAGAATCAACATAGGAAAAAATAAAAATATAAAAATATAAAAATGAAATCATAGTGAATATAGTAACAGGATAGAATATAGTTGAATATAAAAATAATTTTCACTATAATGTACTACTGATTATTTAACATATAAAATTATTACCAAGAGAAAGTCTGAAAGAAAAGAAAGATAAAAAATAAAAACCCATCATGTAATGGAGACTTTTCACAACTCCTGGAATGTCAACCTTTTATCTCTTCACATTACAACACTGTCTGTCTTCCCACCAACCATGTGACAGGGTGGTGTTACGTCTGGTACTCTAGCGAGTGCCAGCACTTAACCCAGTGTTCTGACTACTGTGAGTGTCGTGTTCTGTGTTCGGATTCACGTTACGTTACGTAACGTGGACGTTGACGTTGTGTTGTAGGTTAGTATGCATGTGGCTGAGTTGAGTAAACACTGTTAAGCTACAACAACGTGTGGTCTTATTATTCCAACATAACATTGGCGACAAGGATGGCTGATTTTGCTATCCCACCACCCCCACCCTTCCTACCTCTGCCCGGGGAGCCGCCCGTGCCGTGGCCGCGTTGGATTTCCTCGTTCGAGACGTATCTCCTGGCTGCCGGTTTTGATGGAATATCCGCGGAGAGGAAACGTGCATTACTACTGCACTGCCTAGGCGTGGAGGGACAGCATGTGTGTGGAACTCTCGGCACCGCGGACACATATACAGCGGCTGTCGCGCTCTTAAAGGGACATTTCACCACTCCACAGTGTGCCACAGTCTCCTCCGTCGGGTAGTATTCCGGCGGAGACATCAACGTACTGGTGAGTCAGTAACGCAGTACGTTGCGGACCTACGGGGCTTAGCCAGCTCATGCAAATTCGGGGCATTACAAGATGAAATGGTTAGAGACCAACTCATACTGAACACTAACAGTGATAAGATCAGGGAAAGACTACTGTTGGAAAATGATGAATTGACATTAGCGGGAGCTACTAACCTAGCAGTCCAGGTTGAATCTGCTATGGAATGTGCAGCTAGCTTGTCTACCTCCCCCAGCCCCAACGCACACACACCAGTAGAGGCTGCGAGCACGCTCAGCTCAAGGGTGTCTCTCCTCAACGTGAGTGCAGACGACAGCGGGGACAGTATACTGTTAGCCTCCCGGTCACGTGACCGCTCACGCCAGCCCTGCGGGAATTGTGGCTCCTTTTCGCACAACTCCAGAGCTCAGGCCTGCCCTGCCCGTGGTAAAGCCTGCTCCAACTGCGGGAAGCTAAACCACTTCCACAAGGTCTGCAGGTCTGCCCCAACTAGTGCTTCCCAGCCACCGACCACGATCATCCATAATGTCAGCTCAGGACGAGTGCCATTCAAAACGTGCTCGTTGGTGGTCGGTGACATCACACTGCCCCTCCTCCTCGACACTGGAGCCACAGTGTCTCTACTGAATTGGGCGACGTACTCGCAATTCTTCTCCCACGAGCCACTGGGCCCACCCACCACCACCCTGCGTGGCTACGCCAACGCCAAGATCGACATCGTTGGCTCCCTCCAGCTGCCGGTGAGGTACGGAGAAAAGACACTGCCTGCCTTCAAGTTCAACATCGCACGCCGAGGGACCAACCTCTTCGGCCTCGACCTCTTCAGCGGCCTCGGTTTCTCTCTGCTGGACACCACAGGCTCAGAGATCCACACCGTCGCCGCCGTCTCCTGGCAGCAACAGTGGCCTGCACTGTTCAACGGCGTGGGCTGCCTCCAGGTTTTCGCTCACCAGCCCCTGCTCGACCAAAAAGTGACTCCTGTCATCCAGCCCCTTCGCCGCTCCCCCCTGGCTCTCCGCGATGACATCGCCACCGAGTTACAGAAGATGCTGGACGACGACATCATCGAACAGGTGAACGCGTCGCCCTGGATCTCCAACTTGGTGGTAGCAAAGAAGAAGTCAGGGGGGCTGCGACTCTGCGTGGACCTGAGAGCGGTAAACAAGGCCATCGTCCCTGATAAATACCCCCTGCCGACCACAGAGGAGCTCACCGCCCAGTTCCACGGGTCCAAGGTGTTTTCAAAACTGGACCTTCGTCAGGGGTACCTCCAGGTGCCACTACACCCAGAGAGCCGCAACCTCACCGCGTTCATCACCCACAGGGGGGTCTTCCGATACAAACGCATGGCTTTTGGCTTAAGCTCCGCCCCCAGCTGCTTCCAAAAGATCATGGCCTCCGTCTTCGCCGGGATCCCCGGGGTAGCCATCTACCTTGATGACATTGTGGTGCACGGGGCCACCACCAAGAGTCACGACGCGAGCCTCCACAGCGTTTTAAGTGCGATGGCGAAGCACCACCTCACACTCAACGGCGAGAAGTGTGTCTTCGCCACCACAACCATCGACTTCGTTGGGTTCCGCCTCTCGGCTGACGGCATGTACCCGCTCCAGTCAAACACAGAGGCCATACACCGTGTCCCAGAGCCCACCTCAGCTGCCCAGGTGGCCTCTTTCCTGGGCATGACGGCGTACTACCTCCGCTTCCTGCCACATTACTCCGCCACAACTGCACCACTGCGAAAGCTGTTGAAGCAGGGCGAGCCCTGGCTCTGGACGCCTGCCTGCTCGGACGCTGTGCGCCTCCTCAAGTCTCAGCTCACCTCACCACCAGTCCTGGCGTTTTTCGACCTGGACAGCACCACCCTCGTCACGTGTGATGCCTCCGCCGCAGCCGTTGGCGCAGTACTGTCACAGCTGCACGGGGGAGTGGAGAGGCCGGTCGCTTTCGCTTCACGGGCCCTCAGCCCCACAGAACAGAGGTACTCAGTGGGGGAGCGAGAGGCCCTGGCCTGCATCTGGGCATGTGAGCGCTGGCATATGTACCTCTACGGCCGCTCATTCACACTTAGGACGGACCACCAGGCTCTCACTACCCTTCTCGCCACGTCAGGCACTGGCCACAAACCGCTCCGCCTCCACCATTGGGCTGACCGCCTGCAGCAGTACAACTACGGCTTGCAGTTCACGCCGGGCCGGGACAACGTGGTAGCTGACCTACTGTCACGCGCAATCCCCAGTCCACCCGCGGCCCCACCTTCGACTCCCGATCGGGACCAGGCCGAGCACGACCTGGTCCAGCTCCTCCACACTCCTCTCCAAGAGACAGTGTCGCTGCAGGAGCTCCAGGACACCTCGGCTGCTGACCCCGTCCTCTCTGCGCTCTCAACCTACATCAGACAGGGTTGGCCAGCGAGGACACCTGACGAGCTGCTCCCCTACTGCAGACTCAGGGACGAGTTGTCGTGCTGGAACGACTCCTGCGTCGCTCGTGGGCTCTGTACTGTGGTCCCGAGTGTCCTTCGGGCGCGTGTCCTTGTTATGGCGCACGAGGGCCACTTGGGCATAGTCAGGCTCAAACAGCGGTGTCGTGACGTGGTGTGGTGGCCAGGCATCGACAGGGAAATCGAGACCCTGGTCAAGGACTGTACTCCCTGTCTTCTGAGCGGGAAGACCAGGGCCCCAGCCCCACCCCCGCCCATGCAGCCGTTGGACTGGTCGTCCCAACCCTGGGAGCACCTGCAACTCGACGTCTGTGGTGAACTGCATGGGGTACCGCATCACCAGCGTTTCCTCGTCGTGGTCTACGACCTCCACTCCAAGTGGCCTGAGGTGGCGCCCGTGGGCTCGGTCACAGCCGGGGTGTTGATTGACATTCTCGAGTCCCTGTTCACACGCTGGGGCCTGCCCAAGAGGATCACGACCGACAATGGCCCTCAAATGGTCTCCCACGAACTAGCCTCCTACCTGGGGGGTAAGGGGATACGCCATATCCGCACGTCGTTCTACAACCCGGCTGCGAACGGGGGTGTGGAACGGCTGAACCAATCCCTGAAGAATGGCATCAGGGCCCACCTGGCACAAGGGTGCACATTCATCAACGGTCTCCAACAGACGCTTCTGCATTACAGGGCTACTCAACACGCCACCACAGGTGTCTCCCCAGCCTCCCTCATGCTAGGGCGCGAGCTTCAGCTGCCCCTGGACAGGCTGCGCCCTACTCCGGCTCAGGCTCCGGCCCACCCGCTTCAAGCCACAGTCAACACACGCCAGCGCCGGATGAAGGACCATTTCGACAGGACCCGACATGCGAGACCACCTACCATCGCCGTCTCAGACTGGGTCAGGATTCGGCTACCCCACCTGGACAACAAGCTCCGGTCATTCTGGTCAGACCCGGTCCAGGTCAGACAGCAGCTTGGCCCAGCCTCATTCAGGCTGGCTGATGGCACGCGTTGGCATGCTGGCCGACTGCGCAAGGTGCAGGCTTCCCCTGCCCTGGGACTGGGTGTGCCTGCGGCTACAGCTCTGCAGGACAGACAGTTCAATGCTGTTGCAGCCCCAGCACCCGCGGCTCAGCCTGATGCTGCGGGCCCGCCGCCTTTGGCTGTTGCAGTGCCCGGGCCCCGCCCACTCCGAGCGCGCAACAGGCCCGCGCACCTGAATGACTTTGAGACTGAGTATCACTCCTAGGTTGAGTGAGGGGGGGGGGAATGTTACGTCTGGTACTCTAGCGAGTGCCAGCACTTAACCCAGTGTTCTGACTACTGTGAGTGTCGTGTTCTGTGTTCGGATTCACGTTACGTTACGTAACGTGGACGTTGACGTTGTGTTGTAGGTTAGTATGCATGTGGCTGAGTTGAGTAAACACTGTTAAGCTACAACAACGTGTGGTCTTATTATTCCAACATAACAGGTGGGTACATAATTCAGGCCTATACTTTATATAGGGTCGTCAGTAAACTCAGGAAGTTGTCGGAGAAGGAATACATTATCTTGTTCAGGATCAGGAACATATTGCTGTAAGTACTGTCCTATAGCAGCTTGAGTCAGGAATCACATATGTGGCAATGAGGGCGCAAACTCTACTCCAGTCAGGGGGGAGAGCAGAGTGCCCACAAAGCAATTACCAATCAGATAACAGCCGGCTCCCAAGGCGAGAGGATGGTGTTATCCCGGAACAGTTTGCAGTTTGCTTCCTATTCCAAGGTAATGAGATTGCGTGTGACCAGTTCTTCCTACATATCTCATCAGCCATGTCAGGGTAGTCTCTGCAAGGACTATAGGAATCACTCAGACAGTCAAAACACTTATCAGGGTGCATGGGCGGACAGTCACAGAAAACAGTTTTACACTGAAGATTGTCTAATTGACCTAGTGCATTAGAGCCATTACCTATAATACACATTGCAAACTTCATACTATGTTTAAGTACGACTGGACCGGGCATTTTCCATGACACCTGTGGCCATGCTAGGTAATCTTTCAGGAAAGAACAATTTGTATTGACTACTGGAGTACTCAAAAGTGACAGATTTAATGGCACAGAGAAATCAGCTTTATCCCACCGTATTCCCACACCTGGGTGAGAACTCAGTCCCAACAAACACGTTGAGAGGTCGTTCTTCAGATTCTGCACCTGAAGAAGAGGGCCTGCTGTGGAATGAGGCATGTGAGAGCAAACATAACAAGACCGGTTAAAGTGCTGTTTTGCAGTCCACTCAGCATAACGCCACCAAGAATTAGTAGCATAATGATGCTTCACAGTTCCTGGTGTCAGCCAACCTTCATTCCCGGTGGTGTCATACCTTTTAGGCCTTTTAGTCATTACAACAGTACCGTTTGGTTCACTGGTGTTAATGGTGTAGAATGTCTCATGAATCAGGATAATGGGCAGAACTGTGATGAGTGTAATGAGGCCTAGTATCAATAGGCCTACCTTCAGGCTGCAGCCTAATCTTCTCAAAGGGTTGTACCCCTCGGTGTTCCTGCTGTCGTCTGGCATGTTGGGAGCAGATATTACTGTCACGTGCTCCTTGAAGTGGTGGTTCTCTGAGTTTTTAAACTCCGTGAGAACTTAGTCGTCCCTGTGCGTCAGTCGAGGTGGGTCTCTCACCCTTATCCCTCCTTTGGCGCTGGTGGAGCTCTTTTGCAGTGGCTGGCGTGGACCCAAGAAGCACGGCCTTCCACTCGCAAGGCTGTGGGCGTGGTGAGTAGTATCTGGAAAGGACCCCTCCACCTGGCCTGGTGCCACTTCTTCCTTCTGAAGTCTTTTATCACCACCCAGTCTCCTGGCTGCAGGTCATGTAGAGGCCCGCTGGCTGGGTCTGGGAGAGCTGCTTTCACCTGTTGATGCACAGATCTCAGAACATTGGTTAGCTGAACACAGTAACTCACCATGCGAGTGTCAGCTAGCTCTTTGTCCAGCATCAGCCCTGGGGGGTGACATCCAGTCCTCATGGGCCGCCCTGTGATGACTTCATAGGGCGACAACCCTGTAGCAGCGTGGACCCTCCCCCGCATACCTGTAAGGACAATTGGCAGGGCCTGGACCCAATCCAGACCTGTCTCTGCCATCACTTTAGTTAACCGGTTCTTAATGGTTCCATTTGCCCTCTCTACCGCCCCTCCACTCTGAGGGTGGTAAGCACAATGGAACTTCAACCTGATCCCCAATTGCTCGGTCACTTTGTCCAACACCTTATTTAAAAAGTGTGAGCCTCTGTCTGAAGACAGCTTCCTCGGGATCCCCCACCTAGGAATAAGCTCTGTTAGTAGGGCTTTCGCCACTGCTGCAGTATCAGCTTTCCCTGTAGGAAAAACTTCAACCCACTTTGAAAACATGTCAACAAACACCAAACAATATTTCTTACCCCTGCATGGGTTAAGTTCAATGAAGTCCATCATCAGGTACTCGAAAGGCTCCTGTGGAGCCGGGTGGGCCGCATTTGGAACCTTCTGGCCCCTCCCAGCATTATTTACAACACAGATAACACACTTTTCACAAAAGTTTTTTGCATAAGTAGAAAATCCGCTTGTGTCCCAGTGTCTGGACATCAAAGATATCAATGTGCTACATTGGAATACAAAGAGCCGCCGGAATGCACAACAGGAGATAGCACTGAATTACTTTGTTGGGATTTCTCCACAGTATTTTTATTTTCTCCCTTGGTCTGTTTTTCCTGCCTTAATTTTGATTCCTTTTCCCACAAATCTACTACATCCCAGTCGGGTTGCCATTTATTTTTACGTTTACTATTTTTAACCTCATATGACCACAGCCGCATTTTTAGGTTATCAATCTGATTTAGGCTAAAAGAGCCTTTTTCAGGGAAACCTAACTTTTGCCATTTAACACGCTGGTGTGTGGTTGCCGGACCATATTTGTCATGCATTATTTTCATTGGACCCGTAAATTCAGAGTCCTGCTTCTTTGAATTTTTAGAACCCATTTTCGTGCGTTTGTCCCACAACCAAACTATGCCTTTTAATTTTTATTTTTAAAAATTAAAAAAAAAATTTTTCCCTTTTAATTAGACCTTTTTTAGTCAGAATCAGTTTCAGATTCTGCACTATCCTCTGGATAATTGCCCTCACTTTCAGGGTGAACGTTTAGCCTAACTTCTATTAATGCCGTTTCCTTCTCTTTTAACCATTCACCTCTAGGTATAGCTACAACAGAAAAACCACTTCCATATCCGTCAACCTCATTAAGTGTCTCGTACAGGTATAAATGACCATAATCATCTCCTCTGCAAAAATGCCTCTCCTGTACTAGTCCGTGTATATCATTTGCCTCTACTGACAATACATGATACCACATTACAAAAATGTTTCAGAGCTCATTACAAGAGAAAGAAAAAGAGAAATATTAGTCCATGGGTGGGAGTAGCATACAGCCTCCACAGTTTGAATCACTCCACAGAGTGACGGACCCGTCGGTCACTAATCAAACTTTTTAGAATTTGAGCGCGATACAGCCTCAAGTTACGTTTTGCTGTGGTGGCTCACCTGTGATTCTCTTTCTATGGATTGCGTATTGATCACCCCAGACAGACGTCTTACTCTCCTCGGTCCGGTCGCCGCCGTCCTTCCTCTAGGCCAGTGGTTCCCAACCCTGGTCCTGGGGACCCCCTGTGTATGCTGGTTTTCGTTCCAACCACAATTGCAATACCAGAATTTTAACAAGCTGTTCATTTTTCTTAATTAGGTGTTTTTAATGTTTAGAGGGATTATTTACGTTCTTAAGCCACATTATGTTAGTAATAGCTATGCATGCCATGAAGACTAAAAGTCCAAGATTCACATTGTGTTGTATTGTAAACAATTAAAAGGAGGTAAAAAATGTTTTAACTGATCAAATTAAAGACTGAGGTGAATCAATAGGCTCATAATTAGTGAAATTGTGGACACATGGCCAATAAAACTAACCGTTTGGTAAATAATGAAGAATTCAAAGACAAAGCAAATGATAACGAGCCAAACCTGCATTGTGTTAAGGAAAAAATTATGAAGGAACTTAAACTTGCGTTCAATTACCTAATTAGGAGCCTAATCACCTGAGTTGTTACTTCTTCTTTGTAATTGTTTGCAATATAACACAATGAGCATAATGAACATGGGTTTTTTTTTCTTCATGGCATGCATAGCTATTGCTAACATAATGTGGCTTAAGAGAGTAAAGAGTTTAAAGTGTTCTCTCTATACAATAAAAACACCTAATTAAGAAAAAATAACAGCTTGTTAAAATTCTGGGATTGCAATTGTGGTTGGAACGAAAACCAGCATACACAGGGGGTCCCCAGGACCAGGGTTGGGAACCACTGCTCTAGGCTACTGGTTACAGTTACCTCTCTGTGAGAAGGTGGGTTGCGGTCTCGGGGTTTGAACTCCCGGCAGTGCACTGTCTAAGCCGTTCCGACTTGAGAGAAATCTGCGTAGGAAAAAATCAAGTTAGCAATCCTGCCGACTACGCCATATTGTCGTGGATTTTTCCCTTTCAACCCACAGTGAGCAAGTCTGTCCAAACAGAACCACAACAAACCGATGTAATAGAATAAGAAAAAGAATTTCAGTTTATTGGAGATAAACTTAGAATGAGAGAGAGTCTCATCAGAATCTCTCTGCCCTAGAAACAGCATACAGAGGAGATTTATACACAATATCGTTGCTTTACTGATTTGCCACAAGGGGCGGTTTCTAAACATACAGAGACAAGGGTATCCAATTCTTGATGTTTTGTCTTTCTATAACTATCAATAACCTTCAAAACAAGTAACGAAAACATCTGCCTGTTCTCAGCAGTTTGTGAAAGAGAGACACAGAGGGAGTGAACCATGACCTACTCAGTGTTCACAAAGAATACATTATTTAATTACTTAACTCAATATATAATTGATTTATTATATTAAATGCTTAATGATAATCATGTGATTGTCTTTATGATAATACACACATATTGTAAACCAGAAAATTCCTTCACAATAGTAACGTCACTTTAGGGTGAATGAGCGTATTGAGTTCAGTGGGGCTGAGTCAGTTCACCAAGACACACCCTTTCACTCCTTGACCGTATGAATATTCATAATATGACTACGTGGCATCATCGTCATATGACCACACCTACTCACGAGTTCCAGTTCAAATTGAAGAGGTAAAAAAGGCCTTAGAAAAGGCTCTGCAGTATCTCTTTAACAAGGGTTCATGGGTAGTGTAGCTTTTTAAGAGATCTTGATTGGTCCGTGCAAGTGAGGGCAGACTGAAGGAGAATAAACAGGCAAGAACAAAGTTAGTTAGCGTGAGTGCGTTTTGTGACTGGTTTTAAGGTCTCTCCCTCTAAACTGTAAGCTGTACAATGTTCATTGGTGTAAATAAAGAGCCACATCAACGAAACCTGCATCCTTGCCACTTGCATGGGACCATAACGTTGATAAGTTAGGCATTACCCCGAAGCTGTGAGCTAGCAGCTCGGTCCTGAAACCGGAAAATAGTACACCATTAGCACCTTTGGTTCCTCCGTGTCTCCAACTACGGCTGAGGTTAGACGGGAAAGGTGGCACATATTTGTGTGCAAGTTAGGCTGCCAGAGAATGCATAGCATTACATAAGCATTTCAGCTAGCCAAAATGAGCGATAATAGGCCAACTTAAAGGATAAGTTTGCTATTTTGGACCTTGGACCCTATTTGCGGTCTGTCTTCCATGAACCTGACACATTGAGTCCATATTTTCGCTGATCGGTCCAGTATTGAGCTAGCTACAGATTTCCTGTAGGCTCTCATTGGGCTACAATAGAAGTCAACGGGGCAATTAGAAATGTTATGGAAAAACAACGATAAATGTGCTTTTATAGCTCAGTGTGTATTCTTATGGTCTCAGTATGCTCTCCTGTGAAATGTAGGCTATCGCAAACGCAAACCGAACATTGAAACAACAGTTCCATTTGAAACAGAACTATTTCTCCGACCGCACTACCTCGCACTGTAAACTTCCGCAGTCTAGCTACGTTGTAGAGAGGCCGCTTGAAAAGCAGTTGATCACAAATCCTGACCTCCCGTTGGAGTTTACTAGCTAGTAGCCTACAGCAGAACTATTTGTAACGCAGTGTTTGTAATCATCATTTGTAATAATTTACATTACCTGCGCAACTTCAGCCTCTCTCTCTTCTCTTGCTCTCTTATCATCCATCTCTTGTAGTTCCGTGTCCGTGTATTCTGGCTCAAATCTGTAGCCAGTAACGTCAAAATCAAAATCAAAATCGAATTCTTCGTCTTCGTAATCATTATAGTCATCCATCATCCAAGTTTTTTTGTGGAAATTGTAGCCTACGTTGCTGCAGGTAAACAAACGCAGACTGCTCACATAGATAGTTTCGTAAACGGCCGGCACACCTTCCCGCTTCCCCACCCCCGACACATAGTACTCCGCGGGAGCAGCGAAAACAAGCAACAGAGAAATGCTTACTTCCAAGCCATGCCAAGCACGTAAAAATGTTCGGATTGAGATACATTTCACAGGAGAGCATATTGAGACCGGTAACAATACACCCTGAGCTTCCCGTCTCATTTATTGTACATGAAAGCACATTTATCGTTGTTTTTCCATAACATTTCTAATTGCCCCGTTGACTTCTATTGTAGCCCAGTGAGAGCCTACAGGAAATCTGTAGCTAGCTCAATACTGGACCGATCAGCGAAAATATGGACTCAATGTGTCAGGTTCATGGAAGACAGACCGCAAATAGGGTCCAAGGTCCAAAATAGCAAACTTATCCTTTAAGAATTCCAGTTTAGCTTCCGGGTTCTATTTTGCAGTAGCTAGGCTACAACAAGAGTATCTTTCAGTAATAATGTGCAACATAACGTTTCCCAACGGGATACAAATACCTAACATTTAACATGACAAAACAGCAGCAGTATAAACTAGCGAAATATCCTGAATTAGTCACAATTACGTATTAGCTTTTACAAACCTCCTGACAGTAAATTTGCTAACGAGTATCGTTAGCCTAGCTAATCGACCAACGTCCATAATATAACTTTATCAAAGTCCCATTTTACTGGAGGGCATCAGCAAAGCACAGTAGCCCATGTAAACACATACAATTAATGTTTTAAAGCAGATTGTGTAGCTCCAGAGGGCTCATGTAAAATGTTACCATGCTGATAAGCGTATTTGGCTACTAACAAAATGATAGCAACAACTGGTTGGCAAATTTTTAATAAAACACATTGAAGCAACCGAGCTAAGGGATAATAGAGACCGGGTTACACGGATGGTCTGCACGTCTTAAATGGTCATACTGAATTTGGCATCAAATGAGCTTTACATGACATAGGAATCCGCTTCTAGTAAACTCCAAGAAGACCTCCTCCTTGACGAAAGCATAGGACGCCAGTCACGCAGCAGAGCTTGCAACAGCACACGAGCTAGAATATCCACGCAAAAACAACCATGCAAAATATTTTAACCTTTTGCTGCCAAACGCCCCCTAGGCATTACGGAAGTTATTAAATTATACATTTCATTAATTTAATAATATATAATAAACTGCTCACCTCAATATTTTTATTAAATACCCTTAAGATATATCCATTCCTTCTGGGAAAGTGGTTTTTAAGCCCAAAACGTCGAGTTAAAACTTTGTAAATAACGTTGGAAACTCTGACCTAATTCTCAAACATGTATTGCAGCTTGATGTCACACCATAAACAATGTGCTAGCAAACCGTTCTGCTTAATTTTTTTTCACAAAACTTTGGTTTGAAAAATCATTATACCTTTAGGCTTCAAGAAAAAATACTTTAAAACTTTCATACGACTGTACATTTTTTTCCCAATTTTAAACCGACTTGTGCTTTTCTGCACTTCACTACGAGTAGTTCGGCTGTGTCCAGTTTGGCGTTGTGAAACTCAGCCAGTTTCTGAAGTACCAATCCCGTGGCTTAGTATATTTTAGCCAAAGTGGTTTTGTACATGATTGCAAAGATTTATGTAAAACCATCGTCAATTGGGTGTATTTCTTTGACTGATAGCACAATAGGAATCCCTCTGAATTAAATGAATATAGCTAACATTACTATATTGTAACAATGGCAAGCTAGCCAGCAAAATTACACATAGCAGCTAGCTATCTATTTGTGTCTGATACGAGAGGTTCCGAGTTTCTTTTGAATGAAATGGCATCTGAAGGGTTTGTTTTGTTCCACATGAGTAAATTGTTCTGTATGCAGTACAGCAGGCTGTGCAGGTAAACAAATTAGCAATTTATGCATGATGTAACATGAGGGAGAGATAACATGAGGATGAGTTTGTTGTTGTTGATTATTATGCAGGGGTTTATTTTATCTAGGGTGGACATTTGATTTTATATCCCGTTGGCATATACCTGGACTCATTTCTGGCTAATGGGGCTCTGGTGGAATACAAGATTCACTGTGCTGCTAGATGGGTTTTTGGGGACCACGGGTAGGCTAGTTAGTTGTGTAATATGAAACACACCAAAAACACATCTAAAAATGAACTTTTATTGCCAATGATCAAATTTTATTGTAAAACTTAAAAAATAAATCATATTGAGACTTTTCTGGAACCTTGCCATTTTGCACAATTTGTGCCAACTTTGGTAACCAAAATGGTTCACCTGAAAAAAAGCTCTGTAGAATTTCAATGGTTTGAGATATTGACACCATATTTTTAGCAGAGATAGGCAGCATATTGAAGAATCACAAAGAGGAGTTATTTCCTCCATAGCTCTCATCAGGTAAAAAATCAGAAATTTGAATGTAGGTACCCGTTTTTTAGTTTTTTCACAATTTCTGTACATAAATTGTTGATATGAACCATATTTGTAGCCTTTACAGTTTTTGAGATAAACAGCTTTGTTGGTAACTAGTGAAAACAGGCGAAAATTGGTATATTTTGCCCTTGGTAGGAAGAGGTTAAGTAGGACAAGCCTAGGTTAGTCTAGGCATGGCTAGCAGCGGCAGAATGACAGGAAATTTCTTTTAACACAAGCCATAAGCAAACAAAGAGCAGCGCATCAGCATTCAAACAGTACAGAGAGAACTGATTCTTGGCTTAAAAAGGGCGCTCCATTAGACGTGTGTGCATGTGATTGGTTGAGTATGGGACGTGTGATTGCTAGCCGACCATGGTCGGATATGATAAGAGTTTCCTGACAGAACTTGCTCTGCGCACATAAAAACGTTCGCTGCGCTCATTTTGACATGTAGAAATCCTCCAGAAGGAAAATTTCAGTGATATGTCACAATAAAATACATGCACTAAATATTTTAATTAGTTTTATCCCTTTAAGTTTTGCATTCACTAGAACAAATGGACCTAGCCTGAAACATGAAAAGAATTATTTTGCTCTTGCCAGGCTGTCATTGTAAATAAGATCTCAACAAAAACACATTTTCAACATTAAAAAAAGCCAAGTTACTCACGCATAGCCTACAAATCACTGCCTGTAAGTCCTTAATTCCAACTGGCAAAAACTAGGCTTGCCTTTAAAAGCATTGCTATCAAAATGTGGCCAAGTTACAACTAATAATATTGCCTATCGTAGCTCATACTAAATAAACTAGCTCTATTCCAAAGCAATGCTATCCAAACTTTTCAAAATTATTTAATGCAACTTACCCCGGTGTTTTTTTATCTTAGCACGTGAAGAGATTGTGGTCATTCAAACTTTAAATGTCAAATAACAAAAATAGCCTCACCGAACAACATACCATTTCAATGAATGTTTTAAACAGTTGGCGAATAATTACACTCCAGAAAGGATATGTTTATACTTTGTTGTCAAGTTTACTTTAGAAAATGTACAGGTTTTAAAATGTTAGCTGCTGCTATAGATTTCTCTAAAATTCACAAACTGACATTTACACCAAGAAACATCATGTACAATAGGTGAAGGGGGATGAATAAATAAATGCATATAAAAATGAGATATTTTGACCTAGAAAATAGCGTACATATAGCATTTTTACAAACCTATCCAGACATGTTCACCCTGTTAATGTAGCCTACTGTATGTTTGTGGGTCAGATGATGCCAAATAAGTAATAATTTCTTAAAATAATGATAGTTATTATTGTTATTTGCGAACAGAATTTTGTGAACACAAGAATGTCTTGGCTCTGTATGACCACACAGGTTTGTATAGAAATCCAAATAAATAAATAAATAAATACATAATAATAATAATAATACATTTTATTAATGCTGTGCTTTTCATAGACCCAAAGCAGTGGCTACAGATAATTGTTCAAACATACCCTATAGTGTAGTCATTTTTATTTTTTTTATTTCTAAATTCAACCCATCTGAATCACAGATTATTTCCACTATAAATTATTCTCCTTTCAGTGTTTTATGCGGCACATACAGTTTCATTGACCACATTCTCTTCAGTATGGAAGATTTTTAGACTTAATTAAATGCAATCGCTTTAGCGACACATTGTGAAATATAATACATATCTGTGTTTGCTTTTACATAAGGATGTGCATTTACCATGTCATAATTAAAAAGAAAACGCGTATTTCATTGTGTGTTCTCTAAAAACACTCATACTGAAATACAATACAATATAACCTTTCAACGCCAGCTGCGCGGTTCTAGTGCCAAATAGTGTGAAATGTAAACGAGCCCATTGAATTTAGCTTTGTCAGCATAGGGTGGTGCACGGAACGTGACACAATTCAAAGCAATCCTTTTTCAAGCCAACTTGAAGTTTGTGTTAAAACCTATATTGTCTACTGTCTTTCTGTAGGGAAGGCCTGTTCTAAACCTTATCATGTCATACCACACAGGACAATGCATAAATATACATCACATTATACAGTGAAAAGTTCAATAACATGCAAAGTCAGAGTTCAGAAACTCTAAATCTAAAATGTCAAGGTCATGTCATCATGAAAAAGGTTTGAAAGTGTATAACATCTTTAACTTAAAACACATAAACATTTTAGAAATGTAATAGATAATCTTAGAGCTTTAAATAACATTATTTATTTCATATAGTGACATTCCTTGCAGTTGCGCCACCTGACTTTTGCAACCAATTTCAAATTAAACGGGCTTCTACTTGGACGCCTGTATTAGCTTTTGCCATTGCTATCAAATTCATACATATAAATTTAAAAAATGCTTTTAAATAGAATAAAGAGTTTTATGATAAAATAACATTTTCCTAGTTTTACATTGGTTGTACCACCTGACATGGAAAGTGTACCAGCCTACCTAGGAGTTGAAGGTAGCTATTTTTTATCAATATTGGAGAGAGATCTACAAACCTTTTCACTCAGCCATAAAGGGTATGTTTACTGTTATTACCTCTTCACTTTATAATAAAAGTCCCATGTTTACAGTTGTGCCACCCTGACATTTGAGAACATACAAATTGCTGGAAAAAAGTTTTTCAATTATCTCAACAGCTTTAAAACTATTGGTATTTGTAAAATTTGAAAGGTTTCAAACATACAATCATGCCATAGTATTTTATTTTGAATTTATTATCATTAAAATTAAATTTTGAATAGTTTTCTTTAATAGTCTGTTCACTTGCACGGATGGTTGCGCCGCCTGACATTTTGGGGATTTCAGATGCCAAAAGATTAAAAAATATATATATTATTTGAATGTACTGAAAATTTATTCAAACTAAATAGGTTTGATAGAATAACATGATACATGTCATGAATTTATTCAATTATTTTAAAAGTAAATAATGCACTCGGACACAAAATATGCATGTCATGTCATGTCATGTGTGTGAATGCTGTGAGCAAACCCCGACATTAGTGGAACCAACCGTACCATGCAGGTGTAGTTTAGTTTTCTGTACTGCAATGGACGTATAATAAGACATTTTGACTCGCTTCATAGTAGTAGTAGGCTAGTTTTCTGACCAGCTGACTGACAAATTTCTCTGGCAAAGCTAATTCCCAAAGATATTAGCATCAGAAAAGGAGACAATAGCTAGGATACTACTGTCAAAGAAAGTAGCCTACCACAGATTATTATTATAATTAATAGTGTTTGCAATACATTGTCTGCAGAAGTAGACTATGAATTTAAAAAAAAATGACAAACCATGAAACATATCATTGCTGAATTGACAATATATTAACGCGATCCTGTTAGGGCTTGTAGGTTAGCCTATATTATCGTAAATTCTTAATTTTCATAGTAGTTCATTTTTATGGTCATATTGTGTTATGTGTGAAAAGGATAAACTGAACAGAGCTGAAGTGCACATCCTTTTTATGGCAAATGAATGAAGAAATAATAAAGAAATCTTGAAGCGAGCCTTGAAGCTTCGGTCTCCACAGTGAGTCATACATAACCGCAAGAGCACAACATAAGTAGGCTCCACACAGACAGACGTTTTTTGTCTGCATTTGTGTGAGTTTGAGAGTAGTGATTATACTTGAAATGTCTGTTGAAAACATGTATTTCAACATGTAGTCATCTATAGATTTTTTTTATTTTTTTTTACATTAACCCCTTTTAACCCCATTAACGCAGATGCCAAGTGACCAAGATTTTTCTGAACTGAGACATTCATTGCTCCTGCAGCCAAAATGTCAGTGGAAATCACTAATAATTTCTGCCGAATACGGAGTTTCTAAGTGTCACTATTTTCCTGTAGCAAGTCCATTTAACAAGCAACCCCCCACACAGTCTATACCTACCCATGCATGACAGAGTGTACAATAGCGTTTATGTTTGAGTTCATAAATATATTTATTCATCATATAAAATTTGAATTCCGTCATAGCAACAAGATAAACCAAACAATAGCCTGATCGTATGCCAAAAAAGCTGTGAAAAGCCCTGCTCACTCAAATGCGTAAATAAACATGTGAAATTATTGTCTCATTATACCATGTATTCTACTATGAATATCTGCTACTAAATCTGAAATGAATATATGTAAAAATATGATACTGGAGAGATTTTTTTAAGTGATTTTCATTTGTTTACCAAAGTGTCTTGTGTTTACTTTATGGGAAAGTTTTACTTTACTATGTGGTACTTCATATAGCCATGTAATACATAACATAAACTCATGGGCCAGACTTTCTTGAACTTTCTTGTTGTAAATTTAAACTTTGTTTTCGATTTTTACCCATTAATAGGACACAAAAATGTGACATTTATTACACTGTCATAATTGATGTGGAAATATATACCTATCCTAATGGCCTACATTTCTTTCAACCAAATATTTTTGAAGACGTTTGATATGCTTCTAAACCCCACTTTGCTTAGTGAAAGTTGTCGCTCGTATTCATATGGGAGAGCAAAATTAATCAGGCTCATGTACGTAATTCATTGTGTCCTGAGAGTTACGTACACAAGATGCCGTCATGAAAAATAAATATATATCAGATCAATCTTTGTTTCTGTCATGCATAAGCCAAGTAAAAAAATATATGTGACCAAATTCATACACTCCACGATACTTTAAAACAAGGGGAATATATAGTGCTGACTTTCTGTGTCCCAGTAGTTACGTACATAAGCATGAATCGTTTACCCATGTGTTTCATGGCTGGTGGATTGGTCAACCTAAAAAAAAAAGAGCATTACTGTCTGGTACGAAACAGCTAGGAATTCCTTTGTTTCAATTGCTGCCGACGCTACAGGAGCCAGATAACCTTGTGTGTCCAAGCTTCCTCACGCGGTTACGTACCTAAGCCGTTCACGTTTTACCTCGCACCAGTTTATCAAAATCGTCCAAATCAAAGCATTTACACAGCCATCGTGTTATAATCGTGTCTGCATATTGAAAGGTAGGATTTTTTTTTTTTTTCATTTAGAAAATTCATCTTTTCTTGCATTGATTACGTACGTAACGGTGTCCTCTAATCAACCGGGTATTACACAGCCATAAATAGATTAGAGTCCAGTTTCATTGTGGACCGCCTCGGATGGGGTATGTATCTACACTTTAATGAATTAGAAAAAATAAGTTATACATTTGTACTCACGTGTCATTAAGACACCATGTTAACACTACTGTGGTAAATTTTATATGACCTGAAAAGACTATTTCCGGTTATTGAACTATCTTCTTTCTTTTTGATAGAGTCAGAGAGTTGTCAAACTTGTAAATAAATGTGTTTGCACTGGTTTTTGCAACAATTAATTTTTTGGTGCCTATGTCACGTTTATGTGTCCCAGTATCATATTTTGACTTATATACAATCCTACCATTGGATTTACACAGAGATGTTCTTTTCAAAATTCAGTGGTCATTTATTGTCCGTTTCTGGTACAATCCGTTTGAGAAATATACAACACTTTATACCTATTTACACTATCTGAAACATTGACTCGTAATACCCCCCATGCCCTGCAAGCTTGTCTCATTCATTACAGTCCATTCTGGTTTAATTTTCGGGTCTTTTATCCAATAAAGTACATTATCCACTGAAACTGCGCTCCTGGCTGTGACCGAGGCACTCGCCACTGCCAGAGCCTCCTCCCTCTCCTCTGTCCTGATTCTCCTTGACCTGTCTGCTGCGTTCGACACGGTCAACCACAAACTCCTGATCTCCACACTGGCTAAGATGGGCATCTCTGGAACTGCCCTCTCTTGGTTTACATCCTATCTCACAGATAGATCCTACCAAGTCTCCTGGAAGGGCTCTGTCTCTGCACCTCATCCACTTTTTACAGGAGTCCCGCAGGGATCTGTACTGGGTCCTCTGCTGTTCTCCATTTACACTAAGTCTCTTGGTTTGGTTATTAATTCACATGGCTTCTCTTACCATAGTTATGCTGATGACACTCAACTCTTCCTCTCTTTCCCTCCCTCTACCCCACAGGTAAAGGAAAGGATATCTGCTTGCCTGGCTGACATCTCTGAGTGGATGTCTAGCCATCACCTGAAGCTCAACCTCGACAAGACTGAGCTGCTCTTCATGCCAAGACCTCCCCGCTCCTAGACCTGTCCATCAACGTTGACGGAACCATGGTGACCGCCTCCCGCTCTGCAAGGAACCTGGGGGTGGTCCTGGACGACCAGCTGGACTTCAAAGAACACATCAGGGCAACGGCATGGTCCTGCAGGTTCCTCCTGTACAACATCAGGAGAATTCGGCCGTTCCTGACCACCTACTCCGCTCAGCTTCTTGTCCAGACTATGGTCACCTCACGTCTGGACTACTACAACTCCCTTCTCGCAAGCCTACCAGCCTGCGCCATTCTGCCCCTACAACTGGTCCAGAACGTGGCTGCTCGGCTTGTGTTCAACCTCCCGAAGTTCTCGCATGTCACCCCCCTGCTGAGGTCACTCCACTGGCTGCCGGTCGTGGTTCATAATTCTGACCCTGGCCTACACTGCAGCCAAAAGGTCAGGCCCCTCCTACCTACAGGACTTAATCCAGCACTACGCTCCTGCTCGACCACTTCGCTCTGCTGCTGCAGGGCGACTTGCACTTCCCCCCCCCCTCCGTGCTATGAGCGGCTCCCGCTCGTCCCGACTGCGGAGCTTTTCCACCCTAGCTCCCCAGTGGTGGAACGAACTCACCACTCTGCTGCGCTCAGCTGAAACACTGTCTGTTTTTCGTCGTGGTCTGAAAACGCACTTTTTCAGACTCCACCTCGACTACAATACCTATATAGGGCCATTCTATAGTACTCGCTTCCTGTTTTTTTTGCTTGTTTTCTATTTAACTTGTGTTTTTGGTTATTTTTAGTTCAGAATGTATAGCTGACTGTGTGTACTACTCATGTTCATTACTAGGGATAACTCCTACGCTGTGAGAAAGTTGTGCTTTGTCGGATTTGCTTTGTAGTCGCGTCAATGACCTTCAATATGCACTTATTGTACGTCACTTTGGATAAAAGCGTCTGCCAAATGATTGTAATGTAATGTAATGTTATAACCTCAGCAACGGTATATGCCATGTCTTATTTGGTGCTTTGAACAATTAATTACAGCCCAGCATAAGGGATGGTGTTTGTAATGGTTTAATATTACACAAGCTCTATAGAAAACGTGTTCCACGACTGGAGTTTTCCCTTCCCGATAGGTAAGTAGCACTGCTTTTAAAAGGTGGCTGGTCTTGCTGGCTACATATGTTGTTTGTTTTTCTACTCGAGCACTGTCTTTCCAATATGATTGATAGGCCTATTGTTATTTTCGCATTTTGAGTGCATTTCACATACTGCAATTGTTAATTTTATGTTTGACGTAGGCTACCGATTTTCATTGAAGATTTGGAAGCATTTTGCAGATGGTGGAATACCATTTTATTTTCATGTTATTTTACATAATATAGGTTATGGCATATATACTTGTCACTTCCAATTTACTGTGCGGTGATATGCGGTAGATTAATGTAAAATTTTTCCTTGGAGTCATTATGAATGGGAAAATAAATAAATAAAAAATCCAGAAAAATGCAACCCCGGGGCAAAAGTATACATACTGTAGAGTACAGGTAAAAGTGATGTTTTATTGAGGTACAAGAGTGAATGATTAGGCTACATATGTAGGTGTATGTAACACTGTGCTATCAATGTTTTTATCTTAAACCATCAGAAGGGGCACATGTACGTATATCCTTTATTATGGACAAAACAAATTGTATTAATTTTATGACATGTTTGAAAGGGTTTTGGACCCATAGATATCTACCCCCCTATACTGATGAAAGTATAGTAATTCCCACTTGAAGCCATTAGCCATTTAGCCATTTGCATAGATTTGGAGACACTAATGGACAACAGGGTACACTGCCTATATTTTGCATCATAGATCTTTATTAGTTCTGCATATCATCCTCAGATTTTGCACACTTGTGGAAATGGAGTTTATGATCCAGGAAATTTATAGATTTGCCTGTTTCACTTATGTAGCTCTCAGTATTTTATTGCAAACTAAAGAAAAACATTGTTTTTCTTTTTTTATTGCATTTTTCCAGTTTCTTTGCATTTGTGGCACTCCATTTTGACGTAAATTATTAATATAAACAAATCTAAGTTTGTATTGTAAATGGTACACCTTTCTTCTCTCATTTCAAGCCATTTACCAAGTTTCTGTGATGCTCACACCTGGAGTTATAAAACCTTAAAGGCCCCACAAAACGGAAGTCAGATCACATTTTTCCTAATGCTTTTCAGAAGGCTTCTCGTGAAACCGGATTTTTGGGGCGGGACTTTTTAAAAAAAAAAAAAAAAATTTTAAATAGAGTACTCAAGTGAGTACGTCAGTCATGGAAGGACAAGCTTCCGGGAGCGGAGGTAGTTTTGAAATCGGACAGCGGGAAATCGGTAGCTTTGTTTTGTTTTGTATTGCTTTGCTTTGCGTTGACTGTTTCTTTTCTATCTTTGGAGTGTCATCGCCGAATCAGAGTAGGTTTTGCTGTGGGTTTGGATATCGGGAGGCTGAGGCGGGTTGACTACGCCTGTTGCGTGACTGGAGGGCGATGGCAGGGTCTTCGGATGGGTCTGAGCCATCAGACATGGAATGGCATATGCCCCGGAAAAAACGTGGGTTGTCGGATGGAACGGGAAGTCGATGGAACGGGAATCGAGCATAAGTAACCGTGCAGGCGAAACTGAATTTAAGGTCATAATTACTTTTAAAAAGAATGAAAGGCAGCTTCCAAATCCTGTAAAAATGTCTAAGATATTGGCAAAGGACATTGGTGATATTGAGTCGGCGAGGTGGTTGAGGGACGGAAGGATTTTGGTGTTTTGCTCCAGTATGGAACAGCAAGCTAAAGCGCTAGGCTGCCATAAAATGGGGGGACATGAAGTAGAGAAAGTTGTGGTGCCCGGCGGGGCTCGAAATAGGGGGGTAATTACAAGCGTTCCCCTGTCTATGGAGATGGCCGAACTATGGAAATGTATCAAGGGTGGTAAACTTCTGGATTGTAGTAGGTTGCGGTGTACAAGGGAAGGACAAAAGGAGGACAGTTTGTCGGTATTGCTGGATTATGGGGGGGGCCCACTACCAGAGAAAGTCAAAATAGGATACATGTGTTATCCTGTGAGACGGTTTGTGCCACAGCCTTTGCGGTGCTTTAATTGTCAGCGTATGGGCCATGTGGCAGCTGTGTGTAAGGGGAAGAAGAGATGTGTGAGGTGTGGGGAGGGCCATGGTTTTGGGGAATGTGAGGAGGGTAAAGGCTTGAAATGTTGTAATTGTGGGGGGTGAGCATAGTGCGGCGTATGGGGGTTGCAGAGTGCAAAAACAGGCCCAGAAAATGAAAGTTACCCAAAATGTCTCTTACTCCGAGGCTGTGAGGAGGCTTCCCAGAGAGTTAGCGCGGACGGGTGGTGCGGGTGTGGCTCCGGCTGGTGAATTAGCGGAAGGTGGTAAGGGGGGAGGGTGTGAGCATAGCTGTGTTGCTGATCCAGATGTGCTTCATGTTAAGAAGTTTTAACTTCTTTTTGTAAGATTTTGTAGCATTTATTGCGACGGTTGTTAACTGTGCGTCTCAGGCGTCAAGACGTACGGAGAAACTGAAGATAATTCTGGGGGCGGCTGAGCTCTTTCTGGGAATTACTGATATGTCTTATGAGAATCTATGTGATAAATTACGTGCTCGGGAAGGAGGTGTGCTGTCGCAGCCTCCTGGTTAGTATAATGGCAATTTTGCTTCTCCAGTGGAATGCTCGCAGCCTGATTGCCAACGGGCAAGAGTTTAAGAGGTTCCTTGTGGAGGCTCCTGCTCTGCCGGAGGTTGTATGCTTCCAGGAGACGTGGCTGAAACTGCATCTGGATTTTGTTTTACCTGGTTATGAGTCAGTCAGAAAAGACAGGGTTTGGGGACGGGGACGGGTTGCTACATACTGTATATAAAGGAGGGACTGGGTTACCGGGAAATACAGGTGAATACGGAATTGGAAGGTGTGGTAGTGGAAGTGTTTGGAATGGAGAGCAGTTTGCTGGTGGTTAATTTTTATAACCCATGTGCTCCTCTGTCGTTAGAGGCCTTTAAAGGATTATGCAGCAATAGGGCTGTTCGTGCGATGTGGTGTGGTGATTTTAATGCGCATAGCACATTGTGGGGCAGTGAACATACGGATGCGAATGGGGAGATTGTTGAGGAGCTTATGGAAGATATGTCGCTGGTCTGTTTGAACACGGGTAAGGGTACAAGGTTTGATGTTAGGACTGTTCTTACATCTTGTTTGGATCTCACATTAATTTCGAGTGACATGGCTGCTGTGCGTGATTGGAGGGTATGGGCGGAGTCAACAGTGGGGAGCAACCATTTCCCAATTTTTTGTGAGGTGGGTTTTGGGGTTGACCAAAGGCCTGGAATTGCTACGAAGGCTTGGTGTTTTAATAAAGCGGACTGGAATACATTTAACAAGCTGTGTGAGGCGGCTGTACAGGGCGTCTCTGTTGAGGGAGAGGTAGATTTGTGTGTTGAGGGGTTGACTGAGGTTTTTATTGGGGCTGCTAATCAAGCGATTCCGGTGCGTAGGGGTAAAGGGGTTAGGAGGGCGGTCCCATGGTGGATGGATGAGTGCTCAGAGGCAGTTCGGGCGAGAAACCAAGCTTTTAGGGCTTTGAGGGTGTATATGACGCAGCAGGCTGTGCTGGAGTATCAGAGACTGAGGGCAATGGTTAGGCGCACCATTAAAAGGGCTAAGAGGGCAGCGTGGCGACGGTTCTGCTCCACTTTTGGGAGAGAAACTTGCATGACTGATGTGTGGAGGATAGTTAAGAAGATGAGGGGATGTGGTGGGATGAGGCGAGTGCCTGTTTTGGTGGATGGTGATCTGGTTGCCAGATCAGATGGGGAAAAGGCGAACATGTTGGCCAGGACGTTGTCAGGGGAAGCTGGTGGTGTGAGGTTGAGTGCGGAGTGCCTGAGGCAAGGAAGGGAGGTGTTGGAGGAACGCAGGGATTTACAGTCAAGCCGGAAAGTCCGCACACCCCTTTCACCTTATCCACGTTTTATTACGTTACAGACATATTCTACAATAGATTGAGTTCATTTTTTGTCTCAGAATTCTACACAAAATAGCCCATAATGACAAAGTGAAAACAGGTTTTCAGACATTTGTGCTAATTTATTAAAAATCAAAATGTAAAATATCATATGTACACAAGTGTGCACACCCTTTGATATGACATCCAAAAGTGAGCTGAGGTGCATTTTGTTTCCACTGATACCGCTTGAGATGTTTCTACAACTTAATTGGAGTCCACCTGTGATAAATTCAATTGATTGGACATAATTGGGGATTGCCAACACCTGCCTATATAAGGTCCCACAGTTGACAGTGCATGTCAGAGCAAACTCCAAGCCATGGGGTCAAAGGAATTATCTGCAGACCTCAGAAACAGGATTGTGTCAAGGCATAGATCTGGAGAAGGGTACGGAAAAATCTCTGCAGCTTTACAGGTCCCAAAGAGCACAGTGGCCACCATCATTCGTAAATGGAAGAAGTTTGGAACCACCAAGAATCTTCCTAGACCTGGCCGCCCGGCGAAACTGAGCAATCGGGGAAGACGGGCCTTAGCCAGGGAGGTGAGCAGGAACCCGAGGGTCACTCTGACAGAGCTCCAGCGTATCCTTGTGGAGATGGGAGAACCATCCAGGCAGCACTCCACCAATCAGGCCTTTATGGTAGAGTGGCCAGACGGAAGCCCCTCCTTAGTAAAAGGCACATCACAGCCCGCTTGGAGTTTGCCAAAAGGCACCTAGAGGACTCTCAAACCATGAGAATCAAGATTCTCTGGTCTGATGAAACCAAAATGGAACTTTTTGGCCTGAATACCAAGCGTCACGTCTGGAGGAAACCAGGCACTGCTCATCACCTGGCTAATACCATCCCTACAGTGAAGCATGGCGGTGGCAGCATCATGATGTGGGGATGTTTTTCAGCAGCGGGAACGGGCGACTAGTCCTGATAGAGGGAAACACGGTACCGATGTATTATTTTAAAAGAGAATTCTTTGACTTTATTAGATAAGAAAAACTTTTGTGGCAGAGTCCATATTTTCTTCCAATGTAAATTTCTCACTCGGTTATTCCAAAAAGCCATCACAGGTGAAACTGAGACCACATTTTCTTGGAAAATATTACGAATCTTATGGTTATTATTTTTAACTGAAGAGTCAAAACACAGTTTTCCGATTACTGATTCAACTATTCCAGCAGGGGGAGCTTCTGAGGCGGGGGTAGTTATAGAACCCCTAAATAGCATGATTACACCAGAAGGGATTGCATCAAACACTAATAGCTGACCTACTGAATTGATATTGTTGTTGAACCATTCTGGAAAAAATAAAGATCTGTTTTTGTAAAGTATATCCTTGTTATTCCATATAAAATATCGGTGTGGTGAAAAATTATGCTTAAATATCATTGACCCGGCCAAAAGTGTATGAAAAGCAGAAAGGCGAATAGGAATATTTTTTTATTTTATTTTATTTTTTTCACATTTATTTACATTCAAATGTAATCCTGAAGCCTTAGAGAAAGAGTAAATGATGTCAAGCGCACTAGAGATCTGTAATGAGTTTTTTTTTTTAAAGAGTTGTGTCATCTGCAAGCTGGCTAATGATGATATCTTTTCCTGTTATTGTGATTCCTTCTAAAGAGCTTGTTTTGATGTGATTAGATAAAAGTTGGGTGATGAGCAAGAACAGATATGGGGAGATTGGGCATCCTTGACGGATTCCTCTCTCAAGGTTAAATCTAGGGGTAGTAACCAGCTTTTAATTTAATGGAGCTGTTACTGTTAGCATAAAGTGTTTTAATAGTTCTACAAAAGTAATTTCCAAATCCAAATTTTTTTTAAATGAATTTGTGCTCTACCGAATCAAAAGCTTTATAAAAGTCCAAAAATAGAATAAAACTATTATCAGTAATAAGGTCTGAATAATCTAAAATGTCCAATACTAATCTAATATTATTTGAAATATGTCTATTTTTCATGAAGCCAGATTGGATGCTGTTATAGACGAGTCTCAATCTAAACGTTTTGCAAAAGCAATTGCTAATATCTTATAATCATTGTTTAGCAGGCAAATTGGACGCCAATTATCTATGAGTAAAGGGTCTTTTTTTAGGTTTAGGGATTAGGGAGATTCAGCCTTGCGTTAATGTAGGAGGGAGAGATCCATTACATATGCTTTCAGTGTAGACCTCCAATAAAAATGGGGCTAATTGTAAAGCAAATTCTATATAAAATTCTGATGTAATTCCATCCACCCCAGGACAGGGGATTTGTTTAGTTTCAAGTCGTTTATGGCATCTGTATTTTCTCGCAAATTTACAGGGGCATCACAAAATTCCTAATCTGCATTATTAATGGGATTATTATGGGATTTAAAAAAGAAGTTGCACTATTTTCACAATATTGAGATTTATATAAGTTGCTCTAGAAATTTGAGCAATAATTAGATATTAGCTTAGGGTCATCACATATATTATTGTTAATTTTAAGTTGTTGAATAGAATTAAGTGTGGAGTGAGATTTTTCCAGCCTGAAGAAATATGCAGAATTTTGCTCTCCTTCTTCAAGCCATTTTTGTCTTGATCTAATAAATGCACCCTTAGCTTTGAATCTATACATATTATCCAGCTTGTTCTGACATTCAGTAAGAGACTCCTTTTCATTCATTGAGAGGCTGTCTGGGGATTTTTGGGAGAGAGATGATGGTGAAGATTACTTTTTCTTCATCCACCCTTCTGGCATTGGCTAAATCACTACTGTATCTCCTGAAATATTTACTCATTTCAAATTTCAAAAGTTCCCATTTAGCACAATATTTTTTCGCTATCTGAGCTTCATTCCAATGAAGTGTTATTAGTTTTTTTATTTCAGACTGGACAGATTCATGCTTTAATATTGAACTGTTTAATTTCCAATATGACGAGTGAATGTGACTATAAAGGGAATAAATGGATGAGAATACGAATTGCTTTATGATCTGTTAATGGCATGGTTAAAACTTTTGTTGTAATGTTTTCTTTAAGGCTCTTAGAAACAAGCCAGTAATCAATCCTTGATTGAAGGGACCTTCACTGTAAAAAGCAACCTATAGAATCTACTCAATAAACATGAGGTAACAATTTGCACTCTATTTGTTTGGGTAGATTTCACCCCATGTTTTGAGTGACGAGTACTTAAATTTAACAACTATGAGACACTAAAAGAAATTAGATAAAGTCTACCTAACATTTCTCAATACATTACACAACTAATTACTTATAAAAAGTGAGTAATATTAACTCTTGATTGTAGGCAATTGCTAGTAGGCAATTGTTCATCTACTTAATAATTATTATTAATAATTGATCAATATGACTAATTAACCATTACTTATTCAGGGAAGGTTCGCTTTACTTAAAAAATTATTGACAGACACAGGAGACAATATTGATCATGTCAATTTTTTTTAATCGACCAAATGTTCAAAAAATAAAGGAGGTACAAAAGCACCCTCTTCACTCTGCATATTCAACTGAAACAAAAGTTTCTTGAACACTTCAAATGTGGATTCCAGTTTTGTTTTGTTTTTCAAACACTGTCTTATGGTCATGCCATTACTTTCTTAAACGGTTTCAGTAACGGTTAACATTTGCATTCATGATATGATACACAGTGTAAGATTCTAAACTGACATGATCCACTCAAACACTGACAAATCAACCACGCCGCTGGCCGAATCAACCAACTTATCATAAATACAATGCAGGTTAAAATGTAAGTGTAAGTAGTGGCTCATCGCCACTGATAGGCATAGTATTCAATTATAGAATAGCAGCTGGGAGTGAGTGATCAAGGCCTATTCCAACCAAGGAGATTAGATTAGCAATACAATAGACTGGTTCCTGGTTAGACCACAGGAAGTTGAACCTTCAGACTGATGGACAGACTGATTGATTTAAGTGAGCCAGACAGTGGCTTCCTTAAATCAATCAAATGATTTTGAATATGCATTTCTGTTTCCCACCTTAAGAAGACAGAGCCCGACAAAGGGTATTTAAAGTTGTACATTTCACAGAACAAGATTCAGAGTAACTCCGCTGAATCCAGAGTGCATTTTCTGTATCTCTGACAACTGCCATTCCTGGAAATAAACATCATTTTCACCAAGTTCCAGAGATGATTTCAAGAAGCCTGAAGAAAACCAGAAGAACTTTTGGAGACGAGGCGACAGAAGAAACCCACCGACGGCCATTTCTTAAAGATAACTGGGACCACTAAAACGACTTGGTTCCTTATGTTTATGCTGGTTTTAAGGTATGCTATAGCAAAATCCCCCCTGGGTAAAACACTGTGGTCAAGCCAGCCACCACTTCCAAAAAGATGGTCAAACTAGCCCCCATGTTCTTTTTTGGTTCGCAATATACAAGGCATTCTATGGTAAGTGTAAGAATTGATTTCAAAATAAAAGGAAAGTTCCGGTGAACGTGATAAGACGTGAAAGTAATTTCACATACATTCAATAAATCAGTCAGTCTGTCAGTAAACAATGAATGAATGAATAAATAAATAAATAAATAAATAACATACATACATACATAAAACAAAATGAATAATTATTTTTAAAAAACAACTACCGCCTGCAAAATATTTCAGAGAAAAATTGAGGCTTTCTCATTTCAATTGTGTGAATAATTACTCATTAATAAAAAAAATTTAACTTAATAATAAAGATTACATTTTCAAAAACCAATCTGACTTCAAAATGACAGTACACCACCTCATAGTGTCACTCAGACCATCTCAGGACATTCAGATGTGCAATTTCAAAATTAAAGCGTTCTAAAATGTCATATAAGAGCTGTGTTTCTAAATTCAGATTGATATTAAAAGGAAACCTCCTGTTTTCACAAAACCATTTCTCTTCAGAATGATAGACATTTCTCTTCAGAATTTTGAACACCTATCAAAATTAAAGTGCTCTATATGTCATATAAGGGCTGTGTTTCTTCTAAATTCAGATTGATATTAAAAAGAAAACCTCCTGTTTTCACAAAACCATTTTACTTCAGAATGATAGAACACCACCTCATAGTGTCACTCAGACAACCTCAGGACATTCTGATGTGGAATTACAAAATGAAAGCCCACTAAAATGTCATATAAGAGCTATGTTTCTTCTAAATTCAGATTGATATTAAAAGGAAACCTGTTTTCACCAAACCATTTCTCTTCAGAATGATAGAACAACACCTCAGAGTGTCACTCAGACAACCTCAGGACATTCTGATGTGGAATTTCAAAATTAAAGCCCTCTAAAATGTCATATAAGAGTTGTGTTTCTTCTAAATTCAGATTGATGTGAAAAAGAAACTTCCTGTTTTCACTGACCAATTTCACTTAAGAATGATAGCACACCACCCCAGGGTGTCACTCAGACAATGTCAGGACATTATGATGTGGAATTTCAAAATTAAAGCGCTCTAAATCTCATATAAGAGCTGTGTTTCTTCTAAATTCAGATTGATATTAAAAAGGAAACCTCCTGTTTTCTCAAAACCATTTTACTTCAGAATGATAGAAGAACACCTCATAGTGTCACTCAGACAACCTCAGGACATTTCAATGTGGAATTTCAAAATGAAAGCTGTATAAAATGTCATATAAGAGCTATGTTTCTTATAAATTCAGATTGATATTAAAAGGAAACCTCCTGTTTTCACAAAACCATTTCACTTCACAATGATAGCACTCCGGCTCAGAGTGTCACTCAGACAATCTCAGGACATTCTGATGTGGAATTTCAAAATTAAAGCCCTCTAAAATGTCATATAAGAGCTGTGTTTCTTCTCAATTCAGATTGATATTAAAAGGAAACTTCCTGTTTTCACAAAACCATTTCTCTTCAGAATGATAGAAGAATACCTCAGAGTGTCACTCAGAGAATCTCAGGACATTCTGATGTGGAATTTCAAAATTAAAGCCCTCTAAAATGTCATATAAGAGCTGTGTTTCTTCTATATTCAGATTGATATTAAAAGGAAACCTGTTTTAACGAAACCATTTCACTTCAGAATGATAGAAGAGCAGCTCAGAGTGTCACTCAGACAACCTCAGGACATTCTGATGTGGAATTTCAAAATTAAAGCCCTCTAAAATGTCATATAAGAGCTGTGTTTCTTCTAAATTCAGATTGATATTAAAAGGAAACTTCCTGTTTTCACTGACCAATTTCACTTCAGAATGATAGAACAACACCTCAGAGTGTCACTCAGACAACCTCAGGACATTCTGATGTGGAATTTCAAAATTAAAGCCCTCTAAAATGTCATATAAGAGCTGTGTTTCTTCTAAATTCAGATTGATATTAAAAGGAAACCTCCTGTTTTCACGAAACCATTTCACTACAGAATGATAGAAGACCAATTTCACTTCAGATTGATAGAAGTACTGTTCAGATTGTCACTCAGACAATCTCAGGACAGGGCAAGCTGCTTTAAGGTGTTTAGAGGTGGCCAAATGGGCTTGGATTAAACTGGGATAAAAGCTGCATCACCATATTAGGTCCATTGCCTTTACACTCTGAGGTAGTAGCATTTGCAGTAGCTCTGCAGGTGTTGTGAAAGCAGAATTTGTAGATGAAAAGCAGTAGAAATTGTAAACTGTAAAGCTGAGTATTTAGATACACTGACATATTGACAGTAAACTAAATTTCTTCATTGTGAATATTCATATAAATTATATGAACACACATACTGTAGTTACATAGTCGGTAACATTTGTTGAAAAATACAGACCGGTCGAAATTTGTGAAAGTAGCCTGAAAATCAAAGAGATTTCCACCTTGTGATTTTATAGATGTGACAAATGTGAAAGATGGTTCCATGAACAGTGCCTGGGCATGGACACAGAGGACCTGGAACAAGCCAGGAAAGACAGCTGGAATTGCTGCTTGTGCGCTTAAACCCTTTTCATCCCTGACATCACTATTTAGCTGTAAATTATTCAACTGTCCCAGTCTGCATGGGTTGTCCGCATTTCTCCGTTGCCTCGCATTCGCACTCACCGCATAACAATAACTAAATAGGAAAACATTTGTGTATTGTGAATTCAAAGTTTAAATACATTACATATGAAAAAGATGTATAGAATATTAAAAATTCTTATTATTTTTGTATCTAACGAGAGAATCTTATAAATAAATCGTTGATAACAATAAATTGAAATGGTTTTGTGAAAACAGGAGGTTTCCTTTTAATATCAATCTGAAGATAGAAGAAATACAGCTCATGACATTTTAGTTGGCTTTAATTTTGAAATTCCACATCAGAATCTCCTGAGGTTGTCTGAATGACACTGTGAGGTTTTCTTCTATCATTCTGAAGTGAATGGTTTTGTGGAAACAGGAGGTTTCCTTTTAATATCAATTTGAATATAGAAGAAACACAACATTTATATGACATTTCAGAGGGCTTTAGTTTTGAAATTGCACATCAGGCTGTCCTGAGGTTGTCTGAATGACACTGTGAGGTGTTCTTCTATCATTCTAAAGAGAAATGCTTTCGTGAAAACAGGAGGTTTCCTTTTAATATCAATCTGAATATAGAAGAAACACAGCATTTATATGACATTTTAGAGGGCTTTAATTTTGAAATTCCACATCAGAATATCCTGAGGTTGTCTGAATGACACTCTGAGGTGTTCTTCTATCATTCTGAAGTGAAATGGTTTTGTGAAAACAGGAGGTTTCCTTTTAATATCAATCTGAATTTAGAAGAAACACAGCTCTTATATGACATTTTAGAAGACTTTAATTTTGAAATTCCACATCCGAATGACCTGAGATGGTCTGCGTGACACTATGAGGTGGTGTCCTGTCATTTTGAAGTCAGATTGGTCTTTGAAAATGTATTCTTTATTATTAAGTTAATTATTTTTTATTAATGAGTAATTATTCACACAATTGAAATCAGAAAACCTCAATTTTTCTCTGAAATAGTTTGCAGGCGGTAGTTGTTTTTTAAAATAATTATTAATTTTGTTTTATTTATGTATATATATATGTATGTAATTAATTAATTAATTAATTCATTCATTGTTTACTGACAGACTGACTGATTTATTGAATGTATGTGAAATTACTTTCACGTCTTATCACGTTCACCGGAACTTCACTTTTATTTTGACATGAATTCTTACACGCTCTTACCGTAGAATGCCTAGTATATTGCGAACCAAAAAAGAACGTGGGGGCTAGTTTGACCATCTTTTTCGAAGTGGAGGCTGGCTTGACTGCAGTGTTAAACTGACCTGGACGGGAGAAACTTTGTTGAAACATTGTTTATTTGGTAACTGACAGTAGGAGTTGTAGGCCAATTTTAATTCCGAAGTACTGGAATTAACTTTGGTAGCTAGGCCTAAAGTAACTGGTCGGTAGAATTAATGTGCCCGAAGTAGCCTACTGGGACATTTAGTCTAAAATGTATTCCTAAAGTAACTGGAATAGTTCAGTTAGCTGGGGCTGAAGCACTGGAACAGCAACTGTGATTTATTTTATCCTAAAGTAACTGGATAATTGGGTGTTGTAAAAGTAATTCCTAAAGTAACGGGAAGAGTTGAGTTGGCTGTGTCCGAAGCACTGGAACAGCAACTGTGATTTATATTATCCTAAAGTAACTGGGTAATTTGGGTTGTCCTGATATAGTCTTACCTTATATCATTTGGCAGATTGTTTGGTTGGATACCGTAACAAGTCTAGACTATTATATTTGGTTGTCGGTCGAGTTCATAATTATACGTGTAACAGATTGTTTATTTACCTAACATCTGTTGTACAAGGAACCTAGATTGTAGCTATGGAGAGTTTTCTGGTTTGTTACATTGCCAAGCACGGCAAATCTGACATTCTGGAAGGGATTGAAAGTCAAGAGAAGCCGTATACATGGGCTTTGTCCCAATTTGAGAGCCACCCTCCTAAGGTTGGCAAATTAAATCAAAAAGGGAAGATTGCGGTAGCTATGATGGGTGTTCTTGCTTCATACAAACGGTGCAAGGAGAGATTAGAGGCTCTTGAACTGGAGAACGACAGTTTAAAACAACAGATCGAGGAGAACCAAGCAGCAATTAAAAGTAATCATGTACACGCTAACTTGAATGCCGAGATACAATTGGATCTGTGTAAAGAGGTTGCCGAATTAAAGCAATTTAATTCTGAGTTACAGCGCGAATTGGATAGTACCCACACATAGGTAAATAAATTTACGAAACGCATACGACTACTTATTTGAAAAAATGCAATAAAAATACACAACACTGTGTAGACCGGACAGATTACAGTGAGAGTGATTTCTGGAATAAACCCAGTAAACATAACACAAATAACGCTTTGGACAACATTTCTGACTGTACGGTGAAATTCCCGGTAGCACCAGTGCATGAGACAATGACGATTGTACCTGGGGAGGGGGGAGACCGTATAAGGACCACTGCGACTGTAAAACCATTGTCGCCCAGTGAAATTGAATCTTTGGTTAAAAATATTGGTACGTATGAGCCTGCAAGGCGAGACCCCATGGAGTTTTTAGCCAATTTAGAGAGGATGGTTGACCTACATCGTTTGACGGATGCTGATGCTTGCATAATATTGAATGCTGGTTTGCCCCATGCGTTAGCTTGTGCGCTCCCTCAGACTATTCACAACAGGAATGCGAGGAGAGATGACAGGAAAGCTGCATTGTTGGGGGTGCTAGGGACACGCTCGGTCGATTGGGACAAGATAAGAGAGGCTGTGATCCAGCAGCGAACATCCAGCAGCATATGCCGCGAGATTGTGGGAAGCATTTAGTTCGTACAGCGGTGTAGCGAATCTGACGCAGCAGGATCCCATGTTCAAATCCGCTTTAATTTCGCAATGTGACACACACACACACACACACACACACACACACACACACACACACACAAACTGCCCTTGCACTACACATAGATTCCAACACACCATTTTCCGATATAGTTGCAAAAATGACTCAGTTATATAACATCAACATACACAATGACCCAACTAAGCCCATCGCAGCAATATGGAGGGAATCATCACACAATACCTCTTTCCGTAAATCTGTTTCTTCAGGAAATGAAGGACATGTGCCTAACAATGGTTGGCATGCTAGATGTGAAAGGCCCCTTAAATTCAATCCAAGCAGAGTTGTTGTATGCTATGCATGTGGGGAGAGTGGACATATAGCAAGACCATGTACAAAAGGTGATTCAGGTTGGTTTATTATCTGCTATGCATGCGGGGATAGAGGACATATGACAAGACAATGCAGACATTTCATAAGAAGACAAATTGGGTTGTTTGTTTTGCATGCGGGATCAATGGGCACATAGCAAGACAGTGCAGATCTTCTCATAGGAAGAGGCTTAGTTATTGTGCCCTCCTTAAAACTTTGCATGAATTACAAGCAGAGGTTAGACATTTGAAAGGAGATCAGGAAGCAACAGCATAGAGCAGAGGGAGGATTAATGATTGCAGTCAGATACTTAATAGTATGTCTACAATCAAGGGGGGTTATCCATTTTTGGTGTCTATTGCATATGTATGGGGAGGGCAAATTAATTGTTTGTATTATTGTTCGAAATTAATTGTTTTGTATGTTTCAGGCACCTGTTATAGGGGGGGGGGGGGGGGTGTAATTGTTCATTTGTTGTTTCAGGCACCTGTTTAAAATGTGGACCATATGCACGATAATGATACTGCCAGCTGCTGTGGTGATAGGAGGATGTCCAGAGCAACGGATGGCCCCCAATCGGGAGTGATGACAGCCCTACCCAGAAGTACTGGTCAACAACATCCAGTGGGTCCATGTTCCAGTCCTCGTCAACCTGACAGCTTGGTCACCGGACATGGATGAGCACTGCAGACGGGGATGTACAAAGACCTGCTAACGACCACATTTTTGAAGTACCATGGCGCTGTTGCATCCAACCCAGTGGCAGACCAACAAAAATCTACACCAACTGGACGAAAGCTCATGGGCTTTATTGATGGTTTCCTCGGAGCTACTGGAACAGGGCTGGGCCTCTCCAACTGGATAGATGCCCAGCAACTCCGGAAAAAAAAAAGAACTTAAGCTGAGAGAAATAGTAGCCAATCAGTTTTTGCAGACGGACACTTATATACAGGAAAGCTTGACAGAAGAGGGGAACACCATAAGCAACATACACACCATTGCATTAGCACTATCTATTATCAAAGTAAAGGATCATGCTCTGATAAAACAGATGCATGATAATTGCTTACTCTGGACTTCTGTGGGAAGTAACATTCAAAGCAGCTGTATGTGTTTGTCTAGTTCTTATTGTGTTTCAGAGTTTCATGTTGTATTGTATGTGTTCATTTCTGAAGCGGCAGAATTTTTGGTTTTCTAGCGACATCATCAGACAGTCAAATTGGATGAAGTAGTCCTTAGATCTACCTCCTCCTGGCAGCTGACTTTTATTATCAGTAGTCTAAATTCTCAAGAAAATTGTAATTATGAAGTTCCACCAGGTAAAACCATGGCAGAATATGGCAACAAGTCCAGTTGGGTGTGGTGTTGGGATCCCATGATGGATAAGACTCTCCAAGCCAAAAGAGGGCAACCTAAGACAGGATAGCACCGCCACTGGCACACTTCTTGGGAATGAGGTGTTCATGTTGTTTGTCAGACTTGGGTGAAGTGATGCTTTCTGGCAGATAAGCATCAAAGGGGGGATCAGTGTTTCCCCTACCATTATCTTGGCTGGGCGGCCCGCCCGGCCAAACTCACGTGCCGCCCGGCTTGGACAAGAGGGAAAATAAATAATTTTAATAAAAAATAAAAAAAATTATATTATTCTTTTTTTTAAATATATAATCTTTTTTTTTTCTTTTTTTATGTAGCTGCAATATTTCCCTTACCGCAGAATGCTGGAATGATCAAAATAGCATCTGGAAAAACCCTTGCCAAAACAGCTTCGGTTTCCCGTTAAGGCCGGTATACACTGTGCGATTTCTGCCACGATTTTTCAGTCCCAGACAAAATTTGCGAATCGTAGAAGAATCTTTCGTCGTGGCCAAAATCGCCCGTCTTAGATCGCTCAGTGTGACATACTCTCCGACGGCCGATTTTGTGAATCTTAGCCTACGACAGAAGACTGACAGTGTCAGAAATTTCGGCCCAAAATCTTGCAGTGTGACCGCTGCTACGACCACAGACTGTAGAAGTTTCATGGACAACCAATAGGAGAACAGCAACGCATGACGTAAGAGACAAACTCCTTTGTTTTCTCTATAACGTTACGGGTTTGCAACCGCTCTCAAATCATTTCGCGTCCCAAATAAACAGCCCTAAACCAAGTTGAGAAACTCGTCACTACCAATGTAATATCCTTAACGAAAGCAAAGAAAGGAAGAATGTTTCCTTTGAAGCACAACTCTCACTTCAGTAAATTTCGCCCCAGCCCATCTTGGATGAACAAACAAGTGAATGAATGCTCGGCTAGCTGCGTGCAATGTTGCCATATTCTTAGCCTATATTAATTCCCCCAAAAAACTCCTGAAAAAATAAAGTTTCGTGAATGTGATACAACTGATTATCATTTAGCTATCAGTGACTCTTACAATTAATTTGTGCCAGAGGTTTATACGCCGTCAATACACGTAGTCCCTACTGCAAGTAAGTTAGCTACTAGATTGTTTAGCCATGTTAGCTACGCCAATGAAAACTAACAGCCTATCAACCACCTAGTTAAAAAAAAAAAAACATTGTTTTTTCTTTTTCTTTTTTTAAACGACGCTTGTGGGAGATTCACAAGCAGCTTGGATCAGACTCGGGCCGCCGAGCTTTGCGAAACCGCAGAGCTTGCGCGCAAGATAATACCAGGGGAGGTGAAGTAGCTTAGCCTACAGTAAAGCTAGTAGGGATGCAGCGTAACGCTACTGTAAAGTCTGCAGACACTTTCCGGCGGTGCATAGAGAGTTTGCGGAAGGATTTTAGGCAGGCTTGTTCAAAACACGAGAACAGCAAACAGCATCGTGTAGCACTTGCTAAGTCAGCGCAGTTTTCCCTGTGAACATTTTTGTGCTGAAATGTCAGTGAAACGCCGTCTTGCATTCAACATTTCCATTCATAGAGAAACCGCATGAAAGTATTACATCATAACGTTAATAACATGTGTAAAGCAGGATATTCCACTCCACGGGCACAGGGAAACGGATGAGAAATAGAAATATTATCTTTGGACAATGATGACATTATAACCATAGCCTTTTCAATACCAAGCCCTGCCCTATTGTCATATAGAAAACTTTCACACGCCAATTCAAGTCCATCAAAGGTAGGCCTAAGTTGTGTTTATATTTTTAAAAATGATTTCTGTGCCCACCTTTTGTGTGTAGTTGTGCATTCAACTTCAAGTGGCTGTTGAAAGTTAGGCCATATAGCCTATAACCTCGTATCGTATAATCTGTGTGCGTGCTGAATTTTAACGTTAATTTTCCTTGCCTCTCCACTGGAGGTCAATTGGATTCCGATCCGTTTGGCATTTTGCTTTTCTAATTTTCTAAATGACTTTTTCATTGAGCGTCTCGCAACTTTGTCTGGTCATATTAGGAGCCAGATCGCATAGCCTATAGGCCTATGTACTGGTTTATAGACTCGCCTGTTATAGATTGTGTTTGTTGTACAGAAAAGACAGACAGTGTTTTATTATTCTGTATGGCCCAGGGTCAATATTGTTGTAGGAGTGTTCCCATGCGAACCATTGATTTACAGTTTTATAGACTGTCTGTTGGAGTGCGTATTTGATCACGTCAGATGACGGAGGCTACTTTAGCCAAATCGTAGGATAGAATTTCTGAACTTATTATAGAACGCTTTGGATCTTATCGCACAGTCTGACTACAACGAAGACAATAGATTATCGTGGCTGCATCGCACAGTCTGACATGCAACAATCGTAAAGGACGGCAGAAATCGCACAGTGTATACCAGCCTTTAGGCCTAATTAAAATTTTCGATGGCAGCGCTGATATTATGAGGGTGTAATTATAGTTTCCGCCTCTACGCAAAATGGCGCACTTTCGTCCGTTTCGCTATCTGACCAGAACTCTTACATTTTAGTGTAGAGTAAAAGCTAATACTGCACAGTCGCGGATCTATGGGTGGGCCTGGGTGGGATTGACAGCTTGCCCACCCATTCAGATTCATAATTACCTTAAATGTGAATTGTTTTGTCTTGGGGAATCGTTATGTATTAATAATCTCTAAAAAGTGTGGAGATGCCATAGAAACCAACTGGAGAAAACGCTGGATGTGATTGTTTGTCTCCATCGGCCCGTTGCTATGTTCTTTACTATGTGATGACACGGCACTTTCATAGCAGAAGTTCTCTTACGTTTGTTTAGGCTACATTACGAACTCGCGCGCCAATTCTGTCTGAGTTTCATGTACAGTAGCAGCCTAGTATGAGCCAACTATGGCTAAACAGCTATCATTGACCCATTTTCTTAAAAAAACCACGTCTGGAAGTGGAAGATGAAAAAAGTTTGGACTAGGACTTGTCCAACGAAGAGGAATCGCACTCGCAGGATCGTCGTGAGACGTTTGCGGGCCCTGGCAATGAAGGAGAAACGGCCACAGCAACGACATCCCGTGAGTGTCATGCTAGCCTGCATGCTAACGTGGACATGCAGGCTCCACAGCCCCCTCCACTCCTGAAGGGACCTTAAGGTAGTCCTATACGGGTTCATTTTTTTAAAAATTTACTCTGGGGCATGGTTATGATTACAGCCTCTGTGAGCGAGGCAGGGAGTTCTGTGACAAATTGTAAGTTATTGTATATTGGTTGTTTAATTTGTGATGTTTCTCTGGTACCCGCCGTGGCATGGATGACTGCAGCCTCTGTGAGCGAGGCGGAGTTCTGAATTGTGACAAATTCTAGGCTATTTGGTTATTTAATTTGTGGTTGTATTCCTGTCAGTGCACTAATGAGGGTTATGCAATATTTGTTATTATCGCACCTGTTCTGTAGCTAGCTAGCCATTCATCTGACTGGCTCATAGATAGGCCTTATGTGATCTCCGGTGATGTATTTTGGTGACAGTCGTGGCTGTATTATTGTTAACACTAGAAGCGCCATCGTCGATGCCAATTGGCGTTGTGATTTTAAAATTATAATTATTACAGCAGTGTAAATGCCACGATCAACTCTTTCCTTGACGTTTCCTAATCATCTATGCTACAACTGCCTGCAACTGCAGAGATTATTTCATTTTCATTTTTCAAATAAGCAACAGAATTCATTTTTCTGCGTGACCAAAATCAAACTCCTATTTTCAGAAGTGGAAGCGCCGCTTCTGTTTCTGTTACTTTTGTTGAAACAATTCTGTTACATTTGTTGCTAAAATTAAGTGCTGCCTGGCTGAATACAGATTTGGATACAAACTTTCATCTTTCATTGTCATTTGCTTCATAGTGTGTGTCTTTAGAGATACACACACACTTCTCATTCTTTCTTTTTTTATTATTATTATATTATTATACTTTATTTAATTTTTAATTTATAATTTTTTTCCAGTTTATAGTTACTTGTTTTTAAATTAATTTTGTGAATTCTGTATAATATAGGTAGAGGCCTCGTATAAGCCCTTTTGGGTTTCTTGCCTACCTTGCACCTCTCTTTTTGTTGTTATTTTCTTTATCTTTGCTTTTTTGTGTCATCATTGTGCAAAATAAAAATCAGATCAATTGTTGGGGTCCCCACATTGTATTGTAAATATCTAAGCCTGTTGAAGAAAACGTGTGGTGATGAGCTTCACTCAGGCCTACCCATCAGCCACTTTCTGTATCCGCCACTGATACTGCAGAGGCAGGAGTTTGATCCTACCTGTTTTTAAGGACTGATTATGGATCAGCACTATGGAGGAGTCTCAAAAGCAGCTCTACAGTGCTGAAAAGAAAGCTGATCCAGAAACAGTCCTTAAAAACCGGTAGAAACAAACTCCTTGTCCTGTGTTTAAGTTGTATAGTTCTGAATATCATTTGTGAAGATAAGGGCGGTTTATTGTATATAAGTTCTGTTTTAAGTTTATTAATATTATAAATAAATAATATTTATTTACCATAAGCCTTTGTGAGCAAATGTTATTTTAGCTCAGAATGGAGAAATGCACCACTTTGTTACCAACACCCTCCCCATGTGTGCGACAACTCTCCGTACCCCCGACCTGCGCGATGATACTACCTCGGCCCCGCACGCGCGTTTGATGACACCGTGTACGCGCAACAACACTGGTAGTTTCGAGGGGCCTACCACCCGGCCTGAAAAAAAATCTAGGGGAAACACTGGGGGATTGTAAGATTCTAAACTGACATGATCCACTCAAACACTGAAATCTTCAGACCCCCTACTGATGGACAGACTGATTGATTTATGTGAGCCAGACAGTGGCTTCCTTAAATCAATCACATCATTTTGAATATGCATTTCTGTTTCCCGCCTTAAGAAGACAGAGCCCGAAAAAGAGTATTTAAAGTCGTACATTTCACAGAACGGGATTCAGAGTAACTCCGCTGAATCCAGAGTGCATTTTCTGTATCTCTGTGACAACTGCCATTCCTGGAAATAAACATAATTTTCACCAAGTTCCAGAGACGTCCTTTTTTGCTTACAACAGGAACATGCTAAACAAGAATCTTACCTTCAACCCAACAGCTTGACACTCCAGAATCCTGCCAATGAAACGGATAGACCCTGGCCTGGAGCCAAGAACCAGCGCTGACGCATGCACACGTTGCAGTGCAGGGCTAATGTCTTTGAGTAGATTTTATTATGTTGCAATTGTTACTGTTAAAAAATAGGTAGTGTAGGTAAAATGTACCCATTATTATATATTTCACTTGCTGACTAATATACTGTCAGTAAAATTTAAACGATTTGCATGGTTTGTATTTACCACCCTCCAAAATCCTTTTTTACAGTGTTGTTTTATTACACCAAGTATACATTTTATCGTGAGGATATTTCTCTCTCCATATATCTATCAGATCAAATCTTTGCATAAAAACTTTTAGATTTGTATTTGCATTGCTATTCTGCCTAGATGGCCACCTGTCAATTACATCATCTAAGGCCACATTGAAATCTCCCCCAACCAATAGAAATGCTTTGGGGTATTTATCTAACCATAATAATATACGTTGTTCTATGTTCTCAATCAGACTTTGGTTTTCTAGTTTGGAATTATAACCATAGATATTAATAATAATTAAGACAACCTTATGAAACTCAACTATTTGGCATAGAAAATGTCCTTTTACATCTATATCCGAGTGTAAAATGTTCCCAGTAAAATTATTTTTTAGTGTGCCCACACCTGCAGAACGTTCTGATCCATGTGAGAGCCAGATTTCACTTCCCCACTGTGACTTCCAGAAATTGAGCTCATTTACTGTAGAATTAGTCTCTTGGGAAAAAAATAAATCAGTTTTACATTGCTTTGCAAATAAAAATAAAGCTTTGCGCTTCACATTGTCTCTTAAACCCCTGGCATTTAACTATGGAACACCGAGAGTGCCACAATAATAATACATAAATAAAAGAATAAATACATGTGGAAATAAATAAAAGAATAAATAAATAAATGTGGAAATATAAAAATTAATAAATAAAATAATTTGGAAATAAATAAATAAATCTGGGAATGAATATAGAAATGTAAATGTATGTGCAATTAATTTAAGTTATTACATTTATTTTTTTTATTTATTTTCAAATATTTTTTCAAATATATTCATTTATTTCCATATATATAGTTACCAATGTATTTCTTTATTTTCTACTTCTATGTTGCTCAACTTGCTTGTTGTGTGTGCAAGCTTGCTTTCCCCGATTTTGCGTAAGCACGAAACGTTTGATTAGGAAAATAGAACTAGCCCATAACTTAAAAGCGTGTGTGCGCGTTCGCAAATCATATTCATAAACATTTCAGAGTCTATCGATTGGCTACCGTTCTGACAGTAACCCAGCAAACACAGAACGTTCCCCTAACGTTCGCATATGGTTCCCCTATGGTTATTTTTGGGGAACCATTTCACAACGTTCTGGGAAACGTTCCATTTAAGTTAAAAAAAAAATTGTAACGTTCCTGAAACGTTCTGCAAACTAAAAAACATAACGTTCTCTCATGGTTCCATGATACGTTACACAGAACGGTCGAATAAGGTTGTTTTTAGGTTTAATTCTTCCACAACTGGAAGATTTTTTTTTTACTTCGTAAACTAACGTTCCCAGAACGATGCACGGAGGTTTTTCTGTTAAACTTTTGAAATGTAGTGTAATTTTCCAATATTATATAAATATAGGCCTATATAGCCTACGTAATAGGCTACTAGCCTACAATATATTAATTATATGCTAGCCTAATTATATATAGCCTAGGCTAATTTATAGCAAGCCCTATTATACCTATACGTTTTCTGTCTATCTGCCTGTATACCTATTCAAGACTCTTTTTTTCTCCGCTGGTGATATATTTGAAAGCCGTGCGCGTGGATATTTAATTTAATATTTAACAACTTTTTTTCTTGATTTGAGCGCTGCCGCCCGACCGTCAGCCTACTCCAGCTGCCTTGGACATGATATTGGCTACAGGCAGGGCCGCCGCTAGGGGGTGGCAAAGGGTGCGGTCGCACCGGGCCTCGCGCTTTAGAGGGCCTCGCGTCAAGCAGTTTTTTTTTTTTTTGCTTTAAGTTTTACATGTTACACATATGATAATAATATTTATTAAAAGTCAATTGTAGACCTAGCAGGACTAGGATTGTGTGCAGGGTATGGTAGGCTACGTCACAACAGTGGAAGGCGCACCATGCGCAACGAAAAGACTTGAAACTAACGGGCATATAGCATGCGCATTTTGTGCCTGTGAAAAAAAGACGTGCGTGCATAGTGCATAAAGGCCTCGCAATGCCTACTTCGCACCGGGCCTCGCAGACGGCCCTGGCTACAGGTATGTAATTTAACTAAAATTAGTTTCGTGAATACATTTATAATTAGGCCCTAGCAGCTAGATTAAACAAATATCAATTGATAGACATAAGAAGATCAACTTCTATAGTGTAACGGTCTAGGCTAACTAGCTAACGTGTAAAAGCCCAGGCCAAACAGAAACATTAAACTAGCCAGCTAACGAGTGGTATCGTTAGTTTAAATCGACCACAACATGTAGGCTACAGTGAGAAATTTTAAATGAAAAGTAGGCTATAAAACTTTAACATGCCTAGCAACCAATCGATAGAGATATTTTTGGATAAGCCTATTCAATTAACGCTAGATCTGTTAATCAAGCTTATACGAACGGCATTTATCCTCAGCACCACAGCGGCTATGTAGCCTATTTCTTTCAACAATATTAAAGGGTGCGCTGGCATTTTCTGTTTTGATAAAGACAACCTATAATTTCTCACTATATTCTCTCCCTTTTAGTGTTGTGAACACATTTGAGCACATTTGCTCACTGTTTGCGAAAATTACACGGTAACTTACTCCTTAGCTGAAGGACTTGGTGTTTTAACGTTACTTAAAACGTGGAAAACATTTTGAAATTTCCATTCCAGATGACGACAGTTCACTGAGGAGTAACGTTACGACAGAATGTCCAAACTTGTCCCACCAACATGTACGTTCCCTCCATGAAGTACAATTTGAGTTGTGTGTGTGATTCACAAAATTGAATAACATTCTAGTATATTCCTAATATTCGCTTATTTTATTATTCGATTGTTTGCTTTCAAATACACAAATAAGATTAAATTGAGTAACTCACATGCAAAACCACCCTTCTAATTATTTTGCGTAGGCTCAGACAGGCTTAAACAGTCTTCCCATAGCCTAGCTAAAGGCACACTGCGGGGTAAGTAGAACGGTAAAGCTATGTATGCCAGTGTATATGCCATCAGCCTTAATGTGTTTAAATTTTTGGAAAAAACATGTTTTCCTTCCACCACAAACCAAGAGACAGGCTGCCCCTCAAAACTACCCTTCAAAACTGTAAGTGGGCATCATTATTTTATACTACCTATACCTGCACTTTTATGAGGGATATTACCTATTTTAAATAAATCTACACTTTTTATATAATCACATACAGTAGCCTACATTAAGGACTTTTCACACTTATTATTTCAACAGCACATGCTTCATCCAAGTTGCCAAAATATCAAAATGAGGCCAAGTTACAACAAACAATATTGCCTATTAATTACACTAGCTCTATTCCAAAACAATGCTACCGAATCTTTCTTAAATTATTTAATGTAACTTGGCCTCATGTTTTTCCATCTTACCATCATGTGCCATGTCAAAAGCCAATCATTTATAGTGGAAATAATCTGCAATTCAGATGTGTTACACTTAGAAATGTAAAATATTACTTGACTATATGTTTGAACAATTGTCTGCTTCCAGTGCTTTGGGTCTATGAGAAGCACATCATGAATAAAATGCATTATTATTAGGGGGCCGAGCAGCTGTGTTCCTCTATGAGGCAGCATTTGACATTTAGGGCTCTATTTTAATAAACCAAACGCAATGGTGAACGCAAGAGTAATCGCTTGGCGGTATCGCTCTGAGGGCGTGTCGGCGAGAAATTTGGTAATTTCATGACGGCAATCTTGGCGCACCTTATGGCGGTATTGCTAAAAGGCTGGGTTTAAACGTCCAAGGTGTGTCTCTATGGTAGCCAATCAAATTGTTGTTCTCATGCTTTAAAAAAAAGCCAGTTGGAACGCAATCGCTCCGTGCAATTTCATAATGAGCAACCCAAACGCACTGGACCGTCAACTTGGATGTGTGTATGATTCTACATGGGAACATGCATTGAAATGTTCATTTTCAAAGCTGATCCGATACTTACCATTTATCTAGCCATATTAAACCACTCAGCCAGTTGATTTCTCTTTGCTCTGGCTGTGATGGGGACCGCGACCACTGGTGCAGTTGGGGGCAAGCTAATTTTGTCGCATGTCACCTGGACATTGATGTGTTCCTTTGCGATTGACGAAAACTATTGCATGCTCGGGTGGTGCGCGGATTTGTATGTGCGTGCAGTCGATAGCACCAAGCACCCCGGGGAACCCACACTTGAGAAAAAATGCGAGTTTTGACTTTTTACTGCATTCATTGTCCGTATAGTTGAGGAAGGACACCCGCTGAAAGTATATCCTTTCTGTGTATTGTGTAGTGGTAGGCATGATCGCAAGTTTCTTGTAAGCTGTCCTGTTTTATTCTAGTAGTTTAAATTAAAATTAATTAATTAATAATAATTATAGGCTATTTGTTCATTAAATGGAAGTGTAATGTTGGTATCACCTATAGACACTACATAGAACTACATGACTAATAAGTTACCAAATTTCCAGAGTCTATTGCGTTTCCGCTAAGAGGTGGTTCCAGCTGATCATAACGCAATGGGTTTTCGTTGGTTCAAATTGTCACTGAGCCGAAAGTATTTTAGAACACGCCCCAGACAGCGCCACCCATCCCACTGCAGCGCAACCGAAAGGATGTTATGTTGAGAATTTGTTGATCCTAGCGGTATTGCTGAGAAACGCCATAGTGCCAGTTTTAAGACGTTGATGCTGTCAACAAGCTTGCGTTTGACTATACCGTCCCCTTGCGCTGGTTTGAAAATAGAGCCCTTAAAGTGATACTGCAGTCAAAAACCGACTTTTCCTGTTGAAAACCGATGTTTTGGGTTAGATTATGATCATACACAACTGTTTATGTCCGAAAATCTCATGTTTAGTCAAAATAGTTTTATCTGAGTTTTTGTGTAGGCTTACCAATACGATAGTTTCCGGGGATTTGTGACGTCACGAGATCCTTAACATAAAAATGGGTGGATCCTAGGGGTGGTCTCGGCTGGGCACGTGGTATAAAAGCAGAGACCAACGGGTTTTTTTTCCTCTTTGAGACTGAGACCCTTACTGCTAACTAGTTTGTTCAAGTTCAAATGTGAATTGCTTTGTATTACTGCTAACATTAATATTACGACTTATATTGACACACCCTTTCACTCTTTGACCCTATGAATATTCATAATATGACTACGTGGCACCATCGTCATATGACCACACCCACTCACGGGTTCCAGTTCAAATTGAAGCGGTAAAAAAGGCCTTAGAAAAGCCTCTGCAGTATCTCTTTAAAGCACAACTGAACTTTGGTAGAACTTTGGGTTGTGTAGTTACCTGGCCATGATATGAGTCCAAATGGTGGCAAAATATGTTCGTTAGTTGCTCTGTGCTCCCCTGGGGTGATAATCCAGAACACGGTTATTTGTCGCTCTCCATTCACTTCTATAGGGCAGCTAAAACGGTCTTAAAATGACACTTGTACACTAGTACTATGGCTAGTACATATACGAACGTGAACGAAGTGAATTCTGTCAATACAAACAATAACCAGAGTTCAATAGGAAAATTTGTCAGGAGAAACAACTCTGTGATATATAATATTGATGCCCGAAAATGGGGGGGGGGGGGGGCAATGTACAAAATGTTCTATAATTTATAAACGGTTTATCCGATATGGATGAAAATACCCTCAGATTAAGGCTGACAGTCTGCACTTTAACATATGTCATTGTATCCTTTCAAACTAGTGCTAGAGTACAGAACCAAATTAACAGAAATGTGTCACTGTCCAATGAATTATGGTGCTCACTGTATTTCGCCACCATTTGGACTAATATCATGGCCAGGTAATTACACAACCCAAAGTTCTACCAAAGTTCAGTTGTGCTTGAATGCCTGAATGCCACATTCTCTTCAGATGGTAAGATGAAAAAACACAAGGCCAAACTCTCTGTGCTGTATAGGTATGGAGCATGCCCCGATAAGCCGTAACTTATAGTATATAAAAATAATGTAATAGTTTGGTGCTTAAGTATATTTTTGTTTTATGACACAGCTGTCACAACTTCTGCCTTAGTTTTAAAACTAAGATACCCACTTAGTTATGACATTATAACTATCTACAGCACTTTATGCCTACTGTAATTTTTTACTTATAAATTAAATAAATTTATTTTGTAGTAGGCTACAGAATCATGAACTACCTTTGTTCTCTTGGAAGAGCTAACCCAGGGGCAACTCTTCACAAAATATTGTGTGAGGTGGCATCTAATCAAGTGTTGAGGACCTACACATTGAGGGGAAAAAACAGGCCTTCCAAGACATCAGGAATTGCCATGTGATAATAGGCAAGTTTAGCTTACATTGGTGACTTTTCATTTGATCTTTCTTGAAAGGGTCATAAAATTGAGTGTTGCACATTTATTCATTTCCTTTTGCCTAAAATAGGATACCAACACTATGTTCTAAAACTCATGAATTTTTACCTAAATTATATGTATATGTATATTATATATGTATATTATATTAACCTGTTGTATACAGGTTTCCTAAATTAGCCTATGATTGCATCTGAATTCCTATGCAAAAGCACCTCAGGTTACTGTCAATTTAAATGAGTGAAATATATGCATCATGAAGAATTGAAGTTTTGCCTTACAGTATTAGTCAAATACACAAATGCATGTATTAAATTGTGTTAATGTGGTGTTTAAATGGTAAAGAAAAAGAAAGAATAAAACATATGTTCTATTTCTAGGAGCAATCATGAAAAACTGAAGGAAACTGATGTGGAGGAACTCATCGCAGTTTCAAAAGGAATTTAATTGATGGCTTTATTTTGTTAGAATAATTTTGATTGACAATCATGTTGAAGTAATTTTGTTTGGTTGTTTATACATATTTAGTTTGAATAGTATACTGTACATAGTGTGGCGTGAAAATATAACTTCGGAATGTAAAGGGATGATTTAACCCTATACATGGTGGCCCCCTAGTGGTAGTTGTCGACGTCCCAATTACAGTATTCATATTTCTCTGAAATTCAAAAGTTGTAGAGTTTCTTAGTCCGTTTCGCCAATGCCCAGCACATTTCCACAGCGACTACCTATCGCACGTGGGGCTGTAATACGTTGCTGTTATGTAAAAACGCTTGTACGTTTTAACACATTTTTTGTACGTAAAATATTATTTAAAAAGAACAGGTGTGTGTATTTATCAGTTTGAACTTGTTTGAATAGTTATATACTGTAGATAGTTTGATATAAAAAAATTACTTCAGAATAGGAATAGAAATGTAAGGGATGATTTAAGACTTGAGCACAATATTTAACTTTTGTGAAGTTTGACTGCGAGACTCATCACTGCAAACTATAGGCTACAGCACAATACATAAATATACAGCACAAAATATAGGAAGAAGCACTGGAATCATTACTGTTGTGCGTTATGCAGGTTGAAATAAATATGTTCATGGTTATTTCTCACTTGTGCTCATTTGGCTGATGTGTTCATATGGCTTTTACATGTAGTGATCTGTAAAATAAAACTTCAACCGTATTTATGTGTTAACTTTCCTGCAATGATGACTTATTAAGGTGTATTATATTTGAATGAAGACCTGCCCGTCTTTTCCACGGAATTTTAACGGTAGATCTAAGAACTCAGAAATTCTATGCTAATTATTTGTATTACATTCGTTATATTACTGTGTATGAGAAACACGTCATGCCACGTTGGAATATGTTATTATGAGGAACCTAAGACATTTAAATTTTTATGTCATGTTGATGTGAATTATTGGTAATATTGTTATCATTATTATTATTAGTAGTAGGCTAGTTTGTTTAGTTGTAGTAGTAGTAGTAGTATACTATTGTTCTTGTTTAATTGTTGTGGTGGTAGTCTAATAAAAAAATAAAAGCGTGACAGCTGTTGGCTGATACAAGCTGCGCCCAGATAACGATTCAGGAACGCAACATTTCCTTCAGAGAAAAACCAAAAGGCAACTCTCCCAGAACGTTCTTATTGGGTTAGGAGAACATTCCCACAACTATGCAATGTCCTGGTAACGTTAAAGGAACGTTCTGGGAACCACATATATTACCAGATGGGAACGTTCCAGATACGTTAAGAAAACTTTCCTGGAAAACCTCAAGGGAACGTTATATTTGCAACCGTATAGGAACGTACCCCTAACCTTGAAAAAACCTTCCCGGAGCGTTCTTATTAGGTTAGGAGAACGTTCCCATAACTATGCAATGTTCTAGTAACGTTAAAGGAACGTTCTGGGAACCACATATAATACCAGATGGGAATGTTCCAGATACGTTAAGAAAACTTTCCTGGAAAACGGCAAGGGAACGTTAATTTAAACCATATGGGAACGTACCCCTAACCTTGAAAAAACCTTCCCGGAACGTTCCCAGAACCAAAGCTACCTGGGAAGCTACCTCCACCTCCAGTCCAATCTCTGTCCCCCCTTCCGTTCATAACTTAATGTAGCCTATTTTATCCAAATTGGGCTATTTTTATTAAGATTCTGCATGTTTACAGTTTTAAAATCTGGCAACACTGTGTTCAGAGCATAGGCTGTAAAAAATGGTTCAGAGCTGCAGACAGCGTTTCTCAATGTGAGCAAATACATTAATGGAGAGATGACAATCGGTAAATTTATATGGAAATAAATTGGGAAATATATATGGAAATAAATAAATTAATGTATTTGAAAAGATATTTGAAAATAAATAAAAAAATAAATTTAATAACTTAAATTAATTGCACATACATTTACATTTCTATATTCACTCCCAGATTTCCAAATTATTTTATTTATTCATTTTTATATTTCCACATTTATTTATTCTTTTATTTATTTCCACATTTATTTATTTGTTCTTTTATTTATTTCCACGTTTATTTATTTATTCATTCTTTTATTTATTTATTATTGTGGCACTCTCGGTGTTCCACATTTAACGAAGCTAAAGACAAAGACAAACTTGTAACTATGAAAAAATTTGAGTATATGTTGCAAAGTTCTTTCAAAGATCGATTGTAGAACCACAGAGAACTGTACCACAAACAGTGTAACTGTGAAAATTAAATCAACACCGAGTTTGTCAATCCTTACATTTTTACCTTTCTATTGCAATTGGTTAGTACTCAAGCAAAAGGTAATTGTACATGTTGTATGGGTCATTAAATGGGACATTTGTCAGAAGCTGAAATTAACATGAGAGAAGGGGGGCACAGGAAAAAATAAAACATTAGTCTTTAAGATCTGTTTCAGTTTCAAAAATCTGACAAAAAACTAAACGTTCAACGTCTCATATCATAGGCTAAAGCATGACATGAGACCAAGTGTAGCCTACCAAGTTCAAATGTTTCGTCAATAAGGCACTTGTGAACAAAAAGCCTACGTAATTAAAAATCATTGTATTTTCATTCATTTGTACGGCCATCAGCCTCTAAGTGGAAAAAAACATTCAGCTTTCAAAAATCAGCTTCTTAAATTAAAAAATTAAAAATGTGCCAATGACAGCGCCGTCATGCGGTAGGCCTACAATCAAAACTTAAAATATATATATATAATAATAATAAATATACTTTTAAAATGTCCTCAGCTCACTTTTCCTTTAGTCTCAACTTCTGTACATTCAAGAAAAGCACGTTACAAAAGATTAAGGTACTTTCCAGCAAAAGAAAGTAAGGATTGGGCTATACCCATGTGCATTAAATTACCATGTTAAGTTGCTGGAGGAAAAATCTCCTTTTTCTCAACGAAGCCTCGTCCTCCCACAAAGAACGCCACCTTTCCCGCCCTGCGCACCGCCTCCACTGCAGCCCAGCTTCATTCGGTTTTCCCTATCAGCTTTGCACAAGTCCTCTGCAAACCGGAGACCGTTATCACGTAGATATGCTGAGTTTTTGGGTGCAATCCACACCTCAGCTCGATGAATTCTTGAGGAAAATTGGAGGATTAGACTTCTTTGTCCATTCGTTTTCTTAACACCTAGGCGATGCAGTGTCAATAACCTCTGGCAACCTAGCCCTGGTAGAAGGGTCTGACATATTTTGATCACTTCCAAACGCACATGTTGATCCCCCACTTTCTCAGGCACGCCGTGGAGCCGGAGATTCCAGCGCCTGGAGTACCTCTCTATGTCGGCGATTCGTGCCTCCAGATTGTCAGCCCGTATATTTTCCTTGTGGTAAAGTTGCTCTACCTGGTTAACTATGCCTTTCACAGTGTTTATCTCTTCACAAACGGATTCGACTTTCACTTTCAAATCCGCGATCTGCATTGTATTGTTCTGAATCAGTAACTCCAGTTTGTCAGACCGGGTGTTAATAAGCCGTGACAGCGTAGAGACGATGTCAGGGGGGTCCAAATGTTCCTTACCTCTCTTACTTGGAGGCGGTTTGCTTGGTGTAATTGGCAGAGGAGGGAAATCAGCAGGGACGTCACTAGGATGCAAAGACATGGGGGGCTTAGCCCTAAGGGGAGGGCAAGAGATGCGAGCGCAAATTTTTTTTGGTATATACTGTATTAGAACTACAGTACACATATGTCAACAACCAGTGAAGAAGCCAAGATGGCAACAAGTAAAAAGCAACAGACATATTCCCTTCTTCCATTTCTCATTTGTTGAACAAGATTTACTGTAATGTTAGCTTTTAGACACATCAAAGCTGCATGGGGGGAATTTACCTAGGCCAGACGCTGTGCTCCTGCTGAGTTCTTCTGTAGGCTATGACTTACAGTGCATCCGGAAAGTATTCACAGCGCTTCACTTTTTCCACATTTTGTTCTGTTACAGCCTTATTCCAAAATTGATTAAATTAATTTTTTCCCTCAAAATTCTACACACAACACCCCATAATGACAATGTGAAAAAAAAGTTTTTTTGAGATTTTTGCAAATTTATTAAAAATAAAAAAATTAAATTTCTCATTTACATAAGTATTCATACCCTTTGCTTTAACGTATTTTTATAGTATCATATTTCATATTTGGTCGCATATCCTTTACATGCTGTTACTTCCTGAAGTCTGTGACCATCAACATCAAAAAACTGTCGATATCTTATTTTCAGGTACTGTTACAAGTGATACTATAACCTCTCTGCATTTGAATGGATCTCTATGGAAATTGGGGGGTGAGACTAGATTCAGCTGTAAATTACACTGGTACAGTATGGAACACATGGCTGGCTAAATGGCTGTAAGTTATCAAGGGTCTGAGCTATCAAACGAGCCCCAAACCATCACTCTGTTGCCAGATATGGAGTAGATGTGGATGGATCACTTTAAGGGTTGTTTCTCCTGACTTTTTTCCCCATAGAGTTCTATAGGAAAATGAGTCCGGAGAAATAACCCTTGCAGTGATCCATCCACATCTACTCCATATCTGGCAACAGAGTGATGGTTTGGGGCTCGTTTGATAGCTCAGACCCTTGATAACTTACAGCCATTTAGCCAGCCATGTGTTCCATACTGTACCAGTGTAATTTACAGCTGAATCTAGTCTCACCCCCCAATTTCCATAGAGATCCATTCAAATGCAGAGAGGTTATAGTATCGCTTGTAACAGTACCTGAAAATAAGATATCGACAGTTTTTTGATGTTGATGGTCACAGACTTCAGGAAGTAACAGCATGTAAAGGATATGCGACCAAATATGAAATATGATACTTTAAAAATACGTTAAAGCAAAGGGTATGAATACTTATGTAAATGAGAAATTTTCTTTTTTATTTTTAATAAATTTGCAAAAATCTCAAAAAAACTTTTTTCACATTGTCATTATGGGGTGTTGTGTGTAGAATTTTGAGGGAAAAAATGAATTTAATCAATTTTGGAATAAGGCTGTAACAGAACAAAATGTGGAAAAAGTGAAGCGCTGTGAATACTTTCCGGATGCACTGTAAATGCTATCCATCTGCTTAGAACAGGCGCAGATCATGCTAATGTATTAAAGTATTAAATATGAAATTCCTCTCTCTATTAGATAAGTTGCAGGTCCAAAGAATGTTATTTAATTACACCAATTACTGTACTGTACTGTAAACAATAACATTCTATGGGGACTGATATTATTGTTTCGAAATACTAGAGAGATATATTCATGGCAAAGAATAGAGAGCTGTCGATATAGTTAGCTAGCTAGCTATTTCTTGTATTTTTCTCGTTCACGATAGCGTAATCCACTTGTGTGTGTAGCTAACGTTATAGCATGGTTATGGAAAAGCGCCTAATGTTCCATTGAAAAACTTTGCGTGTGTGTTCGCTGCACATATGGAGGTAACTGCTTTTAATTTTAATGATGACTGGACCAAGTTAAACATTAACAAAACAAAAGCTTATGCATCAATTCCACCTTCCAGGCCCATAATGAGGTATGGAATATACAGTATATTTGAAAATTTATTAAAAATGAATTACAGGATTCACAAATCAGCCAAGGGTTGTGAATATATCTCCATGCAGTGTTCTCTCTGGAATCACTGGAATGAAGTAATTATGTGTTCTGCGTAGCGAGCAGCAAGCCTCTGAATAGTACCTTCCAGAACCATAATGAGGTATGGAATATACAGTATATTTGAAAAATTATTAAAAATGAATTACAGGTTTCACAAATCAGCCAAGGGTTGTGGATATATACCCATGCAGTGTTCTCTCAGAAACCATTGGATTGAAGTCATTATGTTTTCTGGTTTGTGAACAGCAAGCCTCTTAATAGCACCTGAATGAATCCACCTGGTTTGAGTGGTAACGTTAGGCTAATAGGAGCCCCGGCTTTGCCGCAATGATGCAACTAACCTAAAGTTGACAACGAAAATAAATAAAAGTTTGTTTTCCGTTAAAATAGAGATTGTGAAATAATTCACAAATAGTGTCCTTTTCAGGACAAGTCATTACAGACAACTTTGTCATCCCGTTTTTGAGTTATTGCGTTGTGAATGAAAAATCGCTGGGCATTGTTGGTATTATTCGACGAGTTAAGGATGATGGTGAGATAGCATAACAGTTGTGAAAAAATTCACAAATCACCCTGAGCAAAATGCAACCGGTCTGAGCTGTCTTGGTTGCTGAATTATGAAATTATGAGGCTTTTAAAATGAATGCACATAACGGCAATTGAAACCGAAGAGTTGAGTAAAAAAAATAAATAAATTCACAAATCATGCTTTGCACAACGCAATTATGTTCTTAACATTTTGTCTCAGGAAAAACTTTTATTAACCACCGAATATGAATATCGAACTTGAATATCAAACTGCAAGCTATCTTTACCACGGTTTCGCTACTAACGTTATCCTGTCACAAGCCGTTGCCAATGCCGATCGTTACTTGGCAGAGCAAGAAGCTGCGAGAAGCAATGGAATGCAGCCTCGCCCAAGGTCCGCGATTTACATTGTGAAGTAGGCTACGACAGGCTAGTATTGGACGGGGAGACAACAACATACAAACCAGAACGATAATTTTAAGCCAATAATGCCAAATTATTTGGGGGGGCTTGAGAACATTTTAGGGTAGTTTCAGCCACCCTAAAATAGGCCTAACGACATCCCTGGAAGTCAGTCTCATCCATAATGCTAATCCTCATGTCATTCCCAGAAGCATCGTAACTGTGATAATTGTCCATAAATGCATTATGGCTAAGACTACCACCAGAGCTAGTGCAATTAGCCTCATTAGCTAACATCAGGCCCACGTTGTTCGAAGTGAATTAACACAAGAGTTGGACAAATCGACAGACTATCTACAACTACGTTTCACTTTTAGCTTCAAATTTGGTATCAGAGCTCTGCGTCGAGTGTTGTTAGAGTGCTAACTTGCTACTGTGAGCAACCTAAATTACTCTACTCTAAGCTAGCTGTCACTCACATTGACGTTGAGGACAAGTTGAAAGTCGAGCAATGTAATTGGAAGAAAAAAGTTTTCCACTGCCTGCCAGTGCAGGTACGCGTCACCAACACGTCACACAGCCATTTACAGGAAGATGTGAGGAAAATATTTAGCCGCGCAAATATCAACTTTAAATTAAAAATAAACATTTTTTTGGTCTGCATCATGTCCTTGAAGTAATGAAACTATAGCTAACCATTTCATCACTTAAGAGGTAAATTTTCATTGTGTGGGGCCTTTAAACAGAGGAGCCCCTAAATAGGTGAGAATTGACCAAATTTTCCATCTGCGCAAAGGGGTTAATGCAACAACGCGATGTTAACCAGACAATACTTTGCATTTGAACTGTATTCTCTGTGCCTGAGAAATGGGATATTTGTTCCTGTACTGCGTAAATGTTAACCTGTGTTAAACCTGTTGGTAGCGAGTAGACTAACGTTAGGCGACCAGACCATGTCGGTGATTTTGACCTATTGTTAAGTACAAGTGAAATAGTGAACAGTTAATACTGTTAGTTTTCTTGAAAATGCTAAGAAATTTATGTTCTTTAATGTGAAAATTACATTCTTGTATGAGAAAACTATTCATGTGCACACTATTTTAGTCGAAAATGAAGTTACACTTTGGTACCAGGAGGGGGATCGAACCTGAATCTCTTGCATGGTAAGGCTCGATTGCTTACCACTACACCAAAGCTTCTTGGATACTTATTTGTGATATGTAGCGTATTAGTCACTGTATCATGCGATACCCTGACTAGTTAGAATAGTATGAAGAAGCCTTGTGATTGGCTGATGAGATGTAATTATCCAATGGGGAGAATTATTGTTGGTATGGGGCATGCCCCGTCAAGACGTAACTTGGCGGATGGCATACCTGCCATTCCAATTTTGATCTTATTTGGCCTGCCTGGTAAAATAGTGTTTAAATTTAAAAAAATGTAAAACACCCCCAGATCAAGGGGTGTCCGGATACATTTGTCCATATAGCCAAGTGTAGTTAGAGAACATAGGACCTGTGTGTGTGTGTGTGTGTGTGTTTGAGTAAAAGGGAAGGCCTGCCTACTTTTAGATGCTCTGAGGTGTGTGCTTTGCCAGCAGGAAGTCCTAATATCCTGCTAACACTGACGCAAACAGGGAACAGAGTGAAACAGAGAATAGTCTGGAAAACGTGCATACAAACAGCAGAAAAGAGAATAACCAGCAGCCGTATACTGAATACAGGTCATCACAGATCTGTGACACGAAAGGCCCTGTGAGCAGGGCATACTCTCATTGAAACAGTCAATAATCAAACCTGTTCATATTCAGTTATTGTATAGCTACCTCAACAAAGCTGCTTTTCATCTTCATTTCACTGGTCAGCAGAAATAATCCTACTGACCAAATGCTGACGTGCTCAATCAGCCCCGGTTCTAGACTGCTGTGATTGGGGGGGAAGACAGAAATTTAGGGGGGGGCACTTTTTTATTTAGGGCACTGTGTGTGCCCAGGCTTTTTCCCCTCGTTTGCATATATTTGTGTGTGTATCCTTGCAACCACACGCACGTGTGTCTAGATGGGAGCAAGGCCTATGATATTATATACTTAGACTTCCAAATGCATTTCAGAGTTGGTTCGGAACTGGTTACGGGATAGAACACAAAGGGTAGTAGTAGGAGGGATCTTATCTGAGCAGGGTAAAGTGGGAAGTGGAGTTCCACAGGGTTCGGTTCTGGGTCCACTGCTCTTCCTCATTTACATAAATGACCTAGATGCGGATATTGAAAGTACATTAGTTAAATTTGCGGATGATACAAAACTGGGAGGTTTAGCCAACTGTCTGGAAGCTACTAAGGTAATCCAAGAAGATTTAAACAAATTCCAGAAGTGGGCAGAAACCTGGCAAATGAAATTCAATATAACTATATGTAAAGTTCTACATGTGGGGAATAAAAACATAGGGCAGGATTACTTTATGCGGGGTACAAAACTAGAATGTGCACATGCAGAAAAAGACTTGGGAGTAATAGTCGATCAAAGCCTATCAGGGTCTGGTCAATGTGCTGTAGCGGTAAAAAAAGCTAACAGGATGCTGGGATACATAGCCAGGAGTATTGAGTATAAATCTAAGGAGATCATACTCACACTATACTGTCTGCAATTCTGGGGACCTTACTACAAGAAAGATATAGAGGCGCTGGAAAAGGTCCAAAGAAGGGCAACGAGATTGATCCCGGGTATAAAAGATAAGTTTTATGAGGAAAGGCTTGAAATGCTAGGACTTTTCAAGCTTAGTAAAAGGAGACTTAGGGGGGATTTGATGGAGGTGTTTAAATTTATTAAAGGGATTCAAGTTGAGCTCGGTTAGCAGAACGAGGGGGCATAAATGGAAACTGGCAAAGAATACATTTCTCACAGACACTAGGAAATATTTTTTCAGACAAAGAGTGGTCAATACGTGGAATAGCTTGCCTGAACATGTGGTGGAGGCAGAAACACTGGGGGGCCCGGCTTGATTCAGTGTTAGACACTATTAGTACAGTTTAGAGGTAAGAATAGACAAGCATTGTTGGGCTGAATGGCTTGTTCTCGTCTTTCCTTGTTATGTTATGTTATGTGTGTAGGGGTGTTCAGAGAGGCCACTATTTGTATTTCTTGAGGCCTAATTATGCGTGTTTGTATTCAGATAAAAATGAAGTTAGCACAGTTTGCAGCTCTGCAACAAAAAAAGAAGGAAACTTGGCAGACAATACTGTTTTTTGGCACTGACATTCCTATTGTTGGAATATTAAATCATTTAACTCACTTTTCTATAATAGCCTAACATAATATTTGAAGTATAACAACAGTCTTACATGTTATGCAAAAGTAGAAGGCTTAACAGCAGAGCTAACTATTGTATACCACCCTGACAAATGACAGCTGCTTTATGCAAATAAAATGGGGTAAGCTCCACAAAATGAATTATGTTGTACCAAAGTGAAATAAGGTTATCCCTTTAAATAAAAGCTGAGTGAGCTCTTTAGCTAAATCAAGAAAAAAAAAGTCTTTGTCCCAAACATGGAGCTTATAGTTGCCTACATCACCCATTCAGTGATTACGCTGAACTACCACTACACCGAATCTCAGGACTGTTTTCAAGAAATAAAGCAGCAAGCACTTTACAAACAAAGGTAATGTCAAAAAAAAAGAAAAGATTTGTAGGTTATGGTTTCTCTTAAAACTGTTGGAGATTTCTAACAATATGGTTAAAAGAAAAAAGAAGGCCTAGCTATTCCCACTGCAAAACACAAAGTAATTGCCTCAAAGCATGAGTCTTCTGTTTGTTTTCATAAAAGCCCTAACAAACTCATCCAAATCAATACTCTTGGTTATTAATTTTTCATGTGCCAGAATCACCAAATTCATTTTTCTCTCATGCAGCATTGTGCGGCGGAAGGGTGTCAGAGTGGAGAAAGAACTCTCACATGATGCTGAGGATACTCCAATCACCAGTGCAGTTGCATACACTGCATGTAGCTCTGGAAAGGCTTCCTGATAGCCCTGTATATGTCGACACACTGTTGACAGGTCCGCGTCAGTGGAGAACTTCTTGAGCGACATGGATTTTGCCACATCAATTTCATTTTTCAGACTATTGGTTGTTGCATCAGTACCGGCAAGTAGCTGCAGCGGTTTCAATAGGGCCAACTCTAGAAAAGACGCAGACTGGGGAACAAGACAGCTTACTGCCCTCATCAGGTCAATATTTCTCCTCGAAAACCTGTCCTCAATCTCTGCAATAGCTCTGTCCAAGATGTTTAGGAGGGCTCTTCTCAAAGACTGGCTGGGAGTGTTGGAGGAATCGGACTCAGTGTGACCAATGGTGGAGAGAACAAAACTGTCTATGAGCTGTTTGCTCATTGTTCTCCTTCTTTTTGTAGCAGTGGGGCTGTCTAATATCTCGAAATTATCCCATGAATCATCTTCTCGGATATCTTTTAAAGCTTGCAGTGAGGCACTGATAACCTCCCCAGCACTGCAAAGATCTACAGCCTTAGCCTGCAGAATAGAATTTGCTGGCTTCAAGACACCAAAAATTTTGATGAGGAATTTACCAATTTCAAAAAAATGATGCTTCCTGAGTTGTACTAGGAGCCCTGATGCCTCTGTGCATAAAGCCATTGCTGCCACACTATCTTCAGAAATCGCTGACAAAATGTTCAAGATGGCATCCTCATTGTCTACCAGACATTTTGTTACATCATAATGACTGGTCCACTGTATCTCGAGTAACCTTTTAAGAGAGGGTGCATTATAGTTCTGGGCTACATAATGATGGCGAACGAAGGAATGTAGTGAGCCGGAGAGTGTTTTGGCGCATGGCTCTTCCTGAATGGCATGCACCACTGCTAGGTGCAGCTGATGGTTGTAGCAATGTACATAAGGAATGAGCCTGCTAAGCTTCTGTTGCAACAATGCTTGAACCCCACCCCTGATCCCACTCATGACTGATGCGCCATCATAACATTGGCTGATTATATTATACCTTCACTGGACAGGTGTTTGAGCATTTCTGTTGTTATATATTCTGCATCCAACCCACTCAAGTCCAGTAAACCAATCAAATGCTCCTCAGGAACCGAATTACAGACAAACCGAATCACAAGTGAAAGATTCTCAACATTGCACCTGTCTCTGGTTCCATCACATTTGATGCAGAACCCTACTGTATCTGCATTATCATATTTTCTTTTCACCGTATGCAACACCATACTGACTAGAGTGTTAATTATCTCATTTTGAATGCCTTTTGATGTGTACTTTGCATTCTGAGGGATGTTTTTTGCTATTTCAGCAAGTTTGGAATCCTTAGCCAGAGTGTACTCAAACACTTTCAGGAACAGCCCAGCAGAGATATCACTGTCATCGTTTATTTCGGACTGACTTTCAGTGCTTCCACGAAAAGCAAGTTCATTCACAGCCAGAAACTGCACCACTTCCCCTATGCTTCTGATGTAGTATCGGTTTTTCTCAACCTGTGTTTTTCCCAAGAGACATGATATAGTGTCACCAGTTTCCACTCTCGTGTTCAGTTCTGTCCATGATCGTGCAGCATTCAAATGGCTATGGCTAGATGCATGCCTGTATAATCCCCTGTCCTTTTCTAATGCCGTTTTCCAGTTAATAAACCCCGTCTTGGTAAAAACTAGATCTCTGTCATTTGTGCTTGAAAACTTGCGACAGGGGAAGCAGAAACATGCATCTAGTTTCACTGAATATTCTAGCCAGTGACTGATACCAGTTTGGTTTGAAAGAACGAGCCTTTTTGCCAAACTCCCATTTGGGAAATACTTTTAGAACTGGCTGAGATTTGTGTTATCATTTAAATCGTGGCCGAGATCCACGGAAGCACCCCCGACTGCCTTTTCTTTCGAACCGGGACCTGGCACAGGATCCGATACTGAGCATGAAGATTCTGAACTACCGGTATGTACAACTAGAGCTGCATTTGTGTTAACATTACTGTGCTTTGGTTTAGTAATCAAAAATCGATGCATAATGATTTAGGCTAATACCGTATAAGCAAGTAGGGTAACTGTCACCAAAAGGAAAGAAGAACCGTGGAGCACAGAGAATAAGAAAAGAAATTAAAACACATTAGCGACCTAACCGTTAGTTAGCTTTGGCTATAACGGTGACAATTAGCTAGCTAACAATTAACGTTACCTAGCTAGGTTAGCTAGTCTAACGTAAACTAGTACTGTAGCTAGCTAGCTAACGTTGCGTAAAACCACCACCACTAAGCCCCTCAGACAGTAATAACACTAACCCACTAAAATGAAACAACAAGACAAGACTCAAAATACACAGGCTTAATTATAAACTTTTAAACAGAATAACCTTTAGACCTATATTATTTTTATTTATTTTTGCTGTGGGCAAACATTAACCTCTTCAAGTGACAGACAAACACCGACAAATGTAGAGAGTGACAGCAGATCTGTCCGTCTCCCAGTTTTAAACTGCCAAACCAACCAATCAGAAATACATTGCCAAGTTGTTGTTTTTTGATATTTTGAATAGAACATTATGATTGGCTCAGTCTCCTGAACTGAGAAAGAATGCAAAATATCGGGGTTTTTTTCGGTTAAAAAAAAAAATAATAACTTGGATTTTTTCTAGGGATCGATCAAAGCAATTGATTATTTTAAGTCAATGGTCAAAGTTTTGGGGGGACACAGCAAATATTTGGGGGGGCACGGCCCCCTCTGGCCCCCCCCTAGATCCGGCCCTGGTGCTCATAATGTTTTTAACTACTGCACAAGGAAGCTGGCTACTCTCATTTTCTACATTTTTTTAGGTGCTGTTAGCTTCTGCACACAGCACACACCCCATGCATTGCCTTGCTAAATACAAACAAAAACCTTATTTGGTTGAGTATTTGAGTTTGTCATTCCCTTACTCCTCCAGATGATGGCAGTAGCTGAGCAAAAATAAAATAAAACCCCATTAAATATTGAGGGTGAAAAACAGTAAAATCAAAAATCAAAATGCACATTTATTAAGCCAGGTATGACATTTATCAGTTTGTACTTTTATCAGCTCCACTTTGGTTGTCTACCTTGTTTTAGCAATGCACCAACTAAAGACCACTATGCCCTGAGTGTGGTCTACATAAATGACCACTGAAGTCAAAAAAGAAAGTCAATTGAATGTTTAATTTAGCCTCTTGTTATTCCCTCAGCTAATTTTAAATGCAGGTGTAGCATGGTGCTAATCATGGCAGCTGAATATTGAACACAGGATCTAGCATAGGAAAATGGAGAAAAAAAAATTGTAATCATTCTAATTCAGTCGATCACAATATTATTATAACTAATATTATCACATACCAAATATCAAAAATGTTGTCTTACCAGCTCAGCTTCCACATGCATGACCACGTAGCAAAACAAACTTCAAAATCTCCTCAATCTTAAAATTTTTATTTAAACAAATTTTTAAAATGGCTATGATCTTTTATTCTCTACACAATCTAAACATTTTAGCAACAAATGCAAACACAGTGACTACAGCACATGCTGACGTACCAGGAGGTACATTATGTGCTCCTCTTCCCCTTGTGCACAAAACATCAACAAGACCTTCCCTTACTTCTGCACCTCGTCCTACAAACTAGTGGTCCCCAAACTTACTGAGCTCATGACCCAATAATGGGCCAATGTGTTTTCTGTGACCCACCTATTACTAAACAACAGCAATAAATTCAATTGAGTTGTTAAAATGTTGATCTGAAATGTTATTTCAGAACAACTGCAACAACACTACAGTGCATGTAGCAGGTTTAGTGTTTACCTGGCAGGTGTTAATGTCAATGAAAGTATGTTTTTTTTTGCCATGTGTCCCTTGTGACGCACTTCAACCCCTTCCATGAGCTACAGTTTGGGAACCACCACTATAATCCATAGCTTGATGATCACAGAGACGCAACAACACATTACATAAGATGCAAGAGGTCTAGCATGGTGTGGAGATTGAAAACAGAAAAGGAAGAGTTGCAAGGTTGTTGTTTTCTTCTTTTAGCTTGTCAAGGCCACTTTTATTAATGACAACAATCCTCCACAGTTTTTTTTCTCTTCTACGTACCGTACAATAAATATCCATAACTGACAACTATCGCCACATCATTTTTACCCCAAAATGAAAACATCCAGAGTCTATATAGTGTTTTTCTACACTAGAAAACTCTTATTCCTACATTGAATTGTGAAAAGGATATCATATTAATACCAACATACACTAGGTAGATGCATTTTTACATGCATAATAGACATACAACTCTTGACTTGTATTTGATCTAATACTGAGACTCACCTTGGCTGTGCTTCTGTTTGGAAGCCCCGCACTTTTAAAGGTTGCCGATAAGCAAAACTGCCATTACAAAATGATTGGGTGTCAACTCCACTAATCTACAGGGATAGGAAACACTGACAACAGTGTGAATTAACATTCATATATGATGCACCTGTCAATTTGATTTGGCACACAAGCTAATAAATTATCTTCTTTTGACACTTATGATACTCAAGTGAATGATCAATCTTTTGGCTTCGGCACAAAAAGTCAATGTAAGTGAAACTTCCAGGGCAAGGTGTGCAACCATTTCCTGGCAACTGCATTTGTTACCATGGCAACAAGCCTGGTGTACTGTAAAGCCAGTGCAGAACTCAGTAGTGGTGGTGTGTAAATAAGTGTAAATAATGTGTAAATAAGTCTAAATGTAAATAGTTTGATGTGTTGCTTTCAATAACCAAAGGACACAGTTGAAGTAAAACAGCCAGAACTTACAACCGAAGAACAGTCAGTATATGTCTTCTTCACATAAGTGTCAAATGATTTGGGGCAAAAGAAATTTTACAGTTTTAAATGAAGGTTATGCTTTCCTGTGAATATCCATTCATTCTCTAAACAAAAGCTGCTGATATTAACATGTTCAAAACTCAAGCATCTATTGCAGATAAACATTCTCAGTCAATCTAAAGAGGGCAAGAGACAAAGAAAGAAAGAAAGCTTGTTGGTGAGTGTTTGTGTGTGTGACAGTGAAATAACCAGATTTCTCAAAGATACTCACAGTTTGACATTGAACAAAAACAAACACAATAAGTACAACCTAGATGGTGCTGGTGAGCAGTGAGCCCCTCTTCTAGTGAACATTCATAACTTATGTTTCAGTGATGGGACTTGAATGGCACCCTAAAACACCCTAAAAGACTGACACTCATGTACATAATTCATATCCATATCAAACCATAAATAAGGCGTTTGTGCGTGCAGGAGCATAGCAGGCTCTGTATTTGGGGGCCCACATGTACCCCCTTCCTATTCCTACATTCTACGCCTTGGCATGTGTTCCTGCTCATCATGGGGTAGGTGTGACTGTGCCTAGCCCTGCCCCTTTGCACGAGTTAACCATACCCTTGCAGGCTCCCCTCAGCTGTTTTCAGATCCCTTTTGGGCACAGTTCTGTGGAACCTGGTATACCAGCTCCTCTGTGGGCGGGGCCTGTTCTGGCATATTTTTGGGTGTGTCATACCGCGGACATACCCCTGACCGGTTGCTGTCTGTCCTGGCCAGGAGGGGAGTGGGGGCCATGTCCCTTGAAGGAGGAAAACAGATGGTTTCTGTCCCATAGGCCCACTGGCAGGGTAGCCGGCAATGTCCAAAACGATTGGTGTAGCATACTCTGCCCCCGAAGCTGGGAGGGGCTCAGCATAGGCATGGTATATGTCTGTCAGCGGGGCATCGTATTGTTCAGAATCGGGGAACCGTTGGCCCAGGGTGCCCACAATCCCGCCGACCAATGGCTGGGCATACTCTGCAGAAGGCGAACAAGACTGCCCAGTGAAGAGGTTGGATGGAATACATCGCTTGGTATACAAGCCTTACCTATGCTTACCTATGCTACATAAGTGCTATTACTCAAACCCATTAGCTACTTAAAGCACTAGATCCAATCTGTCTTGCACATGCTATGGCACTGAACATTATGTTGTAGCTTTATGTACTTATTGCTACTCTCAGTTTTGACACTGGTGACTTGAACCTTTATGCATTTACCTTTGTAAGTCACTCTGGATAAGAACATCTGCTACATGCCCAAATATAAATGTTAACGTAAATCACATTCATTGTCTATTGGCAGCATGTGCATGTATCATGGAGAAAATAAAGTCAGCGATCGCAAACCCCCAACCTCCCCAGCCCCCGCCATCACAATTCCCCCTCCACCCCCAGTCGCAATCCCCCCCGCCCTTCATGATCCTGCGCACGCTCCTGGGTGTGACAGGTGCACATAAGGAAATACATGCTTACTTCATTATTAAAAACATTACTTTTCTACCACCCTGGTCTTTATCATGTGACAAACTTTATAAGAAAAAAGTAAGCAAATATCTTCTTACGAGCAAGTCTACATTACATGGGAATATATCCTCAGAACTCTACAAAATTTATTTACTCTACATTTGCACTTATTCTTTTTTTGGTATTCTGCAAAAAGATCAGAGAGAGAGAGTGAAGCAGAGAAAGGAGATGGTGATGACGGGTGGCTGAACCAGATGTGTGGTTATACCTGCTGGTTTGGTCGGTAGCACGGGGGCACTTTCTCTTCCCCTGAGCCGAGCCACTTCAGTGCTACTGTACCGCACCACAGACTCCTCCCCCTCCGCCATCTTAGAGGGCAAGAGTTGCTTCATTCCCTTCCACCAACCTGCAACACAGACACAAATCCTCTTCCAGTTGACCAATTAAACACACCACACTTGTTCAAGTTCAGATTAACCAATTAACCATTCTACCTCATTATAGAGAGTGAGGACCAGTGGTGTTTTCTCCCAGATGCCAAGAGAAGTCAAGCTTCCCCTATTATCCAAACTATCATTGTCATTTTAATAAAGGCATTAAACATTAAAAGATTAAATCACTTTCTTTGTCTCCTTCTGTGTACTGTATTTGTATTACTTGACAAGTTGTCATGGCCAACTCATTTCTTTGCCATTTATCATCGAGGTGCTTCAAATTGGTGAAACAGCACCCCTCTGAATTGCAACGTGTGGTAAATGTCTGTTTGGTGAGACTGTATTACATTTCGCACGGTACCCCTTAGAGGCAATCATAATAAGTCTATGGAAGAGAAGCCAAACAAATCTGGACTCCTTTGATTAAAAAAAATTGTAAGTGTCAACCAATCAGATGGCTATTGTCATGCTACTGTGAAACTGTGAATGGTAAGGACTCTGCGGGAAAAAAAACTGAAGGGGTGGGGGGACGGCTGCAATTTATTCTGAGGCCCTGAAGGGTAGGGAATGTAGATGTTGGGGTCTATAATACATTTGGATATAATGCCATTATAATAAAAATGTCAGCCTCCCTTTTTGGCAGTGAAGATATATATAGTTCAAGTCGGAAGTTACATACACTTAGGTTGAAGTCATTAAAACTAATTTTTAACCACTCCACATATTCATGTTAGCAAACTATAGTGTTGACAAGTCAGGACATCTACTTTGTGCATGACACAAGTAATATTTCCAACAATTGTTTACAGACAGATTATTTCACTTTTAATTCACTATATCACAATTCCAGTGGGTCAGAAGTTTACATCCACTAAGTTGACTGTGCCTTTAAAAAGCTTGGAAAGTTCCAGAAAATGATGCCATGGCTTTAGGAACTTCTGATAGGCTAATTGACATTATTTGAGTCAATTGGAGGTGTACCTGTGGATGTATTTTAAGGCCTACCTTCAAACTCAGTGCCTCTTTGCTTAACATCATGGGAAACTCAAAAGAAATCAGCCGAGACCTCAGCAAGAAAATTGTGGACCTCCACAAGTCTGGTTCATCCTTGGGAGCAATTTCCAAACGCCTGAAGGTACCACGTTCGTCTGTACAAACAATAGTACGCAAGTATAAACACCATGGGACCACGCAACCGTCATACTGCTCAAAAAGGAGATGCGTTTCGTCTCCTAGAGATGAACGTGCTTGAGTGCGAAAAGTGCAAATCAATCCCAGAACAACAGCAAAGGACCTTGTGAAGATGCTGGAGGGAACAGGTACAAAAGTATCAATATCCACAGTAAAACGAGTCCTATATCGACATAACCTGAAAGGCTGCTCAGCAAGGAAGAAGCCACTACTCCATAACCGCCATAAAAAAGCCAGACTACAATTTGCAACTGCACATGGGGACAAAGATCTTACTTTTTGGAGAAATGTCCTCTGGTCTGATGAAACAAAAATTTAACTGTTTGGCCATAATGACCATCGTTATATTTGGAGGAAAAAGGGTAAGGCTTGCAAGCCGGACAACACCATCCCAATCGTGAAGCACGGGGGTGGCAGCAGCATGTTGTGGGGGTACTTTGCTGCAGGAGGGACTGGTGCACTTCATAAAATAGATGGCATCACGAGGAAATTATATGGATATATTGAAGCAAAATCTCAAGACATCAGCCAGGAAGTTAAAGCTTGGTCGCAAATGGCTCTTCCAAATGGACAATGACCCAAAGCATACTTCCAAAGTTGTGGCAAAATGTCTTAAGGACAACAAAGTCAAGGTATTGGAGTGGCCATCACAAAGTCCTGACCTCAATCCAATCGAAAAATTGTGGGCAGAACTGAAAAAGCATGTGCGAGCAAGAAGGCCTACAAACCTGACTCAGTTACACCAGTTCTGTCAGGAGAAATGGGCCAAAATTCCAGCAACTTGTGAGAAGCTTGTGGAAGGCTACCCGAAACATTTGACCCAAGTTAAACAATTTAAAGGCAATGCTACCAAATACTAACAGAGTGTATGTAAACCTCTGACCCACTGGAAAAGTGATGAAAGAAATAAAAGCTGAAATAAATCATTCTCTCTACTATTATTTCACATTCTTAAAATAAAGTTGTGATCCCAACTGACCTAAAACAGGGAATGTTTACTAGGATTAAATGTCAGAAATTATGAAAAACTGAGTTTAAATGGATTTCGCTAAGGTGTGTGTAAACTTTCGACTTCAACTGTAGACCTCCAAAACAATATCCCTCTGCTTTTCTGACAGATTTTTCTGATCTACTCTCAGTCATTCATGCTAACTATGATAGGTGTATTTTAATTGGTGATTCTAACCCGCATGTTGATAATAAGGCAGATACCAGAGCAATGGAATTTTTACATCTATTGGACTGTATGGATTTTAAGCAACATGTTAATGGTCCAACTCACAATCGGGGCCAGACCTTAGATCTGGTCATATCGCATGGGCTTAACATAAATGTATCATTCATTGACGACTTAGTTTTATCTGACCATCATTGTATCTTTTTTAATGTTTTTAGCTGCACTATACATAATTTTAATGTGCACTTCGTTAAAAAACGGCGCCGTCTGACCTCTGAAGTAGCCGCAAACTTCATAGCTCATGTAAATGTAACTCCGAAAAGTATTTTACCCTCCTCCTGTGATAAAATGTGATTTTAATTCTAATTTGAAAATAGCCCAAGACACGATTGCTCCAGTTAAGATAAAGAAAACGACCTTTAAAAAGAATGTAACTGTCTGAAGAACTGCTAACCACTGTGAACTATTCACTACAGCTGGGTGTCTTCCCTAGTGCACTCAAGACTGCTATGGTTAGGCCCCTTTTAACCTCTTAATACCAAACGCCCCCTAGCGGTAACGCGGGCGTTACGGAAATTATTAAATTATACATTTCATTAATTTAATAATATATAATAAACTGCTCACCTCAATATTTTGATTAAATATCCTTAAGATATATCCATTCCTTCTGGGAAAGTGGTTTTTAAGCCCAAAACGTCAGGATAAAACTTGAAACTCTGACCTAATTCTCAAACATGTATTGCAGCTTGATGTCACACCATAAACAATGTGCTGGTAAACTGTTCTGCTTAATTGTATTTCACAAAACTTTGGTTTGAAAAATCATTATACCTTTAGGCTTCAAGAAAAAATACTTTAAAACTTTCATACGGCTGTACATTATTTTTTTCAAATTTTAAACCGACTTGTGCTTTTTTGCACTTGATTACGACTCGTTCGGCTGTGTTCACTTTGGCGTTGTGAAACTCAGCCAGTTTCTGGAGTACCAATCCCGTGGCTTAGTGTATGTTAGCCAGAGTTGTTTTGAACTTGCTTGCAGAGATTTATGCAAAACCGTCGTCAATTGGGTGTATTTCTTTGACTGATAGCACAATAGGCCTATCTGAAGTGGGAAAAACTGTCTTCCACCCGCCTCCACTCTGAGTATTATTTGCTTTCCATTGGGTTTTAAAACTGTCTGTCAAATATTCCAGCCAATAGCCAAGACTCTTATCTTTCAAACAAGCCCTCATTCAACACAATGTCGTCGTAAAAAAAGGAAATACTGCCCTGCGTATAAGGAAGTGACAACCACGCGTAATTATCGAACCAAGATGGCGCAGTGTTTTTACCTTGTAGCGTAGCTCGCTACATTCCGTTTAGCAAAGCACAATTAATTAGGTAAGGCCCGCAGTTACATTTTTTTACTTTAGAGTATTTTTGATACAGTTTTTGTGTAGTTATGTCGAGATTTTTGAGGCGTTTATCCGTGCACCAAGTGCTAGACGAACTGGATAAGCCAGAAGATGTTTTTGCCGAGGGAGACTCATCCTGTCTCAGTGACGCTGAATCCACTGATGACCGAGATGATGTTGCTGACATGTAAGTTGTTTTATCATACTAACAGTGTTATGCTATAAACGCATTGAATTTCGCCATGGCAGGTAACGTCGTTAGGGCTGGTGGTATTACCGATTTTTCGATATACTAGTGTGAATTCACGCAATGCCATGCGCGTTCGTAATTACATTGTCAACTGTATTTTATTGTTTTTCATACAATTAATATTACAAATTGCACATTCCAACGGTATGATAAATAATTTATGAAGTAAACTTAGGGTGTATTGTCTGTGTTGACAAACTCGCACGTGTTACGTGGCATTGCCAACAACACAGATGTTTGTGGAAACGGTAAGTTTGGTGTAAGCATCGAAGGAAATGTGCAATTTAGCTGCAATGCGTGAATCCCTGTGTTTCTTCTGTGAAGCTAACTAACCTTATATACTTATGCATAAAATCGGTCCCTCTCAGCTAAATTAATATAGATAGTATTACCTTTACAGTGGCAAGCTAGCAAGCAAAATTACAGGTAACAAGTAGCTAGCTATCTATTTGTGTCTGAGATGAGCTACTAAATCGATTTTTTTGAGTGTGAAATGGCTTCTGGAAGTGTTTAGTAAAGTCATTGTTCCACATGAGTAAATTGTTCTGTATGCAGTACAGAAGGCTGTGCAGGTAAACAAAATGGCAATTTATGCATGGTATGAGGGAGAGAACATGATAACATGAGGGAGTACTTGTTTATTATTATTATTGTTGATTGTTGTTGTATAAGGGGGACTAATGGGTATATCAACATGGTGGACAATTCCATGGACAGGGTTAGTGGGGTTTGTAGTTTTTTTTTTTTTTTAGCTTTTTGGACCCTGCCATTTTGTACTTTCTTTGTATAAATACGGTAACTTCAGCAATTAGAGGGCAAGGATCTTTTTATTTGTTACAGCAGGGGTGTTTTTATTTTTTATCTAGGAAACTGGTGGACTTTTGATTTTTTATCCACTGCACTTTTAGTAGTACACCTTAGTGCTCTTGTATATAGTTGATATATGTTTGTCATGTATAAAGTTTTGCCTCCTAAAACCCAACCCCAACGTCCCTGTCATAGGAGGTGGCAACAGAATAAAGGACAGGACTGGCAAGCAGTAATGTGTAGGGAAGTTTCATACTATTCCCATTATTCATTTGAAAACCTGTTTGCACATTCCTGGACTCATTTCTGGCTAATGGGGCTCTGGTGAAATACACAAGATTCACTGTGCTGCTACATGGGTTTTCACAGCTTTTTGTAACCTTGGGTAGTTAGTTGTGTAATATGAAGAGCACCAAAAACACGTCTAAAAATGAACTTTTATTGCCAATATTGACAAATTATCTCATTTTATTGTAAAAACCTAAAAAATAAATCATATTGAGACCTTTCTGGAACATTGCCATTTTTGGCACATTTGGCACCATTTGGATAACGAAAAAGGTTCACCTGAAAAAAACCCTGTAAAATTTGAATGGTTTGAGATATTGACACCAGATTGTTACCAGAGGTAGGCAGCATATTGATGAATCAGATAGAGGAGTCATTTCCTCCATAGCATTTGTACCTCCCCAGGTAAAAATTCTTAAACTTGAATGTAGGTACCCGTTTTTTTTAGTTTTTTTATATTTTCTGTACATAAATTGTTGTAGTTAAGTATCAAAAACTGGATTTCTATGAGTTCTCACTGCTTAGTCGTAATACTGCAGGTGTCTGCTTTAATAAAAGCCATGAACCATATTTGTACCATTTATAGTTTTTGAGATAACCACCTTTGTTTGTCACTAGTGAAAACAGGCAAAAATTGGCCTATTTTGCCCTCGGTAGGAAGAGGTTAAAGAAAAGCAATCTTGACCCCTCAACACCCATCAATTTTAGACCAATATCTAATCTTCCGTTTTTTAGCAAAAGTTTCGAAAAAATTGGGTTTTTAAACAATTAAATTATTTTTGAAACAAATAGTAAACTGGAAATGTTTCAATTAGGTTTTCGGGCTCATCACAGCACAGAGACAGCACTAGTGAAAGTGGTGAATGATATTAGGTTAAATCTAGATGCCAAAGGGCTTTCAGTTCTGGTACTTCTAGATCTCAGTGCTGCATTGCATACAGTGGATCACCAAATTCTTTTAGACAGACTGAGGCAATGTGTTGGCCTGTCCAGGACTGTCCTCAGATGGTTTACCTCCTACCTCTCTGGTAGAAATTTCTTTGTTGCAGTAGATTCTTCAAAAAAATCTGAATTAACCTGTGGTATTCCCCAAGGATCAATTTTAGGACCACTGCTTTTTAATCTATATATGCTTCCCTTGGGCAATATCATCAGGAGACATGACATTTCCTTTCACAGCTATGCTGATGATACACAACTTTATGTTGCTGGCCTATTGATTCCCTTTTTAAATGTATTTTAGATATTGTGTGAATGGCACAAAACTTTTTACAGTTAAACCAGGATAAAACGGAAGTTCTAGTTATTGGTACAAAGGCCCTGAGAGAGAAATTGGCTGCAAAATGACATTCACCCGAACTTATCCCCAGCCAACACTGAATTAAAATTTGATTCTCATATCAAGAATGTCACTTCTATCACTTGAAAAATATTACTAGAGTGCGGTCTTTTCTGTATCAGAGCAATACAGAGAGTCTAATGCACACTTTAATTACTAGCAGGCTAGACTATTGTAACGCGCTCCTATCTGGTCTCCCCAAAAAAGCTATAAACCAATTACAATTAATTCAGAATTCTGCTGCCAGAGTACTGACAAGGACCAGAAGGAGAGCACATACTACACCTATTTTGAAGTCTCTACACTGGTTACCAATTATTTTTCGTATTGATTTTAAAGTTATTTTACTAGTTTATAAAGCGCTGCATGGCCTTGCACCAAGCTACCTGTCTCAAATGCTTTTAATGTATGAACCAGGAAGGCCCCTCAGATCCTCTCGGAGCAACGAAAACCTTCAGTGAGGCAGCATTTAGTGGTTACACTCCCAGTCGCTGGAATAGCCTCCCTGAGGATCTGAGGGCAGCTGAAAGTATTGATATATATATATATATTTTATATATATAAATTTTTTTCCTGATTTTTCCCTCTATCTCCCAATTCGCTTGTCACTCTGTATATCCCGCCTTATAACTTAAAAGTCCCAGCTTATTAGTGAAAGGTTTAAACGGATTTTGAAGATTTACATTTCAGGCTCCCAATCATGCTAACGGCGATGAGCGCACTATAATGTTTAGGTAGCCAATAACACGGCTGAATGCTTCTGACGTAATTTACATAGGAACTCTATGCCCAGATCACAATGGCCCATCGACAGTGACCAAGGGAAGTTGATAACGATTCAGAAAATATATAACTTTTAAAGATTGAATTCCATCTTCTAGTGGGACTTTTGCCATTTATCGAGGGTGTGACAGAAATTTTCGGTGCTACTGACCACAATCGAACGCTTTCACTTTTACGATTCGATTGAACAAGTAACGTTAGAAGTCCATTTTTTATGGGTTAGTGCTATTGGTTTCTGTTAGCTTCACCATTCTAGCCTCATATGGCGAACAATAATGGCTAACAATGAACTAGCATTTACTTCTTGTAAGTTTTATCACCACAGCAGTGAAGTAAAAAGGTCAATAAACTACGTTTTCTGTCAGAAATGTATTGTCAAGCTCACGTGAATTCACTGCTGTCTACGTTCTAAAGCTCCGGTTTGCCCTCTCTACTTAAATTTTATCTTAAATTTTGGTGTGCACTAGTAATTTCAAATCCAAGTAGGTACAGTAGTAGGCTTGTGCCATCGTGTGCAAGGCAGCATTGTCCCACGGAGCCCTCTAGCCATCGCCGATGGTCGATTCTATCGAGGGGTGCAGGGGAGCAGGGGCGGGGCTATTGAACAGCGGGCCTTTTGCTTACTTATTATGGCATACCATTGCGAATTTTATTCACTATTTTGTCCAAATATAATAAAGAATAATATACAACAGATTTCACGTCTATTCTATATTAGCTAGTAGAGGCTATTTATCTCACCTGGCCGCTGTCCAACGAGACGGTCAGCACCAGGAGCTATAGTTTCCCTAAGCCTTTCTGCGCCATCGCCTTATAGCAATTTGTTTCATTTTACTAATTTCATTTCATTTTGTGAAGAAGCTAGACTAGCAGTCATCACGTTCATTATAATTTTTGTCTTGCAGTGAGCGATTCACAAGATCCCCTTTATGCTGCGTGCCATCCCGCACAGTCTATTTCCATCTGCACGTAACTTCTCTCACTTAGCACTATCGGGTTAGACCTTTTTAACTAACCAACTGTAATCAAAAATACATAATAATTTACCCTGAAACTAATTATTTTTATTGATAATCAGAAACTATTTATAGCCTAATCCTATGAAATAGAGAGACAACAAGACCTATAGTCTTACGTTTGACTGAGATTTGTTTTCGTTATAGGGGAATTTTTTCACTGATGAAATGGTTAAGCTAGGCTATATCACATTGTAAATTACATTATTTACTATTCTACATAAGCCTGTTGAATCAATTTGAGATTATAGCCTCAACTCCTAAATCGTTTCAATGTTTCACTTGAGCGACGAAGACATTCTGTGTATCAATATAGGAATATAGCGGCCACCTTTTCATCCAATCTAGTTTATTTCTCTGATAACATCTTTCATTAGTCTACAGTCAGATTGTACAATATTAGGCTATATTTGTTTCCATACCCCGAGTCCGACACCGGTAAGCTTGTTGTGCTGTTAGAATAAAAAGGCTGTTGAGGGATATATGGCTACAGCTCACCACTCCGTAGCCTAAGCCTACACTCCGTTCTAGACTGAACAATAGTTTATCAATAGCACTATTGAATATGAAATATAATTTGTTTAATTAGGCCTGAATGAAATTAGTTAGTTGCACTGTGGTCTAACAGAAGGTAGGCTATCACTGTGATTTTGCTCAACCCAGGTAAATTATGGTGCCGTTGCGCTGCATAGGCGATCACATTTCAAAGACACAGACAACACGTTACATTGTAAATGCATGGTAGAGTATAAAATGTATTAAAAACACAGAATGAGAGGCAAAATTTATTTAAATTTTTTTTTTTTTTTAATATATTCAATATTTTTATTTTAAGAATTAAAAAAAGAAAAATCGTCCAGGCATCGACAAAGATAGCCATCACCGATGGGTTCAACCATTGTCAATAGTCCATTCCATCAACCATCGTCCCAAGCCTATACAGTAGGCTAATAAGCTTTGGAACATTGTATACACTTTTGTTTGTCAAGAAGATAGATAGAGTGCATTGCTTTTTTTATGCGAATGTAAACCTGTTCTCGAAATGTCTTCTTGTGGTTTACTATGACAATGTTTGTTGTATTCCACCACCGTGTATCTGTACGTAACTTTGCTTGTAAAACGATACCCATTGGATACGTGTCCCACTTTATGACTTAGTTTTTACAGGACCTGTCTTTGACTTGTCTTCCTCAAACATTTTTTCTACGCCACACCACTGGTGAGAACAGGATGGGAAACTATAAGGACTCATAAATTTTATGTCTGCACTATGACAAGAGTGTCTGATAAATTTATATAATTTCTCTGTAAATATGTTTACATTTTAATATCCAGAAACATCAACGGTCTCCCTATTTAATTTATTTTCTTTGTATAGGTACTTTCTGAAATGTTATGGCAATGCTGGACAAACTCCATTCATGCTAATAAAGCCTGTTTGAGTATTCCTGGGAAAAGAACAGTGTTGATTTTAATAGGCTGTTAGGCTACCTGTGCGGTCCCACTGTGGCAGGTCATAGACTCCCTCAGTGCTCTTCTTCCTGTGCGCGAGAGGAGAGAGATATGATGTCACCTACAGTTACCCACACAGGTGTTGACATTACCCATCCTCAATATGTGGGAACCTCACCTGTTCCTCCAGTGCCAGGTGCAGACCATGGTCAGGACGAGAGCGGTCACGGCCATGGCCAGAGAGGGCACCAACACAGCTGCCAACGCCACATCTGGAAGCACAGCCAGAGCCAGAAACTCTCATCTGCTCTGCAACAGAAACTGCACCCCAGTTGTACACACCACCATTTTATACTCCCCTTAAAGTTAGCGTGAATGATCACACATGGTGACAGTCATGCATCACCTTACCTGTAGAAAAGGCAATCCACCAATCACTAAATAGTTACCCACACAGGTGTGGGGGCTATGGCCTGGTTTTTTGCTCAATTTTCCTTCTGTTTCCCTGTGCAGCGTCTTTGTGACAGTTCTCTGTAAAAAGCGCTATACAAATAAAATTTAATTGAATTGAAATACAAACCCCTCTCTGCATTTGAATGGATCTCTATGGGAATTCCCGTGTAATTAGATTAAGCTATAAATTACATGGGAATAGTATGGAACCCATGGTTGGCTAAATGGCTGTAAGTCATCAAGGGTCTGAGGTATCAAACGAGCCATTTTAAAAGGTAATAAAATGTTGAAAATATATTCAATATCAAAACAAACACGTAACTTTTCACCATCGTGTTCTCTTTTATCGATGTATTATCTGCCGTAGTTAGTGTGTGCTTTAAAACGATAAATTTTGGTGAGGTCACGAAAATGAATGGGAGTGAATGGGGAGCCTGACTACCGGGGATTCCGTTAATGGTCAGCAGGGACAGCTGTCGTTGCTAGTATACACGCTATGTAAATATAATGGGGTAGGCTCCACAAAATTACTTCTGTCACACGAAGGTGAAATATCCCTTTAACAAACCAATGACTCTGTCTAGTCCTAACATTCCTAATTAGATGCTCTGAAGTACAAAATAACACTTTATTTGCCAAATATTTCACTGTTGATTGCACCTCAAGTATCATGCAGTGGGGCACAGCTTATGGTATGATTAAGAACTGAGATGCAGGGAAGGCTTAGGTGTGTGGTTGCATGTGATGAACACAGGGGGCGTTCTCACTGTTGTTGCCGCTGGGGGTCATGGTGGTGTTACGGATATCCGGAGTGAGGGTGGTTTTGTCACTCTGCAGCGGGTGGTTGGTGCTCAGTTTAGGGGGTGACGGACGGAAGATTCGGGGTCTCACTACCGAGCAGAAAAAAAGAAAGAACAATGTGAATGTTGGTTCTCTGTGCTGTTTCCCTCTGAAACAGGGCCAAAAAAAGTATACATAAGGAAACGCATAGGTCTCTCCACCCACATAAGGCTTTGCAATCAGTGTGTCTACCTCACCTGAAAGACACCTTTGCCACTGTGGTGCCATCGCCTTACTATGTGCCTCACATCACAGGCAGCTTGCCTTTGTGGACTACTGCAATAGTCTCTTTTCTGGTCTTCCCAAAAAGACCATGAGACAACTGCAACTTATTCAGAATGCTGCAGCTAGAATCCTAACAAGGACTAAAAGAACAGAACACATTACCCCAATTCCCAGATCATTACATTGGCTTCCAGTTAGCTATGGAATTAATTTTAAAATACTACTGCTTGTCTATAAAGCTCTCAATGGCTCAGGGCCTAAGTACATCTCTCACATGCTTGAAGAGTATAAACCTAATAGGCCTCTTAGATCAGCAGAGACAGCTCTACTGCTGGTAGTGCCTAGAGTTAGAAACATAGAACCAAACATAGTGAAGCAGCCTTTAACTATTATGCTACCCACACCTGGAACCAACTTCCAGAATACTGAAGTCTATGGGATCAAATTAGGGTCAATAAGATTTTGCACTTGCAAAAAAGTTTTGTACTCACAGGTATAATTTGCACGTCTGTAAAAAAGTTTTGTGCTTGTGTAAACAAGTTTTGTAGCTGTACAAATATGTTGTGCCTGTGTAAAAAAGTTTTGTAGCTGTAAAAATATTTTGTGCCTGTGTAAAAACGTTTTGTAGCTGTAAAAATATTTTGTGCATGTGTAAAAAAGTTTTGTAGCTGTAAAAATATTTTGTGCCTGTGTAAAAAAGTTTTGTAGCTGTAAAAATATTTTGTGCATGTGTAAAAAAGTGTTGTACTCACAGATATAATTTGCATGTGTGTAAAAAAGTTTTGCAGCTGTAAAAATAATTTGTGCATGTGCAAGCATTTCTTCAACGGACACACAAATTTCCTACCTTCCCGTGTGACATTGACGTTACGAGGTTGCAACACTGAAGTTACAAGTTTACAACACTCAAGTTACGAGTACGAATTTTGACCCTACTTTTACGCCTGAGCTGAATAGCCAATCAGCAGGTTGCATATTGACTCGCTGTGCCCACCTACCATCCAATCAAGGCAATGGACTGGTCAGTGCAGGAGTTAACTAACTCCACAAAATTTCTTCTTACCGTGAAAAACGACGACATCTGACAGATGTTTAGGTAAATCTATCACCACGGCGGCACTTTCGTCACAAGTCAGCAATTCTACCGGGAAATTCCCTCTTTGAAAACAAAAAACGAATGAATATAAAAAGGTTAGTCTGTTACTACATACCCGTTTTTGCTAAAGCTGCATCATAGCTATGATAACGCGGAGCTGTCAAAAGTATAACAGCACGGAAACCCTTAAAAAAAAATAAAAAAAATTATGCATTCACTGTCATCTTGTGGAGTTAGTTAACTCCTGCACTGACCAGTCCATTGCCTTGATTGGATGGTAGGTGGGCACAGCGAGTCAATATGCAACCTGCTGATTGGCTATTCAGCTCAGGCGTAAAAGTAGGGTCAAAATTCGTACTCGTAACTTGAGTGTTGTAAACTTGTAACTTCAGTGTTGCAACCTCGTAACGTCAATGTCACACGGGAAGGTAGGAAATTTGTGTGTCCGTTGAAGAAATGCTTGCACATGCACAAATTATTTTTACAGCTGCAAAACTTTTTTACACATGCAAATTATATCTGTGAGTACAACACTTTTTTTTACACATGCACAAAATATTTTTACAGCTACAAAACTTTTTTACACAGGCACAAAATATTTTTACAGCTACAAAACTTTTTTACACATGCACAAAATATTTTTACAGCTACAAAACTTTTTTACACAGGCACAAAATATTTTTACAGCTACAAAACTTTTTTACACAGGCACAACATATTTTTACAGCTACAAAACTTGTTTACACAAGCACAAAACTTTTTTACAGACGTGCAAATTATACCTGTGAGTACAAAACTTTTTTGCAAGTGCAAAATCTTATTGACCCTAATTTGATCCCATAGAAGTCGACAAGTTTTTTTATTTTTAACTTTACTTGACTTGAGAAATGGGTCCCACAGCTTTTTAAAACTAAATGGAGATAAAACTGATATTTTAGTCCTTTGTGCAAAGGCTCAGAGAGTAAAACTCTAAGCTATCTAGACTCTTTGTCCCTTAATAGCAAGGTGTAAGTAAGAAACTTAGGAGTAATCCTAGACTCTGACCTTAACTTTGAGGCTCATATAAGAAATGTGATGAAGGTATACCTTCTATCATTTAAAAAACATTGCTAAAGTGCGGAGCTTCGTTTCACAGGCCAATGCAGAGAAACTTCTGCATGCTTTTATTTCAAGCAGACTAGATTATTGTAATCCCTTTTCTCAGGTCTTTCAAAGAAAATGATTGGTCGTCTGCAGCTAATTCAAAATGCAGCAGCACGAGTTTTAACAAAGACAAAATATTATGATTATTAGATTATGAGCCTATTAGATCCCTTCGATCATCTGGCACAGGTATTTTAATCATTCCAAAAGTCAGAACCAAAACTGTAGGGCAAGCAGCTTTTAGTTTTTACGCACCCTCTCTTTGGAATAACCTGCCAGTCGACCTTAGAAATACGGAATCAGTACAGAGTTTTAAGAAAAAACTGAAATCATATCTCTTCAGTGCAGCTTTTGAATAAGAACATTTTTAATTGTTTTACTTTGATTTTAATGTACTTATGTTACTTTTATTTTCTTTGTTGTATGGTTTCTGTGTAATTTGCTTGTGTAAAGCACATTGAGTTGCTTTCTGCCTGAAATGTGCTCTATAAATAAAATTTGATTTGATTTACTCTGCTACACCGGTAAAGAATTCTGGATTTGAGTCAGGAAAAATTAAATGATGACCAATTTACAATTATGTTCTTACTGGCTTTTTTTAATAAAAATGTATTTTTAAAAATTATTATTATTATTATTTTTTTTTTTTTACATGGTTCTAGATGGAAATATTTGAAGTTTTATTTATCCCATGTTTAAAAAAATAAAAATAAAAAAACCCTCACGTCTAACCATCTAAACCAACATCGGGGCGTGGGAATAACACATCCCCATCAGTTTCTACCAACACGTTTCTACACCAGTGACCAAGAATATAAAGAAATTGAACACAATCAAGTGGGAAATATAACAAACTAGGCTACTGCTATGATACTGTCTCAGTAACGGGAGAAAATTACTCCCCTAGCTTTTAGTCGTTCCACAATCGTCTGGTAAATGTTTGAATCACGGACAGTAGTCTACCATCAGTTAGTTTTATAATATCTCTTTCCCGACTTATATTTAATAATTCTCTGATTTCCACTTCTGTCCAGTTATTTTCCATATCTCCTCCAGTGACCATCGTTTTGTTAGTTCTGTTTTGAATTAGTCCCTCACACCACAGATTCTAGCCTACGTTATTTTTGCCTCAGGATAACGGTTTCTGTGTGAAACGGTTGATATAAAGTAATTCACGTGGACAGCTCATTTGTACATATCTATACAAATGACCAGTGATTATGTTTATTGTAAATTTTTACATATCTACAGTTATGGAAAAGATGATTTTTATGGAAAACTGTTTTCACTATTATTACACATCACCAATGTAAGAGTCATGTTAACCAAACTAAGAAGCACTGAAAATAAATTATTTATATTTCCATCAATATTGTTTGACATTGTTCTAATAGTGAACTGAACCAGAAGGTGTGTTATTTAGTGCCATCTATCCTCATTAACAAAAAATTATGTTGGAATAGGTAAAATAATGTGTTTTATTGGACGTTTGCACATTGACAGGATCAATCTAAAAATGTTCAATGTCGGCAGCCGTATTGGCTTGGTACTGCTGAGGCTTAGTGTTCCAGAACACTCTGGAATTGAATGAGTTAAGTTTATATCTTTTGTTTCTATTTTATCTTTTGTTTCTTAACTATTGCTTTTTATTGATTTTAGTATTTATTATTTTATTTTTAGACATACCCTAAAATAATTTTATTGTTGGGGTTTAAGTCCCCTAGGCTTTACTGTTGGGGTTCAAGTCCCCAAGGTTTTATTGTTGGGGTTCAAGTCCCCAAGGTTTTATTGTTGGGGTTCAAGTCCCCAAGGTTCTATATTTGGGGTTTAAGAAAAGTGAATTAAATGTTATATGGGTTCAGGACATACCTGAAAGCTTTGTTCTTGGGTTTAACTCTTTTTCGTTCATTCCTTTCCTTTTTTCACTTATTTTATATGAAGCACATTGATTTGCAATTGTTGTATAAAATGTGCTATATAAATAAAATCTGATTGATTGATTGATTTGTAGGGCCATTACCTATCTGTGTACCTCGCCTAGCAGGCACCTTGCCCATGTAAGGCCATTGCATATATGTGCACCTAGTCTGTATAGGGCCAGTGTTTCCCCTACCATTATCCCCCCCTACCATTAAACTCACGTGCCGCCCGGCTTGGACAAGAGGGAAAATAAATAATTTTAATTAAAAAAAAAAAAATTTATATTATTCTTTTTTTTAATATATAATCTTTTTTTTTTCTTTTTTTTATGTAGCTGCAATATTTCCCTTACCGCAGAATGCTGGAATGATCAAAATAGCATCTGGAAAAACCCTTGCCAAAACAGCTTCGGTTTCCCGTTAGGCCTAATTAAAATTTTCGATGGCAGCGCTGATATTATGAGGGTGTAATTATAGTTTCCGCCTCTACGCAAAATGGCGCACTTTCGTCCGTTTCGCTATCTGACCAGAACTCTTACATTTTAGTGTAGAGTAAAAGCTAATACTGCACAGTCGCGGATCTATGGGTGGGCCTGGGTGGGATTGACAGCTTGCCCACCCATTCAGATTCATAATTACCTTAAATGTGAATTGTTTTGTCTTGGGGAATCGTTATGTATTAATAATCTCTAAAAAGTGTGGAGATGCCATAGAAACCAACTGGAGAAAACGCTGGATGTGATTGTTTGTCTCCATCGGCCCGTTGCTATGTTCTTTACTATGTGATGACACGGCACTTTCATAGCAGAAGTTCTCTTACGTTTGTTTAGGCTACATTACGAACTCGCGCGCCAATTCTGTCTGAGTTTCATGTACAGTAGCAGCCTAGTATGAGCCAACTATGGCTAAACAGCTATCATTGACCCATTTTCTTAAAAAACCACGTCTGGAAGTGGAAGATGAAAAAGGTTTGGACCAGGACTTGTCCAACGAAGAGGAATCGCACTCGCAGGATCGTCGTGAGACGTTTGCGGGCCCTGGCAATGAAGGAGAAACGGCCACAGCAACGACATCCCGTGAGTGTCATGCTAGCCTGCATGCTAACGTGGACATGCAGGCTCCACAGCCCCCTCCACTCCTGAAGGGACCTTAAGGTAGTCCTATACGGGTTCATTTTTTTTTAAAATTTACTTTGGGGCATGGTTATGATTACAGCCTCTGTGAGCGAGGCAGGGAGTTCTGTGACAAATTGTAAGTTATTGTATATTGGTTGTTTAATTTGTGATGTTTCTCTGGTACCCGCCGTGGCATGGATGACTGCAGCCTCTGTGAGCGAGGCAGAGTTCTGAATTGTGACAAATTCTAGGCTATTTGGTTATTTAATTTGTGGTTGTATTCCTGTCAGTGCACTAATGAGGGTTATGCAATATTTGTTATTATCGCACCTGTTCTGTAGCTAGCTAGCCATTCATCTGACTGGCTCATAGATAGGCCTATGTGATCTCTGGTGATGTATTTTGGTGACAGTCGTGGCTGTATTATTGTTAACACTAGAAGCGCCATCGTCGATGCCAATTGGCGTTGTGATTTTAAAATTATAATTATTACAGCAGTGTAAATGCCACGATCAACTCTTTCCTTGACGTTTCCTAATCATCTATGCTACAACTGCCTGCAACTGCAGAGATTATTTCATTTTCATTTTTCAAATAAGCAACAGAATTCATTTTTCTGCGTGACCAAATTCAAACTCCTATTTTCAGAAGTGGAAGCGCCGCTTCTGTTTCTGTTACTTTTGTTGAAACAATTCTGTTACATTTGTTGCTAAAATTAAGTGCTGCCTGGCTGAATACAGATTTGGATACAAACTTCCATCTTTCATTGTCATTTGCTTCATAGTGTGTGTCTTTAGAGATACACACACACTTCTCATTCTTTCTTTTTTTATTATTATTATATTATTATACTTTATTTAATTTTTAATTTATAATTTTTTTCCAGTTTATAGTTACTTGTTTTTAAATTAATTTTGTGAATTCTGTATAATATAGGTAGAGGCCTCGTATAAGCCCTTTTGGGTTTCTTGCCTACCTTGCACCTCTCTTTTTGTTGTTATTTTCTTTATCTTTGCTTTTTTGTGTCATCATTGTGCAAAATAAAAATCAGATCAATTGTTGGGGTCCCCACATTGTATTGTAAATATCTAAGCCTGTTGAAGAAAACGTGCGGTGATGAGCTTCACTCAGGCCTACCCATCAGCCACTTTCTGTATCCGCCACTGATACTGCAGAGGCAGGAGTTTGATTCTACCTGTTTTTAAGGACTGATTACGGATCAGCACTATGGAGGAGTCTCAAAAGCAGCTCTACAGTGCTGAAAAGAAAGCTGATCCAGAAACAGTCCTTAAAAACCGGTAGAAACAAACTCCTTGTCCTGTGTTTAAGTTGTATAGTTCTGAATATCATTTGTGAAGATAAGGGCGGTTTATTGTATATAAGTTCTGTTTTAAGTTTATTAATATTATAAATAAATAATATTTATTTACCATAAGCCTTTGTGAGCAAATGTTATTTTAGCTCAGAATGGAGAAATGCACCACTTTGTTACCAACACCCTCCCCATGTGTGCGACAACTCTCCGTACCCCCGACCTGCGCGATGATACTACCTCGGCCCCGCACGCGCGTTTGATGACACCGTGTACGCGCAACAACACTGGTAGTTTCGAGGGGCCTACCACCCGGCCTGAAAAAAAATCTAGGGGAAACACTGAGGGCCATTACCTATCGGTGTACCTCACCTGCCAGACACCTTGCCCAGGTAGGGCCAATACCTATGTGTACTACTTTGCCTGTGTGGGGGTCTTACCTGTCTGTGGTACTCGCCTGGCGGACCCCTCGTTTGTCTGTGGCAGGCAGCCCAGCAGCTCCAGCTTCATGGCGATGCGCTGCTGCCACCGTGTGGGGTTCACACGCACAAACCTCGCCTCGATCGGAGGGATGAAGTTATTACGCACTTCCTGCAGATAATTGGTGTTGCCTTGGAAAACCTTGTGAAAAGAAGCGATGATAAATAAGAAGGTATCTAAGAGTAAAGAGTATTCAATAAACAAGGTGAAGTCACAGAGAGCCAGTTCATTTAAATTAGTTTTATGTCTTGGGCAGTCTCGGGAAGTAATTGCCTTTTTTCATTTCATCTGTGACACCTGCAAACAAAAGCTACACCTTAAATAATTGCGAGATTTTCAGAAGCAATATGAACTCCTGTCCACCCAGGCAAGTTCCTACTCTCTACCCCAGTTCAAAAAGAATACCTGCTTGTTAGGAACTCAGAAATGGCACTTTATTTTCATTACCCCTGCCACTTCACTGCATGGGAAGACAAAGATTTATCGCTGCACAGAGACAGAAGACTCCAGTATTAATTCCTCAGTTAAGGGAGTGAAACCAGGAAGCAAGGCTTACGGAGGCAGCTATGCCGGTGATTATGCTTATAATGAGGAATACCTGCCCCAGGGACCCTTGACCTCACCGGCCAAAAAAATAATTGCAATCAGAATTCCAACACCATAGGATTACACCCAGCATTCACACACCACATGATTACAATCAAAATTTCAATAACACGGGACTACATTCAGAATTCCAACACCACAGTATTACACTTGGCATTCCAGCACCACGATTTAACACTGTATCACTGCGGGAGCTGAACATACCAATACAACTAGACCTGATACCAACAAAACAGAGCTTTACCATTCAACAAGAGGGCCTGACATTCCAATTTTTGGATATCAGGACCTGAGCATTCCAATGAACAATGGGCCTGCCCTGAACACAGTGATGCCCTTTCCCCGGTAGGGAAAATCTGCTCTAAGAATAGCAGTTTCAGGAATCCAGGCTGGACATAACCCAATCCATCATTTTCACTATGTGTGTGTGTGTGTGTGTGTGTGTGTGTGTGTGTGTGTATTGTGTCTATGTGCATGTGTGTGATTACATCACTGCTGATGTACAAACCCCAATTCCAAAAAAGTTGGGACAGTATGTAAAATGCACATAAAAGCAGAAAGCAGTGATTTGTAAATTCTCTTTTCATATATTTAATTGAAAATAGTACAAAGATATTTAATGCTTTACCTTATCAAATTTATTGCTTTTTGTAAATATACGCTAATTCCGAATTTCATGCCTGTTCCAAAATACGTTGCAAAAAAGTTGGGACAGAGACAAAAAATAAATTAAAAAAACTGGGAAGTTCAAAAAACACTGTTTGGGACATTCCACAGGTAAACAGGTGATGCTATCATGACTGGGGATAAAAGGATATCAAAAGACTCTTGATATCTAATTTTCAGGTACTCTTACAAATATGGATGGATCACTTGAAGGGTTGTTTCTCCAGACTTATTTTTCCATAGAGTTCAAAAGGAAAATGTGTCAGGAGAAACAACCCTTCAAGTGATCCATCCATATCTACTGTATATCTGGCAGCAGAGTGATGGTTTGAGGCTCATTTGATACCTCAGATGTAGTGGGGGAGTCTGGTTCGAAGGACCAGATGCGACAGAAGGGAATCTGAAAGCCATTCCCATAGGGGGAATAACCACAAGAGCTGAAATAGATCCGCGAAAGGAAAAAGAAAAAGAATGCCTCTTGGGTCTAGGTATCATCGGGTAATCCGTAAATCCTTTGTAACGAAAACACGAAAACATGGTAAGTTTATTTCAAAACAAAAAACGGAAAAACAGAGTCGTTTTTTGTTGTCAGAATCAAAAAACAAAAAACGAGAAAACCAAATTCAAAAAACGGTCCAATTTTGGTTTTTGGAAATTGTGCCAATGTAAGCACATATTGGTGACCTGTAACTTCAGATTAAGATAACGTGAACTAGTTGGTGTGATATGTAGCCTAGGGTAGTCGTGATATATTTTAGTTATTATTATTATTTAAGATATATTTTAGTTTCAATTATAAATACTTGGCTATGTGGAAGCTCAGCCAGAAACTCGTTCCGGCTACCTCAAGTGACCAGCAGAAGTGACCCGCTACCCACTGCTAAGGCGCCATAGGCGTAATCTATAAGGGGAAGGGCGGGGGTATTTAAAGCACGGCAAAAAAATAAATATAACCTATATATACAGTACAAACTGCGTCGCTCATAAAATTATAATGAACATGTAAATTTAGCTTAATTTAGCCCAGGTTTTACCTGGGTCTACCTGGCTACATCCTAGCTGGTTAAAAACTTTCATTTTAGCCAGTTTTTCACCTAGACAGCGTTTCACGGTCTTTTCACCGACTTTTAGACACAAAAATGTTCACTGGGAAATTTTGGTCAGTAGAAAATGAATAATTAAATGAATTCCGTTGTAAATTTTGCCTGTTGCAACAAAACATCAGTGGGCATCATTGGCTACTGTTAAAAAAAAGTAGCCGGTACTGGAAAAGTGTAATGGCCTAGCTGGATGCAATAGGCTATCTCAAAAAAGTGATTGATATATTCTCATCTTGAATAGAATCGCTTGGAATCATTCTATTGGGCAATTTTTTTTAATTAAAAGCACAGAAGTAATGGGTAATCGTACATGGGAAATTTAACATGGGCAATGCAGATAAATAATTTTGCATTATATTAAGTACAATAAAATAATCAACAATCAATAATAAAATAATCAATATATGAAGTTTAATTCCAAAATGCAGTATTCACAATTTGAAAAAACTGACGCCTACTCATTGACAAGCGAAAACTCGGTAACTGATTGCACTTTAGCGCACGTGAACGTTGCTAGCACACGCACAGGAAATAGAAGTCCAATATTCTTGCTCCAAACGTGGAGAGCAAAATCATGTCAAGCAACGAGTGGAAGAATTTTGAGAAACTTAATACTAACGAGGCAAAATGTCAGGTTTTTTTTAAAGTTGTAAATTAATTTCAGAGAAAAGAATAGGCTACTACAATGACTTAATGACTAGGCTACTAGGCTACTATAAAGTCAATGACTAGGCTACCACTAGGGGGCAACCGTGGATAGGGACAAGGGGTAGCCTAATAATGAACGCAAACCATAGACTGTATAAACATATGGACAAAGCCACTGTGACGTCACCCATTGCCTTTCCATGGCCTCGTAAAAACTGAATTGAAGCTCTGGATGTCTTTTTCGCCACCTGTTTGTACAAACTGCGCCTGCTCCGTGGAGCCGAAGAGGACTCAACCTGTCCCTCTGATTGGTCCTGAACAAATGTTAATACCCTATCCAAACGACACAATATTTAAAAAAATCAGCACATGAAGGAAAGGCACCTATTGCAATTAAATTTTTTTGTGGGAAAAATTTATTGACTGAGTATTTTGACCACATTGCTGCCATTGAGTTACATGGTGAAAGACCTATGCTGGAGCCAATCGCAGTGGCGCTAGTGAGCAATGTCACAATTGCTGCTCCCAGCCCAACCAGGAAGTGAGCTTCAAAACGAAAGCCCAGTCTTGGCCCCTTGACACAAACCCATAGTTTTGTTATTCCAGGACATCGGATTCTGCAGAAATATAGCCCAGCTATTATTACAAAACGAGTTGGAATTCTTAGAGCAAGTTGCTAGTATATTAGATAGCATACCTTTGCTTTTCTTACCAAACCGTAGCCTACGTGGCTTCTCAAGAATGTGATGAAAATCAGTAGTAAAGTTACATTTGCACAGCTGAATGTGTCTTAGGGCTGGTTCAGGCATATAGACATGTAGTAATAGATGGACCAGGACACAGAGACTGCAGCAACTCATTTATTCTCTGTTCACCAGTAGCCAACCCGATCTGTCGGATACATTTGTAACATTGATGTCAAACAGACAAAACAGACAAAACAGACAAAACAGACAAAACAGACATTGTATCTTCCTACATTTGACTGGCGTCTGATAACAGATAAATAAAATAGAAATAAAGTAAAAATGAATAATATGTTCATAGTAGGCTACCACCGCTAAAACACTTGTCAATTACGTAAAAACCCTTGCAGCCTCTATATAGGCTAGCCCAAAACTTTGTATTATCAACAAATTCATATTTCAAGCTCAAGCTTGTGCCACTATACACGTTCGCCAGTATAGACTACCAGCAACGTCTGACAGCGATGGGATTGCGCAGTTAGCTACCAGTATCACCATATAACCGTATACAGTGACCATTACAGGTAAGTGTAGGCTTTATATTAGATTTTGGTGAAAGTAAATCTATTTTAAGATATGTATTTTTCAACTCTGCTAGCCTACAAATAATACATTGAAATGTCTGAAATATAGCCTCCTGATTTTGTAGGGTGCCTTACAAGGGTGTAATTCATGTGTATTTTTTTTTGGGGGGGGGCATTATGGGGGGTTGAAAGGGGACGCTGTGCCCCCCCATTAGCTTTAGAAAACATTTTAACAGCAGTGGTTGAAATTGTCAATTGTGATGGGTTTTAGAAGAATAGCAGGCAGCACACAGAAAATTTTCATCATAATAAAGTCTACACTTCACAATCACACTAGTCACAATCATGATTGCCTGAGCCAGGTTAAAAAAAAAAGAAATAAAAAAAAAAAGAAAAAGGAAGAAGTATTTGGGCAGGTGGGCTTTACTCAGTGGTTGGTTGAGTTTTTTTCTTTTCTGTGACCCATCTCTCTCAAATTTAGCCTAAATATGGTTATGAGATGCCATTTCATGATTACATGACTGCAGATGCATGCTTCTCTGCACTGTCTGTGCAACTGCAACGTTAGGTGGGTTGGCGAGATGTAAGCTAGAACTTTGAGCTCCACTAAACCTGTATTATGTCGCATTTAAACAGTTCACCGGCTCCATAGGGCGCGTTGTGATAAGCTAGCACACCGATAGCTTGGCTTTGCTTCACAAATGGCCTCCTGCACGTTTGCTCTCCACGTTTGGAGCAGGAATATTGAACTTCTATTTCCTGTGCTTGGGCTAGCAACGCTCACATGCTCTAAAGTGCAATCAGATACCGAGTTTTCGTTTGTCAATAAGCAGTCATGAGTAGGCGTCAGTTTTTTTTCAAATTGTGGATACTGCATTTTGGAAATAAACTTCATATATTGATTATTTTATTGTACTTAATTAGGCCAAATATGCCCATGTTAAAATTCCCATGTACGATTACCCATTACTTCTGTGCTTTTAATAAAAAAGAATTGCCCAATAGAATGATTCCAAGCGATTCTATTCAAGATGAGAATATATCAATCACTTTTTTGAGATAGCCTATTGCATCCAGGTAGGCCATTACACTTTTCCAGTACCGACTACTTATTTTAACAGTAGCCAATGATGCCCACTGATGTTTCGTTGCAACAGGCAAAATTTGCAACGGAATTAATTAAATTATTGAACATTCTTGTGTCTAAAAGTCGGTGAAAAGACAGTGAAACGCCGTCTCACGTCTAGGTGAAAAACTGGCTAAAGTTTTTAACCAGCTATGACGTAGCCAGGTAGACCCAAGTAATACCTGGGCTAAATTAAGCAAAATTTACACGTTCATTATTATTTTATGAGCAACGCAGTTTGTACTGTATATATAGGCTATATTTATTTTTTTGCCGTGCTTTAAATATTGGGGGGGACACGTCCCCCCCTCCCCCTATAGATTACGCCTATGGCGCCTTAGCAGTGGGTAGCGGGTGACCTCTGCTGTGAGTTTAAATAATAATAATAACTAAAATATATCACTACTATCCTAGGCTACATATCACACTAACTAGTTCACGTTATCTTAATCTGAAGTTACAGGTCACCAATATGTGCTTACATTGGCAAAATTCTTCGTTCTCCCTAACAACATATTGCATAGGCCGACTTTTATTATGACTGTTTTACACTTCACTTCCGCTTCACCCCCGCTGTCTGTCCACCGTTCTTCATTCTTCAATTCAAAAAGGAAAAATTAAAAAAGGAATTTCCAAAAACCAAAATTGGACCGTATTTTTGAATTTGGTTTTCTCGTTTTTCGTTTTTTTGATTCTGACAACTAAAAACAAAAAACGGCTCCGTTTTTCAGTTTTTTCGTTTCTGGTTTTGAAACAAGTAACAGATCTACCGTGTTTTCATGTTTTCGTTACAAAGGAATTATGGATTATCCAATGATACCAAGACCATCTTGCTCTCAATACGAGAGAGTACTAAACAGAGGCAAAATAAATAGAGGACAAATAATAGCGACCCAAACAATTGGGCGAAAAAACTCAGACTTGAGTAGTAGACAGAAAAGAAAATAATTACCTCTCACCCTCAATACGAGAGGGCACATAAAAGAGAGGTAAAGAACAACTACAAAAGGAAACAGTCTCAGGGAGAACTGAAAGGAAAACCAGAACGAGGAACAGAAAGTGCAAAAAACAAAACAAAATCCTATTAAGGAACTCTAAACACACCTAACAGGCAAGTCCCGCGCTACTCCAAACAGGCAGATGGAGCAAAGTGGTCACCTTTAGTCTAACAACCGATACAGCGTGGCAGCGTACAATGACAACACAGAAGCACAGAGACAGGAAGAAGCAGGGCTTAAATAGGCGGCGGAACACCTGAATAGGTGAGGGCCATGAGTGCCAGGTGGAAGAAAAAACCCGGCGAGGAAGCTGCGAAAGCAACTTCCACCGAGAGGGAACGGCAACCGGCGAAACCGTGACATCAGATCCTTGATGACTTACAGCAATTTAGCCAACCGTGGGTTCCATACTATTCCCGTGTAATTTACAGCTTAATCTAGTCCCACCCCCCAATTCCCATAGAGATCCATTCAAATGCAGAGAGGTTATAGTATCGCATGTAAGAGCACCTGAAAATAAGACATCAAGTCTTTTGATATCCATTTATACCCAGTCCTGATAGCATGACTTGTTTACCTGTGCATTTTTTTTGCCCGTCCCAACTTTTTTGGAACGTGTTGCAGGCATCAAATTCGGAATTAAAAAAATCAATAAAGTTGATAAGATAAAACATTAAATATCTTTTGTTTGTACTGTTTTCAATTAAATATATGTAAAAGAAAATTTACAAATCCCTGCTTTCTGCTTTTATATGCATTTTACATATTGTCCCAACTTTTTTGGAATTGGGGTTTGTATTTTGTGAAAGTTTTGACTTTTCGCAGCAAGCTGGCTGTGATGACGCAGTAAAGTTTTAAATGCTGCACTGTTGCAGTGCAAGTGTGTAATCTTTAATTAAAATCTAAATTATCCCCATAGAGTTCTATAGGAAAATGAGTCAGGAGAAGAAACCCATTAAGTGATCCATCCATATCTACTCCATATCTGGCCGTAGAGTGATGGTTTGGGGCTCGTTTAATACCTTAGACCCTTGATGACTTACAGCCATTTCACCAGTCATGTGTTCCGTACTGTACCAGCATAATTTACAGCTGAATCTAGTCTCAGCCCCCAGGTTATAGTATCGCTTGTAACAGTACCTGAAAATAAGATATCGAGAGTCTTTTGATGTTGATGGGTCACAGACTTCAGGAAGTAACAGCATGCAAAGGATTTGCGACCAAATATGAAATATGATACTTTGAAAATACATTAAAGCAACGGGTTTGAATACTTATGCACATGAGGGATTTCAGTTTTTGATTTTTAAAACATTTGCAAAAATTTCTAAAAACATGTTTTCACTGACATTATGGTTATTGAGTGTAGATTGACGGGCAAAAATGGCAATTTTATCCATTTAAAATTAAATCTAGAACACAAAGTGTGAAAAAAGTGAAGGGGGTTGAATAATGTTGAGTGCAACTGTAAATAATTCATATTTCCCAGCTTATATCAGAATGAGCTCATCGCTCATGTGAAAGTAGCTGCTATTTATTCTCCTGGGCCATCACAAAGAACTGAAAGCATCACAACACAAGCCAGAGACACACACACAGGGCCTTGTTGGTCCCTGACAATAAATGAAATATGAACGTTAAGAACATCCTATTAAACATCTGAATTAAAGGAAGCATGACAAACACACATTTCTGACACATCTGAGAGATAGGTCATACTGTACAGGTTCAGTGTTTCCTCTGTGTTCAAAATTGTAGTGTTTAGAATTTATTATGTATATATTATTATCAATCAAAGTGTAACACACCCACACACACAAACACACACACACAAATTATCCTGCCAAACATGGAAGGACGGTGTCAAATACATACAATTCAAAGGGCACCAAGGGCATCAGCAAGCCAAGGGCTTAGTAAATGTATGGTAGGTATGTGTATGTGTGTGTGTGTGCGTGTAGATATGCATGTCTGTCCGCCTGTATGGCAAGTTGGCACAGTAGACTTTTAGTGCTTAAAAGGTATACTATGTAGTTTCAGAACACTAGATGGCGATATTGAGCACGTAGGGCTCCCCGAAAATTGCTCATCACGTGTTCTTCTCAGACGCGCACGACGACGCACGAGCATTGTGGTGACGTTTCACACATATTTTCTCTGACCGTGGACTCAATTCAATTCGCTTTATTGGCATGACGAGACATTGAATCTGTATTGTCAAAGCATACTGCATTAAAACAGTCGAAGACATACATCTAACTCTGAACAATACAAAACAGCAAAGACTAGAAACGAATGAACAGTAACCATACATGAAAACAAGAACTTTTCTTTGATTATTGATTTAGAAATAACAATAATGTAAAATAATAAAGTACAATTAAAAATAATAATAATTATCAATAGAAATTATAATAATGATGATGAGAACGACACATATGATCTTATAAAGTGAATATAATAAATATAAAAAATTAAAATTGGTTTATAATGATCTCTGTCACTCACTGTCCCTAAGACGATGGCAGGCAGGTATATATTGTGCTGCCAGGTCACAGCACGTCCTCTCCTCTCCTAAGAGGATGGGGAGTTTTTGGATGTCTGTAAAAAAATTTTAATTGAGGGTATCTCTGATTTATTTTGAGAAAATATTTATATATAAATATTAGGGGTGTAACAGTACACAAAAGTCACGGTTCGGTACGTACTTCGGTTTTGAAGTCACGCTTTGGTAACAGAGTGTATAATTGCGACTGCGTCGTGGATCGTCTAGGCTACACTCGGACTCAGATAAGCGTATCTTTTTTCATTGCTTTCAGCTGTTGTTAGTTAATTGAACAGATTGGAGTCACTCGGTAGCTTAATTTATTTTGAATTGTTTGCAGTTAGTCCGTAGCTTGCTCGCTGTAGTTGGGCCAGCTACCCGTCTTTTGTGTTGCTAATTTAGTTGAAACCAGTTTCACCTGTGTGTATTAAGCGAGTTCTAATTAGCAACACAAAAGACAGGTAGCTGGCCCAATTACAGCGAACTAAGCTACCGAGTGACTCCAATTTGTTCAATTAACTAACAACAGCTGAAAGCAATGAAAAAGGATACGCTTATCTGAGTCCGAGTGTAGCCTAGACGATCCACGATGCAGCAATTATGCACTGTTACCGAAGTGTGACTTCAAAACCGAAGTACGTACCGAACCGTGACTTTTGTGTACCGTTACACCCCTAATAAATATTTAATATACATATTAGGAAAATAGTTTGCGTAGTTCGAAGCGTCCACGTTCGCGTATTTGCGTGAGGAATGTTTCGGTCCTAAGCTAAAATAAGAGTTTACCTGGAAGCCTGCCCACATGGCTTGGCCATGTCAATCAAATAAGCAGAACCCGCCCATTCATGACGTTTACACCATTTTAGCTGTTTCTGGCGGCGGGATGTTAACAGTGTAACATTCAAAACATTAACAAAAAAACACTTTGTGAAGGACTTATGAGGTAGGAAATACATTCAACATGTTTATTAGACCACAAGGACACATACAATGTTTTTTGGGGAGAAAATTTGAATGTAAACAAAGAACGAGTTGTTTACAATGAAACTACATAGTATACCTTTAAGTGTTCTGGGCCTGTTGCACTTGATGCACTTATGTTCTCTTACACTGTATGTTTGTCTGGATAAGACTGCTAAATGAACGTAATGTAATGTATTTAGACTGGCACTTTGTGGCCATGGTAACAGCCATTCTGGTACCTTGTCCCGGTCGATGTCCGGCTCCCTGAAGGGTTGCCAGTTCTGCCCGTTCTGGCTGTACAGAATGCGGTATGCTGACACATAGAAGGGGAACTCCATGAGGGTGGAGCCAGTCGTGGTGATTCCTGGGAGGGTAGTGAGGTACAGAGAAATCAGCACAACATAATCTATGCCATGGCAATCAAGGGGCCTTTCTTTTTTTGCAGAACACGGCTGTGTTCTTACATAAATGGAAAATGCTGCGAAATATAGTGTGTGTGTGTGTGTGTGTGTGTGTGTGTGTGTGTGTGTGTGTGTGTGTGTGTGTGTGTGTGTGTCTGAGTGCATGTGTGCACATATACAGTGCCCTCCACTATTATTGGCACCCCTGGTAAAGATGAGTAAAAAGGGTTGTAAAAAATTCAGTTTGGAGAATTAGCTTAATCTCACACTGAAAAAATGAGAAAAATCCAACCTTTAATTGAAGTAAATTTATTATGAGAAAAAAAAATCATCACAAAATCATTATTTTTAACAAAACCACATGTGCCACAATTATTGGCACCCCTGCATTTATATATAGAATAAAGTAATAATTTTTGTGGTCGCATATCCTTTGCATGCCATTACGTCCTGAGGTCTGTGACCCAACAACATGAAGACTCCTGATATCTTATCTTCTGGTACTGTCTGTGACCCAACAACATCCAAAGACTTGATATTTTATTTTCTGGTACTCTTACAAGCGATATTATAACGTCTGCATTTGAATGGATCTTTATGGGAATTGGGGGGTGGGACTAGATTTAGCTGTAAATTACACTGGAACAGTATGGAACCCATGGTTGGAGTTCAATAGGAAAAGTTGTCAGGAGAAACAACCCTTAAAATAATCCATCTATATCTACTGCATACCTGGCAGCAGAGTGATGGTTTGAGGCTCGTTTGATACCTCAGACCCTTGATGACTTACAGCCATTTTACCAACCATGTATTCCATACTGTTCCATCATAATTTACAGCTAAATCTAGTCCCACCCCCCCAATTCCCATAAAGATCCATTCAAATGCAGAGACGTTATAGTATCGCTTGTAAGAGTACCAGAAAATAAAATATCAAGTCTTTGGATGTTGTTGGGTCACAGACATCAGGAAGTCATGGCATGCAAATGATTATGCGACCAAATATTTAAAATGATTACTTTATTCTATATATAAATGCAGGGGTGCCAATAATTGTAGCACACGTGGTTTTCTTAAAAATAATTATTTCTTGATGAGGAATTCTTTTTTCTCATAATAAATTTACTTCAATTAAAGGTTGGATTTTTCTCATTTTTTCAGTGGGAGATTAAGCTAATTCACCAAACAGTAAATTTTTTATAACCCTTTTTACTCATCTTTACCAGGGGTGTCAATAATAGTGGAGGGCACTGTATATATAGGCCTTTGTTACTGGTGCGTGCCCCCCACTTTTTCCTCATCCCTCCCTCGTTCCCTCCATTCCCTTATTTTCCCAATCTCCTCCTCGCACTCTCCACCTCCCTGCACACCTGTGATCCTCATCTCCCTCTTTAGATCCACCTGGAGCCACTGGTGCTGGTCACTGTGGGCAGCAGCCCAGGGGAGCCCTGCCTTCTTCAGCCTGGCCCCTGGGGGCCCCCACACGCTGAGCTGGCCAATTGTGTCACTCCATTCCCACACGGAGGAGGCGGAGATCTGGGACTCCCGGACTACGCCTGCCTTCAATCCCAGAGTGCCATAGCAGCCTGCCAGTAGAGCATGGGAGTGCGAGTTTAGTTAAAAACAGAGAGCAAAGGCATATCTATTGCAACAGGTGTCATGATGGTCAATGGAGAGCTGGTATTATTGAGAGGCTGAAGACACAATAATTTGCAGGCAGTATGTTTCTGTGGCCACAGTGTGGATTAGCAGTCAGATAATTGGATGGGAGGCCAACTGCTTAAGACTTGGATAAAATGTTCAACATAAATATGTGCAGGTCTCCATTTAACCAGAATATTGACTGAGCTCTATTTAAAACCCCTTGTCAAGCACCACCTTTTTGAACACAAGCCCAAAAAAAGTTACTGTTCGTGAAATCCTTTGAGTACAGGTATAATCCTGGTCTCTTCTGTAAGGTAACCCTTTTCCAAAAGTATGACTGAAACAAAGTAACAGAGGCTTAAGCACAGCAGAAGTTTTTTTCTTGCCTAAAAGATTTATTTATTTATTTATTTTTGCCGGGATAAGGATACTGACTTTACCATGATTTGTACCTTCTGGTGAAAAAAAAAAAGGAACCATTGTCACTATAACATTGAGATCGTAAAATAGTTTATAGAGATAGAATTGTGAGTTTTAACACTTTCAAACAGTATATTGTTTCACTGTAAAAAACCGCAATGAGTGCAAATAAACTAAATCAGCCTGGCTTGAAATACGGGCCGGTAATAAATAATTCAATTTCAATTCAATTTTATTTGTATAGCGCTTTTTACAGAGAACTGTCACAAAGACGCTGATAAGGGGTTAATGTGAATACGTGTAGGTCTGTATTTAACCTAGATATGGAAAGGGCTCTATTTAACCTGAATATACACAGGCCTGTATTTAACCTCTATTTAGCCTGTATTTTCTCTAACTCACAAAATTTGTGAATTTCAAATGAGTGTATGTTGGTTTGGAAAGGGTTCGAATTTAATGGCTTTGTCCCGAAAGAAATGGGGTGACTGGCGAAGAGTAAGGTGAAGGGTAAACATTTGGTGTTTCGTTACACTGCAAAAAATGTCTGTCTTAACAAGTGTTTGTCTTGTAATGAGACTTAAAATCTTACTTTTATTTCTCTCAAGTAGGAAATATTAGCTTGTTTTAAGTTACTTTTTCCTGACAAGTAAAATTATCTTACCCCATTGGCAAATCTTGAAATTAGTAAAACTATCTCACCCGATTGGCAATCTTTTTGTCTTATTTAACAAAAACGTAATAGAAATAAGACTAAAATGCTTGTTAAGACTTATTTTTTGGCTTTTGCAGTGTAGCTCAGGACATGTACTGTACAGCTCTTATATGAAAAATGTTTTTGAAAAACTGACCAAAATGGTCATTATACGGAAGCCCTGAAGCGCAAGGCGAAAAATGTTTTTTTGAAAAGCTATCTCGTTATAACAAGATAATTACTCGTATAAACGACTTACTATCACGTTTATTCGAGACAGTAAGACGTTTATACGAGTTATCTCGTTTATTCGAGATATCGCGTTTATATGGCTCGTTTATACAAGTTATTAACTCGTTTGTAGGGCACGTTTTTACGAGATATAACTCAGCATGAACTCTGATTTCAGTGTGTAAGTTGAATTAAAGCTGTTTTTGAGTCCTTGCTTGCTTCATTTTAACATGGGGGGACGGGGGGGCTATATATTTTTTAAATATTTGTAACACTTAAAATATAGGCTAATGTTACTGAAAAACACATTTGTTAACTCTAGCTACGCTGTGTATTGAACAAATGATGCATCTATCAGGATTAGGGATAATTAGCTGCCAACAGGTGCTGCTTATTAGGCTATATTTTATTAGAGATTAAATGCATAAACTGATATTTTACAGTGCAGTTGTATCGGTAATAGGAGAGATGTTCTCATTCTCGTCAGGAGAGGGCGTTATTGTTACACGAATGTCTGAAGTAGGAGATTAGATCAGCTTTTGCCATACATTCCTCAACATTTTGCTTTTAAATATATTTAATTGAAAACAGTACAAAGATATATATATAATGTTTTACCTTATAAACTTAATACATTTTTGTAAATATACGCTAATTCCAAATTTTATGCCTGCAACACGTTCCACAAAAGTTGGGACTGGGGCAAAAAAAACACTGGGAAGTAAAAAAATTTAAAAAAATTTAAAAAAATAAAAAGTTGTTTGGAACATTCCACAGGCAAACAAGGTGATATCAAAAGACTCTTGATATCTTATTTTCAGGTACATAGTAAGTACATATATACACTACTCACAAAAAGTTAGGGATATTCGGCTTTCGGGTGAAATTTCAGGATGAACCTAAAATGCACTATAACCTTTACAGGTGAAATTAATTTGACCTTCTCTAAACTTTTGAATGCACATGTCCAACTATTCAATGTTTCAGTACTTTTTGCACAACTTGCTGTTCTCTAACAAGGAGCTGAACGGCAAAATTCACAACAGGTGTTTGATCCATGAATCGACTAATAAATTTCCTGGTTCAATTAGAATTGGTATTTAAACAGTCCTCTTCATCATGCTGTTCACATTTTGACATCATGAGACCAAGACGACACCTAACAATTGATCAACAGTACCTCGCCATTGCGAGGCTTCAAACAGGATGTTCTCAGAGGGAAGTGGCCACTGAGCTTAGAGTGTCACAGAGTGTCATCAGCAGGTTGCAACAGAGATACAGAGAGACTGGAAGAGTCACAGAAAGGCATAGAAGTGGACGTCCTTTGGCCACATCCCACACTGATGACCGCTTCATTGTGAACAGTGCCCTGCGGAACCGGATGATGAATGCCACTCAACTCCAGGCACATTTAAGGGAGGTGAGAGGCACCCAAGTGTCACGTCAGACCATTCGAAACCGTTTACATCAGCGTGGTCTGCGTGCTAGACGACCTGCAAGGGTACCTGACCACACCACCAGGCACAGGCGTCATCGTCTTGCATGGGCCAGGGAGCATTTACGCTGGACGAGGGACCAGTGGGCCTCAGTGCTGTTCTCTGATGAAAGTCGATTCACGTTGAGCAGAAATGATGGCCGCCAACGATGTTGGAGACGTCAAGGAGAGCGCTATGCATCAGCCACTGTTGTCACCAGATGACCCTTTGGTGGTGGCGGTGTTACAGTGTGGGCAGGTGTGTCTAGTCAATACAGAACTGCCCTACACTTTGTGAATGGTACAGTGACAAGCCCATACTACCTGAATAACATCATTAATCCAGTCATTGTGCCCCTGCATGAACAACACAGGCCTAATTTCATCTTCATGGACGACAATGCTCCAGCTCATCGAGGTCGCATCATTAGGGAAAGGCTGCTGGAGACTGGGGTACCTCAAATGGAGTGGCCTGCACTTTCTCCAGACCTGAATCCCATAGAAAACCTATGGGATCAGCTGACTCACCGTGTAGAGGCTCGTAACTCTGTACCCCAGAACCTCAATGACCTGAGGGCCGCCCTTCAAGAAGAGTGGGATGCCATGCCTCAGCAGACAATAAGTCGACTTGTGAACAGCATGAGACGTCGTTGTCAAGCTGTAATTGATGCTCAAGGGCACATGACAAGTTATTGAGACATTGACATTTTTGTTGTGGTATACCCACCACTGTTGTTGGCTTTTGTTTCAATAAATTGTTTGAGATGAGGAAATCACCATTGCATGCTTCTACTTAAATGCCCTACTTTCATGATACGTATAATATCACTGTAGCGTGAACTTATATTTTCCATAAATTTCACCCGAAAGCCAAATATCCCTAACTTTTTGTGAGTAGTGTATATACAGCTCTGGAAAAAATTAAGAGACCACTGCAAAATTATCAGTTGTCTCGTTGTTATTTTGGTTCTGTACTCTACAATTTCTAAACGGTTCATCTGATATGGATGAAAATACCCTCAAATTAAAGCTGAACTTCAACCTCATTATATCCTTTCAAACTCAAAGTGCTAGAGTACAGAACCAAAATAACAACGAGACAACTGATAATTTTGCAGTGGTCTCCATTTTTTCCAGAGCTGTATATATATACATATTAGGGTGTACAGAAAAGTCACGTTTCGGTACGTACCTCAGTTTTGAAGTCACGCTTCGGTAACAGAGTGCATAATTGCTGTCGTGGACTCAGATAAGCGTATCTTTTTTCAATGCTTTCAGCTGTTGTTAGTTAATTGAACAGATTGGAGTCAGTCGGTAGCTTAATTTATTTTGGATTGTTTGCAGTCAGTCAGTAGCTTGCTCGCTTTAATTGGGCCAGCTACCTGTCTTTTGTGTTGCTAATTAAGACTAGTTGAATTAGAACTCACTCTGAGCTGATGAGCTGCAAACACGCTTAATATACATACAGGTGAAACTGGTTCCAACTAAACTCCTCAAAAAAAGTTCGGAAATGTTATTTCGGTCGATTATTCCTCCACTTTATTAATACCAATTGGTATTGTATTTTATATCGCTGGAAAGCCTGATTAGTCACCTTTACAACGAGGTACAACTTGTAAGGATCATGCATTCGTGGAATGAGCAACACAGCTAACCGTGTGGGTAACGGCCCAAAAAAATGTGCCAAAATCCCCTGCAATATTCTTCTGTTGGTATTCACTCTCGTTCTGAGTTGCTTGGTGGATTGGATGATTGCACTCTCCCACAGTAATAAGGAAAAAACAACACATATTGGCCATTTTTACACTTTATTCATTTTACACTGTCAGGGACCTCAGTAGCGTGTGGAAGATCCATACGCAGTCACAACAGCTTGGCACCTCCTCCTCATGCTGGTCACCAGCCTGGTCACACACTGCTGTGGGATGGCATCCCATTCCTCAACCAGGATTTGCCGCAAGTCAGCCAACATGGTTGCGTTGGTCACTCTGGCACGTATAGCACGCCCAAGCTGATCACACAGGTGTTCAATTGGGTTGAGGTCTGGACTCACGGCAGGCCATTCCATCCTCTCCACTCCCAAATTCTGGAGGTACTCTGTGATGATCCTGGCTCTGTGGGGGCGAGCGTTGTCATCCTGGAGGATGGAGTTAGGTCCCAGATTCTGGAGATATGGGATCGCCACTGGCTCCAGAATCTCATTCCGATATCTCACCGCATTGAGATTGCCTTCAATGATGACAAGTTCTGTTTTGCCTGTGAGAGAGATACCGCCCCACACCATGACACTGCCCCCATTGAAAGGTGTCACGCGATCTGTGCAGCAATCTGCATAGCGTTCTCCATGCCGTCTCCATACTTTGATCCTGCCATCCAGCTTCCGCAGACAGAACCTTGATTCATCACTGAACATGACGTTGCCCCACATTCTTAGGTTCCACTGTCGGTGCTGTCGACACCAGCGCAAACGGGCCTGACGGTGAAGGGCAGTCATTGCAGGCTTCCTGGCAGCCTTATAAGCACGAAGACCGGCCATGTGCAGTCTGTTCCTCACCGTCTGATCAGAGATCTGTCGGTGGTAGCGTTGTGCAAATCTTGCCTGTAAATCTCTGGAAGAAAGCCTACGGTTCCTCAGTGAAGCAAGGGTGAGGAACCAGTCTTCTTGGGGTGTTGTCTTCCTGGGACGACCACTTCGTGGTCTGTCTTTGACTTCACCAATCTCACGGAACTTGGTCCTAAGTTTGGAAATGGTACCAGGGCTGACACCAAATAATGCTGCCACTCTGTGTACCGGAACACCAGCTTCCACTTGCCCTATTGCACGGGCCTTATCCTGAAGGGACAAACGTGGCATTTTTATGCTTGGAGCACACACAAACTCAACAAAGTTGCAGGACCCATGCACACAAGTGCTGTCAATTAGGTGCCAATCAGGTGCCAGTCACACACCTTTGACTGGCATACACCTGCCAGCACTTGAAGCTCAAAACAAGAGTGAATACCAACAGAAGAATATTGCAGGGGATTTTGGCACATTTTTTTGGCCCGCTACCCACACGGTTAGCTGTGTTGCTCATTCCACGAATGCATGATCCTTACCTCGTTGTAAAGGTGACTAATCAGGCTTTCCAACAATATAAAATACAATACCAATTGGTATTATTAAAGGGGAGGAATAATCGACCGAAATAACGTTTCCAAACTTTTTTCGAGGAGTTTAGTTCTAATTAGCAACACAAAAGATAGGTAGTTGGCCCAATTACAGCGAGCAAGCTACCGACTGACTGCAAACAATCCAAAATAAGTGACTCCAATCTGTTCAATTAACTAACAACAGCTGATAGCAATGAAAAAAAATACGCTTATCTGAGTCCGAGTGTAGCCTAGACAATCCACTACGCAGCGATTATGCACTCTGTTACCGGAGTGACTTCAAAACCGAAGTACGTACCGAAACGTGAATTTTGTGTACCGTTAACACCCCTAATATATATATATATATATATATATATATATATACTATGTACCTGAAAATAATATATCAAGAGTCTTTTGATATCCTTTTATAGCCAGTCATAATAGCATCACCAGTTTACCTGTGGAATGTTCCAAACAGGTGTTTTTTGAACTTCCCAGTCTTTTTTTGCCCCAGTCCCAACTTCTACTTCTGTGCATGACACAAGTAACTTTTCCAACAATTGTTTACAGACAGATTATTTCACTTTTAATTCACTATATCACAATTCCAGTGGGTCCAAAGTTTACACTAAGTTGACTGTGCCTTGGAAAATTGGAAAACAGCTTGGAAAATTCCAGAAAATGATGTCATGGCTTTAGAAACTTCTGATAGGCTAATTGACATTATTTGAGTCAATTGGAGGTGTACCTGTGGATGTATTTTAAGGCCTACCTTCAAACTCAGGGCCTCTTTGCTTGACATCATGGGAAAATCAAAAGAAATCAGCCAAGACCTCAGAAAGAAAATTGTGGACCTCCACAAGTCTGGTTCATCCTTGGGAGCAATTTCCAAACGCCTGAAGGTACCACGTTCGTCTTAACAAACAATAGTACGCAAGTATAAACACCATGGGACCATGCAGCCGTCATACCGCACAGGAAGGAGACGCGGTGTGAAATTAACGTGCTTTGGTGCGAAAAGTGCAAATCAATCCCAGAACAGCAAAGGACCTTGTGAAGATGCTGGAGGGAACAGGTACAAAAGTATCTATAGCCACAGTAAAACAAGTCCTTTTTTTTCCTTTATCGACATAACCTGAAAGGCTGCTCAGCAAGGAAGAAGCCACTACTCCAAAAACGCCATAAAAAAGCCAGACTACAGTTCGCAACTGCACATGGGGACAAAGATCTTAATTTTTGGAGAAATGTCCTCTGGTCTGATGAAACAAAATGTAACTGTTTGTGCATAATGACCATCGTTATGTTTGGAGGAAAAATGGTGAGGCTTGCAAGCCGAAGAACACCATCCCAACCGTGAAGCACGGGGGTGGCAGCATCATGTTGTGGGTGTGCTTTGCCACAGGAGGGACTAGTACACTTCATAAAATAGATGGCATCATGAGGAAGGAAAATTGTGGATATATTGAAGCAACATCTCAAAACATCAGCCAGGAAGTTAAAGCTTGGTCGCAAATGGCTCTTCCAAATGGACAATGACCCAAAGCATATTTCCAAAGTTGTGGCAAAATGGCTTAAGGTATTGGAGTAGCCATCACAAAGTCTTGACCTCAATCCAATCGAAAATTTGTGGTCAGAACTGAAAAAGCGTGTGCAAGCAAGAAGGCCTACAAACCTGACTCAGTTACACCAGTTCTGTCAGGAGGAATGGGCCAAAATTCCAGCAACTTATTGTGAGAAGCTTGTGGAAGGCTACCCGAAACATTTGACCCAAGTTAAACAATTTAAAGGCAATGCTACCAAATACTAACAGAGTGTATGTAAACTTCTGACCCACTGGGAATGTGATGAAAGAAATAAAAGTTGAAATAAATCATTCTCTCTACTATTATTCTGACATTTCACATTCTTAAAATAAAGTCGTTATCCTAACTGACCTAAAACAGGGAATGTTTACAAGAATTAAATGTCAGGAATTGTGAAAAACTGAGTTTAAATGGATTTGGCTAAGGTGTACGTAAACTTTCGACTTCAACTGTGTATATACAGTCAAGCCGGAAAGTCTGCACACTCCTTTCACCTTCTCCACGTTTTATTATGTTACAGACATATTCTACAATAGATTGAGTTTATTTTTTGTCTCAAAATTCTACACAAAATAACCCATAATGACAAAGTGAAAACAGGTTTTTAGACATTTGTGCTAATTTATTAAAAATCTAAATGTAAAATATCATATGTACACAAGTGTGCACACCCTTTGATATGACACCCAAAAGTGAGCTGAGGTGCATTTTGTTTCCACTGATACTGCTTGAGATGTTTCTACAACTTAATTGGAGTCCACCTGTGATAAATTCAATTGATTGGACATGATTGGGGATTGCCAACACCTGCCTATATAAGGTCCCACATTTGACAGTGCATGTCAGAGCAAACTCCAAGCCATGGGGTCAAAGGAATTATCTACAGACCTCAGAAACACGATTGTGTCAAGGCATAGATCTGGAGAAGGGTACGGAAAAATCTCTGCAGCTTTTCAGGTCCCAAAGAGCACAGTGGCCACCGTCATTCGTAAATGGAAGAAGTTTGGAACCACCAAGAATCTTCCTAGACCTGGCCGCCTGGCCAAACTGAGCAATCGGGGAAGACGGGCCTTGGCCAGGGAGGTGAGCAGGAACCCGAGGGTCACTCTGACAGAGCTCCAGCGCATTCTTGTGGAGATGGGAGAACCTTTCAGAAGATCAACCATCCAGGCAGCACTCCACCAATCAGGCCTTTATGGTAGAGTGGCCAGACGGAAGCCCCTCCTTAGTAAAAGGCACATCACAGCCCGCTTGGAGTTTGCCAAAAGGCATCTAGAGGACTCTCAAACCATGAGAATCAAGATTCTCTGGTCTGATGAAACCAAAATTGAACTTTTTGGCCTGAATACCAAGCGTCACGTCTGGAGGAAACCAGGCACCGCTCATCACCTGGCTAATACCATCCCTACAGTGAAGCATGGCGGTGGCAGCATCATGATGTGGGGATGTTTTTCAGCAGCGGGAACGGGGCGACTAGTCCTGATAGAGGGAAAGATGAATGCAGCTAAGTACACCGAGATCCTTGAAGAAAACCTGCTCCAGAGCGCTCTGGACCTCAGACTGGTTTACCTTCCAACATGACAACGACCCGAAGCACACAGCCAAGAGAACAAAGGAGTGGCTTCGGAGAAAGTCTGTGCATGTCCTTGAGTGGCCCAGCCAGAGCCCAGACCTGAATCCAATTGAACATCTGTGGAAAGAGCTGAAAATGGCTGTGTACCGACGCTCCCCATCCAACCTGACGGAGCTTGCAAGGATATGCCAAGAGGAATGGGCAAAAATGTCCAGAAACAAGTGTGCCAAGCTCGTAGCTTCTTTCCCAAGATGCCTTGAAGCTGTAATCGCTGCCAAAGGAGCAGCAACCAAGTATTAGGCTAAGGGGGTGTACAGATATGTAATCCCTAAATAACCTATTTTTGTCAGTAAAATAAAATTGCATATTTTCTAAAAACCTGTTTTCACTTCGTCATTATTGGCTATTGTGTGTAGATGTTTGAGGCAAAAAATGAACTCAATCTATTATAGTATAAGTCTGTAACGTAATAAAACGTGGAGAAGGTGAAAGGAGTGTGCAGACTTTCCGGCTTGACTGTATATATATATATATATACAGTCATGGACGAAAGTGTTGGCACCCCCTGTAAAGATGAGCAAAAAGGGTTATAAAAAATTCACCGTTTGGTGAATTAGCTTAATCTCACACTGAAAAAACAAGAAGAATCCAACCTTTAATTGACGTTAATTTATTATGAGAAAAAAAAATCCCACATCAAGAAATAATTATTTTTAACAAAACCACATTGGCCACAATTATTGGCACCCCTGCATTTATATATAGAATAAAGTCATAATTTTTAATATTTGGTCACATATCCTTTGCATGCCATGACTTCCTGATGTCTGTGACCCAACAACATCAAAAGACTCTTGATATCTTATTTTCTGGTACTCTTACAAGCGATACTATAACATCTCTGCATTTGAATGGATCTCTATGGGAATTGGGGGGTGGGACTAGATTTAGCTGTAAATTATGCTGGGACAGTATGGAATACATGGTTGGTAAAATGGCTGTAAGTCAACAAGGGTCTGAGGTATCAAACAAGCCTTAAACAATCACTCTGCTGCCAGATATGCAGTAGATATGGATGGATCACTTTAAGGGTTGTTTCTCCTGACAAATTTTCCTATTGAACTCTATGGAAAAATAAGTCAGGAGAAGAAACCCTTCAAGTTATTCATCCATATCTACTGCATATCTGGCAACAGAGTGATGGATTAAAGCTTGTTTGATACGTCAGACCCTTGATGACTTACAGCCATTTAGCCAACCATGTGTTCCATACTGTTCCAGTGTAATTTACAGCTAAATCTAGACCCACCCCCCAATTCCCATAGAGATCCATTCAAATGCAGAGATGTTATAGTATCGCTTGTAAGAGTACCAGAAAATAAGATATCAAGAGTCTTTTGATGTTGTTGGGTCACAGACATCAGGAAGTCATGGCATGCAAAGGATATGTGACCAAATATTAAAAATTATTACTTTATTCTATATATAAATGCAGGGGGTGCCAATAATTGTGGCCAATGTGGTTTTGTTAAAAATAATTATTTCTTGATGTGGGATTTTTTTTTCTCATAATAAATTAACGTCAATTAAAGGTTGGATTCTTCTTGTTTTTTCAGTGTGAGATTAAGCTAATTCACCAAACGGTGAATTTTTTATAACCCTTTTTGCTCATCTTTACAGGGGGTGCCAACACTTTCGTCCATGACTGTATATATATATATATATATATATATATATATATATAGTATATAGCGATACTATAACCTTTCTGCATTTGAATGGAACTCTACAGGAATTGGGGGGTGGGACTAGATTAAGCTGTAAATTACACAGGAATAGTATGGAACCATGGTCGGCTAAATGGTTGTAAATCATCAAGGGTCTGTGGTATCAAACGAGCCTCAAACCATCACTCTGCTGCCAGATATGCAGTAGATATTAAGGATATTTAAGGATGGATCACTTAAAGGGTTGTTTCTCCTGACTTATTTTTCCATAGAGTTCTTATTTTTCAGAAAAATGAGTCAGTAGAAAGAACCCTTCAAGTGATCCATCCATATCTATCTAGGTTATAGTATCACGTACAGACATATTTATATACTATTGTGCTACCCTAATGTACAAATGTGCATTTTCATCTATAGCCTGTGTCTAATACTACTCTAGTGGGAATGCTATAGCCTAATGCAGCAGTCATAGGTCACTTACTATTTTGAAGAGTATGAATTAGGCTCTTTGAGAGAAGGTTTGAACGAATCTGCCCAGTGATGAGTACATGTTGTTTGAAATACAGAAGACCAACATAGCTACTATATAGCAGTGAGATATAAAAAACGGAGTGCTGGAAATCCCTGATAGTGTAGAGAGCTGAAGATTGGCTTGGTGGTGCTCATTTGAATTTCCTGTCTTTTGTGGCTTTTGACAAAGCCAAACTTCACACCTAAAATGTAGTTTTTTGTTATTCATTCCCAGGGTTTTTTCTCCGGAAGGTGTCAATTTCTTTAAAAAATGGAATCATCATAACTATTGTTACACATCCACTTGACCACTGAATAAACATAACTGAAGATGTATAGCTACCGCTAGAAAGTTCAATCAATGTTACAAATTTCATAACACATTGGAAAAAAAATGGATTGAATCATGACAAACAACAACAGATATATTGTAGTTACATTTTTATTTTATTTTGTGCATTTCTTTTAATTTGATAACTAATCTGCCCAAAATTCAACTTAGCTTTAACCCTATTAGCTTTGGCCCACTAGAGGCAATTTTCATATGGTCTCTACTCGTCTTATTAAAGTGTCAATATCTCAAAAACTATTCACTGTACATCCATGGTTTAAAGCTCAAATTGAAGAAGAGGCTATAACATTCAGAAATTTGCAACCGAATAAATATTTGTCAGAATCGTCACATACAGTAGCCTACATAATACGCATAATTGAGACTTCGGCGACTACCACTAGGGGGCCACCGCGGATAGGGATAATGAAAGTTTTGTTTGAAACATTTTGCAGTTAGAAACGTATTGTGCTTTCTCAGCTAACGATAACCCACATAACTGTTCTGTGCATTAACATTACTCCCAGTGTGCACTGTGCAGACCTGGCTAAGTTAGCTGACAATGCACCTAGTATGGAACTCAGTATGAAAATATGAAACTCAGCTTGCCATGCTTATGTTCGGATTATTTGGTTACTAAATCTGCCCACATGCAGAAGGTCTGAAAAAATCATATATAATCAAGTTTTATAAAAAGTCATATTTGTTGATTAGTATTATATATTTGTATGTAGCCCTATTCGGACAGGAAACATTTTCAGGACAATGTCTGTAAAGTAATGGGATGGGATAAAGTAGCCTATCTCCGTAATCAGTGTGTAGAAATGCAGAGGTGGGAGTGTCTACTCCATTTTGTTGCCTGCCAGAAAAGCACTGGCAGGGAGCAATTGATGCAAGCGTTAAAAAAAAAAAAATATATATACAGTATATATATATGTGGACACAATGTTGGCATGGCAAACTGTGCACAAAGAGCGTATAGTGCTATGTTAGGCTAGAACAGGGGTAGGCAACCCTGGTCCTTGAGAGCCGCAGGGTCTGCTGGTTTTTGTTTTCACCTTAAATACGACAACTACTTAGACCAAAGAAACCAGATGAGGTGAGGCGAGTAACAACAAAAACCAGCAGACCCTGCAGCTCTCAAGGACCAGGGTTGCCTACCCCTGGGCTAGACCAGGGGTGGGGAACCTCATCCGCAAAGGGCCGGTGTGGGTGCAGGTTTTTGATTTAGCCGAGCAGTAGGACACTTGATTCAACTAATTAACTAATCGTGGTCTTCAATCAAGAACTTGATAAGTAGAATCAGGTGTCTTAGTGCTGGGCTAAAACAAAAACCCGTACCCACACCGGCCCTTTGCGGACGAGGTTCCCCACCCCTGGGCTAGACCATAACATGTAGCCTAACGTTATTTAAGGCTATAGCTAAGCTACTAGGTTGCCCCACTTATTTTTGAACCTGTTTTTTGGATTTGCTTCTCTGTCTTCTCTTATTACACTTAATGTAGAGGTTGGCCAATAGTTGTGGCTCAACCAAAGGCATCCTCAAGTGCCTCATACATGGAAAAACCAGGAGAAAAGACTGGGGAAACTCCTTTCTCACAGGACATAACAGGACATTTACCAACACATCAATTCATACGGGATTGCTATAACCTGGAGTTATTTTTACATGGCATTTAACAGTAGGTAAAATACGCCGGAATCTTTACTGGCATGGGAGTGCGCAGTCCGTACATGGCAGATTTGGACGGTGTAGTCTGTAGTGTAGCGTACAATTCTTCCCAGTGTATAATATGGGCCACTTTCAGGTCCGTCACTCGAACAAGGGTCTGAGGTATCAAACAAGCCTTAAACCATCACTCTGCTGCCAGAAATACAGTCGATATGATTGGATAACTTGAAGGGTTTCTTCTCCTGACTTATTTTTCCATAGAGTTCAATAGGAAAATTTGTCAGGAGAAACAACCCTTCAAGTAATCCATCCATATCTACTGAATATCTGGCAGCAGAGTGATGGTTTGAGGCTCGTTTGATACCTCAGACCCTTGTTGACTTACAGCCATTTAGCCAACCATGGGTTCCTTACTATTCCCGTGTAATTTACAGCTTAATCTAGTCCCACTCCCAAATTCCCATAGAGATCCATTCAAATGCAGAGAGGCTATAGTATTGCTTCTAAGAGTACCTGGAAATAAGATATCAGGAGTCTTTTGATATCCTTTTATACAGAATCATGATGGCATCACCTGTTTACCTGTGGAATACCTGTTTACCACAGAAGTTGTTTGAGAGAATGGCAAGAATGTGCAAAGCCGTTATGAAGGCAAAGGGTGGCTACTTTGAAGAATCTAAAATATAAGACTTTTTTTAAATTTGTTTTTGGTTTTTTGGTTTCTGCACAATTTAATTTGTGTTATCTCATAGTTTTGATGTCTTTACTATTCCAAAATGTGGAAAACAGTAAAAATAACGGAAAAAAACCTTATATGAGTAGGTGTGTCCAAACTTTTGACTGGTACTGTATGTTTAGACATATATGTTGTACATACCAGTGACAAGTAGGGGTATAAGAAAAAAATTCACAATCAAGCAAAAAAATCATCAGTTACTCAAACATTAAGACCAACAGGCAAATTAATCAATAATGATATTTATTAGTGTATTCATACATAAGAAAACACATGAAAACATAAATAATTAATGACTTGTTAATAATTACTTTAATATTCAGGGTCATTCCATGTCATTTCACCCAAAAAAAGTGGATTTAGACAAAGCACCATCTAAGATAGTTCTGAAATGTTTCCTGTAGTTAGAAACAGATAAGATAAGAATTAATGTAACATTCTTTTCTAGAAATATAATTTGATTTGTGAGAAATCAAGCTAATTGAGGCACAAAAAGTTGGACATTTTATTTTGGTATAGGGTTCACATAATATCCTGTAAATTGCAGCTACCCAACATCCTGTTTGCACCAAACTGCTTTGGGTGAAATCAATGAGTATGATTTATCTGAGATCAAAAGATATTTCCACGAAAAAATGTTACATGAATGCTTATCTTAACAGTTTCTAACTACCGGCAACATTTCAGAAGAATCTGAGATATTGGGTGTCATAGGGTGTGAAATAACATGGATTGACCCTTCATTAACTTTTTTTCACAGCAGGGGTACATATAACTAAACAAAGTAATAATTTTTATACAAAGATGTTATACGTAAGCAGCACAATGATGAACAGTTTTCATTGCTTTCTTGTTTTTAGAGAATTACACTGTTTTCATATAAAGTTCATAAAAATAATAAATAGGGGTTTACCTTAAATTTCTGTTTATGAATATGATATAAATACATTTTCAAGGGTATTCCTGTAGTGCATAGAACCAAAAATAAGATTTTCATATTTGTATACCAAAACTTTATATAAATGATCCATAATAAATTTACAAATATCTTTCCAAAGCTGGTAAGAATATACACAATACCAGAATAAATGGACTAATGTCCATTGAGCAGTTATGAGAGATTAACGTTAGGAGGTAAATATAGGTTAGAATATATTAGAATATACTTTACTGTTTCAAAATGTTTTCATAAAATAAACTAGTGTCATGAAATTCAAATGAAACAGTCCAATCACGGAGTGTTTTTGTTATTGTCTACCAGCTTGGGACTGAGTAAGATGGCTCAACATACTCCATCAGAGACCGAAAACCTGGTGCATCCACTTCGCTTAACGGTCTTGTGTCTTTCACAATCATATCCGCGATCAGCTGGGTGATTTTCGCAGCTCTCTGTGGAGTGCACTTGTAGAAGACAGAGCCTATTCGGGGTTGGGTGCTAGCATCTTGTTCAAAATCTACGTTTGCGTGTTTTAATAGCAGATGATTGTTCATTGAGCTGGTACTCCCCCCTTTTCACACTTAAAACGACACCAGAGTGTACATGTTACCGAGTTGCCGTTGACTAGTTTTGTAAAATAATTCCAGGCTTTAGCTTTTCCGCCGCTCATTTTGATGCTTTCACTCAAATTCACTGACTCACTCCCGCATTTTTTCCATCAACGTTACTTATGTTGACGTGATTTCCGATCTAGATGTATTTAAATGCTTTAGATATATACATAATATTGTACGAGGAACAATTATACGCAACATTTAAATAATTAATATGATTAAAAAAATATTTTTAAAATTATTTTAGGATTTCGGTTAATCCGTCCTAAACGGATAGTAATTAATTTTCGTGTACACGGTTAAACGTGTACACGACCCCATCCCTAATGGATGGATCACTTTAAGGGTTACTTTAAGGGACTTTCCTCCATACACGCAGTGTTGTGGTCTCTGTACTGTCAAAACGGAGCACCGAACTGTGTCAGCCTTCCCACTCGTCGCCTCACTCCTCCCCCGCACCATCTTCTCCTTCCCTTCCATGGTTGCCCTTTGAAGACTGCCTGCACTCTCTGATCAGTCCCGACATCTTGAACTGTAGTGAAGAGCGATGGTAAACTTTGCTGCTGCACATCCAACGGACATTCCTGAGCATATGTTGCGAATGCGTCTCCATGGTGACGACCACAAACAAAATTATCCCGGCGAGACAATTCGCCAATATCGTCAAAACAAGCGGCAAGAGTGCCCCGAAAAATCTCCAGCCCGCCTCTCCACACCACAACAGACACACAGCCCTTGAAAAAACAAAAGAAAAAAGCCCGACAGAACAAAATACATTCAAATTAACAAACACGAACACGAGAGACAGCTGGACTACATGTCGCCATTACAGCACCACATATTAGCCAACCATATGTTCCATACTTTTCAAGTGTCATTTACAGCTAAATCTTGTCCCACCACCTAATTCCCATAGAGATCCATTCAAATGCAGAGAGGTTATAGTATCGCTTGTAAGAGTACCAGAAAATAAGATATCAAGAGTCTTGATAACCATAATTGTCTCCAATTGATACTGTCAAAACCACAGTTCCAATAACAGGTAACAGAAGTCATTGAAACCAAATCTTTTTTAAACAGGGCTCTGATTTGTATGTTGTTATTATAATGTAAAGAGGGAAACAGATTTTTCCTACCAACAGGCAAAAAAAGAGACATAAGTTGTCACTCGTGACACTTCTTAAAAGCACAAGAGCACCAGAAGGCATAGTATCAAATACTGTTGCAAAATCTTTTGGAGTAACATGGATATTTATTTATTCTTTGTTATCCAATAATTGACATACCACATCATAAACAACACTTATTTTTGTACGAAATATCCATATTATTCCAAATGAAATATTTGTGGGGTGAGAAATTGTGCTTGTAAGCCAAAGACCAATTTAGAGTTTTACTTATTTTATTTATCATTATTATTATTATTATTATTATTCTTAGGTTTTATGTGCATTATGTATATACATGTATATATAATATTTATTATTTCTCTTACAATATTAATACACTGCCTGGCCAAAAAAAAAGTCGCACACTCTAATATTTCGTTGGACCGCCTTTAACTTTTATTACGGCGCGCATTCGTCGTGGCATTGTTTCAACAACCTTATGCAACGTCACAACATTTATTTCCATCCAGAGTTGCATTCATTTTTGGCAGAGATCTTGTATTGACGACAGGAGAGTCGAACCACTCCGTAAAGTCTTTTCCAGCACATCCCAAAGACTTTCAATGGGGTTAAGGTCTGGACTCTGGTGGCCAATTCATGTGTGAAAATGATTCCTCATGCTCTCTGAACCACTCAAACCACAATTTGAGCCCGATGAATCTTGGCATTGTAGTCCTGGATTATGCCCATTGATGGGATAACCTGGTCATTCAGTACATTCACCTACTCAGCTGACTTCATTTTATTGCTGCATAACGTTGCTGAGCCTAGACCTGACCAATTGAAGCAACCCCAGATCATAACACTGCCTCCAGAGGCTTGTACAGTGGCACTATGCATGATCGGTGCAACGGCAATTTTTTTTTGGCCAGGCAGTGTAGTACTACATTTTGGGGAAAGAAGGTAAATTCTTAGGACCACACTCCTGCCCTGTAGGTGGCGGTAATGCACCAAAAGCTGATATGTAAATCGCCAATAAAAAACAAAGAAGAAAAATATGTGTTTCCTAAATTTGAAAAGAAAAGCGCGCCAGACGCACCGGTTTGGATTCAACCGAAGGTGGTTTATTGCCTGCTTAACCCATGGCCATATAAAAGGGGTATTTACGATTGTATTGGAGTAAGAGGACATTCTTATCACCTTAAATGTCTGCTGCGGAAGAATGACATTTCGGAATTCAAAAACGCCTTCAAATTTGAGAAAACATGGCAAGGTAAGTTAACGTTATTGCTGGCAAAGTTAGCTATTTCATGTTTAAACTTTCCCTGTAAAGGTTAGCTAACCCCGAGAGTGCGTGATTTCAAATCGGCTAAGAAGTTCACGTTCATTTCAGCTGACACCCAATTAGTCAAACGGCCTGAGCTTTAGCCAATTTGCTGGTCCGAATTGGAATCATGCGCCTTAGTTGGCTATTGATAGCTAGCTAGCTTGCGGTCTCCAAAGTTCAAAACGTTTTTCAAGACACTGGTCGATGCCAATCAACAGGGTTTGAAGAACCAGCTCCTTGGAGACCCAGAACTAGTAGCAGCTGTCATCAAGATGTCCTGGACCAAAGATTAAACTGTCTTCAAAAATGGTAAGGCAAAGCTTGCTTCTTCTGAACAGATTATTTATTTTTAAATAACTGTATAGGGGTGTTCAATGAACTGTGCAGTGACCACAATTAATGAATTCAACCTCACATTAAAGCTGCAGTATATAAGTTGAGCATGCTTTGTTTACACTTTAATGAATGATAAATACCCACTACTTCTTGAAGAATATAACTTAAATACCTAATGAGCTTAGAACAACTGTCATCATATAATAGACCACAGTATAAGGGTATTTCACTTTTTTCAGGGGCAATTTGTCCTGACCCCCAGAAGGTGAGACTATGAACTCTGGTTAGAGAAACATTTTTACAATTCCCCAAATCCATCTTCAGATTAGCAAATCTGAGGATGGGTTTGGTTCTGGGGAATGGTAAAAATGCTTCCCTAATGACAAAGTTCATGGTCTGGCCTACGGGTGCCAGGTCTGATTGCTGATGACTTTACCTGACTATTTTTAACATCTCTTGAATCTAATTATTATGATTTCAAATGTAAATAAAAACATAAACTACAGAATAAAATGCCTTTATATGGTGGTCTCGATCATGAGGCGTTTAAGTTTAATTTTTCAATGAGGGGGTATTTAATTAATTTGAAATGTGTAAGCAAAGCATGCAGAAGTTCTGCAGCTTTAAGAGGGGGGTGTGTGTCAACAATAAATCTATGTATTTTTAATTGTTCTA